>JADLZN010005009.1:172365-772365 GCA_018155175.1 Sinocyclocheilus anophthalmus
TTGCAGAGGTTTTCAGGGAGCTGACTTGTGAAGTGTCAAGCAGAAGGCTTTGGCTCCCTTTCCCCCCTTTCGTAGCTGTGCACAGGCATGGAGGGCTTGCACTGCTGGCGACGTGGTGTTGAACCTGCTGTCTTTTGCTTAGGTCTATGCGCAGTCGTTAGGACTGTTTAAATTCTTTCTGAACCATGTTAAGCTCCTCTCTAATTGCTGAGTCAGGGTTTGGACCTCAGCTCTGGCTGTATGCAGCTGGCCTTGTAAGGCCTTAGATGTGGTGTCTCTCTCATTTAGTTCCACATATGTTGTTTTACGAGTGACTTTGTGTGAAACAGTTCTCTTTTCAAGTCCTGTGTGATGGTTTTTCCAGCGGCGCCTGGTGTTTAGCAGCTGTTAGAGCCTCTGTGAAGACTGGTGATTTCTTTCTGTCGCACCATTCGGTGAGGTTCTTTGCATCCGTTCTGTGCTTTCTCTCGTTGAGCAGGTGTCAGTTCTCTGCAGAATTCTGTGACTTGCAGTTTCAGCTCATATACCTCCTGTCTGAGGCCCTTGAGGGTGTGGGCCGAGGAGAGGATGATGCTGGTCAGGTGTTCGCTTATGTCGCAGTCTCGCTGTTCCTTTCTTTGCCATCGCAGGTAGTTGGCTGCTTGGAACTGAAGGATGTCCATTACAGTGCTCTACTGAGTGTCCAGGTGGTCCTGGTGAGCTGCCAGGGCTGGATGTCTGTGGAATGTCTGCGACATACTGGCACACTTGTGGGAACACCAGAGAGAGAGAGACACAAGGCAAATGCAGGTACGTACAGAGGTGTTAAACTATCTCTAAGGGGAACGGCTGTGTAGGCCGTGTAAGGTATGACTAGCTGGTGGGAGGCAGCTGGTGAGGTAGGGTGCTATGTTTTTGTGTTCGTGAACACAAAGGGAGAGTTTGAGTAACTTTGTTGAGGGGCCGTAAGCAGGGGTCAGCTGATGACGAGGCTATACTACTGATGGCACGGGTTGGGTCACCCTTGACGAAACTGAAATAAAATAAGATGAACTCAAAAAAAAAAGGAAGATTTTACCTATTTTAGTTTTTTCCTAAGAGATATGGCTAAGCAGGTGTCACTTGTGGGTGATGCTGCAATAGACTTCATAACCCTAGGGTTAGGCTGTTAGCTAAACTAGCAGGGACCCACCAAATACCTCGTCAAAAGAAAAAGAAACAGTGGGAATTGTTCCTAGTTCAATCTTAGCCTACATTGTGTTGAATGGTAGCTGCCCTTCAATGTATTAGGCCTGGCACTGAGGCGTGAGGAGAATTAGAGAGGAAACAGGGATTATGCTACAAATAACCTGTATAACTCGTTAAGGAAAAGACAGTTGCTAGAACTACTGTAATCCTATCCAAAAGCGACGATGGTGATGGTGAAAAAACTAAAATAAGGTAAAAGTAAAACACAACAAACAACAAAAAAAAAAAAATGAATAAAATAAAAAGGGGTCCTAAGAGCTGTAGGAAATTAAAAGGGGAAAGTAAATACAACAAATAACAAATAACAGGATAAAAATGGAAAAAAAACAATAAATAAAAAAAAAAAAATTTGAATTTACTTAAATCCTCAATTTTAATACAAATCAATTAGTGAATTGGTACATTTGTGCTAAACAAAATGTAAATAAATGCAATAAAATTAAAAAAAAAGTAGAATAAAGTCAAAACAAAAAAAAACAATAACACAAGTAAAACAAAGTATGTGGGTGGGTACCACAGGGACCTGTGATGACATCAACAGGAAGAGACACCAGGGGTGACGGGGAGAGAGAGAGAGAGAGAGGGAGAGAGAGGTGTGGTTTAGAAAGTTACACTTTACACGCCTATGTAGCGTTATTCGTATGCTAGCAGTTGAGGTAAAGGGCTTAGCGTAAGAGTTAGCGTTAGTTACACGCAATTCTTTGTCGACACACAGGTCTGTGAAGTGAATGCAGTTGTCAGATTAACCGGAAGAGTCTGATCACACTTCCGGGGTCACATGTTGCTAGGAGACCAATGCAAACTCACAACAGGTGCAAGTGGAGCAGACTTGCACTGCTGTGAGCATGCATGGGAAAATCATGCATGTCCCATACAAATTCATTAATTAATCAAAACAACACATTCACTTCACAGGCAATGGTGAACTCATAGTTAGCTAAGCTAGAATAAAACCATTAATTTGACTTAAATGTTTCACATGAGCGGATCAATATAAATACAATGATACGTAACATATAATAAGACCTTAAATCAGTGAAATGAGGAGCATAGCTCAGATCACCTACACAGTACTGAAGAAGGGGATTTCTTCGCCAAAATCAGACCGATTTATTCTGGTAACATTTATATGAGCTGCTAATCCCGAGACTTCGTCGTCAGAAAATAGACTTGTGCCCTACTAACACAGAAATTAGGATTTCTACGCTAAAATCAGGTTAGTTTCTTATCGTACGATTTAAAAAAATTATAGCACTGAAACTTTCTAATACCTGAAGGAAGGCACCTTCAAGCTATAGTTTAATCTGATTATATTCAGAACCTGGTGCACACATGTATAAGAGTTACGTAAATGTTTAACATGAGTGGGTCGATATGAATACAAAGATACATAACACATAATAAGGCCTTAAAACAGTGAAATGAGGAGCATCGCTCAGAACACCTACACAGTACTGAAGAAGGGGAATTCTTCGCCC
This sequence comes from Sinocyclocheilus anophthalmus, assembly GCA_018155175.1. Classification (NCBI taxonomy): domain Eukaryota; kingdom Metazoa; phylum Chordata; class Actinopteri; order Cypriniformes; family Cyprinidae; genus Sinocyclocheilus; species Sinocyclocheilus anophthalmus. The sequence continues at coordinate 175,071 of JADLZN010005009.1, forward strand.
AAAATCAGACCGATTTAATCTGGTACCATTTATATGAGCTGCTAAACCCGAGATTTCGTCGTCAGAAAATAGAATTGTGCTCTACTAACACAGAAATCAGGATTTCTTCGCTAAAGTCAGGTTAGTTTCTTATCGTACGATTTAAACACATATAGCACTGAAAAAAACTTCTTACTGCTCGCAGGAAGGCGCATTCAAACTATAATATTATCTGCTTTTGATCAGGAACTGGTATGCGCATAAGTTACTAACTTATGAAACAGACACATAAGACTGATTATTGGGTCTGCTTGCAAGCAATGTGTAAAACGACTCCACCGTTCTAAATTAATGCTCGTACTGCATAAAGTAGGAAACTATTATTTCCCTGGCCATGTGAATGCTGGGATTTTTTCTGGCTAGCTTGTCAAAGTTTCTGGGGGTCACATCATGCGCTGCTGCGGGATGCTTGGAAGTATTACAGTTCTGTGCTGTCAGTTGTTAAGCAGAAAGTGTTGGCTCTACCCTTCGTAGCTTGTTGCATATGAGGGAGTTTGCACGGCTGAATGAGGATGAGGGAGTAGGGTGTCTATACCCTGTGTTCCTTGAATCTTTCTCCCACTGTGTTTCCTTTTGCAGCCGATAAGAGTACCTGAGTTCTCTTTGGACCATGTCAAGTTTGTCTTTAGTGTTGTTCAGCTGCTGGATCAGAGACTCAATTCTGGCAACTTTGTCTAAGAACTCAGAATTTGCTGCTTTAATAGTAAATTTTGTCTGGGAAAGTTTCCTTTCCAGGTCCTTCCTGGCTAACTTTTCCAGGTGCTCTTGCTGTTCAGAAGCTGTCAGAGCCTTTTTAAATCTATCGATTTCCTCCTGTAACTCCATTCTGCAGGGGTCCTTGTGGGATACCGCCGTGATCTGCTGCTTGAGATCATTTACCTCCTGTTTAAGACCCATGAGGTTGTGGGCCAGGAAGTTAATGACCTTGGCGAAGCTTTTTGTAGCACACAACTCAGCACGAGTACGGTCTGAGGTACAACTCGCTCTCTGTGTCCGGTTGCTTTCGGCTCAGTAGGTGGTCGTCGGGCTTGGGTAAAGGGGGTGTTCCTCACGACGCATGGCCAGCCCTCTCTGTTCTGCATTCGGGGCAGTTAGTCTGAGCATCTGCAACATTTTGGCAAACTTGTGTTGAGAGTACGGGCTAGAGACTACTACAAGATCAAAAAAGAGTGTGAATGCTAAAATAGTTTTGAGTCAGCATATGTTTTGCTGAAAAGGACGTAAACAGGATTTTGATTGATGACTTAGGACTACTGTCAAATTATTGTCAAATTATCATTCAGAATTTACTGACGGTTCCCCAAATAGGCTTAATCTCTGAGGTATGAAGGAAAAAAGGGAAAAGCAGAAGGAAAAGGAGGGCATTTCTATTCAGATTATGCTTATTATATTTTTTTCTTGAAAATAAACAAATCAAAAATAGAAATGTCTATGGTTCCTTTTGAGGTTCAGAGAGAAAATCAAGGGGCATGCATAAACATGTAATGGATTAAAAATTAGCTGACTGCCATTAACAAAACAAGGGTATCATTCTGGTATTAGGAACAAATCGCAGCACTAGTGATTAGTGTGTTACTAAAAGCACACAATACCTTAATGAGTCTTTCCTCGATAGACAGTCAAGATTTAATTAAATTTAGATTTAATTAAATAGTAACTAAGCAATAGCATTCAGGAAAGATACATCTAAGATAGTTAAATTCGCAGAGACGAATTGAAGATTGAGAAACATAGAAAAAGAAGAAAAAGAAGGAAGAGAAATGGAAAAATCAGAAACCAGGGATTAGGTTAAATTCAAATTACTTCACACTGCATAAACACATGCTGTATTTAAAAGCTTCAATTAAAGCGTGTAACCCTAATTGTTAAAGTTATTTGGTAGCTTAGCCTAAAATGAAATTATGCTAAGTCGTGTTAGTTTAGCTGCTTCAGGTGGTTTGTTTAAAACATGGCGTGTTGTGCTATGTGAAGATAACGCTTCCTGTGACAAGTTGTTGTCACAGTAACCAATGCATGCCAGTGCAATTAAAGCAGTTTAATGTCTGTCTATGTTAAACAGTCATAGTTCTAGAACGTGGTGCTTTCAGCCTTCAAGACATGTTGCATTACATAAGCGCTTCGGTGAGTGCTTGCCTAATGTAACAATAAACTTCTTGCACTTGTTTAAAGAATTACAAAACGTGTTTACTGTAAGTTAAAACCGGTTTAAACATATATGTAGTTATGTTTGCCTCACATATGAGTACTAAAGTACAGTATTACACCTTTAATTTCACTCAGCGAGTGAAACACAGTAATGACCACCAGGTTGCTCGGCTTATAAATATACAGTCAAAGTGTAGATGAATTGCTGCAATCTAATTATAAACTATAAGGCCTTTATGCTGTAGGAAGAGGAGCAACACTCAAATCTACCTTGATATAACTACTGAGATTTCTTCTTCAAAGAAACAATTTAAACAATACTGCAATTTTGTGATTTCTTCACTAAAGCATATTACATTATGGTACAGTTTGGACATGCCGCTGAGCTGAGATTCAGACTTACGCTTTGTCAAGACAGATTTATGCTTTAATACTGAAATTAGGGTTTCTTTGCTAAAATCAGATTAACCTTACACCGATGACATTAAGCATGAAATACATAAAGACTACCAATTATAATAGCGGTACCAATTAAAACCCCCACTTTATCTTCATCTAAACAAGCCAGCAAATAGGGAAACAAATGCGTATCGCAAGTCATGCCCTATTCTTATCTGGATTATCAAACACCCACTTTTAGGTTGACAGTGTTTAAACTCATAACTTTCGTTTTATCATACCCGCATATTCTCCACCAAAATCTGTAGCGAATCAGCTCATGGGAAATATGAATAATTAACCATAACTAGTTATAATTAACTATTCCTATTTTAGATCCACTGTAGATATTTAGCTGACCACTCAGGGTCAACCGTCTTGTCAATTCTAAGAAAGTTAATTTCCTAGTTAAAGGAAATAACCTTCTTACTGTAAAATTCTATAAGTTTGTAACGTAAATCTCCATGATTATTGACTCCGGTTATGAGTAAACCATGAACACGTCAAGTGTGATACAAGTAAAATTTTATTAACTACATAAACACTTAAACTAGTCTAACATACTACATAAACACATTAAGCCGGTCTTACATACACATACACACACACACACATACAGTTGGTATAGGAAAGGGTTAAAGCATAACTCAGTACAGAGAAGAGAAATAAAAAATGAAATTATGGAACCCTTTGCATATTCAGCAGATCTACACCTAAGGGAAACATCAGATTCTTAGTTCAAAACACACCTTTGTAAAAAGGTTTTGTAACTGATACTTAATGTATTAATTAATAAGACTAAGTTTTATACTTAGCGAGTCTCGGCGGTCTGATAGAGATTCCTGATGCAAATCTTAAAGATTCCCGTAGATCTTTGCTGAATTCGGTGCGATGAGAAGAACCAGTTTGAGTCAGTGTCACTTGACGAAAGGCCTGGCACAATCTTTAATATCCTGAAGCGTTTTCTCACATCTTCATCTTCGCTTCTGACGAACCACCGACTGGGGCGGGTCCCTAGAGCCGGGCCTTTAAGGTCGGAGAAGAACTCCGCCTTTCAAGATGGGCTTGTCCAATGAGCAAAATGGAATTTCCGAGCGGGAGGTGGCCATTGCTGGAGGGTTTACGACCCCTTTATTCTCTAAGCATGGTAATTTGCAAATGAACTTAAATCGAAATTATTAACGATTCTCAGGGCCCTAATATCTATTGCCTATGTACCACCATATAATATACAAGCTTGTTTCGATCATACGAAGGCAATTCATAGCTTCTAAACAAGGTATAAAGATTACATATAGTGAAAAAGGGAGGATCAGGAATGGGTCCCCTCACAAGAATACTAAAATAGTCTAAGAATATCAAGGACAAAATACACAATGACAATAATATTCTCAATGGCCTGAAGAAATATGTGTGTTTATTCAAATAACGGTTTTTCTATGAATTAACTAGAACACAGTCCATTTCTACTCTGCTTTTCCTTGGGACAAAGAGTGGGCTATCCTTCTCACATTCCTGGGGGGGTCATAAAACCAGTGATATCATGATTAGTTGGCATGACCAGACGCGCCATGGTGTTCAGCGACAGCCTGGAATCCGTAATTGAGTGAGGGGAAGCTTTGACGATGTGGAAGTAACCTAATGAAGTAAACTGATTTTTAATCAAATTAAATGGTGTCGATTGGCGAGCCGAGACAAGGGCATTAAGTGAGAGTTTACCCCAAAATATGAAAATTGTGTCATTTACTCAACCTAATGTCATTCTTATTGTTGCGTGTATTATTTCTTTGAGTAATATAAAAAAATATATATATCTTGACTATTTTGACCAAATTATTTCGTTGATTGTGCAAAAGTATCTCCAAGTGTGAACATTTCAAACCTGAAAAACTATGGTTTATTTATTACTTACGAAAAACCTGTGGTCATATCCTGGCTTCTTTCATTTTGGTTCATTTGGTTTGCTGATTGGATTGAAAAACAAGTAGAGAGATTTTTTTTTTTTTTTTTTTTTTTTAGGCCACAACCTTATCTTGTGGGGAGATACAGTACCAACAAATTGCAAATACTAACATGTTCTCACTCCCAACTCATCACATATGGATGCTTAGACAGGACTCCTTGGCATTGGGTATCCTTTAAGCATAATTTTTCAACATGCAAGGTACACCATTACTTTTGAGAAACCTCTGGTGTCAATATAAAGATGCAAAGAACATGAGAAATGTATCGTCATTAAACTATATATTGGGGTATAATACTGTCATTATGATAAATATAACATTTATTCACAAATTTAAAACATACCAAGAGTTCTGAGGGCAAACGATCAATTTTATGTGAGAAACAAACCCAAAAGCGATCACCACCTCCAGCCATAATGTTCAAATAACAAAGACATTCAAAAACTGCTGCCTGAGGAAGCCTTACTTCAAATTTGATTGTGAAATATCATTGGCTATGTTCTTGACCAATTGCTTCATGCAAATGTTCAGATTTAACTGATATGACTGCATTAATGGAGTAGGAACATTTTTGGCAATAAAAATATAAAATTTCAGTCTATTCTTCACATAAAGATAATCAATAGCTTCAAAAGACTTGGAATATAACTGTTTTCTGGTCAGTTTTTGCAATAAAAACGTTTGACGTCTTTTGTCTGCCTGTTACATGTTTTATATTGTTGAGAAGTAGCTAGATTTATGGTAGGGCTGAGGTTAGGTGCTCAAAGATATACCATGGAAATGTTATATATATTATATATATATATATATATAGATATATATTATATCATATTATATATCGACAGGAACGACAGATAGACAGAAGATGGCGATAGATGGATAGATAGACTCTAAAAAAACACTTGGGTTAAATACAACCCAGCTATTGGGTTGTTTTGACCCCGTGGCCGGTACTGCCGAAGAGGTTGGGTAAAACATTTAACCAAAATGTGGTTGAAAACAACCCAATCGGATGGGTTTGTCCATAATTAACAGCATTTTTAGAGTGTATATACACATTGGGGAAAAAAAGTATTTAGTCAGCCATTAATTGTGCGAGTTCTCCCACTTAAAAATATGAGAGATGCCTGTAATTTTCATCATAGGTATACTCAACTATGAGAGACAAAATGAGGAAAAAAAAATCCAGAAAAATCACATTGTAAGATTTTTAAAGAATTAATCGGTAAATTCCTCAGTAAAATAAGTATATGGTCACCTACAAACAAGCAATATTTCTGGCCCTCACAGACCTGTAACAACTTCTTTAAAAGACTCCTCTGTCCTCCACTCATTGCCTGTATTAATGGCATCTGTTTGAACACGTTATCAGTATAAAAGACACCTGTCAACAACCTCAAACAGTCACACTCCAAACGCCACCATGGCCAAGACCAAAGAGCTGAAAAAAAGGACACCAGAAACAAAATTGTACACCTGCACCAGGCTGGGAAGACTGAATCTGCAATAAGTAAGCAGCTTGGTGTGAGAAATCAACTGTGGAGCAATTAATTATTAGAAAAGGAGACATTACAAGACAATATACTCTCCTCGATCTGGGGCTCACGTGTATTAGATTTTTGTTCTCACCACGTGGGGTCAAAATTATCCCAGAACCACACGGGGGACCTAGTGAATGACATGCAGAGAGCTGGGACCAAAGTAACAAAAGGCTACCATCAGTAACACACTGCGCCGCCAGTGACTCAAATCCTGCAGTGCCAGATGTGGCCCCCTGCTTAAGCCAGTACATGTCCAGGCCCGTTAGAAGTTTGCTAGAGAGCATTTGGATGAACCAGAAGAGGATTGGGAGAATGTCATAAGGTCAGATGAAACCAAAATAGAACTTTTTGGTAAAAATTAAACTTGTCGTGTTTGGAGGAGAAAGAATGCTGAGTTACTTCCAAAGAACACCATACCTACTTTGAAGCATGGGGGTGGAAACATCATGTTTGGGGCTGTTTTTCTGCAAAGGGAACAGGACGACTGATCCGTGTAAACGAAAGATTGAATGGGGCTATGTATCGTGAGATTTTGAGTGAAATCCTCCTTCCAGCAGCAAGGGCATTGAAGATGAAACATTGCTGGGTTTTTCAGCATGATAATGATCCCAAACACACCGCCCGGGCAACGAAGGAGTGAGTGGCTTCGTAAGAAGCATTTCAAGTCCTGGAGTGGCCTAGCCAGTCTCCAGTCCTCAATCCTATAGAAAATCTGTGGAAGGAGCTGAAATCGTGTGCCCAGCGGCAGCCCAAAACATTATGCTTAGAGGAGATCTGCATGGAGGAAAATGGGCCAAAAATACAGCAATACAGTGCTGTGATTTTTTTAATTACCTTGTGATCGATCTTATTCATGTCAAATATCGTTTTTTTTGACCCGTAATCGCCAACAAAGGGATAAATAACAAAGTATTGAGATGAATTTTGTAGGTGACCTAATACTTATTTTACCGAGGAATTTACGAATTAATTATTTAAAAATCCTACAATGTGATTTCTGGATTTTTTTTTTCTCATTTTATCTCTCATAGTTGAGGTATACATATGATGAAAATTACAGGCCTCTCTCATCTTTTTAGTGGGAGAACTTGCACAATTGGTGGCTTTGACCTAAAGACTTTTTCCCCCCTGTATATATAATATATATATATAATTATTTATATATATATATTATAATATATATATATATATTTATTCTGTCAAATACTAGATATATAGATGAAAGTACAGTAATATATATACAATATATAATATATACAAATAATTTCTACTTTTATAAATGCATGCAAAGAATTAAATGCATCTGGATCATACAAGAAGTAATGGTGTACCCTTAAGAGGTTAAAGTGGTAAAAAGTGACTCCAAGGGGTCCTGACCAAGCGTCCTTGTGTGACAAGTTGGAAGTACAAACATGTTGCAAATACAAACTTCAAACGTGTTTAGAAGGATCTACAGTACACAGTATTTGCAAAGTGAATGTGGAACTCAGGTATATCTAGAGCATAGTACAAATACGGAGAGGTCCTCCAGTGACTCAAGCGGATTCTAGGTAATTGTAGAAATTGGTATTTTTGTATTATTATGTATTTTAGGGCTGTCAAAGTGAACTGTACAAGAAAGATATTTATTGCAAAAAGTAGTAAACAAAAAAAATGTATTTGTACTTTAGTGAGTTATTCAATATTACATTATATTTTAAATGTACTAAATTCCACCATCATTACAAGTGGGTCTTTATGTGTGCAAATATATAGAGCTGCCATTTTATTTTAGGAAGGGTTTCCTCAGAAGGGCTTATATTTGAAAACTCCTGTCACAGCACTCAAATAAAACATCATAGGTAAACTTCATTTTACGCCTTATATACTGTGGAAATGTTTTCCAGAGGGAGTTTTGATGTATATTTTCATTTGTGCCCAACAGTTTAAGCAACTGGGCAAAAGTACTAAGTAATTCTGAAGAACAGTGCTTCTGTTATGAGGAACAGCTTAGTAGGAAAAACTGAGGATGAGAAAGCAGGTTCCCTATGCTCTCCTTTACTCTTACTGCAATAAAAGTGTGTTTCATGGCCCAGAGCAAAGCCATCAGCCAACCGCCTACACTGGACAAGATAAATTCATAAACAGAGCCTTAACAGTGTTATCTAGGACGGCCGATATGGAGTAACTCATTTCCTGCGTCGGTCACAGGCAGAATGAAGGCTTTCTGAAGCAGATGAGAGGTTGATTTTCACAGGCTGTTGCACAAAACAAATGACATCCTGAGACAGTAGAATGTTTTCCATTCATCCAGATGATACTGTAGCATGTGATGAAGAAATCATGGCCAGAGGTACCTAACGTCAATTGTTTCATCGTTAAAGCTTGAGTTGGCTCGCTTCTTTCTTGCAATCCTTCTGGCCCAGTGCCATGACAGTAAAGGTAAGGTGTGGCTTTATCTAGGCTGGCTCAACTTCAGTAAGTATACTGTTCTTGTCCAGATATGACGTAACTGTGTGAGTGTTTCTTATTGCCGCTGGCTGTAGGTGTGCTGAACTCATAATGTGTGTTCCCATGCACTCACACTACAGGTTTAACACCAAGAACCTGAGTCATGTAAAACTTGTTGCAAAATACAAAAGAAAAAAATATTTACTGCCTGGTCATGCATTTTAAATGCTCTTTCTTCAAGAGGGTGTGAGCTTATTTAGTTTCTTTAGCATGTTACTACAAAATTATTCGGAAAAGGCTTGAAAGGTTTGGGTGGTTACCATGACCAGTTAGTTCCTGTTTGAGATTCTATCCTTCTTCACTCTTAACATGGGCGTAGAATATGCCCCCTCCCCCACTTTTAATAAAACGGAAATTCATCCCCCACACTTTTTTCCAGGCAAGCGTCTTCATGTAGAGGTTTTCAAGGGCCAGTGTGAATAAATCTAGATTTAAATAAAAAAAGACACAATATTGTCAGACCTGACGTTTTATTCTGATCCAAAATGAAGTGATGTGAACTTTATGGAGCGCTCAACACTCTCATGCAGTGTATGTTTCATTCATACTCGAAGCCGGAGGGTGCTCTCACGCAGAAAGTCCAAAACAGACTCATAGAAGTAATAACTTATGATGTAGCAGGAAATCCCTAATATGGACAAAGCCATCCAGCTATCGCTGTAGCTGAGCTAAATAAAAAGCACAAACTTTTTGACTGATAAAACGTGAAGACAATAAACACACAACTGCAACAATGTCTAGTTTATGTGTGTTTTTCTAAGTCATCTCCACGTAATAAATAAATAAAGCATATGAATAATGCAGTGTTAATTGACATAGCATTTTTTACAGTATAGGAACTATAAAATATATTTTATGGCTTATTCTGTGTTTTATGTTTAGCGAAATATCGCAGGTCACGACATTTCTGCATTGTGAAATACACTGAGAGGTAATCTGCACTATACATAATTAAAACCATTTTTATAGAAAATGATTATGAGTACTAGGGCTGTGAATCTTTGGGTAGACAGCGATTCGATTTGATTCACGATTCATAGGTTTTCGATTCGATTCAAGAACGATTTGTGCACATTTAGAACGATTCAATTCGATTCGATTCACAAATAAATTCGAATCGATTCGATTAACAATTCGATTCTGCATTCTTTAAGTGCCATTCACGGATTATTAAATGCTTCCCCTAAAGGCTCGTCCGGGGCAAGGCACATTGCACAGCAGCCTTTATGGTTCAGAACAATAGGTTAGAGAAAAAAAAAAAAAAAAACCACTTTTGTCCATTGTTTATGAGCTATTAGTTTAATGCTGCTATGGCATGACATGGCATACGTAAAAATGTATGTAAGCCAGGATTTTAAAAAAGAGCTTTAAAAGTATTACGTATAGGCTAACATTTTGTCACACCAATGGTGTAGACATCATTTCAGAAGTTACAGAAATGTCAAATACAATAATTTTATGTATTATTATCATTATTATTATTTTTTTTTTACAAGAAATTATTTTTATCTATTACTTGAATTGCTATAGAAATCAAATACACTGCTGGACAATAATCAATCATTTGTAATCTATAATTCTATAATTTTATGATTGTTTCATATACTACCAACAATTATTTCAATTTTCTGCACAGAATAAGGTAGAAAATATACTTTATAGGTTCTGTACTGTAATAAATTATATGTCAATTAGCACTGCATTAAGAAAATTGTATTTATTTATTGTCTTAATGTTTCATCAGTTCATATGCTTTTTATTCAGCTTAGCTGCAGATAAGCCTGTGGCAAGTCTTATGTTCTATGAGCGCGTCCTCACTTCTATTTCAGTGCGAAAACTTTCTCATTTTCATAAAATAAATGCTATAGTATTTAACTTTTCCTCTCCATTGGCGAATGATGATTCTGAAGGATGTCTGAACGCTAGTTTCATGCATCTGATTATCAGATAAACCTCGCGCTCTTATTTCAAGGTTGTTGTTAATGCTGTGGTTATTTTAACAGTTTCCTTCGTACATTCGGTTCAACAACATTGTTAAAACACATTTACCATTCAATGGAACTGTGCGTATGCTTTAGACACTTACATTTCTGCTCCGTCCATGCAATAAATACACAGCCTTCGACTGCTCAGGTAATGTTTGGTCGGTATTAAGGTTAAGATTTTTTGTTTTTTTTTAACGATCGAGAGCCATTGAAAAACTACATAAAAGTAAAACTACTTCACTTTAGCATTATTGGCCACGAGTACTAAGGAGAGATCATCACACATCAGCTGCGTCAGTGAGACAAACGGAGCGCAAGTGCAATCCTGTGACAGTCACAGACGGTTAGTGGAGCGCGTGAAGGAGAGATGCAATGGAAACGAACACTGCTCAAGGCCTCCATTAATTCGTGCTTGTAGTAATTTAATGTGTATATATTTTGAAAGCATTGAATCGCTATGGAAATCGCGATTCATTCGATTCTTGGCGTTTTAAATCGGTTACCGAAATCGGCGATTCATGATTCAAAAATCATGTTTCAAGATCGATGCATATGCATTGTCAGAGTTTGCAATCGATGCATCGATAAAACGAGTGAATCGTTACACCCCTAATGAGTACAGTCTCATAATACACTCTTTACAAACACACTTAATTTCTTAATGTAAAACCTTTTAAACTACTGAATGCACCTATAGACTAAATAGACAGAAATAATTTATACTAAAACCATTCTAAGACAATACAAAATATACAAAAGGGAAGAGATAATTTCCCCCTCATAAAATACAGTATCATTACCTGGAATTAAATTATCTATTTAAGTCATGTAATTGAGTTACAATAAAATAAAACCACAGTTATAAGGAAACAGCAATGCAATTAAATTAGTAATTATTTATTTACATTTTATTTATAAAATGTAAAATTGCAAACCCCATTAATTTAGATAACATTAATTTCTTCCATTTCTCCCTAGAGTTCCTAATGAGTTACTGCATAGCTTCAAGTTTATCCCCACTTTGGCTGAAAGCTTTTTCTGGAAGATTGATAGTGCGAAAGAGAACATATGTTTTTTCTCACAAGGATAAAGGCAGATGTTTTTGTAAAGTAAGTCTGATGTCTCTGAATCATCCATCTTGAATCTAGAGCTCGAGGCTTTAGGTTTAAAGAGCAGTTTAAACCCCTCAGGACCACTATCCGTTTTAATGAGGAAAATAAAGCTTTTCCTCAGCTCTTCCTGTGCATTAAGCCCACACTTCCCTCTCCTGCTAGGACAGAATTGTTTCAGGCTCAGCAGAGGAGGTGTATTCTGCTACATATGGCGTAATGTAAACAAAGATACCATCGCAACACAATGAAGGATTCTCAGGGTGTGGATGACAATAATGTATTCTGGGTCTTTGAAGCTCAATTCTGGATTCCAACTGGGATTGGCTCCAATGAATGCAATGAGTGGGATACAGACTCAAAACTGTGGAGATGTGGAGGTGTTCCAGATCAGGGACTTGAGGAACACACAGGAAGAAGATGGAACAAACAGAGACACACATCCACACAAAAACACCACCACTACCATTTGAAAAAGTGGATGGCAATAAAACAGAGAAAAATAAAAAATGCCCTTCTGACATTTCAGGAAGTTCCTTGTATGGGGTCAGTCATTGCGTTACTCCAAACCCAGATGCTATAGTGGCCTCCGGGGAGGGCAGAGAGAGCTAGAAAGGGCGGATTTGAGAGAACTGGGAATAAAGACACGTGTTTGAACCAAGCCAGATGCAAAACACCCACAGAAGAGCCATGTATTTTATTTCACAGAATGTACTTTAAATGCATTATTGGCTTTACTAGCAGAAAGTGATACTGTGTTGACTTTATTACACCCGCTGTAAAGCTTCCTCCTCTGTTGCGCATGAGTATGTAGGCTTCGGTGCTGAGGAGTAGCAGGCTTAACAATACACATAACAGTTGTTTAAAAGTACTATAATTTTTTCATTCAACAAATAGCTTTTTCCAACAAGCAGTGCACAGTGTGAGAAAATGCTGAACGGCTGTTTGTCACTGGATTAAGGGGAAGTCGTGGCCTAATGGTTAGATCTGGGAGGGATTGTAGGTGGGGGGGGTGAATGTACAGCGCTCTCTTCCCACCTGCAAGCCACGACCGAGGGCAAGGCACCAAACTCCCAACTGCTCCCCGGGCACTGCAGCATAAATGGCTGCCCACTGCTCTGGGTGTGTGTTCACTGCTGTGTGTGTGTACTTTGGATGGGGTAACCATACTTGGCCACATGTCACTTTCACTTAAATTTTCAATTTCGGCTGACATGATCATTTACCGAAATAGTGGTGTTTCATAAGTGCTGGCACGTTTTGACTGTTTTTATTTAAATGTTTATATTTCACCAATGAATTGAAGTAGAAGCATCATTATCATTAGGACGTTGGTATTAAAATTGCCTAATGTGCAATTTAAATGTTTGTATACAAGCTGGTTTTGAGTGTGGATTATTACATAAAATCGATTAATTAATTGATTATTAAATTATACTTTATTTGAGTTTTTTTTGGTTTTCGGCTAAATAAAAGCTTTAATTTCAGTTCGTTCATAGTGTTTCATAAAAAATGTAATTTCAGTGCTAAACGAATGTTTCTCATTCTCTCTTTCATATTTACTTTGGCAACCCGATCTCACAAGAAAAGTATTTCATGAAATTTGAATTTTGTATGATTTGAAAATGTACTTTTTTCAAAAACAAAAATTAATGAACCTGAACCCCTAAACCTAACGTTCTGTTCTAGGCACAAGCAGAGGCACACAGTAGTGAAGTATTTTTTACTTCACCCAAGTAAATTTAAAAAGTATCTGTAGTTTATCAGAGTTTTATTCTTTGGACAACTTTACTTCACTACATTCCAAAGCATAATGTCATACTTTTTACTGCACTTCATTTCATAAATAAAGGTTGTTGTTTGTTTTACCTTTAATACTTAAGAACATAAAAATGTAGTACTTTCTTGTACTCAAGTAAATCTTTGAATTACTCTTACTTGAGTAAAAGTAAGAAAGTAATAGATTTCTAATGTAATTAAGCATTCGATTATATTTAATATGAAACAATGCAGTAAAAAGTACAATATTATGCTTTGGAATGTTGTGAAGTAAATTTTTCTAAAGAAAAACACTCTGAAAAAGTACAGACACTTGAAAAGTACTTTTAAAGCAGAGTAAAAATACTTCACTACTGTCTGCCTCTGGGCACAAAAAGGTTGTACGAAAATGTACAAAAGAGTTCGAATTCAAACGAATTTACAAAACGTAAAGCAGTTACAAATTGTCATGAGACTGTGTTGTCTGCATGACTGTTCATGTAGGCCTATATGAATAGATATCACAAAAGAGATACGCAGAATTATTTAGTTAAATACTATTCCTTACTGTTTTCAACTCAGTTATACAGCTTATGTTTTGTTAGTGTACTTAGTGTTTAATGTAACTAAATCTGTTTAAATCACCCTAATTGTTCTTTAATTCAAAAACCCAAACAGTTTTTGTGCCATGAAGAGAAACAATTATCATTCAATTAGTACTGGAAATATTATCTAATCAAATAGCTTCAATAGACTATATATATATATATATATATATTATATATATATATATATATAATTTATTTTTTTTTAAGATATTAAGCTTAAATGGAATTAGTAATTTTACGTAGCTTTTAGCTTGGAAAGCAAAAGTTTCAATGGAACATTCCCCCAGCATTGAAGTTTCACCATGTTTTAAGCAGGCACGGCACCAGAATTTTTTCTCTACGGGTGCTAAGGGGGGGCTAGACCAATATGTGGGGGTGCTAAGAAAATAAATTATATTGATGACGTCAGAGTTACTTCATAAAGAAATGGGGCTAAACCAGGGCTATTAAAAATTCTGACGGGGCTATAGCCCCCCTAGCCCCAGTGTAGCGCCGTCACTGGTTTTAAGTAGCAAAATGCCATGTTTCTGCATTGACAAAATATCTTACACAGGAGATAAAAGGTATGAACCTGATGAACACTGTGTTCTTAGACATTGTTGTGTTTGGGTAATCAATTTAATCAGATGCGAGAACGTCATTCATCTCGCAAAGCATCACACTTTTTTTCTTCGAAAACTCCTGAGAGAGACAAATAAGGACCTAAACTGAGGCAAATGTTTATCTCTCTTGGAAAGCACTCCCTAACAACTCGGTGTACATCTCCAGTTACACTTTGCAAATCTTTGACTTTGTTTATCCTGAGGCCCAGGGCCGGAATGCTGGAGAAAAGGACCTTTTGAGCACCTAGCAAAACATTAGCATGCTAGCATTTCACATTTTCCTTTGTGGACTTGTGATCAAGTTGCGGTGAGATCACGTCTGCAGGATTTCACGCAACTAGATCATTCCTAACTTGGCGGCTTTTGTTCTATTATTTACAATAACATTTTAAACCACTGATGCAAAATGTTTGCACGCTATGGACAAATACATAAACACCCCATTAGAAACATTATTGAACATTATTACTTGCATTAGGAGCCTAAAAGGCTGGTGAACATTCATCTTCTGCTGACCGTGTGAACAAAACATGCCCATTCATGATACTCAGATCCGTTACCCATTGAGTTGCTAATGTGATCACTGGTGCCCACACAGTCATGGGCTTTATTCATCATTTTGGAAGAACCAGAGGGAGCCAAGTGCTGATTCATTTCAATAGTTGTCTTCTTTCTGTCCACAGATTTGATTTGTGTCTTTTTCTGTGATATATTCTTCTCAGAAAGTAAACACTGTGTCTGTGTTTTTATTGTAACAAAGACGCACTGTTATCATTAGCGTCAAGCTAAGATCATTGACTGACTTATGACCTCTTTTGTTGCTGTATATATGGCCGGTTATGAGTTGAAAGAAAGTTCTATCCTAATCCAGCCAGTAGTTCATTCCAAATGGTATATGAAACCCAACATTAGTGTTCGCAGGGGCGTAATTTTGCCATCATCCTGTCATAACCCTATAATATCAGATGACTAAGCAAAGTTGAGAAGGACATTATATTTTAATACAGCAAGCAGCTAGCCAGGGAGGTCAGCATGTTTTTTTTTACTTCAAACTGAACTTCCAGAAAATGTGTCATGTCAAGTAAGTGAAGAAAATGGTTTTATGAGGTTGAGTCAAATCCCTGGCTAGTTTTTGTCCTTATTTCTTGGAGGGTGATGTAATGCTCAGTAATGAATGTGCTAAATCTTAAGTCACACGTTCACTTATTGTTCCAACTCTAAACCAGAAACATACTCTATACAAGTACACAAAAATAAGTTGAGCACTTCAAGTGCAGTTCTTGTATTATTGTGGTTGTCTTCAGTACTCAAGGGGTTGCTTCAGATATCTGTGCCATTAAACCAAATGTGCTATTATTCAAGTAGCTAACTATAAACAAGTCGACAGTTTGACTAACTTTAACTTTTTTAGCAAGATTCTTGTCAAACTGTTCCTCTGGTCTGATAGAATTTGATCTGAGAAAAAAAAAACTGACAAAAAACTGTTTTTGTGTGTTTAATTTTTTTTAAATGTTTGGGGTCGGTAAGATTTCAAATGATTTAAAAAAAAATGACAAAAAACGTTTTTTTGTGTGTTTAACTGTTTAAAACGTTTGGGGGCGGTAAGATTTAAAATGTTTTTGAAAGAAACTGCGTTTATTTGTTTAAAAATACAGCAAAAACAGGAATATTGTGAAATATCATTTTTATTCAACAATTTTGCTTAACTGCTTTCTATTTTAATATATTTGAAAATGTAATTTATTCTTGTGATGGCAAAGCTGAATTTTCAGCATCATTACTCCAGTCTTCAGTGTCACACGATCCTTCAGAAATCTTTCTGATATGTTGATTTGGTGCTCAAGAAGAAAGAAACATTTTTTATTATTATCAGTGTTGGAAACAGTTGTGCTGCTAAAGATTTTTGTGGAACCTGTGATACATTTATTATTCAGGATTAGAAAGTTCTAAAGAACAGCATTTATCTGAAATAGAAACCTTTTTTAACATGATATGTGTCAGACCCCCGGGATAACAGAGGACTCAAATGCAGAGAAGTAGGTGAAAAAACAGAGATTTATTTCTCACAAGGCAAAACCAAAACAATAGAACAATAACAAAAACAGGGAACTAGTCATTGGGGACTCCAGAGCTGGCCGGCAGAGTAATGCGGACCTCACGGGCTGTGAAAGCTGTCCCAGACCCTGTCCCTGACCGAATAAATCGGCTGTAAAAATCGGCAAACCCCAGAAATCGCTGGACCGCTCTACGACTATCTGGGGTGGGCCAATCAGCAACCGCTTTTAACTCTGGGAAAAAGATCTGGGAGAAGATCAGGATATCGTCGAGGTAGACAAAAACAAACCGGTCGACCATGTCTCTGAGCACGTTGTTGACGAGTGCCTGGAAGACCGCTGGGGAGTTGGAAAGCCCAAACGGCATGACCAAATACTCAATGTGCCCCGTAGGGGTGTTAAAGGCGGTCTTCCATTCGCCCCCCTCCCTAATCCGCACTAGGTGATAAGCATTGCGGAGGTCCAACTCCGTAAAGATGGTTGCCTCCTGCAATAGCTTGAAGGCCGATGACATCAACGGCAAAGGATAACGATTCTTCACCGTGATGTCATTCAACCCCCGATAGTCTATACAGGGGCGCAGTGAACCATCCAGCTGGAGAGGAAGAGGGACGGATAATGCCTGCTACCTGAGAATTGTGAATATACCTCTCCATGGCCTCCCTCTCAGGTCCGGATAGAGAGTAAAGGCACCCCTAAGGCGGAGAAGTGCCAGGCAACAGGTCTATCGCACAGTCGTACGGGCGGTGCGGAGGCAGAGATGAAGCCAGGGACTTACTGAAAACCGCTCTCAAGTCATGGTAGGCCGCCAACATTGAGCTAAACAGAAGGGGCTCCAAGCCAAAACAGTGTTAAGAGCCCAGTCAATGTGGGGGTTATGCTTGACCAGCCAGGTGTGTCCCAATACCACTGGAGCAGTGGGCGAGTGGATGAGGAGGAACCGGATCTCCTCAGCATGATTGCCAGAAAGTGTGAGTGTGATAAACTTAGTGGCATGGGTAATACTGGTGAGAAGGTTGCCGCAAAGTGTTCTAGCCTATATAGGTTTGACCAGGGCAACAGATGAAATTCCCAAGCATGTGGCCTGCCCGGAATCCATGAAATCGCCCTCCGCTCCAGAGTCAATCAATGCAGATACCTGATGAGCAGTCCCATTTAACAGTAATGAGACTTGGAACTCAGAATGACCACCAGAGGGCAGTCGAGTAATAGTAACGCTCACCGTACGCTAGGGGTGTGCGATATTGACAAAAAATTATATCTCGATATTTTCTGGGATTTTATCGATATGGATAATTAGACTATATTTTGCTGAGTGTGTCATTGTGCTGGTACCTTAAGGATGCCGAGACAGTCTGCTCTAATGTTTTTAATATTCTTCATACTTCTGTGTGGTGGTCAGTTCATACTGATAGAAATTACTCTTTTCCAATAAGTTTAAACTGATTTTTGCATTTTATGGGCATTTTTACCTTTATAAAGCCATTTTTTCTAAAAGTGTCCATTATCTTTTGAGTCAAATTCTTACATTTAATCAGGGAATTAGAATAATAAGACATTTGGGCTGTTACCAAGCAAATTAAATAAACACAGAAGCTGCATCTGAAGTGGCATTTAGACGTGTTTACACACATGTATTTTGTTTAATGCAAGACATGAATGCATTTAACCTGCAATTACAAATGCATAAATAATGTTTTGATATATTAAACAAAAAACGTTGAATACTGATATTTGAAATGATTTAAAACATGAAAAAAAGAAAAAAAAAAAAAAAAGAAAGAAAAAGCCGAAATTTGAAATTAAAACCGCCAGCAGGTTGCAGCAAATCACTGTTAATGAGTGAGTCATTGCGATTGAACCGAATCATTTAAACGGTTGATTCATTCAAGAACGAAACACCGTCATGTTGCTCAGAGACACAAAACAGCGCTGTGGCTGTATTTGGAATGATTTTGTTGGCGAAATAGAGCAAAAACAAGCAATATGGTGTCTAAAACGTAAGTCTCTTAATTAACTTATTGTTCATTGAATTCAATGTCACATTTGTAATCATGGTAATTTTTGGAGAAAAACGGCACTCTTCGTGTGAAATTTATGATTTTTTTATTAAATTTAAAACTATATGAAGTGGTATAAATATATACATTTTCTGCCATTATGTCTTGAATTTGTGATCATTCTAAATGCATTTTAATAGACTGAATCATGCAGTGAAAGAAAACACACTAAATGCACACACGCACTAGTCTAGACTTCACGTAATGCATACTGCACTCTGTAGGTGTTTTGAATGGATTTTGCAAAATACTCGATAATGTCAAATACGCGCTACCTTGAGCGGTGAGCGGTGAGCGCTGCCTCGCTGCCGGGCACGAAGCTGCCACGTGACCTGCTTCCCCGCAGTAGAGACACTGTTGATTGTCCAGGCATTAACGTCGCTCCATTACAGTCAGCCATGCTCTCCCGACCTGCATCGGCTCCTCCTCCGGGAAAACAAGACGTTGGGAAGGCGTGTAACTCGCAGCTCTAGTGATGGGCTAAGGAGGAAACACGCTCCTCTGATCTCGAGAACTGAGAGCAATTCAGTTATCCACCCAGATGGCGAGGTCGATCAAATCGTCCAGGTTAGAGGGCAGTTCGAGAGAATAGATCTCATCCTTGATGTATTCGGCCAGACCGTGGAGAAAATGGTCCCAGAGCACCTTAGCATTCCAGCCACAGGATGCGGCGTGCGTACAAAACTCGATAGAATACCTGTATACCGAATGCTCTCCCTGCTGTAGCAGTGACTAAGCTCGTGCCGCCTCAGTTCTTCGAACAGAGTGATGGAAAACCTTGCGTAGCTCCGCCGAGAAACTCTCAAACGAAGAACAGCAGTGATGTTTGTTATCCCACATGGCTGTTCCCCACTCTCTCACTTGACCCCCCAAGAACGTGATGGTAAATGCCACCTTGGACTGCTCCGTGGGAAAACAGGAAGGCTGGAGCGAGAAAGTCAGAGAGCATTGGGATAGAAAGGAGCGACACGTGTTAGGCTCACACGAGTATGGAGCAGGAGGATTGAGCCTTGGTTCAGCGTGATGGAGAATGGCACCATCGGGTTCGGGAGAAGGCGATTCAACTTCGGCAGCGGGAGGGTTAGTCTGCAGCAGACCAAGCCACTCTGCCAGCTGGATGAGCTGGAGAGAGATCTCGGCGTAGGCGCGGCGAGAAGCCACGAGTTCCTCCTGTTGCCGACCCAGAAGAGCGCCCTGCTGTACAAGGGCTTGGTGCAACTCCGTCTCCTCTGCTGTGTCCATGACGTGGTGAGTAGATTCAGATCCCCGGGATAACAGAGGACTCAAATGCAGAGAAGTAGGTGAAAAAAACTGAGATTTATTTCTCACAAGGCAAAACCAAACAATAGAACAATAACAAAAACAGGGAACTAGTCCTTGGGGACTCCAGAGCCGGCCGGCAGAGTAATGCGGACCTCACGGGCTGTGGAAGCTGTCACAGACCCAGCGTTCGCACAGGACAGGCGACCAGAGAGATAGCAAGGCAAGGCTGATTGCCCAGGTCACGAGCTGCCAAAAGTGACGGGACAACACAGACAGCAGGGGGAGCCAATGAGGCACCCTGAACCGTGACAATATGTAAACGTCTTACTGTAACTTTTTATCAATTTAATGCATCCTTGCTTAATACAAGTATTAATTGTAATAAAATAAAATCTTACCGGGACCCCAAACGTACGATTTACTGTAAACTGTAATAGATATTTTATGCTTATATGATATCAGCACAGTTGTACCATTGATATTTTTGACGTTATACCTTGACTTTACCCCATTAATGTCTGTATTAAAATGAATTTTACTACAGAAATTAAAAACATGTTCATCTTAAAAACGTTTTATTGTGTGAATCGCATTGCTACATATTTTTGATTAACATATTTAACATATAATAAAGGTTATGTCACTGACCTGCATTCTTATTCCTGCAAACTTTAAAAATAAAATACCATTTAGGATAATATAAACTAAATCATTGCATAAACCATTGCACCAGCTTTAGGCATTCGGCACCTTACACACCACACACACACACACACACACACACATCTCTTTTTATACTTACTACAGGAAATACAGGAGGTCGCAAGAGCTGAGAGAAAGTGAACAGGCAACATGGGCAAAACTGTGGTCACTTTCCAATTTTCCACTACTATGCAATAAAAGAGTCTACTACACATTTGCTGAATAACCCACACATTTCACACATTATTCCAGCCGGAAAGAGGCAGCTGCATTTCGGGAATCCCCTGTTGCCCTGAACATTCTCATTTTTTTTCCCCACAAACTACAGAGCAGCACACAATGAATCTCAGAGGTGACAGCTAACCACCAACTTCAGATGTTTCTTTGGGACTCAAACATGAAACAAAAACACTTTTGTGAACATCAATATGTATTTGTACGAATATGTTTAATCTGCCACCCTAACAACCTAGATTTTGTATCATTTTAACAGATGTTGAGGCATACAGAACAGGCGCTGATGTTTTGATTATGGGTATGCGAGTGACCGAGAGGACGGAGCTCTGATTTAAAGAGTGCGAGTGCACTGGAGCACAGGGATGAGCTTCCTGTGTGCTACTCCCAACCGTTACTCATCATTTACTCATTGTAACATTCTGCATTTCACATTATAGCACACATGGTTTTGTTCATGCAGATTAAAAATGACTCCCTTCCAGAGGCTTACGCACAAGATGGACTACTCGCGCTAACCGTAAAAACTATGTTTCGCAATAGCAAAAAGGGTCTTGGTGTATTTTTGGCAAGCCTTTGCTAGAACTGTGACCAATCAAATTTTTCCTCTGAAATCCAAAGGGGTTTAGATGACACATTATGTAGTCACGTTTAAAATGCAGATTATATGCCAAAAACATGATAAATCTCAGGAAATCTACGGAAATGAGCAAGACCCAGTCAAAATACTAATGACTAGTACTTTATCATTTCACATATTGTAGCTGATATCTTCTTTTAGTACAGAATCTCATCTGCAGTTCACCAAAGGCTTCACAACAGTCATCTTTTCCATTGAAAACAAGACATGGGCCAAGACAGAGCTCTCAAAAACAATGGCACTATTTGTTTAAAACTACAATCACATCCTCAAGCGAGTTGTTTTAAGCCCACCCCCTCACTCTAAACTCAAAAGGGTCGAGTGGCCTGCCCCGTATCACTCAACTGGGCATTGAAGTTGGCTCGGAATAAACTTGTTCTGAGATAAATTCTAGAAAAGTTGCTTTGAAACAGCCGGGCTTTCAATGGAGCAAAGAAACATGAGACGGTGTGTTGGGAGATGAAGACAATACTTAAGAGTCTGAGACTGAAGAGCAATCATATTGCCAAAATCTTTGTGGTTTAAAGAACGTTCCACTGTGTAATCTAATCTAAGACCAGGCACGATGTCTGATGATGAATATGATGTGAGATTACTCTGTAAGGTTTAATATTTTGATTCGTAAGTGTAGCGATGCCTCATCTTTCTCCTTCAGACAAAAGCACAAAATCACTTTCCAGAATGTTTTCTTTCACTGTTCCTTGGTGAAATGACTTCCCTGACTCTACCCAATCCGGAACACCAAATCCCAGAATATATTCCAGAAACAGAAAAAAATAGCACTTAACCGCATCCTGCTGAGAAAAAAAAATCTTTCTCTATTACCTAATCCTTCCCTGTCCTAGCTTGTACTATTCTAAACAATGTCTGAAACTTTTATGTCTGATCACTTGTTGTATTCCTCATTTGTAAGCCGCTTTGGATAAAAGCATCTGCTAAATGAATAAATGTAATGTGGTTGTTAAAGGGGTCATCGGATGATACTTGCACTTTTACAAGTTGTTTGAACTGAAATGTGTGTTGGCAGTGTGTGTACACAACCACCCTATAATGATAAAAATCCACCTAATGTTTTTTTTTTTTATCTACTAAAATCATTTCCCCTTTCTCAAATCGAGCCAATCTCAGATGCCTGTCTGTGTGACATCACACAGACAGGCCCCTCCCACGATTGTTTGATTGACAGTAGCGTTTCAGCACAGACAGGACTGGTGTCTTACCTTAGCTCCGCCCTAAGTGAGCTGTCTTCAGTTTGCCATTGTTTCACCGCCGGAGCAGATGTAGACAAGAATGGCTCCTAAGCGATTGAGGTGTTTTGTTGTTGGATGTAATAATGAACATAGCAGTCGTCATTTACTCCCGACATCTGAGCCGCTGAAGTGGATTACATTTGTTTGTGAAGGGGAGCCCCCCCCCCTCTTCTCTCCCCCCCCCCCCCCCCCCCCCCCCGCTGCGCCCCCGATCCTGACCTAAATGCATCTTGCTCGCGTGAATCATTCGTGATCTAGCCTCACCCCGAAGAAGGAGCATCAGGTTAAGCTTTTTAATGAATCTTTGCAAATCGCCTTTCCTAATAATGTGCTAGTTAGCAAGTTTCATGATGAATGCAGCTAAAGTATACAGTCCCTCCGAGAGCGGCTCGGAAGAGAGGGGCAGGGTGAGCAGAGCTCATTTGCATTTAAAGGGAAATGCAACAAAATGGGTTGCTGTGAAAAAAGCTGATTTTTGAAGGGTAATAAGGTGGGGTTTTTTTTCAAACTACCATTGAGAATTTTAACACACTATTTTACAGACTTTTTAATTAAGGCCCTAACGAATCATATCAACTTCTGAGAACCCGTAAAAAAATGTTCTGGGT
This sequence comes from Sinocyclocheilus anophthalmus, assembly GCA_018155175.1. Taxonomy (NCBI): domain Eukaryota; kingdom Metazoa; phylum Chordata; class Actinopteri; order Cypriniformes; family Cyprinidae; genus Sinocyclocheilus; species Sinocyclocheilus anophthalmus. Next base: position 198,561 of record JADLZN010005009.1, read on the forward strand.
TCAATACAGATATTCACAATCTGTGTATTTAAATATAAAAATATAATACAATAAAAACAAAAAATTCAAAAAGTTTTGTTTAATTCCAATCTTGGGTAAGAACAAATGAAAGGATTTCAAATTCAGAAATGTCATATCAATGCAGTAACTCAAGCAAAATCATTATTTTTTTGAGGCAAATTTTATGATAACTAAAGAAATATTAAATAGAAAAAATAAAACAAATAAAATTAAAACAATACATAGAAAGTACATTAGAAATGTGGGTCCCGACTTTAAGTGATGTGGCCTGAATTACTAGGTACTTACATCAAAATTAAGTACATGTACTTATTGTGTTCATATTGTATTGCAAAACACTTTTGCTGCTGTTGAGGTGGTGGTATTGAGGTAAGGTTAGGGACAGGTTTGGTGGGATGGGTAGGTTTAAGGGTGAGTTAAGGTGTAAGGGCTGGGTCAACAGTGTAATTATACATGTATTTACAGAAATTAATTACAGAATGTAATGAACATGCAGTATTTTGAAAATGTAAAAAACAATGTGGTACAGTAGTAACACAATAGGCAGGTATGAATCATTATTCAATTGTAAGTACACGGTAGTTAACGCCACCTAATATAAAGTGGGACCAAATGTTGTTTGTAAATATTTATATTATTTTATGAATTTTTAAAAAAAGTGTGTCAAACTTTTCTGTATAGCACATCTCACTTAAACATTGCTTACATACATCCGAACCGATTATCGGTCTATAATCCCTTCAGAATGACTTGCCCCATAAACTTTCATTGTAAACGCATAAATGCACACTGGATTTTCTTGTTTGTTTTTACAAACTGAGTGATAAGTTCAACTTATTTTCTGCTGTAATCAATAGCATGCCACAGATGATGTTAATTGAATTCAAAGCGTTCCTCTTCTGGTTACTTTAAAAAGTCTCCAAAATATCATTCACACTTGAAAGAGAAAACAAACTGTTTATTATTAGTTACAAAATGTGTTTATTATTTCTCTAAATATAATTCATCTCTAATTGAATGTCTAAGTCACTCACAAGAAAAAATCTATTGAATAATTTTCTTGTTTATTTACATTGATGGTTTTCAGCGGCACAAGCAAAGAATGCTCACGTGTCATAACCGGATTACATCAGTGAAGACTTCAGAACAGATGTTCGACCGGCTGCAGATGCAGTGATATTTCCTGTGAAGAATGCTCCATGTTTCCACTGCAGTTACAAGATCTCAGACACCAAGTTCCAGCAGTGCACCGTGACCCTTCTTTCTATCCAGAACACTGATACGCACCAACATGGACCAAAAGACTACACTGGATGACTTGCTTTCAGATGTGCATGATGTTAGCAAATAGGGAAGTGTAAAACCAGATGATAAAGCACCTTGCGGGTTAACATCAAAGAGCATGATCATTTATTTTACGTTCAGACACAGCTGGTGGACACATGGCAAATCCACATGTAACAAGAAATTTAATTTATGACTAAACCTAATTTACACCTTGTATAACAAGCTAGAAAATTCTTCAAGACTTCTAAACAAAGGGTCTTTTTATGAAGGTTCTGACTGTTGTGTGAAAGTTATATGCAAGATTTATGGTCTTGAAAGACAAGTTAGGGAAATAAATGTTATGAGACATAATCTTGCCTGAATTTTGTAAATAACCAAATAACATTTATTGTACAGTACGACTCAATAGAGTAAGGTTGTGTCTAAGACTACAAGACTACACTGTTAATGTGGGATTGCAAAACCACATCTTTGTCTAAATCATCTTCAATTGTCTAAAATTTAAAACAAAGAAAATTTATAACAGAAAATTAAGATTAAATATAAAAAAATGTAATGCAGAAATATGGATAAATAAGTAAACTTGTGACATTGAGCTTGTGTGTCATTCTCAAATCATGCTGGATAACAAACATTTTTGGAGTTCATGCAGCTTGAGAATAGAATAGAATAGAATACATTACATTTAGTCATTTAGCAGATGCTTTTATCCAAAGCGACTTACAAATGAGGACAATGGAAGCAATCAAAATCAACAAAAGAGCAATGATATACAAGGGCTATAACAAGTCTCAGTTAGCTTAAAACAGTAGCCTACACGTAGCAAGGTTTTTTTTAATAATATAATAAATAAAAAGAAAACACATAGAATAGAAAAAGAATAGAACAAGCTAGTGTTAGAGGTATTTTTGCGTTTGTTAATTGTATAATAAATGAAAAGAAAACAGATAGAATGCAAAAAGATTAGAAAGCAAGTGTTAGTTGTTGTTTTTTTTGTTAAAGGATAGAATTAGAATTGAGAGTGCTAGAGTTAGAGGGTCAAATAAAGACGGAACAGATGTGTTTTTAGCCGATTCTTGAAGATGGCTAAGGACTCAGCTGCTCGGATTGAGTTGGGCAGGTCATTCCACCAGGAGGGAACATTTAATTTAAAAGTCTGTAAAAGTGATTTTATGCTTCTTTGGGATGGCACAATAAAGCGACGTTCACTTGCAGAACGCAAGCTTCTAGAGGGCACATAAGTCTGAAGTAATGCATTTAGGTAATGGGGTGCAGAGCCAGTGGTGGTTTTGTAGGCAAACATCAATGCTTTGAATAGAATCATAAAAAAATTTTAAATTAAAAAAATGCAAAACAAAAGCATTTTCACTAGTGGTCTTACTGTATTTTGGTCAGCTGGCTTTAAAATCCTAATACAGCTCAGTGTTCTGCTGGCGTTGTAAGGGGCCTTGGTACGGTCATCGCCTGCCTCAAATTCCTCTCATAGCTTTGGCTAGCCACTACGAAAACAGCCTCTCTTGCCATACATGACCTCTTGACCCGTTAAATATTGTGAATCCTCTAATCCCGGAGTTATGAGCATATGATTCGATTTGCCAATGGATAAAAATTGTAGTAAAACTAAAACAAGATCTTTAAATGAAATATTCAAGGATTCCTTTTCAGAATCGGTCTGATGAGAGAAATTAAATACATAAAACATTTCCCCTGGACCAGTCAGGGAGTTAATCTGTGCTTGGACCCATTCCAAGCTTATCTCTAAGGAGATTGTATCAGTGTCCCGAAGAGCCTCTACACCTATCACTAAAAATGATATAGCTGGATTGCTTTTCTCTGAGGCGTGTAACATCCCTCTGAGCTGTTCTGATGTCTACAACTTTCTTAGCACAGGAAATACCCCTGAGCAGCAGGACTGAATTAATTTATTTAATTAGAAACTCTTTTGAAAGCAGTATGACAGTATGCAGCATCACTGGCTTGTGACTAATCTACTCCACTCCAAAACCTAATGAGCAGCCTATCTAGACACCATTTTAAAGGCATCTTAGAAATACAGACACTGTTACAAAAGGTAAACTACACTGGAAGTTACCATATTTCGTCACTGTACATTAGTATTATCTGTTACCTGTCTAACATCACCTCAAATCACCAGTTGTTACTGACAATAAATAATATTACTGCATATAAGCATGACAAGTACAGTATACAGTAATATTTAAAAAAGTGAGTCAAACTTTTCTGTATAGCACATCTCACTTAAACATTGCTTACATACATCTGAACCGATTATCGGTCTATAATCCCTTCAGAATGACTTGCCCCATAAACTTTCATTGTAAACGCATAAATGCACACTGGATTTTCTTGTTTGTTTTTACAAACCGAGTGATAAGTTCAACTTATTTTCTGCTGTAATCAATAGCATGCCACAGATGATGTTAATTGAATTCAAAGCGTTCCTCTTCTGGTTACTTTAAAAAGTCTCCAAAATATATATAATTAAATGTAAATCGAATGTAATGATTTTGGACACTTAATTGCATGTTATTTATTTATTAAATTAAAATGTGATATAGTTTAAATGTATAGTAACTGTACTGTGCAATACATTAGGGTCTACAGTAAGAGGCCATTTTAAAATTGTTAGCTTAGTAAAAACGCAACGTTATACATTACTGGAATAAACTTTGAGTCATATCTTCTGAACAATGTACATAAGAAGAGTTTATGTGCTTTTCAGAATCAGAATCAGAATCAGAAGAGCTTTATTACCAAGTATGTTTACACACACAAGGAATTTGACTTGACGACAGGAGCTTCCAGTGTAGAAGAAAGTACAAACATAGTGCAGACAAACATGATAGTGTAGACATACATAGGAATAACACAGTAGGGATGTAATATAAAACTAATATAATAAGAAAAAAAAGAAAAATTGAATAATGTACTACATAAAGAAATAGAAGTATAGGAAAAAAATGTAATTGTTTAGATAAATGTAAATATATGTTTATTAGTGTGCAGATAGATATGTTATTTACAAAGTGTGCAGTTAATATAAATTGTTACTAGGTTAGTTGTGATGGATGATGTATAATATTGGACAGCTTAATGTTAAGGACTGAGTATAGCCTGTGGGAAAAACTGTTCTTGTGCCTTGCTGTTTTGGTGGTCAGTGCTCTGTAGCGCCGACAAGAAGGCAACAGTTCGAAGAGAGAGTGGGATGGGTGTGAGGGGTCCATTGTAGAGGGGCCAGGTGATTTTTTTTTTTTTTGGCAATCTTTTGCTACCTCTAAAGATTGCTCCAAATCAGTCTCTCAAGGGACTTAATTTCACTAAGGCTGCACCCTTCGAAGGCAGTTGCCTATATAGGGAACAGACAGCAAGACAGTTTGGAACAGAGCTTAAGTGTGAGTGACATTGTTCTTTTTTATTATTCATTGGCTTCCTGCATTCTTTCACATTCTTTCACAGCTTACTTCAACTTCATTTATCACATACAGTGTAAACATGACTTATGAGGAAATGTAGTAAAATTCTTTACCAAAAGCACTGCGTCTTAGGGCCTGACGGTTTTGAGAGACAGTCTGTTTGTCAACCTACAATACAATATAGTGTTTTATACACTCCTCTCAACACTTAGCAAAAGAAATACCTCTCTTTCTTTTTTGTGAAATTTCACAAAATGTAACTTCTATTACTGTTACTGAAGTGTCGCTTTAGTTAGGATGTCAACCGTCAAGAAAAGGCTTAATACCTTTTCAGGTCTGTTAACAGGTTCTGTCTTGTTCAGGTTGGCTAGAACACCTGCGGTTTACCGGCAAGCAAATTAGACTATGGAATATCAAGGAGGATTTTTTTTTTATCGAACTACTATAAAGGCCTAGTTTATTGTCAGAAAGGAACTACACAAGAAGACCTGGTCATTCATAATTGAAAATACCGGGCCCATTTTACTTCTGAAATGTGAACAGGATATTTTTCTTGGCAGCTTGCCACTATTCAATTGTTAACCTGCATTATTCTGAACACTCAAGTCTTTGCTTCATTGTGAGCCACCTCACTTTTCTAAAGGCAAATTATAAAATACCAAGGAATAGCAGCCAAAAACACTCCCACAGCAAAATAACTTTCAAAAATAGGGTGATTCAATAGTAATACCATGTTATATCAAGTCTTCAGTCATTAGGCTTTAGACATAGCAATGTGCTAAAACCACTAAAAACCGTTTAGCAACAGCATAAGGCATAACAAACTATTATTGAATTGGCAAGTACCACAGTTTTTTTTTCTACGTAATTGTTTTCCTCCAAATGCATAGAGCTCTGCGAGGATGACATATCATTGTATGCCAAAAGTTAGCATTTTAGTATGGGATGAAATTAGACTCAAAATGATTAATAGATGCACGCACAATTATCCATGTACTGCATAAATTTTATACATGTATCTTACTAACCACAAACAAATGCCTTTCAATTTGAGTCTGTGGAATTCAGGATTAAATGATTGTGCAGCGATTTTTACAAATACAGACATCTTTGCTAATAAAAATGTTCTGTTCTGCATTAATATATCATAAATTGCTCATGCAAAAAGGAATCCATGCATAAGTGGATCAGGCGACACGCGTGCATTAATTGACGTCTAGTTCGAGTCGATCTTGTTCAATTCATTTGGATTTTGTCACCTGATCCACTTATGCACAGATTCCTTTTTGCATCTTATTAATCATTTTGAGTCTAATCTCATCCCATATTTTAGCACTTCCAGCTCCACAGTCTCAAAGTCAAAGGGTCCTTTAAATAGCTTTTGGTTAAATGCCTGAAACTAGGACTGTGTTTAACACAGGCTGAATATATTTTCATGTTTTATTCTATGACAAAAAGGGATAGTTCATCCAAAAATGAAAATTCTGTCATTAATTACTCACCCTCATGTCGTTCCTAACCCGTAAGACCTTCGTTCATCTTCAGAACACAAATTAAGATATTTTTGATGAAATTCGAGAGCTTTTTGACCCTGCACTGACACGTTCAAGGCCCAGAAAGGTAGTAAGGACATAGTTAAAAATTATTTTTGTTTTCTTTGCACACAAAAACTATTCTCGTAGCTTCATAATATCAGAAGGAGATCAACACAGATGTGACTATTATCAATGTTACACTGCCAGTTGGAAAATAAAATTATCTCAGTTAATTAAACTAATGATGAAGAATTGCACAACTCGCATCTTTTCATTACTAGAGCTTCCAAACAGGACGTTTGCTATCATAATCACTGTATGTGCTTCTGTAAAATACAGAAAATCCACAGAATGTTTCAACTTTCTGCTCTCGTCAACACAGCATTAGGTGACTTACTCTGACTCTGTGCATGACTCTTATTGCTTAACTCTAAGGTTTGTTAATTTAGTGGATTATTGTGTTTCAAAGGGGATAGTGAGACAGGATAATAATCTTCCTTTACCGCAGCATTTACTGTAAAAGAGAGTAATATTGTAAGCGAAGTCATGTGTATACAAAGCATTATGCTGCCAACAATGGCGGTAAAGTCGACGCTAAATCATCGAATAAAGGTGCTTTTGTGTTGGTGCACTTGTCCCCATGGAAACGGCAATGTACTCAAACTTGTTCCTGGCCTCACTGGTGAGGGCAAATGTTTCTCTTTCTGCACTTTCTCTATTTGTCACGTCCCATCCGTCTCATATTCTGAAGAAGTACATTTTCGGACACCATAATCATGTCTTCAGTATTCAGGGCAAGCCTCTGTACACACATCTCAAGAAGGAAGTGTATTAATTTGCCACTAAAACAAATTTTAACACACAAGATTCTAACTCTTTCAGCCCTGAAGTGGTACTTCACAAGAATCTCATCTCATGTAATGGTTATATAATTACATTTGCAGGCACTAATGTTTCCCCGCACACTGGCATGTATTGCCTAAGAAGTCATTACGAAGGGTTGCTGTTCTGCTTGGAGGATATCGCCCAAATTAACCGACGAATTACCTAAAAGAGTAAAAGTGGGACGTCTGGAATTAGATCCACTTTGCAAATCAACACATGCTGTGAAGCCTTGTAGGCGAGACATGCAGTCTCGCTTTGGCACTACCATAGCGCACCTCTAGACCAAACAAACACAATCTGACTAAAGAAACACTTGTCCTCGTGATATAAAAGAAATCGGGAGATAAGGTCTGCACATACCAAATCATCAAGGTATCATAACATAAGGCGAGAATGTCCAAGAGTAGGGTGGATATGGAGCAACATAACAGATCCTGGTAAACACTAAATGAGCCATACGCTTGTTTTTGTTGCAATAATACCTGAATTTCGTTCTTTTCAAGAGCATTCGTGTGAAAACATGCCTGTGGAGGTTTCCGTGTCAGGTTTTGTCGGAGCTTCTAACATTCGCACATTTGAGGAGGTTTAGCCAAAAAGCCTTCGGCAAAGTGAGTAAACAACACAGCGATCGCATATATGGATATGTCAAGACGGAGATGTGCTGTGCAGTGATGAATTAGTTACGTTGTACTGAACAGTAGGAGACTTCAGTGAATTAAAAGAGAGTAAACAGGAAAGAATGAAAGAGAGGAAAAAGTTCAGCTGTTCTCACAAGCCTGCAGAAAGCCTAGGGCTGGGAAAACCACATCCAGCAAGGCCTACATCCTAGATGCATATCACTGCAGTTCCTATGAGACGTGCAGTTTCAGCAAGTTAACTGAAATAGGACACATTTGTGTCAAAGAGATTTTGAGGACATTTTCTTGATGTTCTACTCGAGATACATGACAATCGATTATGATTGGGATGCAAACTCATATATTATATATATATATATAAGATTATATTATCTATAATTAGACCGAAGTTTTACCATTGTGGCTGGGAATGCAATTGATTTCAAGAAACTGAAATGTCTGTCAAATACGATTACAACAGAAAATTATTTTGACGAACAATTTTCACACACACGCACAAACATGAAAAAAGTTCACAGAACAGTACTTCAAAGGAACATCAATGGTCCTACACCCCACCCCCACCCCCCCTTTCCCACCCCACCCGGCGAAAATTGTTGTTAAAATGTCTGCTAACACTTTATTTTAAAATGTTAGTAAATTATGCATTATTAGTAACACTAAATCAAACCCAAACCCTAAACCTATATTAATTATGTTGTCATTTAATATTGCTCAATACTTATTTGTGAAATGACACTGCAATGAGGAAACATTAAAATAAAGGGTGACAATGTTTTTTGTTACGTTTTTTATAAAGAAAAACATTTTTTTCTTACTTTTTTAATACAACTTTGCAACAAAGGCTAAAACATATGATCTATTTTGACATATTTTTAAAGAAAGAATTTTCAAGAGAAGAGCTATGAAGAAGAAAGCAGGAAAAATAAAAAAATGTAATGCTGCAAAAGGAGCTGTCAAAAAACAAATCACCAGGAGTAGTCTTTTAAAAGACTTTAAAAAAGACTTTGTCTTAAAAAGACATATAAGTGGGCTCCTGAGTTTAAATTTAGCCTGGGTCATGGTCTGACCCTATTGCCTTTCGTTTTGCCTCCCTCCACTTTCCTGTCAGTTTTCCACTGTCCTATATAATAAAGACAAACTGATGACAATAAATAAAATAAAACAATGTTTTTGTCTCCGAATGTGTTTGTATTCTGCCTCGGTAGCCATTCACCTGCAAGCAACAATACACTAAACAAAGCATGTAAACAAAGATATCCATTACAATTCACTTCACACACGTCTATATTTTCACATCATGTCCTATACTGTGTTCTCACAATAGACGTGTGTAGAGGGAGTGTCACTGATAGCTGTATCACCTATCCCTGGGCATCTGTGGCCTGTTCGGATCAAGTGCTATTTTGAAACGTGATCATCCAAGAAGACGCAGGAGGTTATTGAGAGCTGAATGTTTCACTTTGGCTGAGTGAGATTTCCTTACAAGCTCTGCCTAAAATGGAATGTTTTATGAACACAAGTTATAAATTATGGTTAGAAAAGACAGTTAGATGTGGTCGGGTTTGGAAGAGGGGAGTCAAAATGGTTCCCATTGCTTAAAAGGCAAAAACGTCTTATTTGACGTCTTACAAGTTTAGTCAGCAATACACTCACTACACGCAGTACAGCAGACATGATGAGTTTTCAATTGGATATTTTGAGGAAAAACAATTTCGGTATTCTAGGACAAAAATCATTCCAGACTTCAAAATGGGCCACTGTCAACCACAAAATGTGGTACTGATTCAATAAACGGCGCTTTGTTTGCGCATGCTTGTGCTAGTGTGCATTTTAGCGTATGTGCGTCAGGAGCTGCTGGCCTAGAACTGTCATCCTGTTTCTCGATGTTTTCCTTTACGGTTTTCTTTTTTTCCCCCTTTTAAAGTTTGCTAAATATACACTCCATGGAATAATAAATGGAAACAGCACTTTCCAATTCAAAGGGTCTGAGAACAAGCACCTGAACATCTAAGCACAATTTAAAAAAAAACTATTACACATCCTCCCAGATCATCTGTCTAATATGCCTACAGTAGTCACTAGATACCAGATATGAGGGGTCCATCCTCAGCGGTGTTATATTGCGATCGGACAACTAGCACTGTTTGATCAAATAGTAAAGTCAAATATTTGAGTAACTGTTTGACGCTTAAGACATGACAGAGTCTGTTTGCTGTGTTTTTGCATCTGTCAAAATCCTGTACAATGTGTTCTCTGCAATATTACACCTCAGTGATTTCCAATAGCGAATGAAAATATAGCCACCAATGAATGTCAGTGTGACGCACCACACCGTCAATGTTGTCATGCTGTTTCTTTGTCTGGCTTTATTACTTTATTCAAAACTACCATACAAAGACTTAGCATGATTTTAATTTTGATATCAAATTTCAACATATTTAATTTTGATATTTTTGGTGACATAAAGTAAAAAAATGTCAGGGTGATACAATTGTCCTTATATATTTAAATGAAAAAGGAAAATAAAATAATAAATCATATCGTAGAGAGTACCTCTGTAGACCCTCAATTCTGTGTGTCAAGGTCAATATGTCTTCTAAAAGATCAGAAAAGTTGTTTTTTTTGTACGTTAGTTCAGGTTGTAAAATGTGTAATTAATGAATAATTCTTTATATTTGTTAAATATATATCTTAGAATAAGTATACTTCAAAATATTTATAAAGAACAAACAATTTAATGTGTGCGCTCATGTAGTTAATGTGTAAGTTAAATATATGTAATCTTTTTTACTTGATGGTTAAACATTATGACATTCTTTAATGACAGTCCTTAAAGGGTTAGTTCGCAAAGAAAACAAAAATAACGACTTTATTCCACATTTTCGTCTCTACTGCGTCATTTATGGATGCGCGTTCACGACAGTATCATGATGCGAGCATGTGGTGGCGCTGACGCAGATCCGGCGTAACCACAAGTACCGCAGTAGAGACGAAACTGTGGAATAAAGGCGTTATTTTTGTTTACTTTGCGCAAAAAAGTATTCTCGTAGTTTCGTAACTTTACAGTTGAACCACTGATGTCACACGGACTACTTTGTCGATCATCTTGGTACTTTTCTGGACCTTGAACGTGGTAGTTACCTTGCTGTCTATGGGAGGGTCAGAGAGCCCTCAGATTTCATCAAAAATATCTTAAATTGTGTTCCGAAGATGAACAAAGGTCTTACGGGTTTGGAACAACACGAGGGTGAGAAATTAATGACAGAAATTTCATTTTTGGGTGAACTAACCCGTTAAATTTAAATATTTGTTTAAATGGTCAGTTTCCTAGGTAGTCAACATTAATACAAACAAAATTCTTAAAACTTTGCAATTTGTTTTAAACCTGATTTTAAAAGCCTTTACTTTTCCTTACCATGACACTCTATTTTTATTGCACACAAGTAAAAATACATATATATCTCCATATATATATATATATATATATATACATATGTGTGTTTTTCTAGTGGACAATTAAATGTGATGAAATGTGATCACAAACTGCATCTTCTCACATGAAGCCACACCCTAATGAGATGTCAAGAATGAAAAGGAAAGTTTTTCCAGCCTGAATTCCAAGGTCTCTTTCCACCATAGATAATGGAACTTGATAATGGAAATGCTATAAACTCCATGACGTCCAGGTGCAATGCACCATTTCCGGGCACATTCATGAGTTTCCAAACGTAGTCTTCCCATGATCTGGCAAACCTCACAGATCTAGCTTGAGAATTAGCATGCATGTTAACATGCAGACAAGGATTCTTTTTAAAAGTTAAGAGCTCTTATTGAAAGAAAGAAAGAAAGAAAGAAAGAAAGAAAGAAAGAAAGAAAGAAAGAAAGTGCTTTTGTCACAGGTAATCACAGCGTTTAGATCTAAACAGATTCTGGCTATTTCAAGCTCAATCCCTGTCACTGCAATCAGCATACAATCGAACTGTCAGAGCTGCCACACGACTGTGAACAACAAAGGAACTCGAAGAGAACATGAGACTTCTGTCACATAGCTCTTTCCTTTATAGCAGTCGTATGGAGAAACATTCAAGAACTGCAGTCTGCCTGAAGAAAACCCTCATTGTTCTCTGCCAAAGAGAGAGAGAGAGCCACTCCAGCAAATGAGGCACTGACTTCTTCGCCAGTTTTAGGTAACTGCTCAACAGTTTATCAAAGCAGGAGGTTCGTCTTTTTCCGGCGAACTCATTTGACTTTCTCTGCAGCTCTTGAAACTCCAACCGCTTCAGCAGATGTGATTCTGGGAAAGCCAATCACTGGGGAGAGGCATCAAGACCCTGAAACAACCAGCCTTCACATGCTGAAGGCCCCTTAGTTACGGACATTTTTTTACAATTGCCCTCCCGGGAACTCAATATGGAGCCATGAGTGGGCTCTGGTAACTCATCTTGAATGAGCGTTCAGAACGGATGATGAAAACTTAGTAGAGGTGGAGGAGGAAGTATGCAGGTATTAAAGGCAGGAAATTGATGCCGGGCATTAGGTTTTGCTGAGAGAAATCACAGCCGGCCGTCTGCAAAACCAATCACGAGGTCATGCAAAGCGCGTACAAACAGTGTGGGAGCTCGATGACAGATGAGGACAATGAGACAAAAAATCAGAATGGTGAAGAAATCGCAAGGTTCCAAGGTGTTTTGCATTTAATTACCTCACTTTATAGTGTAAACAATGATGTTGAAATCGAAGAAATGTAAACAATATTGACACAAAAACTCATGGTGTCAAGCATGTTTATTTAGTGGGTAGAGACTTGTGTCAATTGGATTTGCAAAATTAATCATTTGTAGGCAGCGAGCAAAGCTCTTGCAAATAAATCAAGAAATCACGATTGTCACACAGAAGAAATTGAGATTGCAGGGCTCGACAATAAGGACTGCCCGATGGCCCGGGGCCAGTGTGAAAGACACTCGGGACAGTTGACGGGTTTGTCACTGACTTGATCAGGCCACTGCTACGGCGTCACGGAAGTTTATCATTTGCACATGTTTTTAAGCCTTCTAAACATTCAAGTGATTGTAAAGGGGCCATCGGATGCCCATTTTCCAAGTTGATATGATTCTTTAGGGTCTTTATGAAAAGTCTATAACATACTTTGGTTAAAATTTCTCAATTGTAGTGTAAAACAACACCCTTTTTACCCTGTTAAAAACAGCTCTTTTCACAGCGAGCCGTTTTGTTGCATGTTCCTTTAAATGCAAATGAGCTCTGCTCACCCCGCCTCTCTTCCCTGGGGTGACGAGCCGTTCACTGAGAGACTAAACTTAACTTTAGCCACACTTGCTAACTAGCACATTATTAGGAAAGGCGATTTGCAAAGATTCATTAAAAAACCTCATACTCACTTCTTCTGTAGGTTAAGCTGGATCACGAATGATTCGCGCGAACATAGACGCGTTTAGGTAAATCATTTAAGTAGAAAAACCTAATGAATTGTTTAATTTGAATCTTTGTTCTATTTCTTTATTTGTGCTAGTGCTTGTAATTTGTCCATTTGTTATTTTTTACTGACTGTACACTTGTCTTTAATAATGTTTGAACTTCATATCTGTTAGGCTAGTGGTTTTGCTGTGGTATTGAAATTGGAATCGAGAATTGTATAATTTAACTGGTATCTAAAATTTTTATGTCATATAAGCTTTTTTAGCCTATTAGAATACAAGATAACACGGGTCAAAAACAATGATAACAAGGTTTTTTGTTTTTTTTGTGGCAGGGCCAGTGAAAATGTTTCAGGGCAACCATTGAACCACTGGCCTGACTGGACCAGTAGAAAAAATCCTTAGCGTTGACCCGGATTGTATTTCCATTTGGTCATATTTCACTCTGCATAAATTTAAATCTGTTTGTTGGATAAAATGTGACCTTAATCCAAATTAACTTGTGATTTATAGGTATATTTTGACAGTGTTCTTCCTTAGGTATTGATCCCGTGACTTGTATTGCTCAGAGGATATACGTCAAATAATAATTTTTGGTCACTCTGAAAGCCTGTAATTGTAAAATTTCCATCATTGTCTATTTTTTATCTGTCAGTCATGGTTCCAAATTGTCCTGATTTTCTATGGTCACACCCCTTAATCTAGCCAATATGACCAGTAATTAAAAATAAAACTTCCCCAACCTTAAACTGTAAAAAAAAAAAAAAAACGAACAAGTGAAAAGTACAAATAATGATGTACACTGACATCATATTTATGTGTTTTATTTTAATTACATCAGAATTAACAGGACTGATTGACTTGCATTGTTTAGTCACAAAACACAATGTTTAACGATATTTGAAATGATGACAGAATTTTCATTTTTATGTGAATTAGCTTATCCATCATGCCATTTCTTGTTTAACAGCAGTAATTTAGGCCTATATCACTTTTGAGTCATAGTCTACAGTAAAGTGAACTGCAACATGCGAAACAAAGACTTTTAAAAAATGACAATCATGACAAGCATGTGAAAACGTCTTCTTTTCATTATTTCTCTGAATTGGGGAATGTATGGATTACATCATTGTGTCACTATAACTAAAATAACTACGCTACTAGTGGTTCAACGGATCACAAATCTCACGATTCGGATCACATTAACGTTTTTGACCCACGGATCGGATCATTTTTTGGATCAGCAAGAAAAGAAAAATATTTCAGTTTAACTTGTTTTCCATTTATTACTTAAAGCGAAGTAGTACTTCGATACCACAGCAAATACTACTAGATTAACTAAGGAAATTTAAACATGATTAAAGAGACAAGAGAACAGTCAGTAAAAATAAGAACAAATACACAAATTACAAGCATAGATAAATACAACAGAATATGTTACAAATAAAATAAGGTTGGTAGTATTCAAATACAGAAATGTAATAATTAGGGAAAATAACACTGCATAGTGTTCACTGTATAAATTAAATATAGATTTTTATCACAGCTGTTTTGTTGTTTGATGATCATTAATGACAGCATCAGTATTTATAGGCTGCTTCCCTTTAAGACCTGATGCACGATACGATATAAGGATACACATCACATCCGATTTCTTTCTCAGCTGTTTTCATCACTTGAGACATAACTGACTGCGTTTACCTGAATGATTGTCGAGATGGGCATTTTGTCATAATTTTATGTGTATGTGTCTGTTCAGAGGATTCAGAAGAGGATTCAATTCGGCATTCGCGCGCCGTCTGAAACGCGTGTGTGCAGCTGTGCGCGTAGAGAACAGCGTGCGAGTAACGAATCGAGTTCCCTTTTGCTTTTTCTCTCTGGAATTCGCTTGCTTGTGTAAATACGAACGAATGATAAACTTATACTCTATTATGGTTTAATTTTGCAATTAATCCGTGGATCACATGCGTGCCGAACCGTGGTGCTTGGTCCGTATGCGTCACGGATCAACTACGATCCGTTTAACCACTATACGCTACATCTTTACTTCATATGGAAAATAGTAGAAAATTAGCTAATTGTGAGTTAAAAAGTCCTGTTTTCTAACAGTCACTTGGCTGAGAGTGAGTGCTCAATTGATGTACTGAGTTAAAATAATGTTTTTTCTTGTTCTTTTCTGTCAAAATGACAGAAAGCATTTTGACTTAGTCATCTACACTGTAAAAAATTACAGTGAATTTAACGGTAAATGACTGTTAAAATGCTACAGTAAAAACCTGTTAAATGGTTAACGGTAAATTCCCCTACTATATACGGTGAAAAACTGTATTGGACATTACATGTATTGGACATAAATTTTGGTTATCAGTGTATTACAAAGGTACAAAACAGATTTCAGTACTTCAATAGGTTGGTATATTAACATTATATCAGTTAATGAAATTACGGTATTTAACTGTAAATTTAAGTTAAAACCGTAAAACTAAAAACGTTGCTACTGTATTTTTTATGGTAAAATTCCGGCAACCACAGCTGCCGGTTTTTTACCGTAAATTTTTTTTAGAGTGTAGGCAAATGGTGGAAAGTTTTCCGTTAACTCAACCTCTGGTGTCACAAGCACCATGCTCTACCTGTTGAACTACAGGAAAGCTGTAGGCTCAAAGCATTCCTTTGCAATGATTTTTATTTGGTGAGGAGATGTTATTTAGCCCCCAGAGTACACAACTGAAAGAGAGCAAGAGAGATGATGAGAGCGAGAGAGAGAGAGCTGTCATCGCTATTAAAACTGCATGACACTAGCAAACCAGTGCCCAAAACTGTTCCCATGTCAATTAACTGACCAAGATGTTCCAGTCAATCTAACTGCATATGTTATTTACATTTATTTTTATTTGGCAGAAGACACAATGAAATGATGCCTGACAGTTTACGGTCCTACATCTTGGACCGTCCCGAGGCGGGGGAGGAAGGTAATGGGAATAAAGAGCAGTATCACATCTCAAATTCAACTCACAATTAGGGGAAAACAGGGTTGATGTATTTCCCAAGATCACTGGCTAAACAATTCATAATCCCAGTGGAGAACATTGATGGTCTCCAGCCATTACTGGAAGAACTGACAATGATGGCTTTTTGAAGGAGGATATGTGACTGCAAAAGAGGACAATCGGATTATGGTGCACTTTTTATCTGCCGTATGACAAATCAAAAAGACTACTTATCATAAGAAACAAGTTAAATTGGCAGACCTGGGGAACATGGAGTGATGTGCAACCAGTGTTTTGAAAATTAGGTGAGCCTGTAATTATGAAAATGGTCTGTTTTGTTACATTTTATAAGGTATCAGTCTTGGCAAGGATATCAGGGTGTTTTCAAGACAAAATCTAAATGGTATGATGCTTGAGGCCGAACAGGCAAAACACTCACAAGAGTGCAAAACAAATCCATCTATGACCTTCATCGTTAACAAGAAACAAATCAGAATTCTTTGAATAAATGAGAGAGACTTGAGACGAACAGGATTCCCAATTGGAGAGTTAAACCTGGATAAACGTAAAGGAATAAATGAAATGAAGAAAAAACATAAATTCTGCCATCATATACCCTCCCTCATATTGTTCCAAACCAGTATGACTTTATTTCTTCAGTGGAACACAAAAGAAGATATTTTGAAAAAATGTCAATACAATGAAAATCAACATGGTCCAACATTAGACCCCCAGTGGCTGAGTCTTGTATGGCCTAAATAATTCTTCAAAAGATCTTCTTTTGTGGTCTATTAAAAAAAAAAAAAGTAATATAGAAATAGTACAATATGAGGCTAAGTAAATTATGGCAGAATTTTTTTTGGGGGGTAAACTATTAAGACATCCTACTCTAGCCTTTGACTTGTATATGATAATGATATTGGCTATAACTAGACGATATGACATGCATATACTGGGTCTGTCAATCTTACACAACATCCTTTATGTATTTTCCTTTTCAAGTCTTCTGAAACACACAACAGTTAAAAAAGTAGTTTTGTGTGATGAATTGAGTTGATTCATTCAAAAGCCATTCAAAAGATTTATTCAATGATTCATTCACGACTCAGAGTTCAACTCAATGGTCTGACTGCAGAGCTTCACATCTCTCAGGATGGGAAGATTATTAGTGAAAAATGTCTTAGATTTCAGTCTGTTCCTTATAAAACTATCATATGGCTTAAGAAGTCATAAGGAGTTATTTTCTATATTTTTATTGTGTTTTTACATCCTGTTGAATTTTGAAAGCGCCAGTTCCCTATTCATTGTAAGTGAATGTAAAGAACGCCCATTGTAACAAAAGAAAGAAAGTCATATGGGTTTGAAACAACATGCAGACGAGTACATGATGACAGAAGATTCATATTTGTGTGAACTATCCCTTTAAAGGAAACTCTTTAAGATCATGCTCTTACTCACTGTCTCGAAAGTTCCTAAGCATGCCAGCGACTCGATAAGGAATGGTACAGCACGTGATGACTGTTTTATTTAGCTGTTTTGAAATATTTTGGAGATCTGTCTTTTGGCTCACAAACAAGCAAGTTGTAAATGATTAGAAGAAGCCTGACTCAACAAGCAGACTCGTGTATGAGACGCACCATCTAGTACAAAAAAGTTTTTTTTGTGAGTAAATGATGACAGTTTTACATTTTCAGGTGAACTATCCTTTTAAGTTTCATGGTTTTCTGCAGCAGTTCTGCTGACATTTTAGAATTTCAGATTAAAATCCTTCGGCTGCAATAAGAATTTATTGAGGTGAAGAATGAGGGTGAAATACTAATATAACTTATTCCTCTGGACTGTTAAAGAGTTGAACTAAAACATTTATAGAGGGGAAAAACAGCTATTTACTTTGTAAAAAGCATTGGGTTTTGACTTTTCTAGACATATTGTACACAAATATGCTGACAAACCCCATTCCAACACCTTTACTACTTCAAACAGGCGAAGCCCCAGATCCAGCAAGCACAACTAAAGCTCATCTCACACGTATCTGTATACTTTAACTCTGAGTCACCTCTGAGCCATCCGGATGAGAGTTATAAGTGTCTGTAGAAGACCTGTGAGCACAACTCTCTGAGATGGACTAGATTAAATCCCCCTGCCTATAGACAAAACTCATTTAAACATACAGTGAAAACAAGTTTTGGGGGACTTTTCTCATTTTGGAATGAGTGAAGTCCAATAAAATTGGAATAACCCACAAGAAACTTGAGTTTAAAGAATATGATCTTATCCGCTTTAGAACAAGCTTTGATTTACAGCCCATCCCTTTATCGGAAGAAAGGAGGAGTTTTTTTCCTGTTCTGCTCTGGTAATGTCTACTTTGAAGCTACTTTTATTTAGGTATAAAAATATACACTACAAAAATGTTGATTTTTTTTCAAAAAGCTTTTTAAAAGAATTATTTAATGCTCACCAAGGCTCCATTTATTTGTTTCACTATATTACAGTTTTACTATATTATTTATTAAATAAATGCAGCCTTAGTGAGCAAAAGACATGTCTTTCAACAACATTAAAAAAAACTGTATTTATTCTTTTGGCCTGTAGTGTTTACTACCTACAAAAAACCCAAAAGAGTGTTTAACAGTTTCCATCCATACCCCCACATATGGCTCTCACTGCACTGGTGATTTAGGTGACCACCTGAGAGACATTGTTCTAGGTCACAATGAGGCTGGACGTTATCCAGAGGTCAAATGCCACACTAATGAAAGGAAAGACACACTTGAAAGTCTGTCATGTGGCTGGACTGATGACCAAATGTGGGACGTTTACTGCAAATTCAAATATAGCTCAACACGGTGCACCTTCAAAACAGCTACTTGAAATCTGGGCCAGCAATGCATTTATCTAGTATTTAACCTGGGCAGTCTATGAAGACTAAACAGCTGTTTCGGTTTAAAATATAACAGATAGCTGCAACATTTCTCTGACCTTGAGTGAGGCACAAAAGGGAGCCCGAAGACATTATAGGGCGTCATGCCTGTCCTCACTGATACTGTAATACCTGTCCTCTATAACACAAGGGGCTGGAAAACCAGCAATCAGGGCAATTAACAATGACAATGAGTGACTAAACACCACTTAAAAAACCATTTGTTTAATATTCTTCATAGTTCAGACCCTTTCTCTATATCATTTATATATATGGTAGTAGAAAGCAAAAGTTATCCAACTGTAACAAACAGTTGAGTACCTTCAGCATGAAAGCGTAACATCATTGATGATTATCAAAACAGAACTTACAGTATATTAAAAGAAAGCGATTCCTCTCCTGGCAACGTGACTGTAAACCTGAATGAGTTCCAAATGATGAAGCACACTGTAATAAAGTGATTTGTGTGTGCCCCATCTGTCAGTATTGGCACTGTCATGTGTTTACACACAGCACACCCCTGAGATTATCTTAATAATATGCAAAGTGGCATATAAACACACTTTAACTAATCTAATAAATGTGACAAACTCTAACATCATAGATTAAATAAATGGCTTTAGTTCACTGAATTCATTTCAAAGAAAATGTTCATCACAATGAGCACTGGATCGACATATTAAAACATAATTTAGATAACCTAGAGGAAAAAAAAAGTCAAATATAAGCTAAAATGACTGAATCAACCTGACTACATTAAACCAACAAAGTCAGGGTCAGATCAAATAAGGCAACAATTATTTTCACTTTTAAAAAAATGTTGACATACTAAAATGGAAAACTAAAATTCTTATTAAAGTGATTCAAATTGCATAACCATAAGTTTACTGCACGTTTCCTAACACTTTTAATTGAATTATTCATTACAAAATGTCAAAAGTTATCGAGTTGAAACATAAAGATGAAGTAAAAAATGAAAGTTAAATGATACAAACAAACAAAATCCTTTGACAAAAAAAAGATCAAACGTTAATGTCAAACTGTGAAATAAATTTTAAAACAATGTGCAGAAGCTATTTCTACCTGATCTGACACATATAACAATGCAATATCTGTAATCTTATGTAGTTAGGTTGGTTTAAAATATATTAATATTTTGACTTTGAATGAAACCAGCCAACTGCAATGTTACCATATGAAACACGTTTTAGGTTGTCTGATAAAACAGTCATAATGCAAGAATCATCATCTTCTCTCAGCCTCTGCTATGCAATTTGAATCATGGCATTGCCACGCAGTATTGCACTATAAAGCTAAAAAATCACAACCTTATTAAATAAGTATGTGGTGGGGTCATATAAATTAAATCTGGGCTGGTAAGTGAAAGGTTGAAAGTTCAAACCCAAGGATTGATCCACGTTCCAGAAGGAACATTAGGCTATCTGTGTCTAGTCAACTTCAATAAAAGCGTCAGTTAAAAACTACTTAATCCAAAATATCCAAGTTCTCTGTGGGACTGTGAGCACAAACTTCCACTGTTCCCACGCTGACCGGGGTTCCTCAAAGCGCACATCTCTGAAGGTACACTCTAATGAAAAAATGCTGGGTTAAATACAGCCCAGTGCTGGGTAAAATAGGGACAAACCCATGGGTTGTTTTGACCCAAATGTTTAACCCAACCTTCTGGGTAGTAACCCAACCGCTGGGTCAAAACAACCCAATTGCTGGGTTAGTCCCTATTTTACCCAGCACTGGGTTGTATTTAACCCAGCATTTTTTTGGCTACGTGCGCCGTTCCCATCAAGCTCTAGGAGCTCATTCTCCAAAGATGAACCTTATACAACAAGCCGTTTCACAACACTCCTACCTTTCTTTTCCGGCGTCGCGCAGAAGCTCCATGAGAGCAGTAAGGTAAAAAACAATCCGAACTCAGTTGGTCCTGCCATTTCTTATGTGTAAAGCCTCTCAGACTTCACTCCATAGTTAGAAGGGCTCTTCTTTCAAGGGGTTCTCAGTGTTCCGAGATCTTGCCGTCTCGTCTTCTTGAGAAAACTCGCTCGGCTTGGCTGTAAACTTTGACAGCTCCTCCTCCGCGCTCGCGGACCTCGGCAGTGATAGAGGCGCGTTCTGCTGGACAGAGCTGCGCTCGTGACGTCGGCAGCAGGGAGGCTCCTGCGCGAGCTGTAAGGCGTTCATCTCCAGGTAGCTACTTATTGATCTCGATGTTTGTGACATCATTCCGATGCCAGATGAAATCTTTAACCTGCTGTCAATCAACAATGAAGACCCGTAGAGAAGAGACATACCAAACGAACACGGAAACGCATTGTTTCTGTGTCTGTATTTGTCACAAACTAATACTCACATAGCTATTTGTCTGCAACACATGACATCTGCAACGTCTAGCACTCAAAGGTAAATACAGAGTGCTGCTGTTACAGCTTAATGCACCGATGAATTGGAAAATAATAGAAATAGGCTTATATTGTGGTAATCAGATTAACATGTTCAAAATGAATGCCTCCATTTTAAAACAACTAACAAACTAAAATAATATATATGCACACTAACATTTTAAAGGTTGGGGTCAGTAAGACCTGTATTTTTGATTTAAAAATACAGAAGAAAATATTGTGTAATATCATTCAAATTTAAAATTGTTCATTTTTTTTTTATTTTACCATCTTAAAATGTAATTTATTCCTTTTCATGGCAAAGCTCCAGTCTTCAGTGCCACGTGATCCTTCAGGAAGCTGATTTGGTGCTTTAGAAACATTTATTATAATCAACCTTGGAAACAATTATTCTGCTCAGTTTTTATATGTCACACAATTTATTTCAATCTTCATCTGCCCTGTAGAATTAGATAAGTCTACAAACTTCACCTTCTGATTGACTTTTATTTTATTTTATTATTATTGTTATTTATTTATCCATTCATTTCGTTTTTAATGCCAAAAAGCTTGTAAAAATGTTTAATTATAACAAGAATAACTGCTAATTCAAACCAGATCTGTTATTTAACATCCATTAACAACATCAACAAAAGTTTTTTTTTTTTTCCTTTTTTTTTCTTTCGCAACTTCTGCTGTCATCCATGTCATGGTCCTGTATGATTTCACCCATTTAGGTCATTTCTAGCTGGTTAAAGTCATAGTGTAGCAACCCTCCCCTGATTGCAACACTCCCTTCTCAACTGTTTTTCAATGATAAAACGAAATGCAATTGTTTCTCAGATTTTTCTCCAGAGAAACACCCAGTAAACTCAAGTGTCTCAGTTTCAGAAGAGATCTCAACAGTTTCCCAAACCATGCTCAGATTTGCCAAGATATAAGTCTATAACCAAAAGTCGGTGATTTGTCAAATACTTCCAAAGACCAGATGATCTGAAGTGTTATCCACATATAGTTTTGTACTTTTGATGTTAAGAGGATAATTCACCCAAAATGAAAATTCATCATTTACGTTTGTTTCTTTTGTTGAACATACAGGTAAAAGAAGATATTTTGAAGAATGTGGGTTACCAAACAGTTGATGGTCCCCACTGACTTCAGTAGTACAGAAAAATGCTGTTTGGTTATCAACATTCTTCTTTTGTGTTCAGCATAAGTAAGGTTTGGACCAACCCAAGGATGAGTAAATTAACTATTAAACCATACATCCCTTCAGATAACAGAGTTGGCATGCAATCAGAATCAGCATTTATTTTGAGATACAGCATTTGCTCAAATCTGTTAAGTCTGAGTTAGGGAGGGTCGTAACACTAATTGGGTGAACTATCCCTTTATTGTCTATTTTGTTTCTATGTTTATTGTTCCAAGGAACATAATGAAAAACAGCAGAAAGTAAGTTAATTGCTAAACTGAAAAAAAAAGAGAGAATTATTCTGATCGGATCTGTGAAAAAGCATTATCTGAGCAATAAAATGTGTGTTTATTACAACATTCATTCATTCAAGACTATTTACACATAAGGGTGACAGAGAATAAGAATTTGAAAGTCGTGATAACCTTAGGTTGTTGGAGAGACGGTGTCATTTGCAAATTGTCCTTTGACGTAATTCTTGGGGTCTCTTTATCTGTCCGGAAACCTCCCTTGTCTGTTGTGAATCGTCCATTGAGTCCTTTAAGAAATGACCATAGACATGGCTGCATTCATTTGGGTTGCCACAGTAGCCAGACAGTGGTTTGGAGATGGAAAGCATCCAGGAAGTTTGTGTTCCCAAAGGTCACCAAAGATCAACTGACCACAAAGAATCCTGTGTTTCCCACTCAAACTTGAATAAACTGACCTTTTACTCTATTTATTTAATTTTTGTGTCTGAAGTTATAAGTATATATTATCTATATATATATATATATATAATATATATATATATATATATATTATATATATATAATCACCAGCTAGTTTTAATTCTTCTCATTTTAAAATATTTTTTTTTTTAAAATAAAATAAAAGAGTTCCTGGCGATAAAACATTGGTTAGATTTAACTGAATGTCACATTTAATTAATTACTTTAAGTGTTTGGTTTGTGTATTTGCTTCCTTAGAATGGTGATGTAGAGCATCACTGGAACTACTTATTCCAATTATATCGGTAGATCACCTAAACCACAAAAATGTCTCAGAGGTGTATTTGAATGTACATATGTGACATTTCTTTGGAGGGCTTTATTTGCAACACCTTATTCATTTCAAAAGTTGAGATTGCATCCAGCCACCCAGTTACTGTATATGTGCAATACTTGTGTCCTGATTTCTAAACAGAGTAACCCATGCAATTCAGCACATTTATTCTGAACGTTTGAGATCTAAAATGTGAATTATTCAAAAGATTTAACATTTATATAGTGTATATTGACATTTATAACAAATTAGAGTGAATCTTACATTTTCCATCTATAACCTGAATGCATATACCAATCTGTTGAATGGATCTAATAAGTTGTTTTAATACTAAATTTTGTTTGTTCAGGTCATGTCACAACAACATTACCTGGGAAACAATTAAGAGTTTCAAAGTGGTCATTTCAACAAACCGAGAAGGCCACAAATCTTAATAAAATCCCAAGCTAGACTGCACGGGGACAGATATGAAAGACCTCATATGTCTCCGGTCATTTTTATGAGCTAATATTGCATTATAGTAAGCTAATGCCTCGTTAAGTGGTTTTCACACAGGATGTAATGGGTGTGGTTGAGTTTTGATTGATTATGGATGACAAGGACAGGTCATCAAAATAAAAAAAGAGACCCAGTATTAGCATCAGGTGGACTGGGGGTGGTTTGAGATCTATATTCTGAGTTAGCAAGGCTGTAGTGATCGCCACCAACCTGTTGCTGGAAAGTTCCATTGTTTTCGTCAGCCAACCCAGCCAATGGAAAAGAAGTAAGACTTCAGATAGTCAAGATAGGCTAAGAACACTCTGTCCTGTATGGAAATTTGCAGGAGTACTAGTCTCAAGAGTTTAAAAAGACTCAATCTAATATCTATTAGGCTATGTAGTGTTTAAAAAGAGTGTTATTTTTAGCAGTGATGGATAGGTTTGACTACAGACGGATAATCAAAACCACTCCAATACAAACAATAAAAGTTTCCAGTGATATGAAATATCAGTACTCTACTCAAGCAGGAACGCTGCTTGTTCAAAAATGTTACTGGACTGGAACTAACTCTTGCATAACACAGCAATCTATAAGCACATCTATAAGACCCCAAGACAATAAAATAGAGTGGCATGAACATCAGTGACAGTTTTAAAAATCGCTGCTCAAGTAAGATCTATACTGTAGACACAGAAAGAAAAATACTTAAAAAAATTTTTTTTTCAATCATCATCATTTGTCACATAATGTTGATTACCACAAAAACGCTTAATTCCCTTATTAAAATTTAAATGTTAGAGTACTGGCATTGTGTTGTCATAACTTAACACAGAAAAGGTTTATACTTTTTTCACACTAAAAATCTTCACCTTTAAAACTGCACATCTTACAATATAAACTTATGAAGAAAAATATTATATATAATTATCAAAATTTTTTTTCTTTTTGGGGGGGGGGGGGTAACATTTTTTTCTCATCATATTTGGGCCTAGTGCAATTAGTATTTTACATTCTCCAATTGTACATCTTTACAGTGTTATGGTTAGCACTTTGACATGACAGCTTCATAATCATGACATGACACCTACATAATCAAGACATGGCACATGTCATGAATATGAAGGTTTTTTTTTATGCATGTTTATGACAACTGTCATTTAGTGTCATTTGCTCAGTTATGTAATTTTAATGCAAAGATGACATTGTTTGAAATGTCTTTGTTATGGGCTATGGTTAGGGATAAGAGTAGGGGTAGGGTTAGGTTAGGGTTAGGTCACATAAGGTCATATTTGCATTAAAAATGACATACCTGAGCGAATGACACTTAAAAGGCAGGGTATGTATTTTTTCAAAATCACTTTAGAAAACTGATTCGGGCCGAATAGCAAAACAAACTTGCAATCAGCAATAAGGGGCGTGTCTACTCGTGATGTGGAGGAGAGGGAGTTCAGTGCACAGGACGGACATTACAGAGCCGAGCGACAGAAAGATAGAGACGGCGGATAAAAAAAAAACAAGAGGAAAACGTCTGTCGGAAGTTAGCAAACCAGTCATAAGGGCATAGTAGGGACCCGTGCAGAAAAAAAAAAACAAGGAAAAAAAGGACGAAAATGGGGGAAAAAAAAAAAAAAAAGAAAAAAAAAAAAAAAAAAAAAAAAAAAAAAAAAAAAAAAAAAATAAATATCTGATCGATCCTTTCGGTGGGCAGCGGGTGCTGGAGAGAGCTCAAGTAGCGGAGTGCTCCTGCTAAAGATCGGACTGCTGAGGTTGCTTTGTTCTCTGCAATGGGTGAGGTAGGCCCCGTGTCTAGCACAGCTAAAGTCTGCGTAGCACTGGACGCGATCCAACATAACCGGTTGCAAACTCCATGTTGAAATTTGTGTCAGTACGTCTAAATAGAACCCAAGGGCAGGGCAGTTTTCTGTCAGTGATTTGTTGCGCGCATCCGGTGTAGACACGGTGTAACATTGGTTTTGCTTTGTTTCACAGAACTAATCGTTGCCTGGGTTGTGTACGTATGTGTGGGGCGGAGCTATCAGAATAGAGGCAAGACCCTTTTGGGGTAGGGGCGTGTTTGTTTTGGTGATTTCAAATGTCAGCATTGGCTACCAGAAATCACTTACTCTGCCTTTAATGACAGTTGTCATAAACATGCATAAAACCTCCTTCATATTCATGACATGTGTCATGTCATGATTATGAAGGTGTTATGTCAGTCTTATGCACACCCCTTCAAGTAAAGTGTCACCGTGTTATTTTTTTAGAGAAAAGGAGAGATAAGTGGAAATTCATTTTTATGATAATCAACAGTCATTAAATGCTGTTGCCTGATTCAGATGATATCAACTCCGAGTACTGTACATCCCTGGTATCATCTGAATCAGAATTCATTTTGAGAGACAGCATTTGCTCAATTCTTTTAAGTCTGAGTTAGGCAGGGAGAGTTGTAACACTAATTTCCTCATTTACTTAATGTTCCCAAAAAAGAACACAACATTTAAGCTGATGTAATTATTATAGTGTTTCAAGCCTCAACTTACTGTTAACCCACCCTAGTAGCAAAAGCACTCTTTGTATTTAACATTAACTGTAATAAAAGGGCTTAGGGACAAATTGTGAGATAAACACACCAAAAAAAACAATCTGTTACAGGTGTTAAAGCAAAAAGTGGTGTAGACGCACTGGATTTCCCCATATCTTTTTTTTTTTTTTTTTTGATGAAAAGTACAATTTCAACTGATTTAATCTAGCGTTGCAATAAAAAAAAAAACTTGTTTAAATGAAAAAGAGTATTAACATGTTCATTCTAAAAAGCCCGAGGCCGTCATTTTGCTTTGGCGGAAAAAGTCAAATAAGTGTAAAAGTCAATATCAAATGTATTGTCACTTTAGGCACACTCACATGTCAATGGTAGAAAACAAAACAGTTCCTCCCCGGAAACCACACTATACATGTAGTAGTACCGTCATCAAGGACTACTACAACCTAATATATCGACAATATGGCGACAATAGAATTCAGGTACACAGAGTAAATAAACAGACATTATATGACGGGATACGGAAATTGATGGTTAATTAGGGTTATCACTCACAAAGTATCACTAGTGGTGGCATTTCGAACATTTCAAAAGGGTCACTCCTTTGTACCATATTTAGCCTCTAAAGGTGGCATTTTGGTAAAGGCCTTTAAATGTACACATTAGTGCCCTTTTGAAAGGATAACGGCCCGTGAAAAGGTTTTGTCTCCGGCTTTTATTCTGGAGTGTATATAAATAAAGTGTTATCAATAAACAGCAGTGGGATGCTTACTATCAGTCCTGTGAAAAACATCTCTAGGTATTATTGCTATTTCTAAGTGCAAAACTAATACCGTCTGTAGGCAGGAGGGATAGATTGATCCATTATTTACACCGATTTCTGCAACGCATTTTATAGTAGACAACATCTAGCAGACTTACTAAACACAACACCTTTTACAGCTCCAAGGTGGCAAACATATAAACAGTCAAATGAGTAACGTATTCCCCCCCCCGTCTACCATTCTGATGACTACCATGAACCCAAATGCACATGTCGCTTAAATTAAGAAACAATCTTCACAATACTGTGTAATACGTGCCTGCTAGGCACTGGCCAATAACTGGAAGAAGCAACGACTGTTAGAACAATCTTGCTTTTGCCTAATAATTATGCTGTCAAACAGTCAAATATTTATAGTTGTCGGTAATCACAGATCAGGGGGACTTTTGTTCATTATATTGAGAGTCAAAGAGAGACTGAAAAGCAAATGTAATCAGAAGCCATATTTGCGTCTTCTCGCAATTTGAAAGCGATTAAATGATTAAAAGCGTATTTTAATGCCCTCCTACCAAGAATGGTGTACTCTAAAAGAGGACCCTCGCCTCCCCGCTATTGATACGGCCCACATGACTCTTTTAAAACAGCCCTCAAAACTTATATCTGGGGGGGTTTTTAGGACTTAAATTACCGATTTATTATTGAAATGCTGCAATTTTTCCATTCATACTGGATTACCCATGCTTTACAGTAAACGAATGTGATGCATAGTTCATTCATCCTACATAAATAAAACGTTAAGAAATTCTGTAATAGTGCTGAATTAACTAAATGTGTTGTAAATCTACAAAACCATTAGACTGTATATAAACACCTGGAGCTAGTGCCCGTGACTCACCCACGTATGTTTCTGAAGAGCGGAGTTGAAGCTCAACGTTTGAGATCTAATTGATGCATCTTTTTTTCAATGTGCCCGCAGACCAAAACGAAAGCCGGTCCCTTGTTAAGGAATTTGGTCTTACATTGTCAAAAATATTTCTTTCAAATTTAATTGTAGTACATTGATGTTACTAAATGGTGTGATATAGTTTTGTTATTTTTCTCATTGTATAACATAGACGTAGCATAATATGAAATGTATGTTATTTATTGAAATATTATATTCATGTACTGTAAATTTTCTTCAACATCTCCTCCAAATTACATACTTTTCTTTGTGACTGTTATACTACTTAATTATACACACACAGAAAACTATTAATACCACAAAAAGTGTCAAATTTGTAAACTGTATAATGACTGCTGAAATAGGTACATATTTTGATTTACTATTTTTTGTTTTATGTATTCTTATTTATTTTGTATTTATTTTTTCTTCTTTGTCTTCCTATATAATTTGTGTATTCATAATGTCATCCAATGTTACATTAATTGTTGAATATTAAGTGTTTATACTTGCAATAATAAAAAAAAAAGATTTAAAAGCTACAAAGTGGGGGCGGAGCCAAGCCTCGACATCTTGTGGCAGCTGGCGTCCCTCCCAGATATTGAAATTAGCGCAAAGGCGGGAGCTGCGTTTGCTGAAACCATCGCGCCCGCCACACTAGTCCTGCGACTGTGTGAGATCGCAGCAGGCAATCCCCTGTCACTACAAGTGTCCCGCCGGCTTAATTAGTTGCAAAACGTTAAGGGCTTAAATAAAAATTTAGACGTGATAGTTCTAAAAAAATTCAACTTCACCCTCAAAAAAATCACCGCACCCTCCCTCACAGCAAAATTAGCTATATAGCTATATAAACCAAAACCACTTTTTGTACCAGGCTGTAAACATATTTTTTTTTCTGCTGTAAAGTTGGGCCTTTTAACATTTATTGTCAATGGGACTGACTCCATTTTTGGAGCCAGCCTCTAGCGGCCAGTCAATGAATTGCAGTTTTAGTCACTTCCGTGTTGGTTTCACGAGAGAGACCGGAAGGTTACCGAAAACAAACAAAAAATTATAATTAACATTAAATTTAATTCAACTGAATAAAGTTTGCACAGCTATATAGGCATATTTTAAACATGGTCATATTTTTTAAAGGTTCATTGTTTTCACAGTGAACTGATTTCAAGCAACATTAATAAATACATTTGAAAATACGATGATTTAAATAAATTCAAATAGATGCAAGTAGTTAATAATAAACTATAATTTTCTAAATGCAGAAATCTAACCTGTTTGATTTATGTGACAAATATGCATCACATTGAGGTGATTTGTTTATTTATGTTAAAACCGTGTAATCCAATTTATGGATTTTTAATTTGTTATTCAAATACATAAATCTTAATTCGTTAAAGTTCCATTTTAATTTGAAATTTAAGTGGCATATT
The DNA here is from genome assembly GCA_018155175.1 of Sinocyclocheilus anophthalmus. Taxonomy (NCBI): domain Eukaryota; kingdom Metazoa; phylum Chordata; class Actinopteri; order Cypriniformes; family Cyprinidae; genus Sinocyclocheilus; species Sinocyclocheilus anophthalmus. The sequence continues at coordinate 228,487 of JADLZN010005009.1, forward strand.
ATGAGCCTTATTAACAGCAAAAGATTAAAATGTGTGTTGGGGCGAGGCATACGATGGTGGGTAGGATGCACGGGCACTATACAAAGTTCCTTGTAAAAGGCCCAGACATAAGCTGATTTACATACATTTGCACAGCACAATGCACTTATTTACACCCATACACACACACACACACACACACACACACACACACACACAAACACACTCAAACACAGTCAGCAGGGGTCAAGACTGAGTTCAAGGATGCCATCTGGGTGCACACAAATTATTAACAGCCCCATTCTGTTGATGTTATTTTATTCTTTAATCATTTTCAGAAAGGCATAACAATACATCTTAAGGTGTAAAGTGTTTTTGAGCTGGTTCGTGCTCTTCTTTAAATCCTGCTTGCCGAGTCTCTCATCAGACAACGAGACAAGGAAGCAATTAAGTTGTTTATTGATGCAGAAGAGAGAATGTGTGATTCCACCGTGCAGGAGGGTCTCGCAAGCATTTTTTGCCCGCTTTGATCTTGCATGAGGACATCCAGCTGGACAGTGAAGGAGCCATCCAAATCACAAAGGAAAACGGCTTGGACAGACAGATGAACAACAGACAACACTGTAATGAGGTCAATTAGAAGGTTATTTAAGGATATGGCTCTTTTCTTTTCTCTTCTGTTCATTTCTTTTCTTTTCTAAAGAATCTTGCTCATCAAAGCATTATTTTAGGGGACACATATAGGCTACTGCAAAAAACCTAACAGTGAAATCGACTAATTTCTAACTTTAATGGTTTTACTTAAAGGGACAGTTCACCCAAAAATGATAATTCAGTGATCAATTACTCAAACTCATGTTGTTCTAAATCTGTATGAATTTCTTTCTTCTGCTAAACCAACTGTGTACCAAGATTCTTTAAAATGTTATGTTACGTAACATAATAAAGAAACTGATACAGGTTTAGAGCAACTGGGTGAGTAAATGATGACAGAAGTTTCAATTTTGGGTGAACTATCCCTTTAACTTATGGTTTTATGTATGCAATGAATTTGACTTTATAGTTATCTAAGGAAATATAGTTTTATATTAGGAAATATAGTTTTTTTTAATCTTTCACAAGCCCAAATTAAGTGAGTTCACAGTGCATTAATATTTGGTTTAACAAATTGTCAGCGTCCTCAGATGAAATTAGTTAGGCTAGTTAAATTGTTGGGCTTTACAGTGAGTTAAGTTGGTTAAGTTGTTAAGTTTTTTGGCCCCAATAGGGGTTTGAGTAAGAGTATGTTGATTTCAAACACAACCCTCTTAAATTCATTTTGTATTCATTTAATTGTTCAATGGCATAGAATATGCTATTTATTACTAGCTATGTAATTCATATTTAATCAATTATATGCAATTGCACAAATGTGACAACTAATGCTATACATCATATAGCGGGATGACATCCCCCAGGTTTGTAAAACACTGTTAAACGTGTGTTATATAAACTGTAACTTTTTGTTTACTGAGCAATAACAAATGTAGGCCTAAAGTAGCTTTTAGCACATTTTTATTCTGTTTTCTACATCATATGCTGTTCATCTAAAATTTGTGCACTTTGTTTGACTGATTTTTGCCCTATAAAGGTTTGAAAATGACTCACTCCAGCACCTGCCATGACAAATGTTTAACACATTAAACCCAACCACAATAACTCAACCACAGTTCATTCAACCGTTCAGTGAGGTTTTTTTTAATCACGATACATACATTCACGTCAGCAGTCTTCGAAGTTTCAAATGAAAAAAAAAAAAAAAAAAAAAAAAAAAAAAAAACATGTCTGTTTAGCGGTTCTGCTCTAGATTATTAGTAGGGGCCATTGTGATTTGACAGCGCGTCGTCCGCACAAGCGCTCTGTTGAGAAGGCTGGAATCTGCTGCAGGCAGTATTATCACAGAAGAAAAATAATTAGACTTAATTAAGGAGGGTTAGTATGTCTATAACATTCCATAGCAGATGTTCTCCTTGAGGCTGTCTGCACCCTACCTGCCAATCATACAGAGCATTATTACATTTACAGTCAACATTAAAGCAAAACTGACCCAACTTAATGTGCATTGCAGCTCTCATTGTGAACAATTATTTAGTGTATGTTATTTCAAAGAAGGAAATTATCTTTAATTAAAACGTAATAAGTTATTATTCCTTTGAAACGTGCAGTGTGAAAAACAAGTACACTAGCACACTTTGTTTTACAGTAATTATTATGGAAATAATATACAGTACTTTAAAATAATATACTTAAGTGTGAACTGAATGTAATATTTTATTGGAACGTCTATGTCATGCATTTAAATATATTTGTAATTGCACATTTATACATAAAATATATTTAACATATATTAACTTTAAGGCCCGGTTTCATAGACGGGGCTTAGCTTAAGCCTGGACTAGGCCTTAGCTAAATTAAGACATTTAAGCAGCTTTTATAAAAAATGCCTTAGAAGAAAACATTACAGGTGTGCATCTTGAGACAGAACAATGTCACTGACATATTTTAAGATAAGTCAGAGCAAGTTACTTTCAGTTGAAACAGTTCAGAATTGCATTTTAGTCTAGGACTATCCTTAAGCCTTGTCTGTGAAACCGGGGGTATATGGAATATCAAATAACACTTCAGTTTAAATTATAATAAATACTAATGCTTTAGTATGTTAGTCAACACGAAACAATGATTTAAAATGTACTTAAAAGTAAAAAAAAAAAAAAGAAACTTAAGTTTGTACTTAAGTGTGTTAAGAAACATGAACTTGTTATGCACTCTAAGTACAATTAAGTGGCCTTTTATTTAATTGGTATTATATTATCTGCAAGTACAGTTTTTTTTAAATATACTTTTAAGATTTGAAGTACACTACTAGTGCATGTTCAATAATTAAGCAAATATCATTTTCACAAGGGATGCCCTTTCTGCTGATAATGTCAAAATATCAAGACAGCTGTTCTAGCAAACTTGCATTTGCTTTTAAGATTTGAAGTACACTACTAGTGCATGTTCAATAATTAAGCAAATATCATTTTCACAAGGGATGCCCTTTCTGCTGATAATGTCAAAATATCAAGACAGCTGTTCTAGCAAACTTGCATTTGACACACTTTCAGAATCTAACCAATTCTAGATGGACCAAACACTCTACCTGCATTTATATGTCATTTTGATGATCCTTTTTCACTCTGTCACATTACAGTATATTATAAATATTATAAGTACATTATAAGTGAAATGTTTTGTAAACAACACAAATTTAGAAGAGGAAATAATGGTAGAAAGGTCAGAAATATTTTCTAATGTAGTCACAAGAATATCAGTGGATAATTTAAGAAAAAGACAGATGTACATTGAGCTACATATATCAAGTTAACCACTGGGAAATGGTGAATGAATTTAATGCTCATTTTCTTACTCAACACAGGCATTCTTTCTTCAGTTTGCTCTCTGTTGCGAATAGTGTGTTGTGCAAGGCCACATCAGACCGTTGCCAAGGCACACTTGTCATAGCATGCATGTCACCATGGCTCCTCGCCTGGTTAAACAATAAATATCTGCAACTCATGTAACTGAGTAAAGCTTTTTAAATACTAGATGGATCAGCTTCACAAGTTCACTTTATGCACTTTAAAGCGACATTCAGTTTAAAGCAATATTGCAGGTTCAATACAAGTGTTACGCCCTATAGGGGTAGAGTGCAACATGGAAAAAAAAAAAAAACGAGTGTGAACAATCAACTTCTTTTGAATTTTTATTTGGGAGTCCACTTTCAGGAGCCGACGGTGCCAAAATAATAAACAAACGTTCTAAATACTAAACCCTCTAAATTACCTATCCAAAATAAAGAAACAAAAAAATACAATTCTCTAACCTAACCTAATCCAAAAACAGAGATCCAAACGTTACAAAAACAAAAGATGGCATCTGACTCCTTACTTTCCCAATAACTATTTACAATAAATATTTACAAAGAAACATCAAGTTCCTAGGGATAATCCAAAATCAAAATCGTACAACAGGCAAGGGTCAGGTAAGCCAGAGTAAGCGCCGATTTCAACCGAAAATAATATATGCATCCAAACCAGCTCATCTATGTACGAAAGGAGCCTCACACTGAGGACTTTAGAAAATACACTATTGTTCTTATTTTTCAGCCAAGAGATGCGATGGGTCTGGGCCGCAGGTGAGGTAGTTGAGCTTAATATACAGGTCTTTTAAGCAACATGAGGAGGTAACAGTACCGTATTTGGTCCTCACAGGTATCGTGGGAAGGGAACATAGGACTTCAACACAACCTCAGGCTGATGAGTACATGTGTTGGTTGTTGGGGAATGGACCCAGGGGAACTACCGGTTCTTGCCCTCACTCGTTTTCATCCCGCTGGAGGTAGTAAACCAGGCAGTCATTCTCTTTCAATATACTCATCTCACAGGCATGCGATAGAGAGAGAGTCTCCACTTCTTTTTTAAACGAGACCGGCCCTTGGATGAAGTGATTTTGTTTGCTTTTGACCTGCGGCGGCGATTATTATTGTTTCCTATTTTTTACAGTATGCATTGTGCTCAGTATCATACAAGAGAATCTTGTTCCTGTTGATTGGGGATGTGGCTGATTCCTTTCCGGCTCTTACACTCTATGCCCCCACACATGGTTTGCTACCCCGCACCCTCATACAGTACCATACCACCCCCACATAGTTCCAACACACTTCCCTCCATTACCGTACAGCTGTCATCTCTTTTAAGGGAGAGAAAACCAATCAGAGGACGACATTAATGAGTCTGCAGTAACCAATCAGCAGCAACCTGGGCAGACGCACAAACCAACAGAACAAAACACAACAAAACTAAATAGATTTTTCTGTGTAAAGTTACTGTATATCCAACTGGTTGCCTTTACAATGTAATGCTATAGACTTTTAACAAACACAAAATTAAAGGAACAATTTTATAGGTAAAATAATACATGCGTTTTAACAGAATAGTTAGGCCTAATCTAAATGTTTTATTAAAAAATATACAAGCTTCACATTTCTGCTTTTAAATGTTCCAAATATAGGCCACATTTACTTCCAATTGTAAATGCTTCACTGGAATTTTGATTTTGGGGTGGGGGTGTCTTTTATTTATGTTGTGTTTTTTGTATTGGGGTGCGAACTGAATCGTTACAATTGAAGCATTTTTTAGATTCCCTTTTGTATTGACTTTATATACAGATACAAATTCTAGCACTCACTGCATTACTATGTTTTAGGTGACTTTTCAGTGGAGCTAAAATACTTACAAATTACTTAAATCTTGTGAAAATTGATCACTACTGTTTTTAACACTAAATATAATTTGTGTAAACTGATTTCAACTAACTGTGAATCTAAATTACAGCACTAAGCAAATGATTACACTTGACTTTGTTATAAATGGATCCAACTACTTTTACATCCTTGTTAAAGACAAAGACACGTTATAAAACAAACAAACAAGGTTTTGGTTGTAGACAGACATGGCTTGAACAGCTTCTAATGATTATTGTGTTAATAATTAATAGTTAATAACGTCATAAACCAATAGCAGTTAAGTTAGAAATACAAACATGATTCATAAACGTGGTTGAAGATATTTGTGCAGGCGTTATTTGGATATCCTACAATTCAGAAGTCTACTTTGTTTTTTTTCAGAGAAAAAAAGAAAAGAGAAAAGGATTGAAAAGCAAAGCAATGACACTGAGGCAATTTGAATAATGATACACACACAGTGTATTTCTTTTGAGTCAAGAATTCTTCTTGCACATTTCAAGTGGCTGAGTGCAGCAGAGAGCAGTGTCATCGTAATTGGTTTGTTTTTCGGATCAGCTGATCAGACTAAATTGCAGTGTTCATCACCGGCTCCTCACCAGCACAACCTCAGTGTGAAAATTAAAACCTTGAGCTTATTTTTAATTGAGAGCTATTAATACCCACAAAACCAGAGGCCACCGCAGATGCCTCTTTATCTTCACTCTTTAATGTGCAAAGCAGATGAATTCATTTTCCAATGATTGAGCTTTCAAGACCTCCCCGCCATTATTGGTCTCTGCTCTAATGCTGTAATTTGTCTTGCTGTTATACAGTATTAAATGTTACACACCATTTTCCCAATGTGTACTGTGCTTTATTTTGTTGAAAAGACTTGTAAAGTTGTTTTATATCAATCGTCTATTATGTTGTCTAACTTCCTATTTGTAATCACTTTTTTTCTTCCCTTGCTCTCTCCACCACACCCACACCCCCCCCCCTGTTTGTTTTTATGGTTTATGGGGACTCTCCATAGGCATAATGGTTTTTATACTGTACAAACTGTATTTTTTTTATTCCTTTACCCTAACCCTAGGGTAAAACCCCTATTGAATCCTACCTCTCCCGCACCTCCGCTAGGAAACTTTCAGCGAAAGCATTTTCAGATTTTCTAAAAAACGGAGACTGATCATTCATCCATGGAAGTGCTTAATAACTTTTGAATTACGTGGACACTGCTGAAAACTGGTCCTCGTTAAAATCACCCGCTTCACGCGTTGTAAATAGCCTATGTCCTAGTACCCTGTTATTTATGCCAAATTTTGTCTCTCACTAAACCACTAAACTGCACACAAACACACTACAACACACACATTTCTTTTTGATGGTGATTTTATAAAACAAAATTGAAAAGAAATGAGTAAATTTCTGATATGTGACCACACCCGCCATTCGTGTGGTGGGCATGAATCCACATGTGTCCACTCCCAGATGTACCTTTCAAATCTATTCAGTAAGCCGGATAAGACCTTGCACTCGAGACCATTTTTTTCATTTTTTTTCCACCTTACATTTTATTTTTATTTTTTATTTTATTTTATTTTGCACAATAATTGTTATACAAAGAGGAATATAGGAAGATACGGAGCGATTACAATTCTAGAGAGAATCTAAATTACAGCACTAACCAAATGATTACACTTGACTTTGTTATAAATTATCCAGAATAACTTTATATCAGATGTTTTAAACAAACAAACATTATACAACAAAAAGGTTTTGGCTTGTAGACATGGCTTGAACAGCTTCTAATGATTATATCATTAATAATTAATAGTTAATAACAGTCATAAACAATAGCAGTTAAGTTTAGAATACAAACATTATTCATAAACGTGGTGGAAGGATCTTGTGCATGTTATTTGGATGCCTACAATTCAGAGGTCAGTTGTTTTTTTTCAGTTGAAAAGCAAAGCGATGACACAGAGGCAATTTGAATAATGATACACACACAGTGTATTTCTTTTGAGTCAAGAATTCTTCTTGAATTATTGTCATTCAATTCACAGCACATTTCAAGTGGCTGAGTGCAGCAGAGAGCAGTATCATCGTAATTGGTTTGTTTTTCGGATCAGCTGATCAGACTAAATTGCAGTGTTCATCACCGGCTCATACCCACAAAACCAGGGCCACTGCAGATGCCTCTTTATCTTCACTCTTTAATGTGTGAAGCAGATGAATTCATTTTCCCATGACTGAGCTTTCAAGACTTTGAAAAAAACTGAGCTTTTTTTTGCTGCTGCAACTTCACTTAACTTGGTGTTCTGTTATACATAGAGTAGTTAAATACCAACTTTCCAAATGTTTTAAGGCTTTATTTTGTTGAAAAGACTGTAAAAGTTTTTTTTAATCAAAGTTATGTTGTAACACACCTACTGCTTCGCTATCCGTGGTACCATCCTCCATATTCCTTTAAGGTTTTTTCCACTTGTACATGACCATATTTCTAAGATCCGCCCTACCTCAACCCTCCCGCCTCAACCTACCTCTTACAGGAGACTTTCTGCATTTTTAGATTTTCAAAACACTTAATTATGTGTGAACTTTGATTAGCATTGTTTACACCCGTGGGGGACCTCACTTTTGAGGTCCCCAACCGTGACACATCCCCATATAGTCTGTGTGTATTTAGTTTAATCCCCACCGAATAGAAAAAACAAGGTACAAACACACACACACACTACACACCCGAGGAGATTGCCAAAATAAAGGGGCACCCATAGCGTCGACGCGTTCTTTTTTGATGTATTTATAACAAACTGAAAAGAAATTTGTAAATTTCCTGATATAGTGAACCACCTGGCCAAACCATCTTGTGGGTTGTGCATGGATAATGGTGTCCACCTGTGTCTCTGCCCCGATGTACCTTGTCAGGATCTTACTTTTTTCATTTTTTTTTCCACTCTATTGATTAAAAAATTATTTTATTTTGTTTTTTTAGCACAATACTTTTGATACAAAGAGTAATATAGGAATATACGAGCATACAGTTCTGTGTAACATCACATAAAACACGTAATTTATTCGATTGACCACTCTCCAAATATTTTAATTATGTTTTTTTAAATACCCAACAAGAAAGTTACTGTTGTGGATCATTGTTTTTTAATTAAGTAACAAGAAACAAACTTCTTATAATCAATACATCTTTGCGTGTGTGTGTGGTGTGTTGTTTGGGTGTGTGTGTGTTGTGTGTGGTTTGAGTGAGTGAGGTGAGGTGATTGGAGTGGAGAGAAACAAGCACTAAAGACAGCATACTACAGAAAGTTCACTAATGGTTATTTTTAGGTTTTATTTTATAACCAAAGAGTAACTTTACCAGTATGTTCTGGGGACTAAAAATGGCTAGCTGGGTAGAAACATTTCCATATTCGTGAAAATGTATAAACATATCGGAGTAATTAGTTTTGTATCTAAGGATTGTAAACCTTATTGAATAAAAGGGACAATACTGTGATAATGACGGGTTGCTCCCCTACAATAGAAAATAAACATGGAATAGATGATCAAAAATTCCATTATCCATAAACATATTTTATTGGATTGTTCTGAACGGAGGTACTGTTGCCATTGTTAGTCTTTTATCCTACATGTTTTTTTTCTATTATAATCTTATTAAACAAGGATTGCTTGACAGCTAGAAATACTGCGCTGCTTTGTACCCTACCATTTAACCGGCCGTTTGGCCAGATGCTGTTACGTCATGTCAGCCGTTTCAGCGTCCCGCCTACCTAAGACCTCCATTTTTACACCTTCATTATCTGTGATTTGACCAGGAGAGAAAAAGAATTTAAGACCGAAGAATGGTGCCCCTACTAGTCCACAATCATCCCTGTGGCAACAGTGATCAGAGCGCATGCGCAGTGCTTAGACGCTCTGTGAATCGCTGCGTCATATATTGAAAGCAAACCTGCCTGTTCCGCCCCAAGGTAATCGGTTTCAACAGCAGAAGAAATGTCTCTCGACATTAGTGCATTCCTGACAGCAATGACTGGAATGTGTTATTGCCGAGCCGAATGACCAATTGGGTATATGTTGCGGTACGGCCCGCTTGCTTTTTCTGCTCATCCCGCGCCCCTCCGATGGGTTTCAATCATCTTCGGTCCAAAATGCCTACTTTGGCGTAATAGTCATTGAACGTAAAATCAAGCGAATCTACAAAGATGAACTGGTACGTCTGCTGTAACAAGGCGAGGCTGGACCCTGTTTGTAAATTCGTACTGTTGTGGCGTCACTTACGCTGTGTGCTATTTGCTTTCAAGTGCCGTTCGGCCGAAAAAGACCAGCAATCTTAAGCATTGAGGGTACGCACTGGGCCCACAACATTTCAGCATCTCAGTCCATCGAGCATCTTCAGCTTGAGGCATGAACACAAAAGCGTATGTTGAGAATACGCGTCTTCTGCTTTTATGAACTTACAAAAGGGGATACATCGCAGAATAAAAAAATACCGCTCGTACATAAATCAGGCCGCAATTGCACAGACATCTACCTTGTGATCACCTGTTATACTTGAAGTGTGCTAGATATATCATCTATTCTTTTCCAGTCAGGTCGTAGTTTAAGCAGTTTAGTCTGTACTCCGTAGACAGGAATGCAACCCTGTTCTGTTATTTCGGTATAGTAAACAGAAATGCTATAGTCTAGTCTGGATTTGCCTATTCAGTAATTCTATGCACTGAAGAAGAAGAATGCAATTCTATACCGTTCTATATTTCTGTATACAGAGTAAAATGGAATAGAATAGAAGAACATAAAAATAGACTAGACTGGAATGGAAGAGAATATGCTTTCTGTTTACTTTGTATAACAGATAAGTGGCAATTCATGTGTTTACCTTCTATTACAAAAAAGAACGAAGTAGAATATCATTCTATTTTATTCTGTGATTTGGCGTACTGAACTAAATTCATTCCTATTCTGTAATGCAAAGCAAATTGAAATGTTATTCTATTCCATAGAGCCAGTTCTGTTATTCAGTGTACTGAACAAAATAGAATAGCAATCTAAAAACAGATTAGATTAGAATAGAATGCTATTCTTAACCAGAAAAGAATAGAATGCTGCTGTCCTATAGAAAGTAAACAGAAATGTCATTCTATTCTGCCATTCTTAGTAACAAGTAGACAGCAATTCTATTCAATTCTATTTTGTTCAGCCTATTCTCTAAATGTGTGATGAGTAGCCTAAACATGAATTCTGTTCTGTTCCATTCTATTTCCTTGTATCGATGGACAGAAATGCTAACTGAAGTATTCCTTTAAACATGCTTCATACTTAATTGTGCATTGTTACGCAAGTTAATTCACAAGCTCTTAACAGTGCAGACCTGAGGCTTGAGTGAGGGAGAGATCAGCAACAATCAGAGATATTGCGCCTTCCTCTGGTCCAAATCCATTCACTCAGAGATGACAATCACACGTCTCTGACTGGCCGTGCGACGGTCAATGGGGTGATAGGGGAAGCAAAAAGCAGACCACACTCGAAGTTACCCATAAGCACAACAAGGTGCTAAAACTCAAACCGCAGACTCTTGCGATAATGTGAAGCACAAAAAGATTATGTAAGTTGCTTAGCAACTCTCCCCCAAACTCCTTTGGGCTGGAATGGGCGCAAATGTGATGTTTAGTGCTGCTGGCAGCGCTGGTTGACATTGAGAGAATTTGTCACGCCTCTCGCAACTTCGCTAGCCGTCGCCGGTTGGGGGCTGTGGTTTCTGGTGGGTGAGCGAGTGTTGTAAGCGGTTGCTGTGCCAGTTTATCACGGTGGGGGGGCATGGGGGGGTGGCGGTGCCTGGTATTGTCAGAACTCAAATGGAGGCTCGTTGAGAGCAGGTTGCTTCTACTCCTGTATTGATGAAACTGTCCTTCACAAAATTATGCTAAGACCAGTGGAACAGAGCCATCTGAATGCTAAATTAGTGGTCTTCACTTTCTTGGTAACTAAAACCTCTTTCTTCTTTTCAGCTCTCTGCCACCCATGTAGCTCCTGTGTGCTTTTTTTTTTTTTTTGCCTCATAGGCGCGAGGGGTTGCAGTGGTTGGCAGCAATTGTGAGTTGTTTGCACAGGTCAGTGGTCTTTAGGGAAGAAAGAGAATGTGTGTGTGAGATGAATAATGACTGCTCGGAGGGGGGACCTCTGATCCTGAACTAGGAATAGACTAGAGAGCGCAAGGTTCAAGGATTCAGCGGTGAAATCAAGATTGGGCCCCTTGGCTTTAATTATGCACGTCTTTCGCATACAGGTGCAAATGTGCTTAGCTTGTGCTTAGTCGGTAACAACATTTCATGTAGCTCTAGCTCTATATGTGATTAATAGGGTTGTTGCTATGTGCTATTGACCACTGAGCTACCGTAAACAGTCATACATCTTATTAATGGTTAGGATAAGAGGGTGTGGGTTTTGTGGATTATAGAAGTGGACATAAAAGTACAGACCTTAATCAATTGTCATCATGATGTCATAAAAGGAGTAAAGTAGTTTATGAGAATTATACTGCCGCTTGCTAAACATTTGTGCTATGGATGAATATTGACTTGTCCCTCCTTTTCTTTAAAAAAGGTTGCAGTGAAACCTTTTTTTTTTTTGGTTGAATTGGTGGTGAGTGCGTATGCATTCATACAATCTCTTTTGTATATTTGCATATGATCGGGTTACTCCCCACTGAGAGTTAGGTTTAGGAGTGGACCTTCATGCTTACTTTTTTTTAAGAATCATGTTTTCATGATTTAAATCGTACAAATTCATACAAATTCATCACCAATTCGCCAAGATGTTCAATAGTTTTCTCTTGAGACTGGGGTCGGAAGCATTTACAATGGGAGTAAATGGGGCACAGTTGGGAAATTTTAAAATACTCATTATTTCAGTATAGCCACGTACACAATATGTGTTCAAATCATAGAAATTCATATGAAATCATAGAAATTCATATGAATTCAGCACCAGTTTGCGAAACATTATTTTATCTATATTATAGATCAGTTTGGAAGCACTAAATGGACGTTAAAATATTTCAGTAGTACTGTATATATGTAAACGCTTTTTAGTGTAATAAAATAATATAATAATAATAATTAAAAACAAAACATGTTCTAACTAACAGATTCATAAGGTCAAAGTTTTCAGATTTTTTGGGGGCAACATTTTTTGATGATCTGAGCTCCAACTTGTATCTGAACTAACGGTCGGCAGCTTGAAAAATACTCTTTGAGATCCTGACGTCACACTTCGATAGAGCCTACAGTTTAGAACCGAAGCACTCACTGCGCTTGTCAATGACCTATAACACCGCTGTGTCATCAATTGGATAAAATAATGGGCAGGCTTATTTTGCACCAAAGAATTGTTTCGCCTTAAAACAGTATTCCATTTGAGTGCTGACTTTCTTGATCTGGCTTTTGCTCGCAAAGATGCATATGAGAGAGGAGAGTAGAAGTAGAATGAGCTACAGAGAAAGAACAAGTGAGGACATGCTTGGCATTTGGAAGTAAAGAACTACATCTGCTCTTTAAAACAGAATTAAAAACAGAAGTTTTAGTCCTGACCAGTTTAATTGTGTAATTCACAAGCATGTATTTTCATTGATGGTATATTTGTTCTAGTTTGGTTAAAGGGAATTTTATGTTTTTAAAAAGGCTTACAGTATAAAAAACGTAGTCTGTAATTCTATATAAAGCTTTTTATTCTATTTTTTATTATTCAGTTTTACTGTGAGGTTCTTTCACTACCTTCAAAAGTTCATTTAACACTTATTTAATTTCAAGTAATAATGAATTTTTTTTATGTTTTTAATTTTAGTTATATAACTGATATAAATAACTAAACATTAAAACAGACACTATTAAACACACTGCAATTAGAACACAACAATGTTACTGTACTTATAGAATATATAAAAGCACACATCTCTATCTATGAAACTGCAGCCTCTCGTCAGATGCCACACTCAAGACATTATGTATTTATGATGGATTTTTCATCTTGGTGGATACACTCAAGGGTCTCCATAAGGAACACGGCAGAGGGATGTTTTTCATCATCATCTCGTCATGCCCTTTTTCTGTCTGTCTCTGCCATCTGGTAAAAATGTGGCAGCAGATGATCATTTTCATGTTGTCATGGTAGGGTGAGATTGTGACAGGCTGCAAACCACCACCTAATGACTAAGCACTTTGAACATCAAGAAAACCTGTCTTAGCCTGGCTCGCTTTTGAAATCAAACCCCATGTTTTAAAGTGCTTCTTGCATGTGTATTATGGACACATGTATAGTCAGTTTTCAGCCCTTCACAAAAAAAATCAAATCATCCTTTTGTTTTGCATCTCGTCTTTCTGTGGGTAATATTCACTCTTGTCAGATTCTGCCAACAGAAATAATTCAGGTCTTTTAAAAATGTAATCATGTCATTAATTAGGCCTGTATTACTGTAAATACTATAGACACATTTTGGAGAGATCATTTTGGCTAGTTAGGATGAAATTTTTTGTATTTCTGTCAACAGAAGATTTTTTTCTCCCAGTAAAATATTAATGGTCCCTCAACTTGCAGTGTTGAGTGTATTAAGCCAATTAGTGAAGTGGGTGGTATACACAAAAGTAAATAATATGGTATTTCTTCTAGCAATATACACCACGATTTACACATGTGATTCAAAGACATCTGGTTTAACAGTACGATATGACTTGGAAATTATAAGAAGCATTATTAATAAATATATATGCAGCTTTTGTATTAAAAATTGAGTCACACTGTACGAACTTTATTTCAGAGTCCATTTTTCCCGCGCTATTTACCACATTAACCTATTACAGCCTGTTAATTTTTCATCATCTCAAACCCTAAATTTGCTGCTTATTAATATAAGGTAGTTGTTAAGTTTATGTATTGGGAAGGATTAGGGCTGTAGAATATGGTCACATAGAATATGTGCTTTATAAGTACTAATAAACAGCCAACATGTTATTAACAGGCATGCTAATAAGCAACTAGTTAATAATGAGAATTGGTTCCCTAGTGGCTAAAGTTGTTTTACCTCAAAAATTGTAAAACTAATTCATCTCCACGCCAAATAAATGATGTATTTCATAATACCTTTGCGACAACCAGAGTCATTTAGTAAGATTACGAATCAAACAAGTCAGCAAAATATGGTTATTATCCAGTGATGTTCCAGAAATATTATGTTTTTATCGAAGTTATCAGACTCCTCATTTCACCAGTTTGGGTGATCGTAAGATCAACATTGATATTACTAAGAAATGTTTCCTGAGCAATCAAATTAGAATGAATTTTTCTGATACAAACATGTGAGCCTAAAGACTGGAATAATGTCTACTTTAAAACCAGCGCATAGAAACACATTTTAAATTTATTAAAAACTCTGAAAACAATTAGTTTAAAAAAGTTTGGTATGCATATTCACATATTCATTGTATTTGGGATCAAATAAATGAATCCTGTGTGAGGCATTACAAAATCTTCTTTTCACAAACATAAAAAAAAACCCACCATTGGCCCCCACTTCCTGATGGTAGATACATTCGTATGTGATTCATTTTGAACTAGACTGTATTTTTGGTGCAGTGCTTCGTTTTTTTCCCTTCCCTTAATCTTTTGTTTCTTTTGTATCCTTTGCTGGTGGGTCAATAAATAATTACCCTTGAGAAGCAGCTATCAGTTGGCTCATTCGGTGGTATGAAATGTCTTTGGTTGGGGCGGTGCTGGAAAAACACTGTTTGGACCGCAGAGAAGATGTTACTTTATACAATCATGTTTGCTAATTGCTCCATTTTTTCAACCTATTAAGGCTTTTTTTTCCTCGCATTGGCTTTATTTAATGCATTCACATGAGTTGTGAGAGCGCCTGCGGTTTACCATCAAGCACTCTTTGTTTTATTCGCCACACCTTGAGTATCTTCCGTGGCAGGATTGTTCTTGTTTCCTTTGTCATTTGACATTTTTTAATTGTCGCTCATTTTGGCTGAGCTCTGTATTATAGCTTCACAAAGGGAGGAACAAACACCCTGAAGGATGACAAATGTTGCTTCTACCTCTGACTCTTTATCACGCATTGCTACGCCTCCTCCTATACCATACGCGCAACTGTCGCGGCTCTAGTGGCACACATCTTGTGTGTTGCTTCATATAATTATGTAATCATGTGGCCACTGTGTTTTTGTTAAGACCAAGTATCTGATAGTGCTAGAGATCAATTGTGTCTCGCGAACCCGATTGCTTCTCATAATGACAACTGAAGCTGCAACGAGATAGGTAACCTAGCTATTGTCCTTCCGTTACAAGACTAAACTCATGTACAAACACTAATATTAAACTTAAATGTTTTCTTATGCATGTATTCTACATATCTACTGTTGTACTATTACACACATTCATATTTAAACTGATTTATTATGTGGCGGCAAGAGCACTAAATAGTGTCGGGTTTGAGTTTAGCTTTTTTTTCCTGGAGTTGTTTCCACAGTATGTTTGACCTCAAGATACACTTATCTTAAAGCTTCTTTCCCAAATGTTGTTTTGGTACTGA
The DNA here is from genome assembly GCA_018155175.1 of Sinocyclocheilus anophthalmus. Lineage (NCBI taxonomy): Eukaryota > Metazoa > Chordata > Actinopteri > Cypriniformes > Cyprinidae > Sinocyclocheilus > Sinocyclocheilus anophthalmus. The sequence continues at coordinate 244,374 of JADLZN010005009.1, forward strand.
AAATGAGTCTTAACGTGCACCGTCAGAATACCAACTCTTCTCAAATCACAGCTTGCATAGTAAAGCATTACAACAGGCCTTACAGTTCACCGGCAAACAACGAAGAGAGTTCTTAAAATGTTCTTCTATTTGTCGGCATTGCCTCAATCTCACTCTCTTGCTGAATTCAGAACTGTACCTACTCGTAACTTCACCCTACACCGCCATATGGTTAAAGTACACTCTTAAAAGTCAATGCTGGGTAGCGTCCGTTTATTCCAACCCCTGCCTTCCAACTCAACTTGGGTCCAAATATGACTCAACCCAACTGTTGGGTTAAATTTTTACATTAAATTTTTAACCCAAAAATTGGGTTAGTCCATATTTGACCCAAAGGTGGGTTGCAACACCCAGCATTTTTTAGAGTGTAGTAGCCTATGCTAAATGAATTCCGCCATTTAAATCCTGAGGCTAGCTAAACTAGCATCTCTGGAAGGCTAGTGTGATACATGTTAAAACTGATGATGAAACTTTAACTGCGCTAAAAAAAAATTCCATCCGTTAATAAACATGACTCATTTTGAGAGGCAAGACACTTTATCTAGCGCATCCCTTACCGACTATTACATGGGTTAATCTTCGTAAGGGATGTCCAGTCCAACTGGGCAGTACTTTGCCAGAAATTTCCATCAGTCTTTTGCCACCCTTGTGAAAAAGATGTACACCTATAGCATAGTTTTAAAAATAGTACATAATACAGAAATAAAATGCTTTAAAAAATAATATACTTAAGTGTGAACTGGATGTTGAGTGTGAATGTGTGTATGTTCTCTTTATGATTAAACAAAAAGGTATACCTTTAATAAATTAAAGTGTAAATTTAGATTCAATTCATTTAAATTGAATTTAAGTGGGTTTTGACCAACTTATGGAAGGACTTAAGTTCATCTTCTTAAGTAATTTCATAATTACGTCTATTGTCTTCATATGGCTAAAGTGTACTGTCAAATGCACTGACAAGCATTTATGGTAAACTAAAATGTCATTTATATTGAAACTTGTATGTCATGTATTTAAATATATTTGTAATTACACATTTATAATGGTGAAGTTTATAATATATTAAATGTAATTGTAACAAAAAACATAGTCACTCTCTTCAAGACCACTTTTCAAGAGGCCTTTTATTTCATTAATATTATTTATTTTTAGTACAATACAATAGTTTAAGTACAATAGTTTTTTAAAAATATGCTTTTAATGTTTGAAGTGCACACCTTTTAGATACACGGATATGGCTAATACAACTATAATATTTAGCCCAATGTTTCTCCTATGTGTTTGCATGGTGAATCACACTTCTGCTGCTGTTTATGCATATGCAATATTGTTAATATTCTTAATTTACTATAATCATGTCAGTTATTTGCATATACTGTTGGGCCTGGTTCATGTTAATCAATTGCAACGTTTGATTATATCGACATTTTTGTTACTTTTGTATGCCAAACAATCTTGGTGTCATGTTGGGTTACCATTCAATGTCCAATATACAATCTCGGCTTGAGAACAAAACCATCTGAGAACCAGGATAAATTGAAAACATGTAGGCTTCTTTCCATGCCTTGTGAGGGCATGTTTAGCTTCTTATTCTTTGTTTTGTTGTTCAGGCTACAGCTGAGCCTTGGGGTTTAGCTGAGGACATGTTGTCAGGTTACGTTTGTTCTGTCTTTTGCAGGCGTGGTTACAGAGATATGGCTACCTCCACAAGACACAGCCTAACATGGCTGTCCTGCGATCAGCCCAAACCATGCATTCTGCTATTGCTGCCATGCAGCACAAGTATGGACTAAACATCACAGGGAGTCTAGACAAGGAGACAATAGAGTAAGTACTCCTAAGCACACACACAGTAAAGTCATACATCAAGTGCACATATACACTGTATATACTTACTACAACATATCAGGCCCATTCTCATAAAGCTCTGCCGTTTGTGTATGAAAATGGCATTGCAAAATGCCAACTGTACTTTTATTGTTACATGTTTTGTGCAAAAGCTACTTGACCCTGTAACATTCCAAATGTTGCAGGGTTGAGTTACTAAGATGAAGGTCAATCCAAAAATGGCTAGAAATTGTCTTATCATCACACCACATGAGTAAACATAATGACATACATTATGACGTACATAATGACATTTAGTAAAAAAAAAAAAAACCTTTGATGTCCCTCCCTGTGACATTATGCCAGGAACAAAGAATGAAACATTGAAACCATGTTATTTTAATTGCAGTATAGTTTTTTTTTTAATTGATGTAAACCATTGAACTGTAATGGTGATGAACAAGGACATACAAATTGGCAGGTTTTTACAAAATTTCAATAAAACATAAGCGCTATCAAACAATATAATATAATAATATAAATAAATATAAGTCCAGTATCTATTTTCCATGGTAATTATATCAGTAGTAAATAATGTTGACAAAAATGGGACACAAATGACACAGTTTCCTAGAAACGAGTCATCAATTAAAGAATTTCATGTTTGATTCAAAATTAATCGCCTTTTCTTTGGACTGAACGTTTCAACCCTGGTCTCTGATGTTTAGCTTGGACACCATCAGCCATTTTCCAATCTAAAATGTTTTCTACTGCTTGTGTAAGTTTTTCAAAGAGGACTGCACTGTGTTATGAAGCATGAGCACTCTCTGCTTGACCTTGCAGTCCATTTTATTCTGACTTTAAACAGTTTGTTTTATTCTGTTTGTGTCTTCATGTTATGGTTTATTGATGACAAGTTAAGATGAGGCACTGATTTTCACATTCAGTGACATAAATACATATATTATCTTTTATCTAAACATCTTGTGTTAGCGGGGTTTGTAAATGCTAATTAACGTAAGCTGTAATGATGACATTATGTAACTTGCAGTAAAATAGAACAGCGGGTTTCAAAAGCAATTTTTCATGACACTGGATACTGTGATTTTGATGACTATAATTTGGTGCTGAATGTCTGTGATATATGTGCTTGTGCATTTTTTTTATTATGTATCTCCAGAACTGTAATCCAGTGACTTCAAGTATTTCAGAATATACACCATTTTAAAAGTCTAATGAGTATTCTGATGAATGAACGCAGTTATTTTTAAATCCATTCTAACACTTTTATAGTTATGCCTTAAAGCAGCAATGTTAGCTAACCTAGTTTTTAATGTGATGAAGGTCAGAAATGACCTCTCGCCTCCTCCCTTTGCTCTTTTTTTCTCCTCTAGCTGGATGAAGAAACCCAGATGTGGGGTACCAGACCTGCTTGGTGGCATATCTGGATCCCGCAGGAAGAAGCGCTATGCACTAACTGGACAGAAGTGGCAACGCACACACATCACATACAGGTTAGAGAGAGACATGATGCCTCTGTCAGTGTTAATGATCATAAATACAGCACAGACATTAACAGACAGAACTGTGAAATGAAATGCTTGAAATTTATAATGGAGCTTTAAATAAGTAGTCTTAAAGGTACAGTTGTCCTGAAGGCATAGTATACCAATTTTATGTAATTCTGTTTATTTTGTTTATTTTCCATAATTATATTATGGAAAATAAATGCAATAATCAAAATGTTATGTTAAAATTATTATTCAATATGCATGGGCAGTATTACATAAATGTTTACGTTTTAACTTATATAATTTCCAGAATAGTTTACTCAAGAATCACTTAAATCTTTCCCCAACAGATGCACATGCATATTAACTCTTATGAGTTTTTTTTTTTTAAGTTGCCAGTCACCACCAGCATGTAACATTTGTACAAAATTGTGGCCCCCAGAATATATAGTTTTATGAATGTCTGAACACGAACATGTCAAATGTAAGAATAGAGCCTCGGCTTATAAATAAGTAAGTAAGTAAGTAAGTAAGTAAGTAAATAAATAATTCTAGCTGGGGTAAGTTGAAAAAAAAATTCAACAAAAAGCTGAGACATTCAAATTTTTTTCAATGACTACGCCTAGATCCAATTCAGAACAATGCTAAAACATAGATGGAGTACATCGCGTCCATAAACACCCCCAAAGCTTGCATTGTCTCCACTTTCTGGGTCAGCATTTCATTTGGTAACGTTAGGCCGTTTTAATGTATATGCTGTTTAATGTTGGATGGTCACTTTATTTTACATATTGATTGTTTCTGCTTTTGCTTTGCCCTATTTTGATCCAGGGATTCAATTCTCTTTCAGAAGATGTATACTAGCGCCCCCTACTAAAAATTTCGCCAGTGGCGGGTAAAGAGTTAATGTGAACTGTATCTTTAAGACAAGTTAAGTTTAAAGGGGCGGTCACACCATACTTTTCAAACCAGTGATTCCATTCATATCCATGCAAATGTGGGAGAGCGGAAACACAAGCTCATGTGAAGAACTTTCACATTTCACTGCGTTCTAAAGGACTGTTTGTTTTTACATTTTGGATTATTTGTTGTTATGTGTTGAATTTATGTTATTAAAAATACTCTGCAGGGCGTCCAAAGAAATTATTCATGCTTAAAGTCTAGTGTGACCACGGCTTATTCTTTACTTTGGTTGATGTCACTTCCTGTTTACATATCATCTGACATCTTGTGTAAATACTGGCCTCTATCAGATGTTTAACTCTTAAAATGAATTGTACTGAATTTTGATAAACCAAACCCTGATAGGTTGAAACAGACGGACGTGGCTCAATTTGTCCCATCACTGCCATCCTATATGCTGCACTGCAATGAAGACACAGCCAAGCATATAATAACCTCCAGCATTCACTCTTTAACCTTCAAGAAACATATTTGAATTCCCTGAAGATTACCTTCTAAAGGGCTCGGAGGAAATAGAGTGTTCTCTCACCTCAATTTAGACTTTCCCGGTTACACCGGGCGATAACGGAAATGATTTATTCAAATCCTGCTTTTTTTAATTGATGGGCCACCTATGCAAATGGAATGTAAATGAAGACAGGCTTGGCAGTGAGTGACTGGCCTCTATAGAGAAAAGTCAGCTGAGATTTTCAGGGCCTCTCAGTCTGTTAGAGGAAGATAAAGACTTCAATGTGGGAAATTCAGCAGAGATGCCAGTCTAAGGGCAGTTGGTGCAGTTCACTTTGGAAATGAAAATGCTCCCTCCTTTCTGTGATATTAACACATCATAATAGTAAGAGTTTGATAGTGGGGGATTTCGATCATATTGAAGGTTTTGATGTTAATATCGGATTAAATGTGGAGAACACAAACTCAAAACACACCATTTATAGCACATACGAAACAATGAATTGCTGAAGATACTACAGACACTCTAGCAGAGACAAAACCCTCCCTGGTACCAGAAGAAACTGCAACATTACACTTTACACAACATTATGCTAATGGAAAGCACTTAGTAAGACAAATGAATTAAAGTGAAATACATAATAAAAATACATTATTTTAGCAAATACAAATATTAAAAGATGAGGTCTTTGTATGGATAATATGATTAAACAAGAACACTGGGGGAAAAATCATAAGTTGATAAAAATTATAGATAAGACAGTCAGCTTTGGTCTGAGTTTTTAAGTGAATATAACACAATAACATTTATAAACTCAAAAGTAAGTGATACAAATAAGCTTGCATTTGAAACTGAATATTAATATTGCACATTACTGATATAAAACATTATTTTGGCAGACTTTACACAAAACAAATTTGTCTATTGTTCAAGCAAATGTCTAAGGTTAAGAGTTATCTCTACGCACTAAAATAATTACATATTCTGAAATTGAAGAAGAAAACAATAACTGACAATCAAAAACAATACAGTTGTAGATCAGTGATCAAACTAATTTATGTCATTTCAACTTTTTCTATTATTAGACAGTTTTCTCAAACTTGAAAAGTTTGTTTGGCCAAATTTAAGAAGGATGTTTTGCAGTGTATAAATTGTAAATGGCATGTTAAAATATCTCTTGGATTCATGATGTTCCAACAACAGAAATGTTTAAAAATTATGACAGAATTATACTTTTTGATGAACTATCCACACAAAAGCAATTCACCAAAAATAATGAGTAGAGTGTATAACAGTTAACTATTAAGAGTATAAGTTATTTTTCTTCTTACTTCTTTTTACTGGAAACCACCTTAAAATAAGCTCACCAGCACAAAGATGTTTTGCGCAGTCATTGTCTTTATGTAAGGGATAATGTACATCCAGCCAGTTGTTATCTCAGAATAAACCCGACAGGGTGATCAGGTCTTGTATCAGCCTGAAGGGGTTTATTCTGAGATAACAACCGGCTGGATGTTTTTACATTATTACATGGCTAAAAAGATTAGTTTTTACCATATATGTTGAAATTAATGCTGAAGTCTTCCATTGTAACACGCGGTGGTTAAGTGTTTTCAGTCACAAGATGGTGTCAGACAGTCAACGATAGCGGAGTGACTCGTTAAGGCATATAAGTAGTACCGGGCAAGATAACTCGTAGTACCCGGATGAGTGGTGTGTTATTCAATTTGGCGGTTGTTATCTGGGAATAACATACCGCTGGATGGCGCGATTGACCAATCAGAATCAAGTATTCCACAGAGCCGTGTAATAATGTCTGTTATGGGGCTTGTAAGCCCTGAAGTACAAAGCTTTAAAGGACTGAGGGGCAATACGAACCAAAAAGCAAGCCTGAATCAATCCATATATTGGAATTTGTCATGGCTTAGTGTTTATATCTACTAGTAAACATAGATTTTTTCTTTCTTTTTGTTGTTTTTAGCATTAAAAATGTCACTCCTAAAGTGGGAGCACGAGAAACACATGAGGCCATTCGCCGGGCGTTTGACGTATGGCAAGGTGTCACGCCGCTACGCTTCGAGGCCGTGCCCTACAGCGCTCTGGAGAGTGGCAAACGTGACGTCGACATCACCATCATCTTTGCCTCTGGTTTCCATGGTGACAGCTCTCCTTTTGATGGAGAAGGAGGCTTCCTGGCACATGCTTATTTCCCAGGGCCGGGCATAGGGGGCGACACGCACTTTGACTCAGATGAACCCTGGACACTGGGCAACCCAAACCATGATGGTGAGAGAACGGCAGGTTAGGTCACATTTTCAATTTCAACAATTAACAAATAAATGAAGTTGCTGTTTCAGCAGGAATGTGAACGTGACAAAGCAGCTAAATCATTAATGACATCTGGAGACTTTCACAAGCACCACTGAAAAAAAAATTACAATGTTTTACAGCTAAAGCGAAGAGCAATTCTGCAAAACAAGACTCAGAACTTATAGATCTTTTACATGCAATCTGCTAACGATAACATCATTTACTACACGGCACAAGCTGATTGGCCTCTGCTGATTCTGCAGCCAATAAGGTTGCTTGCACAACATTTCAATAGTTTGGTTCAGTGTTCGCTGTAAGCTGGTCCTGCAGCGTGTTCCTCTGAATCCCCCACCTCCCCCAGCTCCACCTGTCTGGTTCTGCTACGGGATTTATGTATGCCTATTATATCTAGTCTGCCAAAGACAAAATACATTAACATTTTCATATTCATTACCATGCTAAAAGTATTCAAAGAGTTATCATGATTGAAATATCCTTAAATGTTAGATGTGGTAACTTCTGTTCTAACAAGATATCTGTAAATATGTTTTATTCGCGCTCCTTGTTTCTTCGTTCAATTGCACTACGACAGTCACAGGCTTCTAACATCTTACGAGCCCATTACTAGATTGGTTGTGTTGAAGGTTGACATAGCTCCCGATACAGCTGTCAGATTTCAATAATCTTCTGCATCCTCCACAAACGACTGCTGAAATCCATCTGTACGTGGTATTTAAGTGCATACTCAACACCGTATTCTTTAACCAGCAGCCACTAAATGTATGTAATTTGTTAACACTTTACAATACTGTTCTATTTGTTAACATTAGTTAATGCATTAGGTATCATGAACAATACTTTACAGCCAGTAATGATGGCTGACGTTCTAAACCAATGCAAATTATCAACGCTATCGTTGGTCGCACAGGGTCGTCTCCCTTAACATTTGATGTTTGTGTGCATGTCAGGTGTCAGCTTTGTTTGATATGTAGTATTTGCGTTATGGTTGTACCCATTAAATGAGAGGTAATCAGATCCGTCTCTTCACTGCGAGCTGCACTTAGAGGCACTCAGCTTTAATTACCTGGGCCGACTGGATGCAGAGAGCTTTTAAGATGCTCATCTCCTTTCACAAAATGTCTCAGGCAAGACAGTAATGAATGGCTGCAACTACATTCGCTACTGGCATTTTTACTGCTGCCTGCACTCAGGACCCTCGGCTGTTTGTTTTGCTGCCATCTCTGATGTTACACGTGCATGGCATAATAGCTTCCCGTGGTTTCAGGCTTCATTAGAGTCACCACAGTCTATATGGACCACACACTGTGTGGTTTTCTTTCTTTACATTAAGCCTGATTGGCATCAACATGTTATAAAATAAACAGCAATTAGGAGATTATTTTTAACAGATTTAGAAGTTAATGCCTCCCATTCACTTCACTCACTGTTACCAGATCAGATTGTACAAAGCTCCAAAAATGTACCATAAAAGCACCATAACAATAGTCGGTTACACTTCATTTTAAGGTGTCCTTGTTACAGTGTAATTATACATTTAGGTACTGAGTAATATTATTTATTTACATGTACTTACTATATGGTTAGGGTTAGGATTAGGGTTTGTCTTACTTATCCCGATTTTGTTATATAGGAGTATTGCCAGTCTCCATGTATCAAGGACACCTTAAAATAAAGTGTTACCCAGTAGTCCCATGACTCATGCGCTATATGCTAAGTGTTTTGAGACCTATATAGCTGTAGTTGAGGAACAAAACCCACATTTTGATATGTTCAAATGTTGTTTGAATCCCCTGTGAAAAAAAGAAGTTCACTTTATAGCACAATTTAAAAAAAAGAGTACTAATTACGGAAATAATATTATTTTGTCTTTGAAATATGGTTAAGTCTACTTCTGAATGTACTAACAAGCATTTATGGTAAACTCAAAAATACTTTAATGCAACTTCTTAAAACTTATATGTCATGTATTTAAAATATATTTGTAATTACACATTTGTAACAATTAAGTTATATTAACTTTGAATGTTACATCAATTAACACACCGCAGTTGCAATTCATTTACATGTGTGTTGGTTTGTTAGTCAACACATCAATATAATCACAAAAAGATTATTAAAACAGTGATTTAAAATATACTTTTAAACTTTTAGTTTGACATTACAAAATGCACTTGTTAAGATCGTCTCTATATAAGTCCATTTAAATATGCTTTTATTTAATTAATATTACATTATCTGCAAGTACAGCTTTTGAAAAATATACCTTAATGTTTGAATTACACTAGAGGTGCACATTTAATACAATTCTTTTTCTGAGAAGGATAGCTTACATAACATTTTCATTTATCATTAGGTCAGCATGGAAGATATTTCCAGTTGTATTGTTGTATAATACAGAGCAATGTGGGATCTGTTTTGCATTCTGTTTCCAAAGCTACTGTTTTCTGTCATGCCCACACACTGTACACATGAACATTACAACATTAAGATGGTTCTCAGATCAGGCACTTGAGCGGTGAATCATAATGCCAGATGCTTCTCAAGATAAGAGTTCAAGCACAGCAAAAAACAAAGCAAATCTTGTGATTGTATTTTCACTTGTATTTTATATTTTCACTGTTGTTTCTATACTCCTTAGGTAATGACCTGTTCCTTGTGGCGGTCCATGAGCTTGGTCATGCTTTGGGACTGGAGCATTCTAATGACCCTACGGCTATAATGGCTCCATTCTATCAGTATATGGACACCGAGAGCTTCAAACTGCCTCATGATGATCTACAGGGCATCCAGAAAATATATGGTGCGTTTAAACCTCTGGTCCCATAATCCACTGGCTTGCACATATCTGTTTACAGTAACACTGATCAAACTTACGGTTAAGGATTTGAATAGAATGGACAACAATAAGGCTAAGCCATATCATATCGACCAGGTTATTATAGAAACATGGTTGTGAGCTTATTTGACTTATTTTGCCAGTGAGCAACTGCATTTCAACCAGAACTACCTCACAACACCACAGCAAACCCCCAGGACACTCTAACAACTGCATAGCAACACATTAAAAATGTATAATTTGTATTACTCTTTTTTTAAATGTACTTGATTTAATTTGTAACTAAACTTTTAACAATTTCATGTGTAAGAAAAGCATATGTATTCTTGAAATAATTTACAAAAATGTTTAATAAGGGGTAATGGTGTTCTGTTTTTATTCAAAACACACACAAAAAATGCAATTTATTATTTTTTTTAAAGAAATAGTCTTGCAAGGCTAATCTCTTTTTATTTTTCTTTTGGAAAGAAATACAAAAGTGATGCGCTGCTTGATAGTACTTGAAATAATTGCCAAAACACATTCAACATGGCAAATAAATTAAATGAATGAATGGATGAATGAATGAATGAATACACCTGCAGACCCTCATGACTGTGTCAAGATCAAAAAGCTTCTTAAAATATCTTAAATGTTTACCTTTTATGACAAGAAAAGGTACCTGACTTTTATTGTCATTTAATTAATAATAATTTTATTATAATAATAACGATACTTTTTATATTTATAAATTATAATTTCTAATTTTGTAAAAGTAAACTTTTATGATTTGGTACATTTTACAATATGTTCTCTTTTGTTAACAAATTTAAAAGGAACTAACATAAAATATTCTAAAGCATTTTTTTTTTATCTTAATGTTAGTTCAACGTTTATGAATACATTATTAAATCAATATTAATATCTGTTAAGTTACATCTGGCATTTAACCTGAACTGAACTAACAATAAACCAATGAACCACTCACATACATTGAAGAAGTGAGGAAAATATGTTATTACTTTTATCTCATGACATTTTTAGAGTCAGTACATTTCTTGAAAATGGAATACACGTTTTACACAACTACATGAAATACAAAGTATACATTCATTTATTTGAACTTGGCACATGTGATTTCAAATACATCTTTAAAAGATGTTTTCTTTATTTGACACTCTTTTTAAATTATTTGAATTTTGTATTCATTCTGCAGGTCCTCCAGACAAAAATCCTCAGCCTACAAGATTGCTTACGACCGCTACGCCTCCTCGCCTGCACCTACCAACTGACCCTCGAAAGCATGACCGACAGGGTCGCCCTCATCGCCCTCCGCAGAAGTCAAAACCAACCCACCCCAACTCCAAACCCAACATCTGTGACGGAGGTTTCAACACTTTGGCAATCCTACGACAGGAGCTGTTCGTCTTCAAGGTATGAATAATGAAAAGCTTCACTGAGAATTAAAGAAGCATAAATTGTGTGCTTCCTAACACCAGTAAACTCTTATTAGGATCAGTGGTTCTGGAGGGTGCGAGATAACTCTGTGGTGCCTGGATATCCGATGCAAATTAGCTTCTTCTGGAGAGGTCTGCCTCCCAAGATCGATGCTGTCTACGAAAACAGCGAGGGGAAGTTTGTCTTCTTCAAAGGTAAGATGTTTTTTCCTCCAACTTTTAAATCTTACAGGCTAAATATAGACGTGAATATGTGAAGGAAAGAGCTCAGCTTTCAGGATCTACTAAGGGCATTTTCACACCTGGTTTGTTTGGAGTTAGTTTCAGAATCTGCATGTTTTCTCCCTTAGTTCAGTTCATTTAGGCATATATGAATACAGCAATTGCCCTCAGATCCACACCAAAATAACTGATTGAACACAAACTCTGGAGCAATTTGGATGTGTTGAGAAAGCATTCTGACCCAGTGGACCAATGAACCAAGCTGTATTATCATTCATAATGGGACATTTGTTACGTAAAAAGCAGCAGTGTCTGATTCTGTGGGTGAGCACATTAGTTAACATAGTTAATCTTAAACTGTTGTGAACTTGATGTGAATCTGGCCATCATGAATGATGGCTACATTGACAATAAACCTGTGGAGCCAACTTCTCGATGAATGATTCTATGAGGGACATAACACGGTGTAGAGGACAAAAAAACAAAAACATTTTGGCATGCTTTCAAATGCTGCCTTGTCAAAGTGAACCGAATCAAGAAGCAAACAATCTACAGGTGTGAAAACAGCCATAATTATCTTCAGTTTTATTATTATTACAATCAGTTATAAATAATAATACTATTATTATTAGTAGAAGAAGAAGAAAAACATGCATGCATTTTAAACACTAAAGGCAATTTTTTCTTTTTCTCTGCATTTCTGAAGGCAACCGGTTCTGGGTGTTTAAGGATACAACTCTACAGCCCACGTATCCTCAGGACATTTCTCTTTTTGGCAATGGAATGCCCACACAGAGCATTGAAACAGCTGTTTGGTGGGAAGACGTGGCCAAAACCTATTTCTTCAAAGGGGACAGGTCAGTTTTATAGCTTCTAGCTACAGTGTACAATGGGACCCAGTGGACACCGCCTTCGCTTGAATGTTCCATAATGTCTGAAACATTTTTCTGTCTCTGTCTACTATCACAGATACTGGAGGTACAATGAGGATATGAGAACCATGGACCCTGGATATCCAAAACCTATTACTGTGTGGAAAGGCATCCCAGACTCTCCACAGGGAGCCTTTGTGGACAAAGAAAGTGGTGAGACATTGAAATGATCCTATAGCTGACAATACAGTACCTTGCAAAAGACGCCAAACCAATTCGCTCATATTACAAATCTAATTTTGAAATATAGCCATTGAGTTTCACAGTACTGGAACTCACAATTAATTATTGCTATAATTGCATTTGTATTGGTGCCATGGCCTGGTGGTTTGCACATATGCTCAGACAAGTTGAGTTGTGACTTTTTATGTAGGTTTTATTATTATTACAACAAATGCAAAATGCTTAGTCTATTAGTCTATTAACGTAAAATTGTAAAAAGGCCCAAAATTGTTATTAGGGGTGCTCCGATCAGGATTTTTGAGGCCGATCACCAAAGCCTTAAAGCCTTCTTTTTATCATTTATAACTATATATAGTGATACTCCAATCAGGATTTTTAGACATTTATTCAGGGCCTAATTTCATTTTGAAAATGGGGGGAATTCTCCTCTTAGGTGTCTCTTGTGAGAGGGGAAGCAGCTTTTACACAGGAGTCTGCTACTGAATCATGGCTGTTTACCACAAAAACAACATTTATCCATTATTTTGATTTGAAATCCAAACATTGTTACTGAAAATGGTTTTTCAGCATTGTGATTATTTTTTTACACAGTACATTAATACAGTCTTTCATAGACATGTTAAAATGCAATAAATATAAGAAACAGATTATTAAATGCTTTTTACTTTTGCATTTGCTTGTAGATTTTTATATTAAGTTGCTCAAGCAAGTGGCATAACATTTAAACTACTTTTCTTATGTTATCACAAACTTATCATTGACAGAAATAGTCAGCTCTACTGCCTTTCCTTTTTCATTTAAATCTTTATTACAAGCAATTCATAAAGAACTTTGTTTTTCTACCTCCACGAGTGGCATCTATTATTGCCTTGTTTATCTAAAAGTGCTCTTTCCCTTTAAACCTAGCCAAAAAGCCATATGTGTTGACTGTGAAACAGAGTAGACTTTAATAATATGCATTTATAGTGTAATAATGACAAAATTTTCGTGTCAATCCATGTTCATACTAAAAACAATGCACTGTTACTTTAATTCAGCGCTTGCAGCGCAGCAATAGACTCGGTGCGGAAGCGATCTCTGCACTGCTGCAGACGCACTGCCCCGGACCTCACTGTGTTCATTGAATTGCTTTAATTCCGTTAACTTGAGCGCGGGAAAAATACACACCGCATACGCACTGCTGATCAATCATCCCAAAGTGATTATCGGCCGATAGTGATCGGTAGCCGATCAATCGGAGCATCCCTAATTGTAAATGCTATATTTTTTTAAATATCTATTTAAATGTTTTTAGTTACAAAGTGAAATATTCTGTTTTTCATAACTACACAAGGACAAAAGTATTGGGACACATCTTTTAATTATTGATATTCCATGGTCAACTGAAAGTGGTATTATTGGAAAGTGGAAGCATGTAGGAACAGCAACAACTCAGCCATGAAGCAGATGACCACGTAAAGGTCACCAAGTTCTGGGGTGCATGGAGCGTAAAAGTCGCCAACACTATGCTGATTATAAACTTCCACTGGCATTAATATCAGCACAAAAAAATGTGCATCAGTAGCTACATGCAAGCTTCACTTCACCAAATACAATGCCAAGCATTGTATGGAGTGGTGTAAAGCACACCACCACTGGACTCTGGAGCAGTGGAAACTTGCTCTGTGGAGTAACAAATCTCGCTTCTCTGTTTGATAGTCTGATGGGCGAGTCTAGGTTTGGAGAATGCCATGGGCCCATTCTTCGTACGTCGCTAACTCAGTTAGCTGGATTTGATCGTTGATGATTTGGCATGATCTTGGATTGTTTGGTTCTTCGAAGCTCATCCCGGAGTTGCTGTCATAGCAACAAGTCCGTAAGCTTAAACCTGCTCTGGAGCTGGCTTATTTCATGTAAACAGGATTAGATTGTATCTTTTTAAGCAGAATTTATACTTAAAATCTGTCCCAGCCACCGCTACTTTATTACAAGAGTACCCTACTAATCTGGGGACAATAATTTTAAATAATAATAATTTAAAAAATTTTTTTTAAATAATATAATTATTTGTATCTATAATACATAGAACCGCCAGTTTTCTCAACTGAAAGATTTATTTTGTCATAAAATAATACTTCCATATTGTATTAGAGTCTACACACCTGCTATGACCAGAAATGTAGAGTCGTGCATTAATTTGAGTGGCAGCTATTATGGGAGTGGCTTGATGGAGCACAGGAGATGCAGATAACATGATCTGACCTTAATCAACGTAATTATGCTGTGTTCACATAACATCAAAGATAAAATTAAATTAATGTGCTAATTACTACATTGAAATTAAAATGTAAAGCCTGTACAAATATTAGAAATCGTGAATATAAATAATTGGGAATCGTGTAAAAAAAATGAAACATAAAATAAAAACAGTGCACATTTTATTTATCTATTAAAACATTTATGTAGTTTTGTTCACTTGGCTGTTTCGTTATAAAAGTCCAGAAATGTGTCAAGTTTTTGTTAGGTGTCTTCTTTAATGATATGATGTCATTACGTTGCTGTCTTGCCACCAGTCAATCGCTGCATTGCTGTATCGATATACAGAGTGGAAGCTCTTATAGCTGCAATGGGAGAACCAACTTTATATTAAAGTCTATGTATTTAGAATGTCATTAGATGTCCCTAGTCAGGTATCCTATTACTTTTATCCATATAAGTGTATATCACCACATATAAGTATATTGTTGAGCCATTAGACTGTAGAAATGCTTTACAACTCTTTCCATCATAACATCCCTCCAGAGTTTCAGGGTTTAAGTAATTGGTTCACTCTGGAGGACACTGTGTTGACTGGCAGAAGAGAAGAAGTTTCTCTGAACTATGTTCTCTGTGCAAGTAATGAGTCCTCACATGTGTCTTACGGATCTGGTGATCTCTGAGCTCCTTCACTGTGATAATTGGCCTCTCTGTGGCTTCTCTCACAAATCTCTTTGTTCATGCTGAGTTTTTGAGGGACAACCAGTTCTAGGCTTTTAATTTAGGTTTATAACATCTACTGTACTTCTTCATAATTGAACCAACAGTGCCCGATGGAACCTTCAAACACAAATCATACCTATGTTTTATTTTATTTGGAATGGGACAGGTACAGGCAATTATATGGCAATGGTGTCTTTGTTTTTGCACCATGCATTTTCAGACCTGATAATATGATGACACTCTTGGAGTACTCTGGGAACTTGGAGTACCATGACCATTATATATGTATTACTAGTAACAACTAATTGACTTGAGTTTTAATGTCAATAGACATACTGTAGTTATGTTTTCCAGTATGCATAGTTCAATATGAGCTGTCTTCCTTTTCTCCTAAGGATTCACATACTTCTACAAGGGGAAGGAGTATTGGAAGTTCAACAACCAGAGGCTAAGAGTGGAGACAGGCTACCCCAGATCTATCCTGCGCGATTTTATGGGCTGCGACGGCTTACCTGCCGACCCCGACTGGGACTGGAGCCCTCCAGAGGAAGAAGAACCGGCACAATATGACAATGATGATGTTGATATCGTACTCAAGCTGGAGAGCAGCGGTGGAGCAGAGAAAGCGGTGGCCATCGCCATCCCCTGCGTCCTGGCCCTGTGCATGATGGTGCTGCTTTACACCGTGTTCCGCTTCAAGAGGAAGGATACGCAGCGCCACATACTGTACTGCAAGCGATCCATGCAGGAGTGGGTCTGAGAATTAAAGGTCCCACTTCTTCTGCTAAAACTATTTTCATCTTAAAAATCCCTTCAAAGGTCAAAAATGGGCTCATCTTGAGGTGCTGACTTTGTCGGTATTTGTTGGCAGAAACAAAGGACGACATAAACGAACAGCATGCCAACTACCTGTTCCCATTGTCAGCCTTCGTAGATGGCAATGTGTCATTTTTGTTTGGTTTTGGAACTCTGTGTGGCTTTGGGGGCCATTTTGGTTCCTAGAGTCCAATGTGGGGAAAAAACTGTTCCTCTACAAATCATAATTATGAAATTTTCAATTGATTTGAGAATTATTTATCATCGGACTGCTGATCTAGATACTCCATAAAGGTTGAACTCACCTGTGTCACTTCGAAATACTTGCTTGTGTTGAAAAAACTGATACCCAAACCAAATATGCCCTTAGTGTCCAAAGAGGATTGCTTCATTCACATGGAATATTCTGAGATCCCTCTGGGATTATCAATGACTGGCTTATCAATCATTATTTGAGTTCCATTTGACTGCATTCATCTGCAAAATATATGGGATCTATCTGCTTGGAAATCAGAAGGACCTTGACATATAACATCGGGGCTACATGCAATATTTCGTCGAATGCCTTAATCACATATTGAGTTTATTTTTCTGTGTGTTAGTGTACATGTGTGAATGTGACCCCTTTCCATTAATTCCTTTGCTTATTACTGTTCTTTTGATGCACTACTGACTGACAGAGACTTGCAGTAAGATGTGAAGTGCCGCTAACTGTTTAAATGTTTAATTGAAAACAAGTGTATGGCTGGCGTCCATGTTCTGTGCTGCTGCGTTTTTAAAAAGACTCTAAAGGTGCAGCACAGAACATTAGACTTTTGGTTAAGTGCTTCCAATCAATTCATAGGGAATTTATTAAACGGAAGAATGCCGTTTAGCAGAAATACCTAATGAACCTTCCTTGAGAATCAGATTATCAACCATAAAAAATAACACGAAAATGTTAAAGTTATATATAAAAACACTTATATTAGCAATGTTTTCAATGCAACATGTAGGCTAGATTTGCATTTCCTGAACAAAATACTTGTGCTTGCAAGGCAGCTAGTGAATTGTGGTAAAGTTTTGGGTAAATTTAGCTTTTGAGCTTTGGTTCGGTGAATGAAGCTGCATCATCAGCACCACTCATGTATCTTCTGTTGACCGTGTTCGAGAACCAACCAATAATATAAGAAAGTCTTTGAGGTGTAAAGCCAATATTGACATGAAAACTGCATTGCCATATTCCATTCATTATTGTGCATGAACACATTTGTTCGACACATGTACACTAGTAAGTTTCATCTTTGTTCAGTGTCTCTGCTACTTTACTTCACAATTTACTACCAAATTATATGTAATATCCAATGAATTTAACCTACACTGAAATGCACACTTTGCTTTAACATCACACAATTTTGAGGCATGTGAGTTTCTGAACATGAATGAGTATCAAATTCTGCTCCGAAGTGCACATGCTCTCAAGTGGCCAAGACCGCAAGTGTGGGCATTGGAACAATCTGTGCTGCTGATAAAATGTATACTGTACGCATACCCTAGTGTATGCATAAAATCAGAAGTATACAATAAGCTTAAAAATAATGTATCCATATTTAATTTGACACAATTCAAAAAGATGCATTGAGGCATAAAAATACAATCTGTTCAATGGGTTGTACCTCACTGTCAATCATTCAGCTGTCAAAATATAGAAAATAATTTTTTTCCAAAACATTTCCAGTGGAAACAAAACTTTAAAATTGTACAACCTTTTGCACGTCTATCTTTCATAGCATTTTTTTTTAAATTTGGGTCAATTTAAATATGCCTTTTATCCTGACTAAGGTATATAACATAAAATAGATGCTAAGAACAAGCCAATGAGGATGCATACTAATGCAGAAAGTTGACCAATCCCTATAAAATAAAGAATTTTTTTACATAAATTAAATCAATTGACAAAAAATACTGTTTTGAGTCTAAACTATTTTATAGTTTTACTTAAACATTATCCTGAAGCTAAGAAAACAGTTCATTATTATGCACAATTAAAATTACAATTACAAAGACAAACACTGCGATAATACTGCAGTAACATTAAGACTGAAATCCCCTGAGGTCGTTTTCACTCTAGTCGATAACTGAGATGCAAGATGGGACTAGTTGTGTTTATATGAAATTAGAAAGAGTATCCCTGGTGTGAAAGTAGTGCCATTTTCAGTTACCCAGATGAGTGGTCTGATATACAGTGTTGCTGTAGATGGTGAATTTTAGGAAACATTGAATGCTTAATGCTGTGATTTACTAGTCAGAGAAGAAGCACAAAAAGAGAAGTTTTATTACATCGCTGCCTTGCAAACACCCAACGTTTACTTGATAAAGTCCAAGCTTGAGTGGCTCAGTTACTCTTTTCAGTGGCTACTTATTTCAGGCACAGTTTTGAGTAAAATAGCATATGTTGCGCAGCTAAAGGGAACTAAGATTCTGTATACTGCAATCAGAGAACTAGCTTCACTGCTTATTTCTGCTTTCCATGTAAAAATATTTGTGATCATTCTCAGAGTGTATCCACCACTAAATACATCAAATGTTGCCGTTTGATATTCCTTTTGAGTGTTTATTGGAAGTGGAGTGATGTATATTGTCATATGCCTTGTTTTATCTTTCGTTTTATGAACTGATCTATAATGGACTGGTGTTTCTCGCCATGCCATCAGCATCAGCCTTCCAGTTGCACAATCATGAGAAGTGCACATGAATTTCCATGCGTCAACTGTTGTTTTCATTATAAACAGAAGAATATCTCAAGAATATGCCTGTTCTACCTTTGAGGTCACTGAGTATTGGATGTGTATCTGAACATGCTGTATATATATATCTCATGTAGTGTCTTTATTACGGATATGAAAGGCACATTATGCAGTACATCAATAATAAGATATTATCTATTATCGGATGTGGTGTGTGAATCATTCTTGTGAACTCTAATGAAGAAGTTAACAAAATGTACCAGGCGACCATAAGACATTGACATGTAATGTATCCCTGAGATTCATGAAAGGTTGTTTGGATGATATAATAAAACAGTTATATATTAAATAATTTTGCTGACTCATGAAAATATTGTCTCTGTAATATCACAACTTGTAAGGGGGGACTTAATGGACCAGTAAGATCCTGGGGAAGTCAGGTTAATATTTTGAAAGAAGTCTCTATTATTTCAATTTAAAATAACTGTTTATTATTCTAACATATTTTGTCATTTATTTCTGATGGCAAAGATGAGTTTTCAGTAGCCATAACTCTATTCTCCAGTGTCCCATTATCCTTCAGAAATCTTTCTAATATGCTGATTTGGTGCTCAAGAAACATTTCTTATCAGTTTTTTTCTTCTTCAATAGAAAACCTTATAATTGTTTTAGGTTCTGTGAAGAAGAGAATTGTTTTAAAAGAACAGCATTTATTTGAAATTGAAACCTTTTGTAAAAGTCTTTACTGTTATTTTTGATTAATTAAATGCTTCCTTGCTGAATATACATAGATTATTTCTTTAAAAAAAATTTTTGAATGTAGTCCCTATATGATATACCTTTTTTGCTAGGATTTTATATTCAATACCATCATGGCAGATCTACACTGCCTTTTATTTTTTTAGCAGTGTAATATCGCACAATGTTGCAGTTTATTGCTATTTTGGTTTTGGGAGTCCTTAACAACATGTTGACATGCATGCAAGGCCAAAAAACACATTCATTGTCTTATAATACGCATTTATTTTTACCTTACTTGCTCAACGACTCCCAAACGATTCGCTCAACGATTAATTTTTTCAAACCCCTCCTTTGCGTGACGCTAAGCTGCGGTGATTGGTCCGATTGGTCTCATCTTCATTTCATCTTGCCTGTAATGCCTGATAAAGCAGAGTTTGTGAGCGCAGTGCTTATTTGATTACAGCCGTTACCAGGGAAACCACTATTTTTACCTACCGCTCCAAAAGCGGCACCTAGTGGCATAGAATTAATTTGCATTTTCATTCAGACCAATGGAAAATACCATCAAGTGGGCGGCAATATGCTAATGTTTCATGTTAACATCAACATGAAACGGCTTGGGATTCATTTTAAAAACGTCTACTCTTCTTTGAGAGACAAACAAAAAAAAAATTTTTAACTTTATACATGGTGCACTTTCAGATTTAAAACTTTGCAGGATGTTTTGATTCACTTAGAGCTGTTACACACTGCATGAAAGGTAATTTTCAAAAATCCATAATAGGGGCACTTTAAAAATGTGCTTGTAGTGAATGAGACTCTTTGTTTTTGACATCAAGCGCCAATAGGAATGGCAAAGACAAGATTTTGACAAGGAACAGCGGTAACAGACATCTTTGTTTTTGACAGAAGCGGAGGACCCTGCTGAAAAACAAACAAAACAAGAGACACCATCGCAACATTGTAATGTTGTACTTGTTATAATGGACTTGGTATTGGTGGTTTGTTAAAACCAATAAATCCTAATGGGATATGTCCCAAAACACACTATAGAAAACAATTTTTAATGGTTTTAATGGTTAAAAGTTGATGGTTTGTAATCTTTGTAGTGGAAACCATTTAGAATTTCTGTGATGGTTTTGCTGATGTTTGTTTTAAGCAGGGGTGTTTTTAAACTTGACAAGCCTCTCATAAGCATAAATAAAATAAAAAATAAAATAAATGAAAAAATCACAAATCACCTTAGAAAAATCAGACTGCTGTGATTGAACTGTCCGTCAACAAAAGTAGTAATACTCAAGTTTATTTTATTGAGTAATACTTAAGTAAAGTTTCTAGTATATTTTTAAGTCTCTTTTATATACAATGATACAAGTATAACAAATATCATGTCCTAGAGTATACGTTGTAAAGTTACTATTTTTGCAATACTCCTTGGGACTAATTAGACCACTTTCTAGTAATAAAAGTTAACATAGGTATACTGATAGTTTTCTAATTAAATACTTGTAGTAGCATTTTTAGTACACTTTGAAGTATAGTCTCAGTAAACTACTAGTTTAGTAGTTTTATACTGCAAGTATACTCGTAAGTTTTCTTTAAGTGAACTTTATTTCATACTTTAAGTATACTACTATGTCTCTATTTAGGTATTAATTTGTTTATATTTTGTTACATGAATATCTGAACTTACAAAACACCAAAAGAAAGAACAGGGTATATGCTTGTAAACAAAAAAATTGTATTCTAGCTTCATGCATTCTTTATTAAACACTTGAATGTGGATAAGTTTAAATAAAGAAAGAAAGAAATAAACAACACTTTGAACAAAAAGCTGAAAAAAGACTATGAATTGGATTCAGAACGATAATCAAAACGTAGATAGAGTCGATCAACACCCCAAAGCTTGACAGTCATTATTACCTCTTCATGGGTCGACATTACATCAACTTTACAGTTTTGATGCTGTTTTATGTCTGGTGATTGTGTTAGAATACATGTGGAAGCGTCTGTTGTTTTCGGTTTCTTCTTTACTTGTGTTTCTGGAAATTCTGTACAGAAAATGTGTACTAGCACGCCCTACAGTATAACAATGAAAACACGGATTCTAGGAACACAAGTATAGCTCAAATATATTTAGACTTTTTCTAAGTAGGCTATAAGTCAAGTATACTTAAATGTAATTTTAAGTATATTTCTGAGAAGTACATAAAGCCCATTTCTGAGAAGTACATAAAAAGTAGACTAAAAGTATACTTTCCTATTTTTTAGTTTAAAAGAAGTATACTAATAGCACACTTGAATAAACTTCTTTTTCGCAAGGGTATGTCCTTGACCTTCCCCAAGGTTAATTGCTGCATCACGAGTACAAAAATAAAAATAAACAGCAGTTTAAACTTTTCAAGTGGTTTTTTTTTTGTCTTAAAACATAAATATTTGCAAGATAATTTTACAAAAGCCTAATACGATCACAGATTCGCATCAATTCAGTAAAATAATCTCAATAATCAATAATCCCACTGTTTGATGTCTATAAAATATATGTAGTAACAGAGTAAAACCTGCAGATAGCACCATTCTACCATTTTCTGTCCCATTTTTTTACTGCATACTGCATCACGTTTGGTATTAAAAATAAAAACAAAATAGATTAAAAATAAAATTAGAATTATAAATGCCCCTTTGATACATTTAAATGATCTCTGTTGTCTGTCTTCTCTAATTCTCATGCTTATTTGATTGTATTCCACCTGTTTTCAACTGTGGTGATTCAAATGAAGCAAAACATAATTTCTTTGCATATCACACGTTACAAAACTAAAATATCAATAATATAAAAACACATGTCAGAAGTAGTTCACTTAGTGTTTGTTCCAGCCCTTTTTGTTCATGACACTGGAACAGGAAAATGTGGAGCAACTCTGGATTTGCCCAGAGCCTTTCTGCAAATTTAAGAGCTACAATCCTCCATGACAGAGATTTGAGAAACAGTGCATGAGATAACAATTGTACATGCTTTTCATAAATGGATGCTAGATGAAAGCTTGTGTTGCAGAAATGTCAAAACCCATCCCAGCTGCATGTGAGAGATTTCACAATTTGGAAAACAAAAAATCTGCTATTTGATGGGATCAAAATGGAACCTCAAACTAAGAACCTGCAATAGGGGCAATAGGATTTAATATTTGTGTAAGCAGTTCGCAGTATTATAGCATAACTTTAGTAAAATACTGCATTAATATTTACAGTAACATTCAGCTTGCTATGCATCAGGGGTTCTCTGGCACTCGAGATCCACTTTCCTGCAGAGTTTACCTCCAGCCTCTCAAAATTATGCAGGAAAGTGGATCTCGAGGACTAGAGTTGAGAACTATACATGTATTTATGCATAAATATTCACTACCATTCAAATGTTTGGGGTTGGTAAGATATTTTAATGTTTTGAAAGACATCTCATGCTCACCAAAGTTGCATTTATTTGATCAAAACAAAAACAAAAAAACAGTAATGCTGTGAAATATTATTACAATTTGAAATAACTGTTTTCTTTTTTTGATATATTTTAAAAATGTATTCTTGTGATAGCAAAACTGACGTTTCAGCATCATTACTCCAGTTTTCAGTGTCACATGATCCTTCAGAAATCATTCTAATATGCTGAAGAAACTTTTCTTATTCTTATCCCAGCTGAAAATGGTTTTGCTGCTTCATAATTTTGAGCAAACGGTGATACATAATTTGATGAATAGCAAGTTCAAAAGAACAGCATTTATTTGAAATGGAAATTAGAACAATAAATGTAATTTTACTTTTTTGAAAAATTTAAAAAAAGAACTTTTGTCCACAAATTTTTGAATGGTGTGCAACACAATGGTTTCAGTCCTTTAATGTGAATAACAACAACAAGCAATATACAGGTGTATGCGATGGTGACATTTAGCAAACACTCTTATCCACATGAAGTGTGCTTCAATATTAGCTTCAAGCATCTAAGTCATTAAGCTATCTGCAAAAAAAGTACAAACATAAAAAATAATACAACTGCATAAGAAAGTTAGTTGAACATTTAAAGGTGAGTCTTAAGTCTGCCTAAAGACTTGGAACCATTCAATACCATCAAAATTGAACAAAATTGAACAAATGAACCTGAAAAGTACCTAATGTAACTCTGAAACAAAAATGCAATTCAGTCATATGTTCACTCACCCATCTCATTTTTGAGGGTTTTAATTGTGTAATCTAACACAGTCAGGTTATAGATCACGTTAAAGGGATATATCACCCAAAAAATATCATTATTCTGTCATTATTTACTCACTCTCATGTTACTCACTCTCATGTTGGTCTTTGTTCTGTGGAAAACAAAAGAAGATATTTTGAAAAATTTTCGTTTTTTTTTTCATCCAATAGGCTAAAATGTTGTTTTGTTCCCAAGGTTTTCCAAAGTATGTTCCACACAAGAAATTCATTCAAGTTTGGAATGAAATTAGGGAGAATAATCTATCCCTTTAAGTTCTTTTCAAAACATTTACTTGTACTTTCTTGTAGATATCAGCATGCACTTGATGTAGCTGGTTTGTCCATGTAATGCCTTCCGGGATAAACAATGAAAAATCAACAGAAGTACGAAGAAGTTAACACCAGCACTGGAAATGGTGCTTTTGCCTGAGGCTGCGTGTTTTCTGTTTTGACTTTATATTTGATCAAAAGAATAAAACAAGTCATTGACATTTATCTCTCTGAAGACTCAATGTTAACATCTGTCATCAACACAGTGGGTGTTTTATTCTTCTGAGGTTTGAAATTGAGATGCAAAGCACCATTTCTCATCTCTCTCCTTCAAAGGCACGGGCCCACACTGAGAGAGCAGGGCTCTCCATAAATTAGCCAGAGGTCTTGCTGGGAGATAGCGATGGCGAATGAGGTGCTTTCGGTTCTTTTTCATACTACTTTGCTGTCACTCAGCTTTGCCTCCACAACACACCGGAGTGAGTTATCACATCAGCAGCAGTTATGAGAGCCCTAATGCAGATGAGCTGCACTCAGAGTTTTGTTGCATGCAAACCCATCGGAAAGACTAACAGCAGTCAGGTGCTTTCTGAAATGGTGAGTGAAACACGTTCTGGTTAATGCGCCTTCCTTTTATATATCTACCTCTCTTGTGTTCAGTGGGAAAGTTAATTAACACCCATGTTTATTTGTAGTCAAGATTTATCAAACCACTAAAGGTTAACCATTAACCAGTTGGCTGATAAAGTCAAATGAACTGTAATACATTTTCTTTGTACAGTTTACTGTATATGTTTTGGATTACAGCATTATAAGGGTTGCTATGTGGTTGCTAAAGTGTTCTGAGTGCCTGAGCGACGGGTCTATGACAAAAGATCTTGCACCAGATCACTGCAAAAAAATAAATAGTAGAGAAAATAAATAAGGCAACTTGATGTAGTAAGGCTCGGTCATATTTTTATATGGATTCTGTCCCGTTCCTTGCCTCACAGTGGTCCAAATGCCTGCTTTCCTCTTTTACATCACCTACACACACACACACACACACACACAAAGTCTGGTGAGAGAGAACAAATTCAATAGCTGTGGAACTCCAAGGCTGTGTCAAGGCTATTTTATTCACTTAAACATCAGACAAAGTGATTATTTTCTCTTTAATACAGATGATGCCAATGTATTTTTCGATGAGTCCGCTATGTTAGCAATAATAACGTTACCTGCTTGATGGATAGTAATGTCTACAACGGACATGGCCGCTCTCACGGTGCGACCAAAACAGCTTGAAGTTGTCTAATTTGGCACGGTCTCCCTGCTACACTAATAGTATTAAGGCTTTCATCTGTGTATACTTATCCTTACAAGTACAATTTTAGCTGTATTATTTGTGTCCCCTTCAAAAATTGCTCTTGAGAAATTTTGTTTCTTGTCCCCCGCTGCTGTTAGACGAAATTTACGCCCCTGCACAAACCTCAAGAATGGCGGCAATCAAGAAATGTAAAATAATGAGCTCTTTACATCACAACATAACAAGAAAGTAACAATAATGACAAATCAACAACAAAAAAGTTTTAAATGAAGTCAGCAAACAGCAAAATAATAATCCTGTAACAGTAATTGTCTAATTTATTCATGATGCAATGCATGCTGGGAACTTACAGAGCCTTAACATTTCAACAATATGACGTTTTTAGTTGAGACAAGTATGTTTGACTAGTTGGGACTAGATTTGGGATAATTCTGTTGGTCTGAGACAGGTTTTTATGTTTCAAGAAAACTGAATTTCTTAGTATTTGAGACTCAAAAGGTTTAGAAAATTGGAAAACATGCAGTTGCTTTTTATTTTTTTAACAGTATACTTACATTATTTACCAAGGAGGCAACTGTTATTTCCTGTAATTGTCAAATAAAATCAATAATAAAATGTCTATTAACAATAAATTTGACAATTATTTAAAAATAATAATAAAACTTTTGTCAATAACATTTTCGTTGCTTGAGCATAAAAAAATGAACATTATAAACATTATAAATAAAATGAACACTGTCTGAAATAAAATAAGTTTAGGTTTTTTATTTTATTTGAGTTTAGTTAGTTGCAGCAACATTTCTCTAAGCCAATATACTGTATTTCATATGCTTTGCATACTTAGTTAACAATATTCTACAATGATATGATATAATCATTTCCAGAGTAATTTATAATTTATGCTGTTCATGTATGTGTTTAGGTAGAATGCCTAGATGATTAAAAAAAGTGATTAAAAAAAGGCAAGGGTCAGATAATATTATTTTTCTAGCATTTGCAAGGAAAAGAAACAACTTGATGGATTTGTTTCTTACAGCACGCAGCTTTTCACTTCACAAGATGCTTAACTGATGGACTGGAGTGTTATGGATTACTTGCAAATTATTGTGATGTTTTTATCAGCTGTTTGGGCTCTCATTCTGATGGCACCCATTCACTGCAGAAGATCCATTGGTGAGCAAGTGATGTAATGCAAAACTTCTTCATATTGGTTCTCCCATTGTCGTCCTGGATGGCTTGAGGGTGAGTACATTTTCTGCAAATTTTATGTTTGGGTGAACCACTCAACAACTGAAGTATTCTTGTTTCAGTCAGCTGAGGTGTATCATTCAAACCGGTGTCTGTTTCACACCACATGGCAGAAGCCCAGTTATTTTGAACTGGCCTTGAAAACAACACACAGTTTTTTACCAACATGAAATGATGATAACTGCTACATACACAAAACTTTCACTCATTTTGAGGAAAAAAAACAATCAACTATCATTTGAGGTTTACTTATAGGATAACAATGTGGGACAAAGGTTAAACTGAGTGCTTACATTTAGGTTTGCTAGTGGCAGAAAGGCTAAAAAGGGCTTTCTTCTGGTCTGCTTCTCGCACAAATGTATGAGTAAGCTTCTGCCTGACAGTATACACAGCATTTTTGGCACAGCACAAACTGAAGTCCTCTCTCAACACTTCAGATGTGTTATGAGAGAACCGCACGCTGACATGAATCTCCCAGACTTGCACCAAAGAATCTCTGATTTGCATAAACTGTGATGGGTCACAAGTCTATCAAGCAGAATACAGAGATTATGCTGAACTAATTCACACCCAAGGCTGCAGAACCGTGTCAGCTTTGAATAATCTTCTGCCTGATGCTTCCACAGATGTGTCAAGATAAACTTTATCCACCAATCAAAAAATGTATTTGTTCAGGTGAGAATCAGAAGTTGGTCAGAAAATATAAACAGGCATCAAAGAGATGACTTATCTGCATGTAAATTTGAGTTTTAGGGGAGCTTTAAGAGTTTCACAAAAATTTTTTTACCAAGGTTTTAAATATCAAACTTTTGCTCAATGAATCACATCATCTCATAGAGGGCTTGATTGCACTGTGTTCACTGTGTATGCACTGTCAGAGTATATCAATTAAATTAAAATGTTACCCTTTATTTTTATAGTCCACTTTAGGCATTCTACTAACTAAGTAACTTGGAACTGCATGTTAACTAACTCTCCTTAAAGTATTAGTAGACTGTTAGGTTAGAGTTAGTCGATTAATAATAATTTTAATAATTTCATGGAATACTTCCGTGAAGTTTTTGGCAGACCAGCGGGTGATTCCTCTGTCAGTAAACAACTGTACCATCTCCGTCAAGGTTCAATGTCTGTTAATGATTATGCTCTCAAGTTCAGAACCCTTGCTGCTGCCAGCGGATGGAATGAGCGCTCGCTCCTCACTGCCTATTGGCAGGGATTGGAGCCGAAAGTGCGGCTGAATCTCGCTGCATATGACGATACCATTGGCTTAGAACGTTTCATCCAACTTTCCATCAGATGTGCCAATCGTATACAGTCTTGTCTTGAGGAACACCAGAGTCAACCATTCACTCTATTCCTCCGCCGGCCAGCGACCATCAGTACTCCAGAACCAAGCCATGAACCCATGCAAGTGGACGCTACTCGATGGTCGAGTATACTCTGGGCAGCAGAGGCGGCTGACCCAGGGCTTGTGTCTATACTGCGTTGCTGGTGGGCATGTAACCTCTGCATGCCAAATTCGTCCTCCATGACCCATGGTGAGTGTCATTAAGCCATCCATTGTCAATATGCAGCCCCTCACCACTATAGTTATGCTTACTGCCTCCGATGTCTCCATTTCAGTACATGCCCTCCTAGATTCCGGGTCAGCCGGGAATTTCTCCGGGAGTCTCTGCCTCCAGCTTAACCTCCCAACCACAGCCACCAAAACCATCTATCAGGTCCAGTCAGTGACCGGAAAGCCAAAGATACGTTCAATGCAGTGCTGGCCCTCTCCATCTACAAGTGAGCCAGCTGCGTGAGGAAACTCTCACACCATAACCCCATCATCTCCTGGAA
This sequence comes from Sinocyclocheilus anophthalmus, assembly GCA_018155175.1. Lineage (NCBI taxonomy): Eukaryota > Metazoa > Chordata > Actinopteri > Cypriniformes > Cyprinidae > Sinocyclocheilus > Sinocyclocheilus anophthalmus. Next base: position 273,245 of record JADLZN010005009.1, read on the forward strand.
GACAAGTGAGGTCCTGAAGTGGGGCAGTAGATGTTTTCCTAACTGTTTTCCTCAAACTCTTCATCCATCATCACACCATTCCGAGACCCTCACCATCAACTCCACGTCCATTGAAAGTCCAGTAGAGAAACAGTCAGTTAAGATTCCATCCTGTTACGCCCCCTTTAGCGACGTCTTTTACCCGAAGAAAGACTCACAGCTGCCTCCACATCGGCCATGGGACTGTGCCATTGATCTGATTGTGAACCAGGTGAGCCAGTGCCCCGTGGAAAGATTTATCCACTCTCACTCCATGAGCAGAAGGCCATGGAGGAGTATATTGAAAAGGCTTTACAACAAGGCTACAGCCACGCTTCAACGTACCCCTGTGTCTGCATTTCGAGTTCTTCTTTGTGGCAGAGGACGAGGCTACTGTGTCATACTATACTTGCGTTAGGCCGGGCGCTCAACAAGATAACAGTGAAGTTCCGTTATCCACTTCCCCTCGTCCCTAACGCCCTGGAAAATCTCCAAGGGGCGACTGTTTTCACCAAGTTGGACCTCCGCAGCGCTTACAACCTCATCCGGATACGTGAGGGGGACGAGTGGAAGACAGCTTTCGTGACCACTACTGGCCATTATGAATATCTGGTGATGCCGTATGGCCTAGTCAATGCCCACTCCGTATTCCAGGACTTCATGCACGAGGTGCTCCGGGAGTATCTCTATTGGTTTGTCCTTGTCTATGTGATGATATTCTCATTTACTCCTGGAGCATGGCCGGATATTGCCACCTCGTCGCGGAGGTCCTGAAATGCCTGAGAGAAGCCGAGAAATGCTCCTTCCATCAATCCTCAGTGCAGTTCCTTGGATACAACATCAACAACGGTGGCATCCAGATGGACGAGGGGAAGGTGGAAGCCATTAAGAACTGGCCAGTTCCTACCACCATCAAGGAACTTCAACGCTTCCTGGGATTCTAAACTTCTATAGACGATTCATTCACAACTACAGCTCCATCATCTGTCCTCTCACCAGTCTGCTGAGGAACAAGCCCAAGTCTCTGCTGGTCACCAGCTGCCACAGAAGCATTCCAACTACTCAAAGAGGCATTCACCAGCGCACTGCTCCTCATCCACCTAGACCCCAACAAACCCTTTGTCGTGGAAGTGGACGCCTCCATCACCAGGGTAGGAGCGGTGCTGTCTCAGCAGCAGGGGACTCCAGCCAAACTCCATCCATGCGCCTTCTTTTCCCGCAAACTCAGCACGGCGGAGAGAAATTATGACATCGGCAACAGGGAACTCCTCGCTATCAAGCTGGCCCTTGAGGAATGGAGGCATTGGTTGGAGGGTGCACAACATCCTTTCATCGTCCTCACTGATCACAAGAACTTACAATACCTGTGAGATGCCAAGAGACTGAACCCCCACCAGGCACGTTGGGCACTATTTTTCACACGCTTCAACTTTACAATTTCCTATGGTCCAGGTCCCAAGAATATGAAAGCTGCTGCTCTCTCTTGACTCCATACCCCAGAGGAGATCAGTGAGGAAGCGGAACCCATCATCTCCAAAGAACTCATCATAAGTCCCATCTAGTGGGCCTCCAATCCAGCTACATCCTCCAATGCTTCCACCGCCACTCCGCCATGCTGTCCACCTGGATTACAGTATGTCACCAGAGCACAGCGCACTCCCTTGATTCACTCCGCTCACTCTTCTCTTGTCACTGGCCATCCAGGGGCCAACAGTACCCTCTCACTGCTGAAGGACCACTACTGGTGGCCCAACATGGCCAGGGATGTGAGAAGGTTTGTCCAAGGTTGTTCTGACTGGGCTATCTTGAAGGGCCTCGCTACTTACCATCTGGTAAACTCCTTCTGCTGCCCGTTCCCATCCGCCCATGGTCACACCTAGGGGTGGATTTCATCACGGACTTGCCTGCCTTTGATGGTAACACATGTGTTCTAGTAGTTGAACAATTTTCCAAATCCTGTCGTCTTCTCCCCCTCAACGGTCATCCCACGGCAATGGAGACTGCCGAACTCATGTTTAATCACATCTTCAGATAATATGGAATTCTTGAAGACATGTGTAATGGAAGCTTCCGGTGTGTAACCTGCTGACTCAAATCCTCTGGCTCTTGTGACAGTTGTCCACTTGGATGAATCAAAGTATTTGGCTGACCAATCACATAATCTTGATGCCATCTTGGAGACTTTACAATCCTTGTTGAGCATTTAGGTCTCACACAGTCATCCTCAGTATCCATTCCAGCAGCCTCTCCGGCAAATTAAGCAGGGAAATGTGTTTCCTACACCACCAAAGCTTAGTGGACAAATTACTCTGCCTCCATCTCAGGATATGCCATCTGTCTCTTCAATGCCTATTTCTACTGCACCTACCACTACGGGGCTATTGGAGACACAATATCTGCAGCCTTCTAATCCAGGTGTAACTATTAGACCTTCCGTTCCTTCCTCAGAGAACCTCAGGCAACAATCTGCTGAGGATTCAAATGTAATGAGTGCAAGCTTGACTCAGCAACGTAATTGTCTTCCATGGCTATCTTCAGTCAGTCATCATCAAATGAATCACAGTTTTTACCCCACTGATCATGATCATCAAGAAGGAAGGGATCAAAGCCTTTTGCCTCTTGATCAAATGCAGGGAAATGCATTTTATATGCCCAGTCATCAATGGATGCCTCCAAGTTGGCCGCCCTTCTTCCAAGTGGAGGACTGTTAAGGCCTCCACACCTGCCTGATTTTCCTTATCCAGTATATTCATCTTATGGCTTGCATGCTCCGTTTAATTGTGTTCCTTCAAGAGTTGTAATGTTGCCTCCTAGAGATCTTTCAGCTGGATTTTCCTTTGCATCTCTTGGTCATTCTCAGCAAATTCCTTTGCAACATCAAATTAGAACAGCTATGTCTGCTCAGAATCCTTTGACATCCAGAGATATCACTGCTTCAATACCTCAAGAGCAGCAAAGAGATATGAATCAAACATCTGCACTCTTTCAAACTGGATTACAACAGATGGTACCTGATCAGCATATGTCCATTCCGACAGCAGCGACTGTGCCTCAAACAATGATGCCCGCTTTACAGCCCTCAAGGTCAGCCCTTATTGAAAGACTTTCATTTCCATATTTTAAGAGTGATGACCATCATGAGTTTGCCAATTGCTGAACATGGCTTTGAAGAATCTGATGCCCCTAGAGGAAACTGAGCAATATAAGTATCATATTCTTCTGGATCATTTGAAGTTTGATGCAGCCCGACATTATGCCCATCATTCCCAGCCTTACACTACTGCTTTGAAGGCTCTCCAGAAAAGGTATGGTCAACCCCATCAGTTGGTGTTTCGGGAGATTGCTGCTATTAAGAACTTCCAGCTATACGTTCAGGAGATCCTGTTGGGTTTGGTCAATTTGCTGTATGAGTTCAAGCTCTTGTTGCCATGCTTCAGTCCTGGGATCATGAAGGAGCAAAATAGTTATTCTGTGCATCACATGTCCATCAATTCCTCAGTAAGCTTCCAGCACAGCAGGTCGCCAATTTTGCAAGATATGCTAAAACTACTCGAGCAGATGAACCCTATGACTTGGTTAATTTCTTAAGTTTGGTTGGAAGAGGAATCAGAATGTCAGAATCTAGCAATCCAAGTGTTTGAACAATCTAAAGGTGTGAAGTCCCAGACAAGAGAAGGGGCCTCCCTTACCAAGTCCCTACTTTCCTTCATGGGGTGAGTCCAGAAGTGAATGTACCCATTCAAAGAAGGAAAACGGAAATTACTAACAGTGAAATGATCAGATCACAGCAGTGGCGGCTCGTGGGTTTTAAAATAGAGGAGGCACTCTAATTGTATTGGTCTGGGATCCCTGCCGATTATTATTATTATTATTTGCTTAACCACTTTAAAATGTCAGAAAACGTAAAGAAAATGACACGCATACAGCAAGATAATATAATTTCACTTACCTGGCCTATCACTTGAAGCAAACATCCATCCCTTCTTAAAAGTCTGTGTTAAAAGAGAGCTGACTGTTGCACCATTTAATTAAGCCGACTGCTGTAGCCTATATCCAGCTTAGGCTGTTTTCCCTAAATTTGTATATATACTGTTTAAATGACAGCTTGATAAATCTGTTGGCAATCAAATATTCAATATCGCTACTCATCATAAGTACTTGATACATTATCAGCGCAGCGGCAGACGTTCAAACTAATATCACGTAATTTACGTCTCTTTGATGATTGGTTGATATCAGAAGGGAGGCTAGCCTCCCCTACGAGGTTTCTTTTCTCAACACTCCTCAGCGCTGAAAGTGAACACTCGATGCTGATTGGTAAATTTTTTTTACCAACGGAGGCACGAGAGCTCATCTGACCTCCCCCTCCCCTTCTCTATCACCTAGCGGTTGCAATTACATCAGCAGATTCGGCACATTCGCGATAGAAAAGCGGCGCTTTCACGTTATGGTATTACAACTGTGAAATTACAAACAAAAAATACACATTCTGAGACATGAACTGAAATGAACTGTGAATTTTATTAACATTAAATCGTCCTCCTCCCATTTTCCCCTCAAAATTATGGGGAAGCTGTGCCTCCCCTGCCTCCCCCGACGAGCCGCCACTGGATCACAGGAAAGGAATGAGGGCCATAAACCATCTTGTGCATAATGTTGCCGTACTGATCACCATCTTAGTCATTGTCCTGAATTCCAGAGTTTTGATACAGTAGCAAAACGGAAGTGGATTGCTGACAACAACCATTGTTGGAGATGTGGTTGGGCCCATAAATCATTCAGCTGTGACCTGCAAAGAAAATGTCCAATGTGTCAGAATCGTCACTTAGGAATATTGCATGAAGTGAATGCACACAAACCTGATTCTGGGATATTTTATTTGCACAGACCAAGTGGTCTTAACTCTGTTCTTCTGAAATTGTGAAGGTAGTTCTGAGCCACCAAGGAAAGACTTTGGAGACGTATGCCATATTAGACGACGGTTCAGAAAGAATCATACTTATGTCTTCTGCGGCAGAATTTTTAGGTCTTCATGGGGCGGCAGAGTCATTGGTTATTCGAACCATCCGACAAGGCTCAGAGAAAATTGAAGGAGCTAATGTTTCTTTTTCAATTTCGCCAGCTGTCCACAAGCAGAGTAAATAGCAAATACGAGGAGCCTTTACTGCTCAAATGCTTGATTTACCTGAACAGACTTACCCAGTGCAGATCCTCCAACGACGCTATCAACATCTAAGAGGCATCCCTCTGGAGGAGTTTCAGAAGGTTAAACCTCTGTTATTAGTGGGAGCTGATCATCCTCATCTTCTTTGTTCTAAACAGCGAGTACATTTCGGTCCTCCTGGTAGTACAGCTGCTTTGCAGACTCACCTGGGGTGGACATCGCAGGGACCGACTTCTTTGGGTGAGAAGACTAATTCGACCACACATTGTTTCTTCCAAGCTTCCCTCTCCATGGATCAGTTGAATAAGGATGTGGAGAAGTTATGGCAAGTTGATGTACTTCCTTTTTCTCAAACTCCAAAGCATGCCCTGCATTCTAAACAAGATAAGGAAGCTCGCAAGTGCTTGGAACAGGAAACAAAGTGTGAAGAAATTAATTGAATCAAGAAATATATGACTCCTCTACTTCGAGCTAAGAATGCACCAGTTCTTAAAGTATCCCCCGCACCAGTTCTTAAAGTATCCCCTCAAGGCAGTAATGCCAGCTTTGCGTCGACTGGAGAGACAGCCGGCTAAGGATCCAGACTGTGCAGTTATTTATGAGCAAGAGATTTAGAAACTCATTGAAGCTGGATGTGTGAAGAAACTGAAGTCCAATGAGACTGAATTCGGTGAGGAAGCTTGGTACATTCCCCACCATCTTGTGGAACATAATGGCAAGCATCGTGTGGTATTCAATTGTTCCTATCAGTATCAAGGTGAGAGTTTGAATGCATATTTGTTACCTGGACCAGTGCTGGGCCCTTCCATGATTGGAGTCTTACTAAGGTTTAGAGAACATCCAGTTGCTATCAGTGGAGACATCTGGTCTATGTTCCATCAAATCCACCTCTTGCCTTCTGATTCATCGCTGTTACGTTTCTTATGGCAAAATATGAGAAGAAATGACTCCACTGATGTTAATGAACGGCAGGTTTTGACATTTGGTGCTACTTGTAGCCCTTGTTGCGCTACGTATGCTCTACAGAAATGTGTGCAAAACCTTCCTGCCGAATTTCAAGATGTCCAATACTCTGTTCTGCATTCCTTTTATGTGGATAATTGCTTGCAAAGCTTTCCAACTAATCAAGAAGCAAAAGAGATGCTTATGAACCTGCGTTTTTGTTAGCGGAAGGTGAGTTTGAGATTTGGCAATGGGCCAGTAATCAAATTTATGTTGTAGATCATCTACCAGCTGATGCACGTTCAGCAGACACTGATCTATGGTTGAGCCGTGACTGCACAGATCCATGCGAGAGTACACTTGGATTAAGTTGGCACTGTTTGCAGGATACCCGGATGAGGACGACGAGCATGCAGATGAGCTTCCCTGAGACGGTTTCTGACAGTTTGTGCAGAAATTCTTTGGTTATGCAAACTGATTGTTGCAGCAGCTGTCCGGGTGGCTGGTCTCAGACGATCTTGGAGGTGAAGATGCTGGATATGGAGGTCCTGGGCTGGTGTGGTTACACGTGGTCTGCGGTTGTGAGGCCGGTTGGATGTACTGCCAAATTCTCTGAAATGCCTTTGGAGACGGCCTATTGTTATAGAAATGAACATTCAATTCACGGGCAGCAGCTCTGGTGGACATTCCTGCAGTCAGCATGCCAATTGCATGCTCCCTCAAAACTTGCGACATCTGTGGCATTGTGCTGTGTGATAAAACTGCACATTTTTGAGTGGCCTTTTATTGTAGCCAGCCTAAGGCACACCTGTGCAATAATCATGCTGTCTAATCAGCATCTTGATATGCCACACCTGTGAGGGGGATGGATTATCTCGGCAAAGGAGAAGTGCTCACTAACACAGATTTAGACAGATTTGTGAACAATATTTGAGAGAAATAGGCCTTTTGTGTAAATAGAAAAAGTTTTAGATATTTGAGTTCAGCTCATGAAAAATGGTGGCAAAAACAAAATTGTTGCGTTTACAATTTTGTTCAGTGTGATATATAATTGAGTGTGATTGACTGGTCATCTGTCTAGGGTGTTTTCCAGGAGCTGGGACTGTCTCCAGCATCCCTGCAATTCTGCGGAGGAGAAGTAGTTTGCATTAAAAAACATCATCAAACATATCTGGTGTAATGTCAGATTACTTTTCTTAGGGAATTAATTATTATTAATTAATTCAGGTTTTGAGAGGACTCGAATCCGAAGATTTCAAATTTGATAGTTTACACTTTATCAACGGTCGTCCAGCGAGACGTTAACGTCCGTGTTCTGTTCATATTACTTCGTGGCCAACGACACATAAACAAAATGGTAATCGTATTAAGTTTGAGCAAGGTAACAAGGATCTAGGCAGAGTTTTAACTTTAAAATTACAACGCAAGACAATGATTCTTTATAAATGAAACAAGAATTTATTGGCTATTCTAGATTACATTAACCTAAGCTAAAACACACATACACACACATAGGTTCAGGGAAATTTTGTTAACGGAGTTCTGAGGAAAGCCCAAAGTTTTAGCAAGATATTTGCTACAGTTCTTGTACTTGCAACCTGAGAAAATTCATAAAGCAGAGACTTGGCTTAGGTTTACTGCTTAAATCAATAATCAGCGTCAGTTCAGCAGATAGAAGATTTTGTTCGTTTACTTGCGTTTGGGTGACGTTTCCTTGTTTGGCTGCTTGAGGGAATCCCGGCTTTTGATTGGTTACTGGTCGGGCGTCTGGATGACGTGGTTTCTGAAAATTCCCCTCGGAGATTGGTTGGTTTCTTGATGACGCAGAGGCTTGAGCAGTTCTTCTGTAAAGTCTGAGTTTGCAAGACTTTAGGCTTTTGAAGATCTCTGGCAATCACGAAGTTTCAACTGAAGTGTTTGAGTTTTGGATGACCGATCGCTTTGATGGTAAGCGTGTGAGCACAGGTTGGAGTGCTATTAAAATGGCGAAAGGCGAAGAAACAAGCGAGCGCCCTGAGTCTGTCTTGCATTGGGTTTTTGATCCGCGGCATAAGTCCGTCCCACGGCACGATTTTCCAATCGACTTCTTGCAAGGCGGAGCGTGCATACATTAACATGAGGCTTCAATTTATCATGTGGAGAAATATTTTTTGCGAAGATTTGGTTGATACTTCTATAAAGTTTCTTAATGCGAGTATTGTACATACTTCCCACTTTTTCATTCAGACCGCTGTTCGGCAATTAACACACGCTTTCATTCAACACTAAACTTCACATATTAATAGCTTTATCTGCTAAAAGGGGTTAACAAAACATTGATTAAAGTTGCAAGGTTACATTTTGACACCTCAAGCATATATAAGACATACAACATATTATTTGTGAATATGGTTGCCCCTTTTATACGCATAAAGCTTTCATTTTGATTTCTGTGTACGTTTTCCCCCTTTTTGTTTTCTCTTTGTCTGTGACAGGAGAACCGCGCGCTTTTCTGGAAAGTAAGAAAAGGATGCGTCCCTTTTGGAATGCAGGGAGAAAGAGGGGAGATGTCCTGAGGTCATGACACTGTCACAGGTGGAGATCTGCCATTCTTCTTGCTCGGATATGGAGCTATTAATCTGTCGCTTTCTGTTTATCGGACTATCAATTTATGTGTTAAACGGTCATGGGATCCGGGAGTGTCTGTCGCTGGAACATTTCCAGATACCAGGTTCTTTGTTCTGTTGTTTATTAGATAGTTTATTTATGCTGAAGCCAGTCACGAGACAACCCTGACGTTCTGTTGCTTAAATTAGTCCAGATGCAGGGGTCAGTTATTGTGGTCTTAGTGCTTTTCTTTGAGTCTCTTGAGAAGATAAGCCGAAGGGGACAGGAACTGCTGAGACACTGAGCTGACCCTTTATGTAGTTTTACGACCGCAGATGGCTGGGGAGGAGAGCCTTTAGTTTTTCCGGTGGAATGCAGAGATTCAATGTTCGTTTGTGTCTGCTCACAGATTCAATGGTTTCTGTTTTTGAAGACAGAAATCCTACACTGGATTATTCTGTGAATTTATTCACATAAGGGCCATTGACTCTTCTGGGCCATTAGTTAGCTGACAAACATCTTCAAAAATATTATACCCCTGAAAACTCTAATGAGATATCATACCTTCATTCCATGTATAGACATATGGATCTTGTAGTCTCTGATGGGCCTTTTTATTATTTTCTGTGGCTGCACTGTCAGAAACAATATTGACAACAATGTCTGTGGAGGTCATCTCATCATACACAGCGAATTGCTGTCAATGCTAACGGATTACAAAAGATATAAGAAAAAAACTGAACAGGACTAATAACAAGCCAAGTCAAGATTAGGAAAAACAGATTACTGATTCTACTAATAGCTATCTTTACTAACAGTGAGTGCAGGCTTTTTATATTTAATAGGGGATGAATTGAAACTGACATGGGATGCTCACCGCTGTTTGGCAATTTGCAGTGGGTTGATACTTAATAGTCTTTCCTACTCTCTCTCAGGACTAATTTTGTACACGAATCCCTGGTCAGATAACTCCCCAGGACCTGTCACTATTAGTTAGATCAGACGTGCGCAGGGAAAATGTATCACGGCTCAACATGCCACTTTAAAATCATGGATCAATGGTTAGATCGAGCTTATATGTTCACTTTGTTGCATACAAATTGCTTTCTCAATATGCAAAGTATTTGCGTTAGTCAGTTGATGTAATTCTAATAACAAAGAATACAATTTACCAAGATTTATGATATCCCTCATGTACATCTGGCAAACACTTTTCATTAGGCTGTAAAAATAGCAGCAGTATGGGATGATATTAGACTCAAAATGATTAATAGATGCACGCACAATTATTCATGTACTGCAAACATTTTATACATGTATCTTACTAACCACAAACAAATGCCTTTCAATTTGAGTCTGTGGAATTCAGGATTAAATGATTGTGCAGGGATTTGTACAAATACAGACATGTTTTCGGATAAAAAATTTCTGTTCTGCATTAATATATCATAAATAGCTCATGCAAAAAGGAATCTGTGCATAAGTGGATCAGGACACGCGGGCATTAATTGACGTCTATTTTCGCCGTCGATCTTGTTCGTTCATTTGGGATTTTGGCACTCATTTTCGCAGTTTACAGCATGTCAAGACGCCTCACAGAACACACACACGATACCACTACACACGGCCGCAGTGCAATTCCTTAAACTGTGTCTCGACTTGAAACATGTGGCAATGTGCGTCACTCACCTGAAACAATGCTTTCAACCGTGTCTGCCAGTTAGAATTACATTCATTGCAGGCATTTTCTTCACAGTAGAGAACATATTTTGTGATCCAATTTATAGTTTGTATTAATTATATCATTTGGTGCAGTAGCGTTAAAATGTGCATTTGTGATCAGGCGACACGCGTGGCATTAATTCACGTCTCTTTGAGTCGATTCATTTGATTCATTTGATTTTTGAGCTTTCGTTCCGACCCTTTTAGAGCCTTGCCCAATCCAACACACACAGCTCGCGATCCTCGCGCAGCTGAGCCACAGAAAATCAGACCACTAGATGGCTCTAGCCCCAGTCACATGTGCGCATTCCACTGAGTACGGTTCTGTGAATGTTACATTGTTTTCTTTGTTTCTTTTTGTTAGGCTATTTTCCTCTACCGTAGAAATGGCCTATAATAAAGATGTTTTATTGAACTTGTTCTAATTGAGCTTGTCTTGAGACACAGAATAGCTTATATTAATTTTGCCAAACAAGAACTTCATGACGGTACCTTGTTTTTTTCTTTCTTTCTGTAATTCAACAGCACGTTGTCAGTTATTCCTTCCTTGTTTTATTATTATTATTATTATTATTTAAAGGTATTAGTCGCTCCATTAAGCCATTTATAACACACTTATATTTAATTAAACTATTAAATTACTTAAACTAAACTATACTAACGAGCGTTTTATAACGCTATAGCCTATGCCTCGCTCATCAAATCGCATAATATAGAACAGATTTTATTTTAGAGGCTAGCTTATTAAGAAACTGTTTTCTGAGTCGTGTCTGCAGATGAAAAGTTGATGATGCTGATGACGACTTTAATTTCTCCAAATTTAATTATTTTATTCTTCATATTTTTATTTCTACAGTTTTTTTCTGGATATTAATGATTTATCTCGCATTATAGGCTACGGACTTTATCTGGAGATATTTATTTTTCTTACCTCTCATTTCCAAAGCTCAGAAATCCAAATGTTTCCATATTCACAATGTTGCCTATTTGAATTTGAATGCTACAGACTATTATTTATTAGGCCTATGTAAACCAGGCTTTGTACTTAACCCACTTTCCAAAAAAAAGTCAAAATAAATCATGGTCTTCTTCACATGAAAAATCGTCCTCTTCACATGAGCAAATATGTGCTTTGCCCGAGCTCAAGCTGAACAGCACGGATTGTACTACAGGTTGTTTTAATTAACCAGTGTATCTAGATTCTATAGTGTATCTACTGTATATGTTTGGTTGACTGTATTTTATTCTGATAATGAAGAGGCTGCAGCGTTTTCAATGCTGTAGGACTATATGAAAGGCGCATTTCTCTCATACTGCAGATTTGGCTAATCAGCATCGTCAACTTCATCTCTGCATAATAATAATAATAATAATCATAATAATAATACAGACGGAATAACTGACAACGTGCTGTTTGAATTACAGAAATAAACGAAAAAAACCAAGTACCGTCATAAGTTCTTGTTTGGGAAAAGTGGGCGGGGGGGGGGGGGGGGGGGGGGGGGGGGCAAAATTATATAACTATTCTGCGTCTGAGGAGGTCACAGGAGTTAAGTTGAAAACCAAAACCAAACCAAAAAGAAACAAAGAAAACAAAGTAACATTCACAGAACATACTGCTGGAATGCGCACATGTGACTGGGGCTAGTGTCCAGTGGGTGTGGAGGTGGTCGCTGATTTTCTGTTTCTCAGCTGCGCGTGATCGCGAGCTGTGTGTGTGTGTGGATTGGGCAAGGCTTAAAGGGCGGAACGAAAGTCTCAAAATTCAAATGAATCAAATAGAATCGACTCAGAAGAGACGTGAATGAATGCACGCGCGTCGCCTGATCCACAAATGCACATTTTAATCGCTACATGCACAAATGATGATACTTTAATACAAACTATAACATTTGTATTCACAAATATGTCTCTATTTGAACAAAATGCAGCACATTAATGTAATTTTTAACTCTGCAGACACCGGTTGAAAAGTATTTGTTTCAGTGTAGTGACGCACATTTGCCAATTTTTCAAATCGAGTACACGTTAATGAATTGCACTGGGCCTTTTTCGTTGGTAGTTGTGTGTGTGAGCGTCTTGAAATGCTGTAAACTGCGAAAATGAAGTCGCAAAATCCAAATGAACCGAACAAGATCGACGCGAACTAGACTTCAATTAATGCACGCGTGTCACCTGATCCACATATGCACAGAATCCTTTTTGCATGAGCAATTTATGATATATTAATGCAGAACAGAACATTTTTATTCGCAAATATGTCTGTATTTGTACAAATCGCTGCGCAATTATTTAATCCCGAATTCCACAGACTCAAATTTAAAGGCATTTGTTTGTGGTTAGTAAGGTACATGTATAAAATTTATGCAGTACATGAATAATTGTGTGTGCATCTATTAATTATTTTGAGTCTAATATCATCCCATACCAGCAGGGCATATAAATAATTAACAGACACAAGCACAATAAATTAATTCAATACATAAATGAAATAATTAATAGTTAAACATGCTAAATACATTTTCTTATACTGCATCTGCAGGAAAATGTTAAACCTGATATGCTGGTCTAAGCAAGTTAAAGCTGTTTTTTCCACCATGGACTCCCATGGAAACACAGCAATTATTGTTGAAACATTTCATAGGCTATAACCTATCACAAAAATAGTACTGGATTTTCGGCCTCATAGTTTCCAAATGTTCTGTTTCATAATAACAGGCTGTATTTGCTTAGGGCACTCACTTGAGTGAGGGTGTATTTTCCAAATCCCGATTTCCACAAAGAGTCCTTACATAATAAAGTTCACCTCTCATAGACGTCAGTGAACAGCAAGGGGCGTGGCAAAAGCGACTCGAGGTTTAAAAACAGGTGAACTATCTAAATTTATCCACATCTTCGAATTAGAGGTACCGCATTCGTTCGTAAACATTTGATTGTTTATTAATTTCATTATTTCGCTTTGAACACGTTGTTTAACTGTAGAGGTAACGTCAAGTCTCGCGATATAAGTTACACATAAAATCGCGAGACCTTGTTGCTCCGCTCAGTGCTGCAAATTGGAAGTTGAACTTGCTTGCAGGTCTTGTTTCTCACGGTATCTTTTATTGTTTATTATGAGTCACTAACTGCATCACCTTGTGTGATTTAAAAATAACAGCTAGTAACATTGCATGCGTATCGCCTGTTGTGGTGAACTTTTTAAACGATTGTTATTGAGGAAGTCTCGCAGTCTGTAACGTCAGTTCTGTCTAATTTCAGAATCTCAATCATATATGCTTGTTGTCTGATGTGAATACGGTTGCGCGGATATACTGTATATACCGAACTGTTAATAATCTCGACGGCACGAGCATGCATCTTAATGCATGCATTTGTTTGCATGCATTGCAAGTGAATTTACTTATGCATTCCGTATTTGGAACTCAGTCTGTATTCTTCAATCAGCGCAAAGTCCTAACCACCAAGGCGTGGTGGTGGACAGCCAAGATGAGTCATTTGTACTGCAGCCTACAGTTTTACAGCAGCCAAGCATGCACTTCGTCTTCTTCAAGCATGCAATTATTTCTTTCTTAGTAAAAATGGAGAGATAAGTTAAAAAAGACATTTAAATCATTTTTATTCTTTCAACTATGTGTGCATGGATTGTAATAATATCACAGACTGCACACATCTGTGTTGCCAGTGCAACATAAACAGTGCTTAGCAACCCTATTTATTTTACTAACTGTAACTATTTGTTGGACAGGATCGCAGAACCATGCCTGAACAGAGCGGTAAGGTCCAGACGGTGCTGGGTCTGATAGAGCCCGATCAGCTGGGCCGCACCATGACCCACGAACACCTTACAATGACGTTTGAGTGCAGCCACGTTTCCCCAGCACCTGGAGACGAGGGCCTTGCCGCAGCTCCCATTGAGATGAAGCACCTTCACTGGTTGCAGCAGAATCCGTACAGCCACCATGAGAACCTGCTGTTGAATCAAGAGATCGAGGCGGTGAAGGAAGAGCTGTTGTGTTACCGTAAAGCAGGAGGAGGATCCATAGTGGAGAACACCACCACGGGCATCAACCGAAATATGCCTGTTTTGCGGCAGCTGGCCAAAGAGACGGGTGTGCACATCATAGCTGGAGCGGGGTACTATGTGGACGTGACCCACTCTGATGAGACAAGAAAAATGACCGTTGAGAAGGTTTGTGTGTGTGTGTGTGTGCTGTAACTACACTGTCAGTCAAAAGTGTGGCTTTTTAAAAAAAAATTGAAAGAAGTCTCTTATGCTTACCAGGGCTACATACAGTATATTTGATGAAAAATACAGTAAAACAGTACTATTGTGAAATTTAATTTAAAAAGAAATGTTTTCTGTTTTAAAATGTAATTTATTCCTGTGATGGCAATTTATTTGAAATAGAAATCATTTGAAGCATCATAAATATTTTTACTGTCACTTTTGATCAGTTTAATGCATTATTGTGGAATAAAATAACAAATTTATTTTTCGTTTATCTTATCCCTAACTTTGGAATTTTGGTTTAAAGGGTTTTTTTTTCCCCCTGGTTTCTGAATACAGACATGTTAAAATAGCTAAAAGCTGCTTATTAATAATTAGTAAGGTAGTTGTTAGGTTTAGGTATGGGGTCAGATTAAGGGATCTAAAATAAGGTCATGCAGAATAAGGCATTAAAATGTAGTTTATAAATACTTATAAACAGCCAATATGCTCGTAATATGCATGCCAATAAGCAACTAGTTAATAGCGAAAATAGGTCCTTAAAATAAAGTGTTACCAAAATGTCTATTTCAAATAAATGCTGTTCTTTTGAACTTGTATTCATCAGTGAATCCTGAAAAATAAAATGTATCACGGTTTCACAAAAATATTGTGCAGCACAACTGTTTCAACATTGATATAATAAGAAATGTTTTTGAGCACCATATCAGCATATTAGAAAGATTTCTTAAGAATCATGTGACACTGAAGACTAAAGTAAAGATGCTGAAAATTCAGCTTTGCCATCACATGAATAATTACATTTTAAAATATAAATATAAACAGTAATTTACCAGTTAAATATTGTTATTTTTTTCTGTGTTTTTAAAGAAATAAAGGGAGACTTTGAGAATTCAAAATCTTTAAAAAAACAATCACAATCTTATTATTTATGAACTTTTGACCAGTAGCATACGTTGTAAAATTGTTGATGAAACGGATGGAAATGATTTGTTCCCATTTCTCAAATGTTTTTTTCCTCAAGCTAACTGATATCATTGTCAATGAGGTGCTCCATGGCGCAGATGGTACAGATATCCGCTGTGGTGTAATTGGAGAGATCGGTACAAGCTGGCCAATCACAGAGAGTGAGAAGAAGGTCCTGCGAGCTACCGCTCAAGCTCAGACTCAGCTCGGCTGCCCAGTTATCATCCACCCCGGACGAAACAAAGCTGCTCCTGGGGAGGCCATCCGCATTCTGCAAGAAGCAGGTGGAGATATCTCCAAAACAGTCATGTCTCATCTTGACAGGTAAGGAGACATGGGAAAACACCTGCATAATGCATTCGAACACATTTTGTTCATCACAAATTTGATGTATTCTGAATCCTAAAGACAATCGCCAGAAGTAAAAAGCTAAATGTAGGCTATAAACGAACTACACTACGGTCATGTGACTTCAACATCACAAACGCTAAGCTTCCAATAACTCTTTCAGTCTTTATTCAAAAACCATTGTATCTGAAACTCAGCACTCTAATGTGTGTCTC
Organism: Sinocyclocheilus anophthalmus; assembly: GCA_018155175.1. Classification (NCBI taxonomy): domain Eukaryota; kingdom Metazoa; phylum Chordata; class Actinopteri; order Cypriniformes; family Cyprinidae; genus Sinocyclocheilus; species Sinocyclocheilus anophthalmus. Next base: position 289,434 of record JADLZN010005009.1, read on the forward strand.
CCTTATAGGAGCATATATGATCCGCGAGAATTACTGGAGTTTGCAAAGATGGGGAGCTACCTTGAATATGACCTCTTTGGCACAGAGGTGCTGAATTACCAGTTTAACCTTGATGTTGACATGCTCAGCGACAGCCAGAGAGTTCAGACGTAAGTATCTGCGTCCAGCAAGAACGGCAGCCAATGCATTACAGTAAATGGTTCATAAACTTCTGCCTCTGTTTCTGGAAATCAGTAAATGAGTATATGTTATAAACATGCCAATTTGATTAATGCAGATATTTAATGAGACTATTCATTTTATGTAAAGCCAACAGATCATTGAGAGTAATTTTGTCTTGTTGCACTAGCTTGGCTTTCCTGATCAGAGAAGGTTATGAAGACAGAATCCTCATTGCCCATGATATCCACACCAAGCACCGACTGACCAAGTATGGCGGTCATGGCTTCTCCCACATCCTGAAGAATATTGTTCCCAAAATGCTGTCTCGAGGTATCACTCAGAACCAGGTGGACAAAATACTGATAGAGAATCCTAAACAATGGCTGACATTTAAATAAACAAGCTGCCTTAAAAATCGATTTCCTTCCTCAAGTTAACATACCAAAAATTTATTTCAAATTTTTATTGTTAGGAACATTGTTGTACTGTTGATTTTGGTGCTAAAATCCTTACTTTGGTGAGCGTTAATTAATGTGCACTGTTAAAAATAAAGGTTTCAAAAGAAGGTTTTATAGAAACACAATAGAAGAGCCATTCTGGGTTCCCCAAAGAACCTTTCAATTAACAGTTTTTAAAATAAACATTTTTTTTAGTGTGAAGAATATTTTAATAATCGTGCAGTGGAATGGTTTCTTCATGGAACCATTGATGCCAAAAAAAAACCTTTATGTAAGATGGCAAAGTTTAGACCCATAGCTCACATGTTAAGTTTAACACTAACTAGAATATTCATATCAAATATTCACCAGTCTTCAATGATCAAAGTTCTCTCACCACAAAAAAGTGGGTAAAATAAAAACATGGCTCTGAGTTGTGGAAAATAGGTGTTTTTTCCTTAAGATGACAAATAAAATATGATTAATTAGACTAATAATGCAGCTCAGGGAGTCACAACTAAGCAATAGATAATGGAAACAAGTGGAACAGTACTGGTGTATTCAAAGGTCTGATGAAATATCCTGACTACATTACTTACTAATTAGCCCGTGCAAAATATCTATTAATCGATCACACATTCTAATAGTTTGCAAAATTTTCTTTCTGATATTGTGTAGCTGCAAACATCTCAACCAGTTAATAATGTTGAACATACTTGACAACGACTGACTATTAGAACTAAGGTGATTGAATGTGACCGTATGCCTAAAGTAAGACTGCTTGCTGTACACGTTTGCTCTTTGGCAAGCCTGATGTTTCACAGCGCATCTGATCATTTGAAGGCATGCGTTCTGGCAGGTCATTGGGTAGGACAGAGAGACATGCGTTTCTCTGGAGCAGGTGGCTGCTCACACTAGTAAGATAATGACACTGTCAGGTGCTCTGTTCCCGTGTAACAGCAAGGTAATATTAAAAAACATGCCGAGTCATCCGTAAGTAACTTTTAAGAAGATGGCATGGTAATTAATCTTGCCCATTTCCTTTCATGTAAAATTTTTTTTTTTTTTGCTCCAGCATGAAAAACTGATTTCCTTTTTTAATGTATAGATATAGGACTACCATTTTACAGTCGTATATTTAGTTTAGTGCTTTTAAAGGAATAGCAAAATATTATAAACAATGACAATACTTGAAGTAATCAAGTCAAGGATATTTCATAGTTGCATTTGTTGACTATTGCACTTTTTATGTAGAGCTTTTAGTTTTATAGCAAATTTATACACGCATGCAAATCATACAATATATTTTATTCACACTTTTTTGAAGACACTGCACATACCAGACAGTGATGATATTTTTTAAATGACGACATTTATATAAAACGGAACAGAACTGCGGCTTGAATGTGACAATTTGTGTATGAAGAATGAGAAATTATTGAAGAAATGTGATCTGAACTATATTTCCGGGCTAATGGCATGTGCTCTGTAACAGCCTCTTCTGATCAAAGGTAGGCACATATGGAATGGAATTATGTCAAATGATTTTCTGCTTTCACGGCCAGTTAATCTCTCAATAAATATACTGCAATCATCAGTGTTACGCTGTAAGATTTTTTTTTTCTGAAATCACAGTGATTTTTCTAAAAACTAATTTGTGTGTAGAGGATGTGTTTTCATGCTTCGATATGTATGATGATCATTCAGTAATTCCTCTGGACGTTCAGTTGTTTCGTCCTTCGCGCTGACATGGATGAGTTGTCACAAGCTTGAGGGTTAAACTTTTCTGTGACCTCACTCTGATGACGTGATGTCAAAATGAGGTACATCTGAAAGTGCAGTCCATGCCACGGCTGTTAATCGGCGTAGACCATGAAGCCTGAAAATGTGCTGTATTTGTTGTTGTTTCCCCCGTGCGCTTTGCCTCCATCTAGTTTAATGTAGATCTCATCTCCAGGCTCCAGGTGTAAAATCACACTGTTGCTGGCGTAGTCATAGTTCTGATCTGCATCCTGCGCTATTGCACTTGCACGCACCTACAAGAAAAAGATTAGAACTTGTGTTAGATACAATTAATACTATATTAATCCCATGAAATAATTGCACATTAAGTTATGACTCCATATTAATTACAACACCTTCAAATTGTCCCTATGGAAGTTAGCATTATTTTCTGAAGACAAGGCAACATTTTGTTGTTGTTTTTTTTCCATTAACGTGGGCATTTTTTACAAATAAAATATTTCTGATTTCTGAAGTGCTATTTTCCTAAAGAGGACATGCTGGCTTTTTGCTATATCAGAATGTTATATATATGATACAGAACTTGTATAATAACAAAACAATGTAATTATGATAATTATAATAATAGTTAAATGTTGAATAAATATAAATGATAATATTCAAATTTTATGAAAATGTAATATTCCTATATTCAATCAGTCTAGTTGGTGCGTATAACTAGACTGGCATAATAAAAACATTAGACATAGACATACTAAAACATGAACCTTTTAAAGGTATTGATTATTAGAAAATATTTAAAGAAATTTTTTTATTTAAAAAAATAACAATTTCTTAATTTAGAAATAGCCTACTTAAGATAAGAAAAAAAAGATTTCTTATGCATCGGTTGATGCATAGATTGATTTGTTGATTGATGAATATATAAATTGTGACAGCTGGATTTATGAGCTACCTGGTTATTCTTGCACAGATCAGCCCACATGCTGGTCCCGTCACCACCTCTCATTAATACGTGATACACGAAAAAGTAGATCCCCGGGATGGAGCAGGTGAATTTACCGCTAGATGGGTCATAGTGATTGCCCAAGTTAGTGACCACATCGTCAAACTTCAGCACCTCGTAACCCTCGTGTTGCTTCTTGAGTCCCGCGTAGAAGGCGATTTTGGGCACGGTGCTGTACGTCGCCGCGCTTATGACACCGGTGACCCCGGGCGGACCGGGTAATCCTGGTGGCCCCGGTTCTCCTATGACCCCGGGGGGACCCGGAGGTCCGGGTGGACCCGGCTGACCCCTCTGACCGATCCGTCCCGAGCGCCCTGCCTCTCCTTTCGGACCGCGACTGAAAGTTGGTGGGGACTGAACCAAGTGGTTATCTGTCGGTGCTGATGATGGAGACTTCGTTCCGTAGGGATCGCACACCATGCGGCACGCGCCGAGCATCTCGTAGCGCGGGTCGGATCCCGCCGCGCTGACCAGCACCGGGATGAGAATGACCAGCACCAGCACCATGACAACACCCAGCACGCCCGTGGCGATCACCCGCGCTCTGACGCCCAGTCTCGACAGCACCGGGCGCACCTCGCGCTGCGATTTATGCGCAATCTTGCTCGGCGCAGAAGAGACGCCAAAAACAAAAATGAACTTTCCTGCAGCTCCAGTGAAAGTCAATTAACTTTGCAATGAAGACGTTATATCATTCCCTGAACTGATGTGAACGTCACCTGAACGAAGTTCTTGTTTGTTTATAATGAAAACGAAGTTAAAGACTGGGAACACAAACAGAAGTGAGTGAGAGATGCATTAAAGCCCTGCTTTCTCACCTGAGGGTGGGTAGTGAGTGGGTACGTCGTGAGAAAGACAAAGAGAGAGAGTGCGTGCGCACGTGAGCTGTATCTTTAGAAAGATGCAAAGACACAGAATGATCCAAAGTGGCCCAGTATCAAGAGATTAAGTGAACTGTGTACTCATGTTTCTTTAAAACAATAGTTTGTGTGTGTGTGTTTGTACAGTGTGGAACCAGCATTTTTTTCTCAGCATCATTTTATTCAGGATGCATTAAACTGATCAAAGTCCGTTTAAGAGTTAAAAATATTAAAATATTTTTTTTTTAAATACGTTAAAAATATAATATAATATTAACCCCCAATATTACATTCAGCTTTACATCACATGAATATATTACATATTCAAATATATTCAAATAGAAAACAGATATTTTCAATTGTAGTAATAATTCACAATATTGGTGTTTTTAATGTATTTTAGATCAAATAAATGCAGCAACGATGAAGTGCATATACATCCCCAGCATCACCATCAATATAACGCCAGGTTAACAGTGGATGATGTTGGACAGACATTGCATTTTGGTTGAGAATGAAAATAAGGTTCACGTCAGTATTTGACGCCAATTTGACATTGACTTAACGTTGGATTTTGATTACACAACCTAAAAAACAACAAATATCAACATCAGCTGAGGTCAGAATCGGACATCAAATTAACTTTGACATTGACGTTGAATTGATTGCCCAAGAAAGCAACACACAACAAGAGCCCAAACGGTCACCGGTGTAAATTGTTATTCTGCTCATCCTACAGTAATAGAGTCTCCTGAAGTCTCTCTTTACCCATAAATCAGCTAGAGAAATATAATCAATTGCACCAATTCAGAGTGATCAAGCACCTCAAAAAATTTCCACACATTGTCATCTTAGACACTAATATCAATGACTCAAAATTAAGTTCTCAGCACCTCATCAAACTGAAGGACATCGGTGAGATTTGCATATTCAGTCACTAAATTAAAAGGGATAGTTCACCCCAAAAATTTAATTCTGTCATCGTTTACTCTCTACATGTTCCAAACCTGTATGAGTTTCTTCTATTGAATGCAAAAGAAGATATTTTGAAGAATTTTGGTAACCAAACAGTTTAATAGTAGCCATTGACTTTCCCCCCCTTATTATTAAAGTCAATGACTATCTTTCATCTGTAAGGTTACCAACATTCTTCAGAATATCTTCTTTTTCTCAACAGAACAAATTGATGACAGAATAAACTGTGTCTAAAGAACTAGTCTGACCAAATAGCAGTTAGTCAAGAGGAAATCACTTTTACTTTTTGGATTCAAATTAGACCAGACTATATTTTATGTAACTCGCTTAAAAACCAATTAAAAAAATTATTATCTTGTAAGACTAATCTAAGCAGTTTATGCAACCAACCACAGGTGTTTGTGAATGAGAGATAGGCCTGCTGCTTAATGAAGATTGTTATACTGCATAAAAAAAACACCCCTCCATGAGGAAGCGCTAACCTGTGAAATTTCAAAGGGTGAATTCAAACAGCATGATCTTCATTCTATCACCTTAACTTTTACTAGAGCATTGATGTTATAAAGAGCATAGGTGGGTACCATGATATTCACCAAATGTGTTCTCACACGTGCCATATCTCATATAAAGAAGCATCATGCATTTGCATAAGAAGCTCACTGCTTCAATCACACCTCCTGCACTGTATGTACACAGACATACACAGATGCACCAGTGCACACACCTTCTCTGAGTCAATGAGCACTTGTGTCCTGCCTTGTCCTCTCCAGCTGGCTCTCTCAGTGGCTTACTCAGCGTGATTGGACCGTTACTGATAATTATGAGTCACATGCCATCTTCATGTGCACAGCAGTGCTCCAACAGACAAAAAACATGAAACAACTTTTTCCCCCCATAATGTTTCACATTACTATTGTGAAACATATCTAAATGCATAGGACAAAGCAAAGCAGCTGTTCAATAAACAATGCTCTAACATCTTTGCATGAAAATGAACAAATGAAAATTAAAAGATTGCACAAGATTATGCAATTGTTTGGTCACTGAAAGACAGAAACAGTGCAGAGCTCTCTATGTTTCTGACATTTGCACGGTTGAGCACTTCTACTTCTTGAACCACAATCAAGCTTTTTTGAGCTATAATAATAATAGGCAAGACTAAGGTGGCTGTGGCAAGGAAAAAATTCCACAAGATGGTAGGTATTGGATAGTCTCACATAGCCACACCTTTGACCGACGGCACAAAGTCTGGTCTCTATACACTGTAAAAATTATTTAGCCAAGTTTTAAGTAAAGCAAAGATTACTGGAGTATGTTTCATGCTATTTCAGTCTCTCTATTTCAAAATTTGATGTTTAATTATTGAATTAAACGTGTTTAATAAGTGTTAATTGTCATTGCTTTGTAATTCTTTGTGAAACTGACTAGCAATTTCTAAATGGAAAAACTCAAAAAAGTAGAACAATATGCATTAAAAACACTGATACTAGATTGCTCCTGATTTCAAGAAAGTAACAGACCAGTAAAGTCCAGGTGATGGCATGAAGTCAAGAAAAATAATCTGTTCCTATATAAAGTAAATGACATAGACTTGGAATATAGTGCAATATTCATTACATGGAAAGAACTTTTGAGTGCCATAAAAAAAGAAAAATCACACTGGTTTATGCCTGTAAATGGGCTGTATTACTCTGCAGATGCTTTTTTTCTCCATCATGTTTCCAAATGAACTCAAACAACGTGCTTCACAAGCCATGATCTCTGTCTGTTCTTGCTCTGTGACTAATTGTTTCTATTGTGGTCTTTGTTAAGTTTGTCACTCGGCAGGTCTGTGGCACCAGGCCTGAGCCAGAATGGAGAGAGCAGATGAACAGAAAGGAAGAGTAGGTGCGACCACACCATCACCCCCTCAAAGCATGGCCTCTTACTGCGCTGCCACTCACTCCTGCCGAGGGATGATTAACTATACTTATGTAACCAGCCCGTTCTTGACTTACTTTAGAACATTCACACACCCTATGCAAGCCTCATTACGGATTCTTCAAATGATAGTTTGTAACCACTGGACATGAAGTTTACATGACAAAGATGTATTAAAGGGGTCATATGATGCGATTTAAATTTTTCCTTTCTCTTTGGAGTGTTACAAGCTCTTGGTGCATAAAGAAGATCTGTAAAGTTGCAAAGACTAAAGTCTCAAATCCAAAGAGATATTCTTTATAAAAGGTAAAGTCAGCCACACCTACCTAAAACGGCTCGTTCTAACACACCCCCACATGTCTACGTCACGATGTGGGAAGATCTGCATAACGCCGCCCAAATGTTCACGCAAAGAAAGAAGGCGTAACTTTTATTCTCGCTGTAGTATTGTTGACGCTGCAGCCATGTCGTGAAGACGCTGTGTGCTTCGTTGTGAAAGCGAAACTACTTTGTTTGGTCTTCCAAAAGAGGACGCTTCGTCATGCCTAGAGCTGATCTGTGCTGGTGCTGAGGGAATACATCAACTTTCACTGTGGACAAAGCGGAGTCCAGCCCGCCGCCTCAGCTCACTCTATCCCGGCCTCAGCGCACGCTAAGCCGGGGCTTCAGCTCACGCTAGCCCGGCCTCAGCGCACACTAAGGCCGCTGTGTTTTTTTTCGTTGTGAAAGCGAAACTACTTTGTTTGGTCTTCCAAAAGAGGACACGACTACAAATCAGTGGTTAAGTTGTATTTACAACACTGTTCAGAACAGTTTACCAAATATCCAGATTGTGCAGCACATTTTATGGAGGACTGTTTACTGATCCTGGGAGAGTAACGTTAGACTACAATGCCGGCAGTTCTGACTCACGTAAGTACGTTTTCATTTAAAGGATTTGCCACTGATGATTCAAACGTGAGTTTTGAGCAGTGTAGAGTAGCACTTGTTGTTTGTCATTTCTCCAATCACAAATGCAGACAGAGTTTTGAGTTAGAGTTTTTCACGCTTGAGGTATTCAGCCAATCACAACGCATTGGACAGCTGGCCAATCACAGCACACCTCGCTTTTTTAGACCGATGAGCTTTGTAAAAATCGATGTGTTTCAAAAAGGCGGGGCATAGAGGAGAAACAATAATGTACAGTATGTGGAAAATAATTTTTTTTTTTACTTTAAACCACATAAACACATTTCATTACACCAAATACACAAAATAATGTTCTTTTTAGCAGCATCATATGACCCCTTTAAAAACTGAATTTTCCTTTGCATTTTTGAAAAGTTTCACGTACAGACAACAACATTGTCAAAACGATCCCCATTCACACAGATCTGCGAAAATTACTAAAATGCTGTAATATGAGTGCCAGACCAGTAGTTGGCGATGTGATGTTGTAAAGAAACACTACGTGCCTGCGCTCAAGAATGAACAAGTAAGATGCATACACATGACAGCACCGTTTTCACAAATTTGCATTTAATCTTTCAAACAAAATCAGCATTTTGACCACATGAATTAGCATTTTGTAGGTTCCCCTTCATGCTGCCAAAACTACTCTGATGCATCAAGGTTTGGACCAGAGATTGTCTTACTATTTGTAACCGAGCGATAGCCAATGATCAACTTGATTCCGACTACGCCACCGGGGTTGGATACCCACGGAAATAATTAAACACAGCTACACAAGTTCTATAGCTAGTGAATGAAGAACAGAGACGTGACCTTCAAGGACAGCACTTTTATTAACAATCAGTACTGAAAGCTCTGAGTAAGCGATCAACTTCACATTTATAACCATCTAAAAAGAGAGAAAATCAATTTTAAGATGTCTAGACTCCCAAGTCAAATATTAAAATTGTAACCCACAATTCCTGTATACAAGATCAACCAAGCCTGCGGGAAGAAAAAGAAGTCACTGGGCCAAAGACCCACAACCTCAAGAGCACACACCTCACGTGCACTAATGTGCACCAACCAACAAATTTAAAAAGGTGTAGTGAATAATACAAATAACTCTACACTCTCAAATCAATACCCATGCAGTGCAGAATAAGCTCATGCAGTAGAGGAAGGACCCAGATGACCCCAGAGGAAAGTACTCCCACGCAGGCTGGCTCCTAGAATATAGAAAAATGGGTTAAAAACTCCCCTTTTCTCCACACATCATGTAGACCCCTAGCGGTTGGTACAAACAGGACACAGCTGACAAAATCAATAATAACAGATAAAACAATAACTTCAAAACAAACATCAGCATATGACCATCATCTTAAAACTTATATAACAAAATAAATCATAAGCAAAACAGCAGGGCCTAGACATCAGAGGTCCATATGCATAGAACTCCACAGAGGAAGATCTGTCAAACAGAAAAACAAAAACATAAATACAAAACAACTATCAATCTTTAACAAACTAAATAAACAAACAATATAAAAACACAAATAAACACCTGTCACAGCGCAACTAACACAGCGTTGTAACCACTCAACAATCCTTTACATCACTCAATAATTATACATAAATATGATCACTATAACAAACCTAACCATCTTCAGGGTCACAACACCGGAAGGAGACGGAAAGGATCAAACGTCAGGAAATTACGCAACCTGCCAACCTTTGCGCTATTTATAGGGCGAAATAAATACCTATGCCCCACCCCGTACACCATCCTTATTATCCACTCGGTCACATATTGGGAAATGAGAGGGTCTGTATTACTTACTATTGGAGAAAGTGTAATGGTCAACTTGGATCATATGTGCCTTAAAAACCAATCATATTATAGCTTTGACGTCATTGAATTTCAGTCAGAGTTGTGCGTCACTCAATTGCCGTTTACGGATACCATAGGAATGAATGAGAAGTGCCGTAAGCTGAATCCCACCTGTCGCAAAAAATCTGTGACTTTTCTTATAAAATGTCATTTTTTCGATGTAAACTCTAAAAATAGTTCAATCCAAATGTACTGTTTAGTGTAAAACATGTTGAAGATTAGCAGATAGGCTGATGATTCATTAAATGATAAGCTGTTTCCTCTAAAAAGCTGTTTATTCAGCATAGTGAAGCCTCTCCTCCATTGACATCCATTCAAAAGAAAGCGGCCTCTGGTCTCCTTTCCCACGTACTGCCAGACCAGAAGCATTAGCATTAGCCATTACGCTTTTTCGGCTAAAGGTTGCAGGCTTGCGTTCTAGTGGCTTTGTTTGGACTCCAAAAGACCTCTGAACGTGTCTTATGGTATCTGGTTCTGAGACATTAGCAGCAGATCCTTTAAGTCATGCAAGTTCTGAGGTTGGGGCCTCCATGTATCGGATCTGTTGGTCCAGCACAAAATGCTTAATCAGATTGCAGTCTGGGTAATTTGGAGAATATGACAACAGCTTGAACTCGTCATGTTCTTTAAACCATTCCTGAACCATTTTTGCAATGTGGCAGGGTGCATGCTGAAAGAGGCCACTGCCATCAGGGAACACCCTTGCCATGAAGTGGAATACGTGGTCTGCAACAATCGGCAGGCTGTACATGTCAAAGTAACATCCACATGAATACCAGGACCATTTTTAACACTTCCAACACGTGAAATTCGAGAACTGACTTCACTTGCTGCCTAATGTACACCATTTGAATTGTTACTCACTTCACTTTTGAGTGTTTTTAATGTTTTGGTTGATCAGTGTATAATCAGGTGTTCAAAATAAAACATCACAAACAAAATAATTTAAATAAAACAAAGTTTCGAAATTGAAGTGTATAATAATTGAATAGTGTACATTTCCAGAATCAAGTTGTGTACCTGAAGACATTGCGGGACCACAGGTTGTGCCACAGTTTGCGAATCACTGTTCTAGAGGAAAAAGTTCTTTGAGTTTCCACCAACATGAGGGTGAGTAAAATTTTCAGTAACACTTTAGTATAGGGAACAGTTCTCACTATCAACAAGTTGCTTATTAGCATGCCTATTATTATTATTAACATATTGGCTGTTTATTAGTAAGTATAAAGCACATATTCTGCATCCCTAATCCCACCTAATACCTATTTAACAACTACCTTACTAATTATTAATAAGCAGCAAATTAGTAGTTTATTGAGACAAAAGTCGTAGTTAATGGTTTGTTAATAATGAGAATTGGACCTTAAAATAAAGTGTGACCGAATTTTCATTTTAACACAAGTAACTGGCAGAAGAACTCAAATGAACTGATTTTAACTCAATTTATGTTTCACAAAAAAGGTCCTACACGCTTAGTTGCACTAAACTTCATTTGCCTTGTTGCTTTGTAAAGCATTCGAAAGGGCTTAATGATTATTCTCTCCTTTTAATTTCAAGTGAAACTGAAGCAAACATCCGTGAGTTTGTTGACAGAGACATATGGGCTGCAGAAAGTGTTTCGGCACAATCGACGAATCTTTGAGTTCACCAATTTTGATCAATAGATCTAGTCTAGTATTGATCAATTACTCTGTACACTCCCGAGACAGCAGGAAGGCAAAGTATTGGATAACCTTGATAAGAAAGAGATTTATCACCATCACCATGGTAACTCTGATCATTTTCAATTTCATTAGCATTTTTAGCATCAACATATTCATCCATCCACGTTTTTTCACAAGTGGGCATGTTACTGAAGACCAAACTCTGGTGAACTGTGAAATACCATGGCCTCAAATGTATTTATGCAATTTTGGATACTTAAATCACATGTAAAAATCCACAATCAACCCTAACCCTATTTCTCATAACTAAATTTTCTAAGCCATTTTTTTAACCAACTTGTTCCAAGGTTATTTTTAGTGGACATATGAAGTCAGTTCTTTTAGGTGTTCAAGCAACCACATGGTGAAGTTAATCACATTAACTAATGAACATGACCAGTGTTGGGGGTGATGCATTACAAGTTACATAATCAGATTACTTTTTTCAAGTAACTAGTAAAGTAACGCATTACTTTTAACAGGAGAATAGCAAGAGATTAACAAGAAAATATCTTACTTTTCCAAATAAGTAACGCAAGTTACTTTGTTTTCCTATTTATTCATTGCAGAGACAGAGGCATTTTCTTCAGCCTGAGGCTTATTAATTTCTCGTTTGGTGTGAAAGGGCCTTTACAGTTGCCAAAAATATAACTTTTGGGATTTCTGTTATTAAAAATAAATAAGCAAGCCCAGCCCATGTGAAAAAGTAACGCTAAAGTAATGTAATGCATTACTTCCCATAAAAAGTAACTAAGTAACGGAAATAGTTTTTTATGGAGTCATGCAATATTGTAATGCATTACTTTTAAAAGTAACTTTCCCCAACACTGAACATGAGCCACTAACGTTTGACTACCAAAGTGCCACAACAGGTTTTTAACATCGATTTATTTACTTAAATTTTTGAAAAGATTGATTGTGCTATAGTTCTTTTATTATATTTTCTTATGTTAATTGTGGTTTAAGTGTCTAAGTTCCGATTACTGTTCTGAATGGCTCAGGATTTTCGTTCTGAAATAAGCCACTTTTTAAATCAATAAAACTAATCTTAATTGAGGAGTTTCTCTTTCTAAGATGGCTTTCAGATGCAGCAAAAGCAGATAAAGTTGTCATTATCAACAACTTGTTCCAAGATGCAGTCAGTGTTGTATCTATAGCCACTGGAGTTGTTTGTGCTTATGTAATGGGTGAACATGCTCAGAGACCCTACTGGGTGTTAGCTGCTCAGGACTGGCACACGTTCACACCATGTCTCTCTCCTTCTGCTGTCCGTGACAGAGGGGAAGCATTACTAATCTGCCACAAACAGAGCAACAGAGGCTCTCAGAGATGAGGGTCAGAGGATATATAGAAAAACATGTATAGAGACAGAGCGAGAGGATGAGAGAGAAAATAAACTAGCATATAAATGAGCATGTAAAGCCACTTTAGTTCTGCTGTGACAATGAGTGGGTCTTCTCCATACTATCGTGCCTTGCATGGGTGAAATTTCCATGACAAAGTCTAAGTCCAAGCTTTGACTAAATCGCAATGCAGTACACATTTATTTGCGTCTAGGACCTGAAAAAAAATCTGGAAACCAATCCATGTTATTCATGAGATTTCAAAATTCACGTGGTGCATCATTCGGAGCACAGCCATCCTGATATTTAGGCAGTGAAGATCAATGGGAAACTTGTGAGAAGCTTGCCTCAAATTGCAATGTCAGTTTGAAAGAGAAAATACTCAAGTGTTAGGCTGAGGTACCAGTTTTGAAACCTACTGAACAATAGAGCTACTGATTGCCTTTTGTCTTTCGTGACTGCATATTGGAGGGTTTGTTCTCATAATGGCAAGAGCCTGACTAAATGCATGTCTTAATTGTAATGTTTAAAGAAACCACGCTGAGAATGGGAATGAAAGCAAAGAGAGTGACTAAAAGGTGAGAAAGCATGAACGATGGAGGTTGAGGCAGCGTCTGGAATAAAAAACTAAATTTTTGAAGTGTTTTTACATTGTTCCACTGGTTTGAAATGATAGTGGTTAGACACACTTACAACCGTGCATGTACAGTGGGTACGGAAAGTATTCAGACCCCTTTAAATTTTTCACTCTTAACAATATTGAAGCCATTTGCTAAAATCATTCAAGTTAAATTTTTTTCCTTTTTTTTCCCTCATAATGTCACCCCGCCCGGCCCATATTGACAGAAAAGGAACGAGAATTATTGTGACTTTTTTGCAGATTTTAGAAAAAAAAAAAACTGAAATATCACATGGTCCTAAGTATTTTTCAGCCCCTTTGTGCGTGACACCATATATTTAGCTCAGGTGCTGTCGCTTTTTCTTTCCTTCTGTCCAATTTCTTTCTGATCATCCTTGAGATGGTTCTACAACATCATTTGAGTCCAGCTGTGTTTGATTATACTGATTATACTGATTGGAACCCATAAACCTGTCTATATAAAATCCTTACAGCTCACAGTGCATGTCAGAGCAATGAGAATCATGAGGTCAAAGGAACAGCCTGAAGAGCTCAGAGACAGAATTGTGGCAAGGCACAGATCTGGCCAAGGTTACAAAATAATTTCTGCTGCACTTAAGGTTCCCAAGAGCACAGTGCCTCCATAATCCTTAAATGGAAGACGTTTGGGACGACCAGAAACCTTCCTAGAGCTGGTCGTCCGGCCAAACTGATCTATCGGGGGAGAAGAGCCTTGGTGAAATAGGTAAAGAAGAACCCAAAGATCACTAAGGCTGAGCTCCAGAGATGCAGTCGGGAAATCGGAGAAAGTTGTAGAATGTCAACCATCACTGCAGCCCTCCACCAATCGGAGCTTTATGGCAGAGTGGCCCGACGGAGCCTCTCCTCAGTGCAAGACACATGAAAAACCGCATGGAGTTTGCTAAAAAACACCTGAATGACTCCAAGGGAGGGTTAGAATAAGATTCTCTTATTTTTGGCCTTAATTCTAAGTGGTATGTGTGTAGAAAACCAGGCACTGCTCATAACCTGTCCAATACAGTCCCAACAGTGAAGCATGGTGTGGCAGCATCATGCTGTGGGGGTGTTTTTCAGCTGCACGGACCGGACGACTTGGTTGCAATCGAGGGAAAGATGAATGAAGCCAAGTACAGGGATTTCCTGGACGAAAACCTTCTCCAGAGTGCTCAGGACCTCAGACTGGTCCGAAGGTTTACCTTCCAACAAGACAATGACCTAAGCACACAGCTAAAATAACGAAGAAGTGGCTTCCAGGGGGGGGGGGGGGGGGGGGGGGGGGGGGGGGACACAACAACTCTGTTACTGTTCTTGAATGCCCCAGCCAGAGCCCTGACTTAGTGGGTGCTGCGGTGGCGGGAAGTTGAGCCATCTCTGGAGAGAGCATAAAAGGTCTGTCTACCAACGTTTACCATCCACCGACAGAACTGGAGATGAGTCTTGCAAGGAGGATGCAGAGGATCCCCAGTCGGGGCTGGCCCGGTGTGAAAACTTGTGCTCTTTCCCCAAAAACTCATGGCTGTATTAGATCAAAAGGGTGCTTCTACTAAATACTGAGCAAAGTGTTTGAATACTTAGGACCATGTGATATTTTTAGTTTTTCTTTTTTAATAAATCTGCAAAAAATGTCAACAATTCTGTGTTTTCTGTCAGTATGGGGTGCTGTGTGTACATTAAAATTAACTTAAATGATTTTAG
This sequence comes from Sinocyclocheilus anophthalmus, assembly GCA_018155175.1. Classification (NCBI taxonomy): domain Eukaryota; kingdom Metazoa; phylum Chordata; class Actinopteri; order Cypriniformes; family Cyprinidae; genus Sinocyclocheilus; species Sinocyclocheilus anophthalmus. The sequence goes on from JADLZN010005009.1 coordinate 304,739, forward strand.
CAATGGCTGCAATATAACAAAGAGTGAAAAATTTAAGTTGAATACTTTCCGTACCCACTGTATGTTCCCACATGGAATCGCCACGGGACGCAGGAAGTCGTGGAATCCCCCATCTGCTGCTGCTTTTCTCTCATGTCCACTTTTAACCTTGAATCTTGTTGATATATATATATATAATATATACTATATCTATATAATATAGATATATACTGTATCAATATTGCGTTTTTGAGAATCGATAAAGAATGTCCACACAAAATATCATGATGCTCACATGTATCGATATTTTCTTACACCCCTACTCAGATGGCACATTTTCGAAAGTTGGTGTATGACACACCATGCAGACCAAGTTCACTGCCAGGTTGTTTCAGTGCTGGAGTTCCTGCAAGAAAAGCTGTCCCCAGGCACATGTCCTGGTACTCTCCGGGTCTATGTGGCCACCATTTCGGCTTGCCACGCTCTGATTGACAGGGTCTCTGTGGGAAAGCACCCTCTAGTCGCCAGTTTCATTTGTGGAGCTAAGCAGTTGAGGCTGCCCTCCATAGCAACAGTTCCTTTGTGGGACTTAGATAGCTATAGTGCACTAGGTCTGGTTGGGACCCTTTTGAACCACTAGAGTCAGTGCCTGTCTGACTCTAAAGATGGTCTTTCTTATGGCTATTATTACATGGCAGTTCTCTGAAGAGAATTGAGGATTTGCAGGCTCTGTCAGTCTCACCATCCTGCTTAGACTTTGCCCCTGGGCTGGTCAAATATATTATCTTCCGAAAGTTCCATTCTCGACTATACATCTGGTCATTCTTGAAGCCTTCTGCCCTCTGCCGTTCACAGCACCAGAGCAATAAAGACTTCTCTTACTATGTCCAGTACGTGCTCTTCATATTTATGTCCAGATTTAAGTCGGAGCAGCTATATGCTATGGGGGCTGCAACCGGGGGGCGGCTGCCACTAGACAAATAATGTCCCATTGGGTGAGGGATGCTATTGCCCTAGACTACGAGGCATGCAGTCAAGCTTCTCCTCTAGGAGTTAGGGCCCATTCAACCAGGGGGTTGCATTCTCTAAGGCTATAGCAGTGCAGCAGCGTTGGTATTCTCATTCCCATATGCGTTATTAAAATGCAACATTGAGAGTAGCTTTTGATAAGGAACATCTCAGGTTACTTGACTGTAACCCTGTTCCCTAAAAAAGCAGGAACAAGATGCTGTACCTCAATGCCGCACTATAGGCGTGCCTGGACATCTCTTCAGATAAAGGTATAACCTGAAGGTGTGTCTGTTTAATGTCTATTTATAACCCCTCAGGTGACCGTAATCCAATAACTTCACCGACCAAGGTTATTTAAACCAATTCTTGGCATGTTTGACACATATGCTTCACAACTGGCCGAACAAACAATGTTCTCATATGCGTTATTGAAACGCATTACCCCAAGACGTTTTTGAACAAATTGTTTGGGTGAATGATTCAATGACTCAATTGATTCAATTGTAACTACGATTGCGTAACAATTTCTAGGAATGCACTACAGTACGCTGACTGATAGTCTGGCTGTGTCCGAAATAAAATACTCTGAGTAGGTACTCCTTTTGAACAATGTATTACTTCACAACTGTAAAAAACTGCATTCTATACTATATGAATGTAATCCTCACATACTTCATTTGTAATTTTGCCATGTGACCTACAAGTGTCACTCACTTCACAGCCAGTCATTCTCTCCTGTGTAAAGTGTCCATTGGACGCACACTTCAGAATCTCGCCCGGATTGTTTTATTTATCGCCACTTACTGGCAGAACAATTTAACCTGCAGAAAGAGTCGCTAAAAATCCCACTGTAATGCACTACAGAACAAAGACTCACAGCCTTTCTGGACACACAAACAGATTAGCAGAGTGATACAAACAGTGAAAATTCTTAGTGGTTTTGGAATTCCAATCAAATTCAATATACTCTACTGTTCAAGCGTTTTGAATCAGTACGATTTTTTAATGTTTTTAAAAGAAGTCTCTTCTGCTTACCAAGGCTGAATTTATTTGATCCAGAATACAGCATAAACAGTAATACTGTGAAATATTATTGATTCTTTGATCAATATAAAGTTCAGAAGAACAGTGGCTAAAAAAGAAAGCTAAATTGTTATAATATATTATTTATATATAGCATCTCTGAAAAAAAAAATTCGAATCAAATCAAGTTCAATGTGGTTTCATATTTTTGCTTTGGTAAGAAATGTATGAGGACACAAACGTAAGCATGTATATTATAGAACTGTCATGTGCAAAACATTCTGGAAGCCTGATTGTCTCATGCCACATTTGTCTTTGTGCGGCTGGCAGATTAGATCTCTGCCTCTGCTGTTGCTGTCACTCCCTATTAAGACAAGCACATCAAGATCAATCAGCAGCAAACAGAGGCAGTATTTAGAGGCTGTCATCAGGTGCAAAGACAAAGGCAGCGGGTGGTACGAACAAGATGCTGCTTAATTAAAAAGCCAACTCTGCCTCACCACTGCTAATATGGGCTGACAGAGGTCAGAGACAGTATAAGAGACTGTTTAAAGTTTGGATAGACTTACTAGTGGATAACCTCTTTTGTCATCTTGAAATATGCTTTTATTCTTCTGAGGACACAGAGAAGACTAGATAAAATGATATCACATGCCATTGCCAATTATAGGTCTTATAGCTTGGCAATGTTTCTGTGCAGCATCATGTTCACAGGCAATGTTCTACCAATGTCTCTGATGAGATTTTCCCAACAGAACTGAATGTTGTGCTCTGTTGAGCATTGCGACATCTCTAATTCACGTCTGTCTTCTACTCCTCTATGTTTATACACTGCCAGTCAAATGTTTGGAATATTTGCAGTTTTATAAAGTTTTTGATAGATGTCTCTTATGCTCATCAAGGCCGAATTTATGTGATAAAAATACATTTAAAACAGTAATATTGATACATTTTATTGCAATTCTAAATAGGTTTTCTGTATTTCAATTTATTAAAAAATGTAATTTATTCCTGTGAACCCAAAGCTGACATTGTCATCTTCAGTGTCACATGATCTACTTTTTTTTCAGGATTCTTTAATGAATCGAAAGTTCAGAGGAACAGCATTTATTTGAAATGGAAATCTTTTGTAACATTATAAAAGTTTTACTGACTTTAATGAGACTTTGATCAATTTAATGCACCCTTCCTAAATAAAAGTATACATTTTTTATCCTATACCCCAAACATTTAAATGGTACTATATATAATAAGAAGAAATATTTCTTGAGCAACAAATTGGCTTATTAAAAATATATCTGTAAGATCATGCAATACTGAACACGAAATTAATGCCTGCTGCCATCACAGCAAACAATTACATTAAATATATTCAAATAGAAACCGCTTTTTAAAATTGTAATATTTCACTTTTTTAACAAATTCAACTTTGGTGAGCATAAGTCTTTTAAAAATATTTTAAAAAATCTTAATTATTCCAGACTTTTACTGGTAGTGTATGTATATATCATATATCATATCATAGCATATATATACATATCAAACATTAATTTTTGTGTGGAAACATTGGATTAAAATGGCTGTGGAATGTCAGTGTTGCAGTTAAAATCAGAGCATTTCTTTCAGACCGCTGACGAGAGACAATTAGCTTTTAAAAGTTCTGAGATGTGAAGTTCTCAAAGTTCATCTCATCCCATTATGTCTCTTAACTCATTAACAAAATGACACCATCAAAGACTGAAGCAGTAGGGCCTCTCAGTAGTGTGTCTTTGTGTGTGGGAGAGAGACAGGGGTGTTACAAAACAAGGCTTCAATTCAAAACATGATCAAGTGTGAATTCTGTGGTGGTGTGTCCTCTAGTGGTGAGGAGTTTGCGTAAGAAAAAATGTGTCTACCCCTTAAAACAGCACATGGCATATTGTATTATATCTGCCATATATATAATCCATTTGTTATTTACACATACAGCAATGTTGTAGCATACATTGATTCATGAATGCATTTAGAATTTCAACGGCCATAAAGCACAATGCCCATTATTTTCATTTTACTATTCACGCACCACACTAAAATGAATCATACACCATACCACATCAAGAAGATCTGGACGTTCTAGAATTGTTCTGTTTTTAAAAAAAATCATAATTTTGTTAAAATCTTGTGAAATCAGAAATCAAGTCTTGCTATTTCTACCCACTGCATGTTAAAAGAGTACTAACAAGTGTATAGTTTTATGGTATTTCCATTTATCTTTAACTACAAGGCATACAATTATCCAGTGGCAAAGGTGCAGATTAGTGTCCAGCAAGGCTCAAGTGATTATTTGGCCATATTCTGACCAAACATTAAGTGAAAATTTTCAGTTGTGGTAGAAGGGCTGTGATTGGTCGAGTTGAACTGGGTCAAGAATACTGCTGGGTGAATTTCTGATGGAATTCCTTCAGTTTGTTGAGCATAATCTTGAGCTTGTCTGTCGGAGGAAGGATGGTCATCCTGGTGAAACAAAGAAAACTGATTTTTTTTTTGTCTTCATCTCATATTTTTTCCATCACCATGCCCCCTACCTTTTTAGCAAATATTGCATATAACCTCACAACTCTAATAATTTCCAATATGTTAATTGAGATGTTTGGACTATTTGCAAAATAATTATTTGCTTATAAAAAGCAAGTATGCATATATACATAAATTTCATTTATTTTTCTATTAATTAATCTACTATTTTTTTTTTTAGCCCAATATTTCATGCACTACAATTTCTCAATTAATAAGAGCCTAATAGCATGTATAATAAAGTCGGCATGAAATGAAAATTCACCCTATCTATTTTTTAATGCATGTTATAGGTATAATTGTGTATGTTTAATTTTTACTTTTTTTCTTTTGACAACTCGTCCAGTGAAACCTCTCAGTCTCAATCCAATCAACAAGCAAAGGATAAAACCTATTTTTTTTCTTTTGTGATGATCCATTTCACACAGATCTGTCACAATACAGGAGAAAAGATCTATCGTGACTTCAGTTTCATCACAAGAACTAGAAAATGTAGCTTAAAACAGTTTTAGATTAAATATAGCACTGCAGGACACTGATGTCACTGCTTGATATTTCATGTCAGCTATCCATATATTGTGTGTCAACAAAACCATGAGAAGCAAGTTCAAAACTCTTGAGGACACACACCTGAAGTGATAAGTGCCTTCTCGTTGACCAAAACCACTGCCTGGAACGAGACAGATCCCACTCTCCTCCAGAAGTTTCATGCAGTAGAACATGTCTGGAGCCTGACCCTTCGCCTGTATTCACACACACACAACAAGCCATGACGCAACTAAATCAGACCAAGCAGAGACATAAAGAACACGTGACACAAACCGACCTTGGCTTCGTTGATGGCGCGCTCAGGTAGGGTGATACGGGGAAAAGAGTACATGGCTCCCTGCACAGGGTTACAGCTGATGCCTGGCACTGTATTCAGAATCTCCTCAGTCAGTTTGGCTTTTTCAGCCAAGGCACTTAGAACGGCTGTTCGTTCCTACACGAGACAGAGGAAGAGGACTGAAAAAAAGGAAGAAGACTGGGATACTAGCCAATGCGGTTAATTGGATTATACACAGCTAATTGGGAGCAAAACACCCAGCCTTTCTTGCAGAAACAGAAGAAACACTGTACAGCAGTTGAAAACTATATCTACGTTCTTAACTGAATACAGACAAAGGAACCGAGCAACTGACCATCATTATTTTCACATTTACAGTGATAGATCGCTTAAAAATGAAAATTCTGTCATCATCTACTCATATCATATCATTCAAACTCATAGTTCATACTCTACTCTTATCATTCCAAACCTTAATTATTTTAATTTCTTCAGCAGAACACAAAATAAAGATGGTTAGCAAAATGTCTGTTTTTTTTTTTCATATAATACATCAATGAGAATTTGGACCCAATTGACTGTCATTATATTCACGAAAGCAGTTGAAATATAAAAACATACATGTGAATATGCAAAATGTGGCTAGTTAGTGCTAAAGAAACAATTCTAATGATTATTAATGTTGAAAACACTTGTGCTGCTTATTATCTTTGTGGAAACTGTGATAGACTAACTTCACTGTTTTGCGACAAGATTTTGACCATAGTGTGTGTGTGTGTATATATATATATAGTTTTGGCTTGATTTATTCAAATGTGTAACTCAGGTATGCATTTGCTAATTTGAATAGCCCCCAAATTGCATTACATTACGTGCCCCTCATCATGGATTTTTTAAATTACCTTTCATGCCGTGTGTAACACAGCTCTAGGAAACATCCTGCAAAGTTTTAAAACTGAAAGTGGCCCCGTGTATAAACTTATCGTTAGAGTTGGGGTACTCGAACTTGGACTCGGACTCGAGTCCAATTTTGAATGAACTCGGACTTGTCACACACTCGGGTGAATTTGTACTCGGACTTGACACGGACTTGAACATTTTGGACTCTGAAAATATTCCGAGTACAGTCGAGTCTGCGTCATGTGTAACAATAAAACCAGCATAAAATTGAGATGAGAAATGAATGAATGTCTCCCCGTCTGTCATTTTACTGCACCACACCGGCAGGCAGAAGTAGCATATCATCTTATGCTTGCAGACGAAACACACACATCACTCACTGGATATCAATGTGTGGCTAGGACGATGTCTTCAAAGTCAGCAATAATTTGTTTTGCTTACGAAAATCATAAAGAATTTATATGCAAGACATCCGTTAAAAGAAGCACTCTGCGGATTGCAAATTTTGCAAAACAACTCTTACTGATGTTTCTGGCACGACTTCAAATTTCTACCGACATGTTCAGAGAAAACATAAAGAAAGGTAAGTTGCTTATTATAACTTTTATACCAATTTAAATCCAAATAACATTGTTAGGGCTGGGCGATATGACGCTAAATATATATTGGGTCTGTGTGTGCGCGCGGGCGCGCACAAACTTAAATCATGCAGACAGAAATGAGGCCGCCTCAATGTGCATCATCAGTGATGAATTATCTAATGGTTTTACACTTGCACGGTCAAATAAATTCACACTCATCATGTCAAAATGTAAGTTTGGCCGAGTATTCATGTAAACAGTCGGTTATGTACATTGGTAAGATGTCTTGAGTGAATGTAAACAAACAGTTGGGAAAAATCGTCAGTATCAGTCAAATAAATCTGTTGCCGTAATGTTAACAAAATCACTCACTCACTCTACTGATAACTAACTTTATTAAATGTAATGAGAATCAATGTGCATGTCATACAGTGAAGTCTGTTTTATTTTACATTTAATTGCTTTATTTAATTTCAGTTGTATTTATTCTTACTTGAATACTATTTGGACCTACTTGAGAAAACAATTATCGTGAAATAAGATTTTAGTATCGCCCACCCCTAAACATTTGCAATTTGTGATTCCAGTCTTTAATTTTACAAAATGTTAAATGTAATTCTTAATGTGGGAAATAATATAAACCCTGCTGATTGAGATTAGTTTTTTACATTTTAGTAAGGAAATTAACATATCACCACAGAAATGCAGGGACTGTAAATATAGTCCTTTTAAATTTGTTTAACTTAATGTAATGTAATTATTTTCTATCAATTACTTAATGTGATCTGAATTGCAATAACTAGTAAAATAGCTTAAACAAAACTTTGCAAAAAAATGTTTTAGGCACATTAGACAAATACCTTTGTTTTGCATGTACCTTCTGTTTTTGCATTAGCAAGGGTATGTGGGGTTTCACTTTCTGCGTTTTGTTTGTTGGGGTCCGATTGCGAGTACCAAAGACAGCAGCAGCAACCAACAGATGCTGTACAGCCCAGCATTGCAGGATTTGCAAGACCAGAATTGACAGAACAAAGGTTCATTTGTATTTTCATGCACTTGTAATACAATAAAAGTTCTACATATACCTTTCTTTTCTTTGAAACCTTTTTTGATAGGAAACTAGTTCTGTTGACATAAAATAAAAATGTTCAATGGCAATGACAAGATGTAATAGTGGTATTTTTTATTACATTTTTATATTGCCATTGGTTTAATGGGTTGAAAGGTTAAAATATTAATAGAATGTAAAAATTTACAATACCAATTTATAATCTTTTTTAATTTAATTACTTTCTGGACTCGGGCGGACTCGGGCGGACTCGACTCGGACTCGGCCTTTAAGAACTCGGACTTGAGTCCAACTCGGCCCCTTTTGGACTCGGTCTCGGACTTGGACTTGATGTTTAAGGACTTGGTCTTGACTCGTACTCGACAAAGGTGGACTCGGACCCAACTCTACTTATCGTCTCTGAAAATAAAGAGTCAACTCTGAATCATTGAAACGAGTCGTTTTTAAAACTAATCCCAAGCCGTTTCATGTTGACGTCAACATGAAACATTAGCATATTGCCCGCCCACTTGTTGGTCTTTTCGCATTGGTTTGAATGAAAATGCAAATTCATTCTGTGCCACTAGGTGCTGCTTTAGGAGCGGTAAAAATAGCGGTTTCCCCAGTAACGCTGAGCAGCACTGCGCTCACAAACGCTGCTTTATCAGGCATTACAGTCATGATGAAATGAAAATGAGGCCAATCGGACCAATCACCGCAGATTAGCGTCACGCAAAGTAGGGGTTTGGAAAAATTAATCGTTGAGCGAATCGTTTTGGAGTCGTTGAGCAAGTAAGGTAAAAATAAATGCATATTATAAGACAATTAAAGTGTTTTTTGACCTTGCATGCATGTCATCCTGTTATTGGGGACTCCCAAAACCAAAATATGAACCTTTCATTACCCATAATAGGGGCACTTTAAATCAAGGTTAAGGAAAAAATCACGTGTGTGTTGTGAATTACATGTTTTTTTTTGTTTTGTTTTTTGTAATAGTAATCCATGCAATTCCTTGTGAATGAGACCCAATGTTTTGAAAATAACTTTTCGAGTCATACACCACCATGATAGTTTGTCTGCTTGCTGTGGTAAGAATTCTGCAACATTGACAGAGGAAGGCACCTTCATGAAGGTTTGGTAGGAGGGTTCTCCAGGCTGAGGGGAGTTGACCACCAGATCCATGAGGGCTTGTCCAGGTGCAGGCGGGCACAAACGCACTGAGACCAGCTTGGTGAGCTGAGCCTTCACCTCTGGGTCCATGTTGATGACCTCCATGTATCCCCCTCGAAAACCACATCTGAAAGTATGTGTTTGTTTATGAATCTTAGAAAACCAAATACATTGTATGGACTGGATGAACTCAAACCATCAACATGCCATGTATTGTTTAATTCATTGATTCTTGAGTAAATACTTGTATACAGCAGGGCCAGATGTCACTCCATACCAAGTGTGTGCGTTTTTATCTGAGATGACAGCGTGATAGACCTGTACTCACTCTCCCATGTAGCACTTAGAGGTGGAGTGGAATGATGCCAGCTCAACTTTGCTTGAATACTCTGGACCCATCTCAAACAGCACTTTCTTGAAGGAGTGAAACTCACAGCCCTCTGCATACACATTATCCTGATATACCTATGAAAGAGAAAGAGTAAGATAAATATTTAGTGTTTTTTAAGGAAATATCGTCTTTAACCCTTCTATGAATATTAAGCCTTCTCTGCCTGTAGATGCTGATGCTAGGGGTGCACTTGATGTGAATACAGATTTCATCAAATGATATAATATGGTGTAAACCCCCAGTATTAATTTACCTCATCAGCCATTAGGAAGAGGTTTTCTTTGGCTGCAAATCGGATTACATCTTCAATACATTGTCTGCTTTGTACCTGACCTATTAAAAGACAGAATGGAAATAAATTGTTTCAAAAAGAAATAATTCAGAAAAGAATCTTGCAAAAGGTTATTTATACTATATTTTGGATCACTATACCATGCAAAAAAAAAAAGAGTCTTATGCTCACCAAGGTTACAAAAATGTAGTGAAAACTGTAATATTGTGAAATATTAAAACACCTGTTTTCTATTTGAATATATTATAATGTCATTTATTTCTGTCATTGCAAAGCTACATTTTCAGCAGCTTACGGATCCCAAAAATCTTACTGACCCCAAACCTTTGAACTGTAGCATCTGTTTATATATATGAAGAGTTCAGATGCTAAATCCTCTAAGCGCCGTCAGAAAATGTTCATCTAAAATTTGCATTTTTATTAGGCTCCTATGTTTATGTTCAGTAATTTTACTGTAATGGCAATGTATAGGTTATTTGCTATGCAATTAAAGTGAAACAACTGAACATACATAAAAATGCTCATTTTAGAAGAACATTTCAGACAGCACTTAGAGACTTACTGACTTCACACAACCAAAATAAAGATAAATATAATATTTTACATATTTATATTTGAAAAAAAAAACTGTAAATGTATTATTTTATAATTAATTGTTATTATACTGTTATTATACCAAATAAAAATCAGTTTGAATAGGTAGTTATTATTACTGTATAAATCATTTGAATTCTTATTGGCTCACCAGTGGGGTTTCCGGGGTTGATGATGCACAGTACACGGGGGTTGCAATGCTCCCTGGCTTCCTGTAGAGAGCGCTGTAGCTCACTAATATCTAGACTCCAGCACTTCTCCTCATTCAAGTAGTAATTGACCTGAACAGCACCCAGCTCTGCTATAGATGCAGAGTAAAGAGGGTACTGAGGAATAGAGATCATGACCCCTGTCCGTGTACGACCCTCACCAGCGGTCAACAGCTTTAGTATGGTCTAAACGACAACACGAGAGAATAAGAAATAAGAAGACCATAAGAAACAAGACTGCATTTCTACAATATTTTTATGTTTTTGGAGTCTTGTCATGTGGTTTCTAAATGGCTGTTTACATCTAGAAGGCTCAGTGTAAGACTGTTTTTTTTTTAATGTAACAATCGTTAGTGTGATATACTAAATTAAATTAAATTAAGTGAATAATACATAAAACTAAATAAAAAATATATAATTTTTTTGCTGTACTAATAAGAACTAATAAGTATACTGGATATAGCAAAGCAGGAAACTGGTGGACTGTTTCTTTAATTGGCATACAGGCTGACTCTGAGTATACAAGTTCAGTGTACAGAGAACTGTGTTTGCGTTTGCCTGACGTACCACAATGCCGTCACTGGCTCCCGTCGTGAGGTAGATGTTATCAGGATCAGACGGAATACCACCGTCACGACGCTGTATGTAGCTTGCAACATCGTGCCTCACACAGTCAATGCCCTGACTGGTTGTGTACGCACCTGAGAGAAGGATACAACTATTTTGAATATGAAAATAGTTTCCTCACAAACTATAGCGCCTAAAAACCTCAGAGGCCTTTTGGACAGTGACTAATATTGTCACTTTAATCAGTAACATCTTGACTGGAGAACACTGGGTAACATCAGTAGTTAACAATTAGTACAGTTAGAGTTTAGTTTATAATTAAGACTTTTGGTGCATATAAACATGTATATAAGTCCTGTAACTGGTCACCACTTTTTTTCTTATTCTGTGCAACACAAAAGATTTATCCATATAAAACCAGTTAAAAGTCAATGGGGTCCAAAAAAAACTGGATCCTGCAGGTTCTTATTGTATGAACAACAATGACACTGTGAGACTTTTTCTTGTTCTTCTTTTTTTTTAAACTTGAAGACAATTTTCATATTTGAATGAACTATCCCTTTAGGGTTTTCCCTATTTTTAATTTGCAGTTCGCTTAAAATCAACAATAAATGAAAACTGACCATATTTACTTTATTAATACATATTTCATAGCCTTACTGTAAATTATACCTCAGTGCACTGTGCACAATATTCCAATACAACTTTACTTTTCAGATGACATCACCAAGGCCTCTTATTTTTCCTTTCCAAAAGAGAGCACTGGATAAAAGCAAGAACCTCTCAACATGTTTTTTCCTCAAAAAATATCCAGTTTCTCTCATAAATGTATCACATTACAGAAATAAAATAGGTTGTCATTTCGTGTTGACTTCATATACATGTACATTTAAACAAAATTATTATCTAAATGTAATATTTCACATAGTCTTTCACATTATATGAGATCATCTGCATGTGTAATAATTATAAAAAAAATTATTGGAGACAATTGGAGATCATTATAAATAATTATTGGAGACTGTTGTCAATTGATATTTCATGCCAACTCTCATAATACACACATCACATACCGATGCTGTTTCCTCCACATGATTGCAAAATACGTCTCGCTCGATTTTTGGCATCTTCTGGAAACTTGTTGTCATCAAGTAGTTGTGGATAAGTACACAACGCTATCACCTAGAGAAAACAAATAGCTTATCAGGCTACATAAAAATCTATAGAAACAAAGCAAAACTAATAAAAAAAAAACTTGGCTATGTACAAATCGGTTCATCAGAAACTGCTGACTTTGGTTAATGCATGGAACAGCTGAAAGCACAGTGGACCTGAAAATGACTGGAAACATCAATGAATGAGTAGATCATTCATTGAGACTCTTAGTCAGCAAAAGGAGAGGAATCACGTACCTGTCGAAAAAATGTGATTGGCCGTTGGCCCATAGCGTGAGCATCTCCGATGTTTGCTTTAATGACCTCTTCAAAAGGTTTCTTGACCCCCTGTAATAGAGTGAAAAACCAGACTTTCAAGTCATTCCAAACACACAAAACTCAGACAAAACTCATGCACCTTGGTGTGAGAAACAATGAAAACAATGCGTTCTAAAATTGGCTCAAAAATCAAAATGTTTGTAATCCTCCAACTGGACAGAATCATAGTTTAAAGCCAAAAAAAAAAAATCTGTACCCATACACTAAACAATTTTCTGTTAAATCTGTCAACTTCCCAAAATCTGGCAGACTGGCTATGACTTTTTGCCATGATGCAAGGTTGAGGGATTGCCAAGCCACTGCTAAGCAGTTGCTAGTGGTTGCCAGTGTATTCAGGGTGGTTGGTTAAGTGTTCTGGCTGGCCAACTCAGAAGTGCCCACCAACAAGTCTCAATATGTGTGTTTGACTTAATGCAGCACTGAGCAGACTGATCGGCATTTGACTTGAAGTAGTGGATGCTGGTTAGAAATTTGGGCACTTGGGATAGTGCTGACACCACATCACTGTGACGCATCCCATCAAAATACAACAAGAGTGAGCAGTCAGCTGGCTCATTCTGCACAGTTTCTCCAGAGAAGCTATACAATCTCTGATGACAATACAGCTGTTTAAAAACTGGCTGTATCTCGATGACAACAATGTTGTGTTTCATGTTTATTCTGACACTTTCAGTTCCACTAATGATCACAAATCCGTGTTTTCACCGTGAACACACCTTATGATATGGCCCTGAAATGTAAGAACATTAATATTCATGATGAAGGCTCTACCTGATTGGTTGGTAAAACAACATGCTAATCAGCGGCCTTAATATAGAGTGGGCTTTAGGCATAGGGACTAACATCCTACATTTTAAACATTTGCACTTCAAGGCTCTTCTTCACGTTAAGGGCCAGATTTACTTACAGCTTGCGCCAGAGCAAACCGTCTTTTGGCGTTAAAATAGTATTGTCAGGATTTACTCAAGATGCGCAGTGAAGACTTAGCTCTGAAAAAGCATGGACACAGTTATTTTTGCGGGTTCGTGTATGTTGCGTTCATTCGTTTTTTGATTTAATATTGAAAAGAGAAACATGAGAAAACGGCACCATTTTCATTTTTCGTTTTTTGAAAAGACAAGAATTCGCCTTAATTTTTTGTTTTTACATTCAGGGGTAGAAAATGGATAAACAGTTTGAATGTTCAATTTCCACGTGTGGGCGGGAATTAAACGCCCCTTTCCATTGATTGGTCAAGCAAAAATTAAACGGTGCCGTCATCATGTCGTCTTCGGTTCTGTGCAACAGAATAAGAGTCCTCTGCTGTTAAGGTGTCTATTGTAACTCCTGCATTTCGTCTCTCTGAAAACAGGGTTTACTTCTGTGTAGGCATAGTTTCTCTATGGCAAGTATTAGGTGCTTATTGCAGAAATATGTATGTACCTCGGATCTGCAGCCACATTACCATTTTAGTCTATTTCTTTGGCACACCGCACATTTTATTTAGCTGTCCATTTATCAAAATCTGTGTGGCAAAGATGCATGACGCACTGGACAACACAGGGCGAATGCATTCACATTATAGTGAAGCGCAGACCAGTATTGATTTTGTGTGCATACGCAGCAGTCATAACTTTTATTTTAGACCGTACAGTTTCATTAATAATGAGTATGAATTGATTTAATTTTAGACACAAAACAATGTGTTTTATTTGACTTAAAATACAGGCGTTTCATTCTTGAATAAGTCAGAGTCTTTGAATGAATCGTTTGTGTGAGTGGTTCAATGACCCATTTGCTTTGCTCCTGAACAAATCAGCATTTTGTACGAATTGGTTGAATTGATGACTCTATGACTCATTCATCAACACAATGACTTGCCGCCACCTACTGGCGATGTAACCTTCACAATTCAAGTATCCAAATGTTTCATTTTGTCACTCATTTAATATTTTGTAGGCTATTCAGAATGTTTTTGTTTTAAACATTAATCTCATTCCATAATGCAATTGCTGTGTTAATGCAATGCCGTCTGAGAAGCATTAATTGTGTAAATACATCTAAATTCAACTTAAGATGCAGCTTCTGTGCCACAGTGCAAAGATGGCTTTGGTTGGTACTGATGTAATTGGTAACACCTATAATGTCATATTTTTTTAAATATTGACTAAATTCAGGAATTTAATATTAAAGTGACAGACATATTTTTTAAAGTTAGAAAAATGCCCTTTTCTATAAAAATAGCATATATATCAGCATTATATATACATGTGCAACATGCCGTTGGATAATGACAGTATCATATAAAATTCTCTATGAAAAAAACCTTGGACAAATCAATCAAAACGGTAAGATAGCTTTATATTCACACAAATACCGATACTGGTCTGCGCTTCACTATAATGTAAATGTCACGCAGCTTTGCCACACAGATTTTGATAACTGGACAGCTAAATAAAATGTGCGGTGCACCAAAGAAATAGACTAAAAGGGTAATGTGGCTGCAGACCTGAGGTACATAGCCTAGGCTACATATTTCTGCAATAAGCACCTAATGTTTGTCCTATAGAATCTATGCCTACACAGAAGTAAGCCCCCCGTCTAGGCCTGCCCCAGTATGGTTTGTGTCAAGCCATTAGTCTGGTTGTTTGATGAGAGAGAGACGAAATGCTGGAGTTACAATAAACGCCTTAACAGCCGATGACTCTTATTCTGTTGCACAGAACCGAAGACGACATGATGACGGCACCGTTTAATTTTTGCTTGACCAATCAATGGAAAGGGGCGTTTAATTCCCGCCCACAAGTAGAAATCCAATATTCAAGCTGTTTATTAATTTTTCAACCCATGAACGAAAAACGAAAATTTAAACAGAATTCTGGTTTTTCGTGTTTTGGAAAAAAACGAAAATGTTCAGTTTCATTTATGGCAATTTTAATAAAAATTACTGACGCAACGTACCATCCGGGTATCATTCGATCATTCTCCCGTTTTTTTGATTTAATATTGAAACATGTCTCCCTTTTCGTGTTTCCAAAAAAAATTCTAATTCAGCTTAAATTTTTTTTGTTTTTCGTTCATGGGTGGAAAAATGCATAAACAGCTTGAATATTTGATTTCTACAATTGGGCGGGAATTAAACACCCCTTTCTGCTGATTGTCAGCCGAAGATCAAATCGTGCCATCATCAGTTCTTTCGCAGAATCACGCAGCAGAATAATAGTCCTCCACTGCTGCCGTTGTATGGATTCTTAACACATTTATTGCAACTACATTTAATCATTTTTTCATCAAACAAACAAGCTAATGAATAGCTCGACACAACTCGTACCAGGGTATAGTCTAGACAGGGCTTTCTTCTGTGTAGATATAAATTCTAGTCTTTGCATCAGCTGGGCATGGCAGGGTATGATATGACAGCTGACAGCTGCTCACCCGGCGCACCCAGTAATAGTTTGTTTAATTATTAATTAATTAGTTTCAAATAATATTTTAAACAACTGAGACAAAACAACAGGAATATAATTTGGCTTGGTATATTAGGCCTATAATGTTCACTCAAGAAACTGTCATTTTGATGACAACCGCAGAACAGCAGATATTAAATAGCCTACTGTTAGAGTTTTATAGTGTAGTCTTGTGTTTTATTAAAATTTGTTATAATTTATATCTCAAAAGGATATGCATTTGTGCGCGGCGTGAGCTGCTGTGCACTCGCACTGCAACGCAAGAGTTTCATAAAATGTAATAACTTGCCATTTCGGTTTGTTTATCACCAAACCCTCAGTATACCTTCAGTATGCTTGGAATATATGCCACGAGATGCATATGATTATTTTACTACAGATATGCATCCGCTTCAAAACAAACAAAAAAAAAAACTAAAGTCACCATTAAATTGGCAAGTTCGAGCAGGACATTTTTGTGTTATTAATTAATAAGCCTTTAGAACAACATTAAGGTGAGTAGTCACTCTAGTTCATACAGTTCCAATAAATTGTGATGTGTTTGCGGAATGATGTATGTTAAAAGCACACGTCCAGTTTTGTGTGAGTGAAGGAAATCCGCTTGGGAGTGGAGAGATTCGTCCTCGCTCACATGGATCGCATAACATTATGCGCTCTCGACATTGTCATTAGGATCACACTATAGAAACCGCCTAAAAGTAGAAATTTACTAAAAACAAGCCTATGGCAAGACATTTGGTAGGGGGGGGGGCACCTGGGGTGGCCAGCCAAATTTCAGGGGGCCGGTGCCATCCCTGGCCACCACGTAGACACGCCCCTGTCTGGCGCATGCCACGAACATGAAACACAGCAAATACTTGTCTTTTAAAAGGCTTAATTTAGATTATTTGACATTAAATGCATCATATAAGTCACTTTGGAATAAATCACAGTAGGCCTATGTATCATGATAAAAAAATCACTTTACAGTTTGGAAATACTTTAGGCTATAGCAAATAATTCGCGAAACCCCTCTCACATTAATAACCGCTGGTCTACACAGAGAGCCTCTGCCCAGGTATGAGTTGTGTTGAGCTATTAATTAGCCTGTTTGTTTGATGAGAAAAATATTAAATGTAGTTGCAATAAAATGGGTAATTAATCCATAGAACTGCAACAGTGGAGGACTATTATTCTGCTGCATGATACTGTAAAATAACTGATGACTGCACGGTTTGATCTTCGGCTAACCAATCAGCAGAAAGGGGCGTTTAATTCCCGCCATGTGTAGAAATCAAATATTCAAGCTGTTTATTCATTTTTCTACTCCTGAGCGAAAAAGTAAAATTTAAGCTGAATTCTCTTTTTCGTCTTTTGGAAAAAAACAAAAAAACGAAAAAGGAGACGTTTAAATACAATATTAAATCAAAAAATGATACACGGATTGTACACGGACCTTTGCGCCTGACCTTTATTGAATATGCATTTGTAGGAGTTTCCCTTTCAGATGCAAAATTTATGGGAGGAGAGTATTAAAATGAATCACGCAACACGATTTACTAACGTTTGCCTTCGTCAAATTACTGGTATTTGCACCATTATTTAACACCCAAAAAAACCACTTCTTAAACTATTTAGCGCCTGTGTCGCAAGTAGATAACCCGCACTTGATGAACTCTGCTTATTTGCGACTATGCTAATTTCCACTGCACTTGGTATATTGCAATGGTCGATATGTAAAAGAGATGTTGCGTCTGTGTTCTTTAATCTGCGATTTGTCAGTAAATAACCTGTAGAAATTTCCACATCCATCGGCGCTGTTTTGGAATTGCGCTCTCGCTCTTATTTGCCCTGTTTAGTAAATCTGGCCCTAAGTCTAAAGAATTTTTTTTTACAGGTTTCATCATTCACCAGAAAAATCCTTAAATCTGATTACTTAGAAACAAAATAGCAGATCCAGATCCTCCTCAATTGTGCAAGATGATTTTTGTGATTTTTATTCAACCTCTGAAATAATCTGATCAGCAAAGTGTTAAAATGCTGTTTACGTGTCTTATCTGGTGAACAAACAAGCAGCAAGGGTCAGTGGTACTGCTGATGGCAGAGGTTCACCCAGTCCCCTTCTGTGTCCCATTCTTTCTGTTTACTCATTTCAAAAGCTCTTTAACAGACTGTGCAGCTGAAGCCTCACAAACAACCTCCCTGTCACTCTCGCTGCATGCTGATTGGAACTCCAAATATGCTGTTCTCTCCCTTGTGGTAGCCTACACACGGTTCTGACAGAGCAAGATAATAAAACTGTTGTTTAACTGTCATCTGAGGATTTTTTCAGTGACATGTATTACCTGCTTAAGGAAATGATAAAAGATTTCAGTGATCAGACAGATGGAGTGAAAGCCCATTCAAACACTGAATGTGAATTTGTGGAATAAAGACATCGCCGTAGGAAAGAGACATCAATGAAATCTCTTCAGTAGCTCAACTGTTGGTCCTGCAGTGATGAGATTAAATGGAGACAGGGCTTAACCCCATATGTGCCCCCTGAAAAGTGTTCATATTTGCCAAGGAACCAGTGTCTGCAATATAAAAGTCACAGTTTTCCATATGAAGATTTGTCATCATTCTCTGAATTGTGTAGCCAGCAAAGGGAGTGATGAGCTGACAAGAATAACGTGATTCCCCAGTCTGCTATGAGTCAGCATTCATCAGCTGCATTTTGAACTCTCCACTCTCAGAAATAAAGGTACAACAGCTGTCACTGTGGCGGTACCTTTTCAAAAGGCACACTTTTGAACCTATTAGGTTCTAATATGTACACTTTAATTACCAATATGTACCTTTAAGGTACCAAAATGGACCCTTTAGGTATAAATATGTACCTTTTGAAAAAGTACCGCCCCAGTGACAGCTGTTGTACCTTATAGAGTTCTTTGGTAAATCAGCCAATTACTCAGCAATTGCAGTTATGAAGTGTAGAAATAACAAATGTGTGAATGCATGAATTTCTCACTGCCTATACGAGAGAAAATATCACACACCCTCGAGACGATGGTAATAGGCAGTTCTACAAATGATGGAAATAATGTTTGTTTTATAAAAATCATTATACAGTATTGTCATTATTGCAACTTTTCAATGTAAAGTGGTCAAAATCCTTCTCGTAAAAATGTGTTATGAATGTGAACTCTTGCAGTCGGCGCAGGTCCTTACATGATCAGCAGGAATGTGCTCCATGAATCCAATCTCATAACACGTTCAATGACAGTCAGACTTCTAGAAGTCACGCTGAAAACTCGGAAATTATCAAAGAGTTGCATGCAAATGCAGTATTTTAATAATATAATAACAAATGTACAAGAAACAAGGAAACCACAAATAAGGAAAAGAGAACTAAACTGGGGTGTAAGCAGATTGTATGAAAATAACACACTTCAAATCCTATCAAATCCCAGACGGCAGCTAATAATCCAGTCATTTATGAATAGGCAAGCATGGGTTGTATAAAAATCTCAACAACAACAACAAAAAGTTATGTAGAGTTAAAGGAATAATTCACTTAAAAATAAAAAAAGAATGAGAAATGGTTACCAAAACTGGTTACCAGCTTGTTCCACAATAGAAAAAGATACGTACAGGTTTTGAACGACATGAGCGTGAGTAGTAAAATTTTTCATGGTAAACTAGCCCTTTAAAACCCCCTAAATTAACATTTTAAAACATGTTTTTCTCAAGCTAAAACATATATGTGGTTTGCAAAGTTGTCCTCTGAATTTGAGTTTAGGCTGCAGGAAATCTTTTAGTATATGTCTAATTATAAAAAAAGGTTTCTGTCAAAATACCAGTGTTGCTGTGACAGTTCAGTTTATTCTTCTCATTGTTGTACACTTAATGTCCTGATTTCTGCAAGGTGGCACTGAAATTAACTCTTATCAACCTTTATATGGCAGCTAAGGTTTAGTCTCAAGAGAAGCACTTTTATATTCAGCTATAATTAAGCATTTTTGGAATGAATGCCTAAATTATACACCTCTTATGAGTCTAATTTCGAACATAAGCTATGTAATTAAAGTAGAACATTAATGAGAGCTTTAACAGTTGAATTTCACTTGAGCGCACATGTTTTTTTTTATATAGCTATTCAAAACTAATCCAACAAAATTGAGAACGGTGCATTAGTCCGTTTTACACTTGTGATGGAAATATTTTATTTAATGGCCTCAGGAGTCAAAAGGGCATGATCAACATAGAATGTTCTGAAAAGTTCAGACTAAGGATGCTGAGATCAAAGACTGTGTCTCTATGATTAAATAATCTATACTTACCCAAAAAGTGCTTAAAACTGTAGAATGACAAACCAATGACCAGATCAGTATAACCAATTACAGTGAAGAAGACTTGAGTGACATTGATTTTTACTCAACTACAAGGTATAAATGTTCATGTATCCTTCTGTTCAGGGAGTCTCTCTTGGTTGTTGTGACCAGTGGGCTCCAGGCCGTGAATAAAACTTTAATTCCTGCAACGAGCAACTTGGGAGTGGTGTCTGGTATATGCAACGCAGCTGAGGAATAGAAGTACTAAAGATTCTACGCTCAAAAGACCACCGCAAAGACAGTGATAGTGTTAGAAGACAATAGAGCCTGTGTGCTCATGTGTGATTGAGGTAGTGATAGTAGCTTCTTGGCAGGACACCGTCACCACACTTCAGGGAAGTATTGTATTGTATTGTAAGTATTTGGGGAATTATACTGTAAAACCATTGGTATTTCATTAAAAAGAAGACCATGTTCTTATTATTTATGAGAAGTGGTTTCATTAAATTTTAACAAAGGCATGTTGCGTGTCACCGCAGTTAAATCGGTGTCTGTCATGATAAAACTTTAATATCAAACCTATATAATGAGTTTGGAAATTTGAGAGAAATGCTTAATAAATGCACTGTAACTAAACCCATTAGATTTCACCCGACTAAATTTACTTAGATATTTTAAATCTTTTAAATCTTATGATATTTAGTCGACTAAAACTAGACTAAACTAAATGCAATTTTAGTCAAAAGACTATGACTAAAAATAAATCAAAATTTGCTGTCAAAATTAACACTGTATGAAAAGAAGCAGCCTTTCTATTGCTGTGAAAAATGTATTTTCATAATTGTTCTTAAATTAAACTGTACAATGGTTGTCAGGCCATAGGAATCATTACAAACTGGATTGTTGTGAAATCTAACTTACATAAGGAGGGGGATCGCATTTACATCTAAATGATAATTCAATTAAACTAAACGGATTCAGTCAGTGTGCTTGTCACTGCGTGCTTAACTTGTACCACGCCTGACATCTTAACAAAAGGCAAGTAGTACACGCCAATATTTATGTTGTTTCATAAAAGGCATTCTTGCAAAAGAGTTCAGCATACTATATGTGTGATAGAAAACATAGGCTTAGTGCTGAAATTGTACTTGCACTTGATTATGGCTCTTTCATTCTCTCACATGTCATTCTGTCCCTCAGGCTGCAGATGTCTGGAATTCAACAAACAACAGCAGCGTTCCCAGTAGTTGGTACGGATGGGACTAGATTGCAAGCGGCACATCTGTTTCTCACTAGGGCGAGACTGAGTCTCTGTCCAATATAACCAGATGCATCTACCAGAAACTCCCACCTCCCCAAAAAAAGACCAAAAGCATTACAAAAGAGGAGATGATTGTAAATGGCAGCCAATCAGAGGTAGCTGTGTGTCTACCGCCCCTAAGGGAATGCCAAACTTTAATTCCGTTTGAGCAGAGGGTGGATGGTTTGTGTTGGAAAGAGGTTTCAGACCTGTAAAACTGAGTCACGCAGACTTTCGCAGTATGAGGCATGAGGGACAGTGGGTCAGATTTCACTGAGCATTTCTGTAGTTATTACAGCTGGCCTTGCTCCACATTAACTGCCATTCATTTAGTCAACATATGACTGATGATCTACATTCCAGATTTATAGCAGCATATGCATTAAAGATACAGTGCAGGATAAACAAATTGTAAGGTTAAAAGGCTGTTTTAAATGAAATGTAAAAAAGAAAAAACAAGATTGTAACAGTGTGCTGACTTTTCACTTTTTTCTGGTTGTGCACCTGTTTTTGTTATTTTTCGTGTACACCACCCCACTCCTTAGAGGATAGAGGTATCTGCTGCTTTAAAAAAAATGAGGAAAGTTTAAGGAAATGTTCATAACATATCATATTCTAAATATTAATCATATAATATACATTTCTGGTGTATGTGGAACATTATGATTGATAACCAGAGACATATTTTCTCAATTTTTTCTGATAATAATAATAATTCTAATACATTTGGGGTGTAACTTTGTACTGTCGGGTTTTTGTGGAAGTCACCAGTTTAAGTTCCAGCTCCAGCAAAAACCAGCAGAGGATATTATTTTAGAAAGGTTATTCAATAATGCCGAAATGAAAGCAGTCCCCCCCCCCCCCACCCCCCCCCCTTTTTTCATGTAGGATCCTATTGAAACGCAGGACATAATGAAGGGTTACTTGCTGGTTAGTTTCAGGAAATTTTAGGGGTGGGACATTCTCACTCTAGCAAGCATTTGATTGGACAAAATCCTGTTCAGTGCAATATGATTCATCAATGTTTTTGATTCACAATCCATAATGTCCATAATGAATTTAGTTAACTTTTAGTAGTATGCTAGAATATATGTACTCAAAGCTAAAAGCCCTTGACTAAAAGCATCAACACTTAATTCTGATTTAATAAATCTTTAGACCATATGTTCTGTAAGAGCTATACAAAAGACCATTCTGTTATTGTTTATCAATGTCTGCAACAAATAGCCATTTTAAGAATAAATGCAAATGATTTACAGTAAGGAGTTTGCTGAATGTTAATAAGCATATGCATACTGTGTATTATGCATCTCAATACGGTATAATCATACACTCATTCTCCTGCTCCTGTGCCCCTGAAACATTGCGTGTGACTCACGCACATTTTATGGTTGTGGACTTTTCGTGTGGTCGTCTGGTCATCGAGTCACGGTCCTGCAGAGTTTAGCTCCAACCGAATCAAACAGAGCAGCCTGTATTTTCAAGTAATCCCGAATACTTTGGTTACATTTTTCAGGTGCATTTGATTAGGGTTGGAACTAAACTCTGCAGCACAGTGGACTTTTGAGTTGCTCACCTCTGACGTAAGTTCATGTACTTTGTAACTACATGGATACTATGTACATATACTTGCTTTTGCAGTATTGTAATCTTTTACATACCAATAAAACTTTGCTGCGAGAAAAGACAAGACAAACAAAAGACAAAGAATGCGAGTGACAGAGATTGCATCGAAAATAGGGAAGTATACAGTAGGATCCCAAAGAAAGATTTGTACATATTAGGTGACGGCCACCTTTGTCATGCATGTCTTTCCCAGAAACCTAAAACCGATATGCCTGACAACAGTCCAAGACGAAAACAGAGGGCATATTCTTTCCAGATCAAGAAATCACCCCACAGACGATGCGAACAACATCTCGCTGCATCATTATAATATGACATTTCTGGAACAACAGTTAACGTACAGAAACAGTACAGTTTTTTTGACAGCAATGAGAGAGAGTTGTATTGGCGCTCTTTCACAATTTAATTACAGGACACCTTTAATAGAGTCTGTTGACCTTTTTCTTGCAGTACTTGTTTCCTGCAGTCTCTCACCGTCCGTGTCCTGTGTGTGTGTGTGTTTTGTGTGTGCGTGCGTGTGTGGGTGTGTGTGTGTGTGTGGGTGGTGTGTGAGTGTGTGTTGGTCTTGTGACTGCCAGTACCTGCATCTGAGCAGAGGCCGTCTGTATGGAGCTTAGGGCCAATTTATCGATGTAAAATTACTTGTGTGCATTATCCTTGTATAAAACTGGCTTAAATCATTGTCACACAATATTGAAATGGTTTATTTCATGCTTTGTTTAGATTATCACGGGTTTAAAATGTAATTATTATTTTTATAATGCATTTTCATGGTTTATGATTGAAGGTCTGGCTCTGAGACAAGGAGCATAAAAGCATTTGAAAAAATAAAAGGCATTTGAAGAAAAAAAAATCAAATAACCAAAATAACTTTTGTAAGCTTTAAATAAGTGATGAATGTGGTTTAAAAACCAAATATAACACAAGATTATCTGGTGAGAATGTGTGTTAAATACTAGAAAATAATCCAGCTTCAGCTGTTGTTTTGCAACTGTGTGGCAACAGATGTTTGAAATCTAATATAATTTCCATGTGTGTTAGTTGATGGAAGGTGCTGTAGTTTACTTAGATACAGCCACCAATTTAAAGAGTGAGGTAAAGACTTGACAAACAGAGATCTTCTCTGTTCCTATGACAAGCAGTGCTGACTCTAGCCTGCGATCTTATCAAGGGCATGACCTCAGAGTTTACTACTACTCCCAGCACCACTCATATGACCATCTGAAATGAGGATTGCTAGATGTCTGTAGCCATAACTAAATGAGTAACAAAGAATGGACTTTATCCACTAATGAGTGATGACAGTCTGCTTCACAAACACTGACCTAGTTAAGTTTCCAAAAAAAACTGAGGATACAGAGTGACAGAGTAACAGGCACTGGACGTTTTTCTGCTAATTTGTTGTTGAATTAGCTAATCAAAGCTTTTCTTTTGAATTGCAACCCACTTTTAAAAGTGTCTTTGGTATGAACCTCAAGCACGCAAAGATACAGAAAGATATTCACTAGAAAAATGAAACCGCCTTTTTCCACTAAGAAGAAATAGCCTTATGTATATGATTCAAGAGGTTCAGTGCACATGCACTATTAGAACTTTTGTCAAGTAACCTAAAAGGTGCTTTACATAGTAAAATGGTTCTATTCAAAACTACATTACACTGTTACACCAAAAGTAATTTGTAAAAGTAAAATCACACCAAAAAAAAAAGCTTTTAAATTTCACAGTAGTTCAGTAGCTCGTCAGTTCACCTAGTTGTTTTCACTTTAGAGCGGGGTGATAGTCACATAAACACACTGCATAATTGTTATCCTGATATGCTACGCTTCCAAACTGTGCGCATGAGAATTACGGGATGTTTGCTGAATGTACAGCCTGCCATAACATAAACTTTCGCGCAATGCATTACTTTTTTTGCTAATATTTAATGAATAAAGCTTGTACCTCTTTTAGCTCCTTCTCGATCTGAACCGCACGCTGAACGATTGGTCCGCGGACCGCGTAGTCAACCTTCTTCACGTTGGCGTTCATGGTGTCAACGGTGAGCACTTTCCCCCGAAGTGGTAACGCTCCGTTTTCGGACATCTTCTGTTGTAGATGTTCGCTTTGGGCCGCCGGGAATGCAGAAAGATTCCTATGGGGAGAAGAAAGGGAAGGCAGTGGAGAAAAGTTCAGGACCCAGTCTGGAACCTTGGGGTACACTGCCGCGTAAGCCTCACATCTTCCCCATTTCAAAACACTCACGGTTCTATTAGATAACATTTTTATTAACAGTTAAAAGCGCAACAGGTTTACTTAACGGTTAAGAGGTAGAGCTTAAAACTGGGTTCTTAAAATTTGGTTATCAACGCACGTTTGCTGTTACGGGCGTAGTAAACCCTACAAAGATATATTTGAGAAGACCTTTGGACTGTGCATCAGATAGTTCAAGATTTCATAAGAAGCATGAGCAACTGCTGACCCCCACTAAATCCCCACGCCTCCTTTTTTCTACCGGGCTCAAAAACAGTACATTTAGTGTTTCTCTTGTCACTTTTCCATGACTGCCTCTTTTTAAATGGGGAGTTTTGTAGCCAGTATCTCCTCCCGAAAGTGGGCTATATTACGCACCAGAAGTGTAGAAAGGGAAGCCTCCTCGGTTACCGAGACGATAGACAGCAACGATTGACCCGCGTGAAGCGTCTGAAGCGGCTCCAAACTTTGACCGGTGTAAAACTTCCCTTCACAGTGAACCTCCTCCCATTGATCCAATAACTGAGAATAAAGCACGCCAGCTCCTCCCATGATGACTAACTAAGGCTCTGTGTGTCTTGCAGAAGAGATTAACAAACAGTGTGATCACATTACAGGGTTCTGTGTTCTTTGAAAGAATTGTTCCACAAAGGTACTGGCAAACTTCAGGAAATAGTAGACCAGTTGGAGAAAATGGCAAAATGACTTTAAAAATTGATGCTAAATCTAAGTTGTCATGATCAGGGACCATGATGTTCCAGACAGCATGCTCTTTATTATTCAACCACTTTGGTCTTATTGGAATATGTGAGAGGGGCTGGTTGGTTGTTAAAGAGGAGATATTACGGATATTTAAAGGGGTAGTTCACCCAAAAATGGAAATTTGATGTATATCTGCTTACCCCCAGGGCATCCAAGATTTAGGTGACTTTGTTTCTTCAGTAGAACACATTTGATGATTTTTAAGTCCAACTGTTGCAGTCTGTCAGTCTTATAATGGATGGCAATGGTTACAAAGTCTATGAGTGTAAAAAAAAACATGCACAGACAAATACAAATTAAACCCTGCGGCTCCTGACGACACATTGATGTCCTAAAACAAGAAACTATCAGTTTGTGCCAGAAACCGAACAGTATTTATATAATTTTTTACCTCTAATACACCACTATGTCAACCTGTCTTTGGGCGTGCGCAGGGCATCCGTTGCGTGAGGTGTGTACGCGCTCTGGCGTAGTCTACGAGTTTACGCAAGTGCCGGAAGTGATCTCTCGCACGTATTCAAAATGGTACTTACTTGCGCTTATCCGGATTGTTCAAACTGACTTCTGAGCCTGCAAACTGAAGTTATGGTTGATTGCTCTTCGACTGAATATCAACACACTGTCGAGTCGCTGCCTCCCCCGAATGATCAAGCATCACACCCGTCCCTTTTAATCGCCGCTACACGGCCGTCGGGCAAGGATGCTGGGCTGTCTAGTCCCTTCAAGCGCCGTGGGTTGAGAGAAGGACGAAGCCGCTGATAGAAGCCGGCCCCCTCTCGCGCCTCGGACCGGAGAGGGGAGCGCGTGTGGCTGCCGGACTCCGCCCCTTACCTGGACCCTTCCTTCCTGACCACTGCCCTTCCCTGCACGAACCCCGCAGCACGACGAGGACACCAGATCCCCTGTTTATTTTGGACACTTGATTCCCTTTTTTTTTGGACACTTTGTTTATTTTCTGTTAATAAACTGTGTCTGTCGTTTGCTCCTCCCGCGACAACACCCATTAACGTAAACTACGCAAGAGCGCGTACACACCTCACGCATCGGATGTCGTGCGCGCGCCCAAAGACAGTTGGACATAGTGGTGTATTAGAGGTAAAAAATGATATAAATACTGTTCGGTATCGGTTTCTGGCACAAACCGATCGTTTCGTGTGTTAGGACATCAATGTGTCGTCACGAGCCGCAGGGTTTAATTTGGATTTGTCTGTGCATGTTTTTTTTACACTCATAGACTTTGTTACCATTGCCATCCATTATAAGCCTGATGGACTCCAACGGTTGGACTTAAAAATCATCAAATGTGTTCTACTGAAGAAACAAAGTCACCTACATCTTGGATGCCCTGGGGGTAAGCAGATAAACATCAAATTTTCATTTTTGGGTGAACTATCCGTTAAAATGTTCTTCACATTAAGAAAAAAATGGTTCTTTTAAGAAAACGGTTCTTTCACATAAAGTTTCTTTAAGGAACCCAGAATAGTTCTTCTAAGGCACTGCAGTGAAAACCCACCTTTTCACTTTAGACAGTGTAAGGTTTACAGAACCTCAGACACTTTGATCTTCTGAGATGGACAATAAACACACCGTGCATTAACATACAGACATCTGTTTCCACATCTAACAGAGAGAAGATGCGGGAAAAGTCCCTTCTCGCCTATCCTCTCCACCCACTTCCTCTCACCCATCTCAGCCACTCAGAGTGCTAATAAAGATTAATAACGACAGATGAAGCTGGTTACTAGCACATATTTTAAGTTAGAGACACAAGCCAATGCCTGCTGCTGCTATTCTGTGACATAATACCTGATATAATACTCAAACTAGTTTTTCAGTGAGACGAGGGATAGGCTGTTGATGGTTACGTTCCTACAGTCAGGGGCCCCATAGACTTCCATTGTGAGCGCTTTTCTATCAACACATTGTCTTCGCAAACTGATGCATGTCACTGATCTCAACTGGTATTTATCCCGGATTATCCCTTTAAAGCAATGATAATGAGACTGGGTGTGGATGAACAGCTTTATATGAAACATGCCATTAAATTATTTTTAGCCTTTTATACAGCTTATTGGCTGTACTTCAAGAATATTTCGGCTTTGTGCCGATCAGACTGCGTTGACCTTTGACTTGAAGGAGTGACTCAGGGAAACTGTTTTCCACCAATTGAAGACATGATAAGTTGAATTTGTTAATGGATAATTATATATGAACAAAACAACAAGCCTGCCAATTTCATATCCCGTAAAAAAAACAACACACCTCTTCAGACATTCATATACTACTGATAAATAAGTCTTCATAAGAAAATGTTTTACAGAAACCCAGGATTGGACTTCTTTCCTAAGTGCATCCAATAAAAAAAGCCATGTTTCCTTTTTATACATCATGCGCATTCAATTTATTTTGTCATTATCTTGTTTTGTTTTTTTGTTAGTTTCTCAATTGTTGCGTGCAATTGCAGGTTAACTATTGTGCTGTCTGTACAGTACAATGCTATTTATATTTAAAATGAGGTGTAAATATGTAATTAAAATGTTCATTGCAGCAATACTCACACCCGATATCCTGTCTTTATTTAACCTGCAAGTGTTTACTTCTTCTTTTACATCACCCACTGTT
Source organism: Sinocyclocheilus anophthalmus (assembly GCA_018155175.1). Lineage (NCBI taxonomy): Eukaryota > Metazoa > Chordata > Actinopteri > Cypriniformes > Cyprinidae > Sinocyclocheilus > Sinocyclocheilus anophthalmus. The sequence continues at coordinate 333,653 of JADLZN010005009.1, forward strand.
GTTAAAAAAATACAAGAGTCTGTTCTTGGAACATAATACGATGGGCAGCAAGGTGTGGGTCCACAGATTTCTGGCTGAGTTTTACAAATAAAATTTCTCACCAAGAAGAAAAAAGAAAGAAAAAGAAAATCACACTGTGAAAACATGAATGTGGTTCAGAAATAATAACAGCAGAATGCTAGAATGCAGAATGATTTTATTTCCTTGTTGGTGCTGAAACATGAAAATATAACTGAAACATAAGGAAACAAAAAATCTAAAGATGCATATGTATTTATTCACACCACAAATTCAAACATATTATAAAACTAATTTGTTCACCAGTGTCATTAAGTGAATGTTAACATACACAGCTTTCGAAAATGATGTTATGTTGGTCCTCAATGCCAAACACATTTTCCATTCAATGTTTCGTAACAACAAAACAAAGGATGTGGTATCACAGTGTGAATGCTACACATATACAGTTACACAGTAGTCATTAAGTGCTTTTGAGTCTATATTTTGATTCACTTTCTAGAATCACATTTGTTTATATTCTGTGTTTTTTATCCAGCTCCTAAGAAAGTACTTAAACAGTGACAGTAAAGAAATATTAGTAACACTTTACAATAAGGTCTCATTTGTTAACATTAGTTAATGCATTAGGTATCACAAACTAACAATGAATAATACTTATGCATACAGCATGTGTTATTATAGGTTTATGTTAATTTATAAATGTGCTGTTGTTCAATGTTTAATTCATATGATAAACTTCTTTAAAAATAAAACTGTATAAGTAGATGCAGAAATAACATTACAGTAACTAATATTAATAAATGGTGTACATAGTTCATTGCTAGTTCAAATAGAACCTTATTGTAAAGTGTTAACAAAATCTTAGATTAATATATTTCTAATACAACAGGCCGAGCCTGAATGATCACAGCCAGAGATTGATGCACTTAAATGGATAGTTCATCCAAAAATGAAAGTTCTTTCATCATTTACTCACCCTCATGTCATTCCAATCTCATGCCAACACAAAAGAAGATATTTGGAAACATGTCTTGCCATTTTTTCCTCAATGTGATTCACTGTTGTTTCGGAAAGTTACTGTCATTGTATGGACCATTTCTGGAAGATTTGTTTTTCGCAGAAAACACAAACTCAAACAGCTCATACAAGGACATGGGGGTAAGAAAATGATGACAGAGTTTTCATTTGATGTGAACTATCCTCTACTATTAATTCTTGAGCTGTTCATTTTTGCAAATCCAGTAAGTCTGCTACCTGGTTAAGTAACCCATACATGTCCAAGCCAATGCCCTAAAAACCAGTTGCAGCAGTTATCGCTGAGAGAGTCTGTGTAGCCACAGTACGCAAGGCAAACGTGGGCACAGACAGATCCATGAGGAGGAAGAGCTGGTGTTGGGAACTCTGCAGGCCATAACACTTACACTCATCTGTGACAAGGTAACACTGCACAGGGACGTGGGTAAAACCCTGAAAGAAATCCTCTGAGGAAGTTGAGGCTGACGAAACTGATGTCTCCTGAGAGGTAAAATATCGAGTCACGGCAAACGTATACAAAAGGCGGAGGAGCTCCAAACGCCTGCCTAACGAGAGGAGAGGCGTAGCCTCCGAAGGAGCGCCACTGCGAACACGAGGGCAGACGGTGACGGCACGTCGAGATTCACGGTTGATGAGGAGAAGCGCCTGGATGTCCCAGCGAAGGCTAATAGACGGGGGAAGAGTAGAATGTTTGGCCTGCTCCAAACAGCTGCGCAGGTTCTCCACAAAAGTGGACCAAAAACGACCAATGAGCTCATTCTCTGCCTTGTATAAAGAGGGTTTGGGGCCACAGAGGACACACACATGAACCCCAGGAAGTAGTTGGAAACTGAGCAAGCGAATGGCGACGGTAGGACTTCCTTGGGGCAGGAAGACCGGGTAGTCACATGAAGATGCACCAGAAAGTGAGTGCACCAAGACTGAGAGCACAACAACTTCTTGGGACGTCAGTCGAGACCACCACTTCTCCGTGGCCTGTGCCACACGGCCGTGCACCAGCAGACAGCCAAATTCACTCTCCGCTGCTTGGGCGAAGGAGTCTAGGGTTTCCTGAAGCAAGCCTGAGTGGGAGAGAAGCAAACAGTCGGCACACTGCGTCAGATCTCCCATAAATCCCTGATCATCACTGACGCGGTCCAGGAGCATGTCGATCAGGCGGTAGCAAGAGCGCAACTCCCGTTTTAGCCGCTCCACATTGCGTATGTTTGCCAGCTCGTCCTGTCCGAGGACCAGGACCATACAGTTCCACACGTTCTCCAGCAGGCGGCGCAGCTGCAGCTCACTGATGGCAGAGCCCTCGCCACCACTCACCGCAATCAGCATCAGGCTCTCCTGAAAGACCCCCCAAACCACACGGCTCCCTCGATCCGTCTCACAGCTCGCTAACTGAGCCCCGTGGCCGGCGCCAAACATATGGACACCATTTAGGGAGCCGATGATGGAAAAGGGAAGCTGCTTTACAGAGCCTCGTGAAAACAGAGGGACCCCACTGGTGGCTGTGAGGCACAGCAGTTGGAGGGTCTCTGCTTGCAGCATAGTGAATGTAGACTGGGATGGAAAGTGGCTCTAAACACCAATCAGTGATGGAGACATCTTTAAAAGCCTTTAGGTGCACAAAGACAAAATAAATAAACACATTAGTACTTCAACATTGAACATACTGCAAAAGACACGATGGTGTAAGTAAGACACCCTCCTAATGTGCTTTACTTTTAAATTGTAGCATGTTTAGATACAAGTTTAGCATGTGCAGCATTGATGATGCATCAGCCAATGTGGTATTAAAGGAAACTGATAGAAAAATGTGTTATTTTAGTTGTCATAGCATAAAATGTAACATTATTAATTTAATCATTTAGCAGACGCTTTACTTAAATGAGGACAATAGAATCAAAAAATATTTTTTTTCTAATACATAAAAAGAAAACAAGTAGATAGAATAAAAAAAAAGAATAGGGAATGCTAGTGTTAAAGGGTCATTTTTAAATAAAAATAAAACAAGTAGATAGAATACAAAAAGAATATAGAGTGTTAAGTTCAGTGAGATGGAAAGAGAACGTGTCTATAGCCCGGTTCTGTAGCTGGCCATCTTCCACTCAGCAGTGAAGCATTCACTAAAAGTCAACCCCCCCTGCTTCGGAGAATACAATTAAATTAATATTTCAAATAATTTCCTCAAAATTGGAAGATGGTGTTGACATATCACGGCTGTGACAATGGAAATATTAACATTAGGATTTAAAAAATATTCTAAAACTAAAACTTAGCACAGCCTGTCTGACACTGATGTACTCTGCACAGGTTAATGTGGCAAGGGGGTCCTTTAGAGTGAAAGCTGCCCCTGATATTCCCTGATTTTATTACATTTTATTGAATGTCTAAAGGTGTTGACAAAAAGTGGGGACGCAACTTTAAAATCGCATTAAACATGCATGTGTCATTAAAAACAACCTTGCTTTGATATGGAAGAGATTCTTAGAGGGTTTGCTTTTGATAAACGCCTCGTTTCATAATTAAATGGGTCATATGATGCGATTTAATTTTTTTTTTCTCTTTGGAGTGTTACAAGCTGATGTGCATAGATAAGATCCCTGAAGTTGCAAAGACTAAAGTCTCAACCAAAGAGATATTCTTTATCAAAGTTTAGACTCTGCCACGCCCCCCAAAACGGCTTGTTCTAACACGCCCCCCCATATCTACATCACTATGTGGAAATATTAGCATAATGCCACCCCAAATGTGCACGCAAAGAAAGAAGGCTTGGTTTCAGTAACCGCAGTTAGTGTTGCTGGAGCATGTCAGGGAGATGCTGTGTGTTTATAGGCGAAAGCAAAAGCACTTTATTTGGCCCTCCGAAAGTAGATGCATTTAGGAATCGTTAAGATTACTTACAAGACAGCAATGCATTTTATGGACGACCGTTTCGTGAACCTAGGATAGGAGGTCATTCTGACTTTGCTATGACACTCTGGCGCTTCTGAATCAGCTACTGTTTTGTTATTAGTTTAAGTATTTTGCTATTGACTGTTTAAATGCGGAGTTTAGCGCCATGTAGAGTATTGCGTCGTGTGTGTGTGTAAGTGAGAGAGAGAGACAGCGTCACAATCAACAGGAGATTCCCGCGTGTCTTAAAACCACGGCTTTGTGTACTGCACATTCTGTGTCTGTTTCCCTTTCGGGCTCTGTCTTTACATTTATTTTGAAGATGAAGCTCGCGATTATGGTAAGTGCTGTTACATTTCCATTGAGTGCTTGTGGTGTTCGGCCAATCAAAATGCCCTGGGTCAGCTGGCCAATCAGAGCAGACTGCGCTTGTCGTAAGGAGGGACTTTGTAGAAAACGAAGCGTTTGCGTTAGGCGGGGCATAGAGGACCTACAATAGTGTACATTATTTGAAAAATAATGTGTTTTTTTGAACATCAAAGCATGTCAACATATACAAATTCATTACACCAATACACAAAATAATGTTCTTTTTTAACGTCATATGACCCCTTTAAAAAAACATTTTTATCCATTTTACTGCATATTAATGATTGAACCCTTCTCTGTGGACAAACTGTTTTAGACGTAGTGAGAGGACAATAAGAGTCATAAATTTGGTATAATAATGAGAAAATTAAATTGAAGGTGATAATTTTGTTACAATACATTCTATTATTAATCCCTCGTGACATTTAAAATTGAAAATATTTTTAAGGCTAATAGCAGTTACCCTTGCTGGACTTTTTTGTCCCATGTCTCAAGAATGACTGAATTAATAAATAATAACCCAAGAAATCCACAAACAAAGCACTCAATAAGCCTATAGGTTTTAATACATATCAAAGCTATGCACATCTGAAATATATATTTGACACGTGCAATTAATAAATAATAACCCACGAACTCCACAAACATATTAAATAATAATAATACTAGCCACAAAACTTGATCCACAAATCCCTCATTAACTTAAAGCATCTTACCCTTTACTAACTCGAAAAGCTGGTCTTCATGTAAAGTGTATGCTAACGTGACACATCTGCGTCAAAATTAAATATATTAAAATTAAAAATACATTTTTCGTCAGTCTTAATTATGCAAACCTTGAACAAACCTGCTAACGTGAATCCACGCCGAAACATTCAGACTACTGTAATAAGCGTTAGTTCGCATAATTTTGACCAAAGGTTTTCCCCTCACAGAATTAAGCCGCTAATGACTTGAGCAGACAACTGCTAATAAGAAAAACAATTAAATAATTTTCTTGCCTGACTTTGAGAGTTGTAAACTTCACGTATCCACAGCAACATCTCTGACAACAGCGGTTCCGCTCTTCTTCGCAGACAATGAAAGTAAAAGAGAACTGATGGCTCCATACCGCCACCTTCCGGAGACTATATGTGAATGCAAGTACAGTATATAAAGCAGTTTCCTGTTTAGAATTCTTCAGCACTGAACTGCAAATATACGTATGTCTTACGCGTATTTAACATTTTATTTTATCAATCCTGAACAGTCTCACTTTAAGTACAGAACTTTTAATATAAAATACTCAACGCCCTCATTTTCAACAATACTTGTATTGCGTCAAATCTGAAGGATTATTATGATTATTATTATTATTATAACAGGAATTGGCAACCAAAAATAAAATTTAAGATATGCCACATTTATTCACTGGCATGTTTAAAAATGTGGAAAAATGTAATCAAATACACTGGTCTTTCTAAACATTTACAACTTGACAGTTAAATGTTACTTGCTACAGTGTTCTTAGCATTGAGCAGGATTGTTACATTTTAAGTTACATTTAAAACACACAAAAACATTGTTTTAATCATGCCACACAAAAAAAACGGATCAAATCAAAACAGTCCTTTTTAAAAGGAACCGTATTTTTAATGACACTTTCATTTTAACAAATGAAATGCTTAGTTCATACCAAAATGAATGAAATTCACACCTTGAAATGCGATCAACTCTGTATTGACTCCCGTTGTGTGACTCTTACAATTGACAAGTCAAATGTAAACCACTGAATATCTTTGAGTGATGCTGCTGTCTTTGGCATTGCTTAGGCTATCCATCTAAACAAGCCAAAGAAATAATCAATCATTTAAACAGTGAAGAAATCATGACAGAATGTAATCAATCACAGTCATGGATGGGACTCCATTTCTCCTCAACTGCACAGACTTTAGTCAGCAAATTTCTGGTGAGAACATGCTTCGTCGGTTTTAGTGCTTTTAAGCCAGTATAAACAGCTCAAAGATGGTTTGTTTCATTGAACCTACTAGACTCTTATGTGCCTTACAGTTGGTGTATTATTTTGGATAAATTTTTCGATTATGCTACTCTACCAGTCTCTTTACTGGTATAAGAAATATATACTCCTGCATGTAGTTGTAATAGGTAACGGACACACCTCAGATACCTGTTGATTAAATGACAAACATTTTAGATTGTTGTTATGATCGTCAACTAGCTGATGATTCTCCAAAAAAAGGTCACACACACAACGCATGTCATTTATAAAAAATGTATTTTAGTCCAGCTCTTTTCCTCTTCACGCCATCATAGCATACAGTATATAACGTCATCAGTTCTGAAAAAGCAGAATTGCTAAGCCTCATTCTATTATGGTAAACAGTACCACAATGACAAGAATATGTGAGAGAGAACTAAATTATTCCGGTTAAGTTCCATATTCAAGAAAGAAGGAGGCAGCTATGAAATTACAAAGAAAACAAGTAAAAGAAAAGTAATGCAATGCAATGTGTGACAAGAGACACATTTTTTACATTTGTGATTTAGATTTGCTGACTGGCTTTTCGTTTGTAATACTTTATCCTGTGCAAACTACAAAATGGCTGTTTTGGGGGTCCAAAAAGCAAACATAAAAGACATGAAATAATTTCTAAACAGTTATTTTAGGAATGAACGAGAAATCAGGAATTACAAATCACATCACTGCTTGTGACATATCAAGATTTTTACATTACATCAAGGTAGATTGACAGATAATAACATTACAATTGATCAGAATGCAATTTTATGGCTTTTTGATTTTTCTTCATTAACAAGGCACCAGAGAGGAACGATAGGATTGTTGCACCTCATAGAAGATAAATCGATAAAATCATCAAAAAGCCTTGAAGAGAGGCTCCTTGGCAATGTCGCAGAATGTGGAACTGGCAAGGAGTGGATCCTTGAGACATCATTGGTCCTCTTTACATGCCCATTCGAATGCTCTGAATGATCTGGAATATTGCTGAGGAGAAAAAAAAACAAAAAACAGAGTGACGTTACAGATGGCTGACATTCCAGCCTTTGGAAAACCTGAGGAGGAAGAGTACTGAAAAGCTAAACTTGCTGAAGTCAATCTTAACATAAATGCCAGCTTCGGGTATATAATGGGCCATTGCGCTAGTGGATAGTTATGTTTCTTCACTCTTTTGTCTCATAAAAGTAAACTATCTTTGTTATCTCTAACAAAGTAAATCGTATTCTTTTGTGGATCGAATCAAATAAAAAGATTGCTAAATCATCCAAGGCGCAAAAGTAAGGGCAAGCAAACAGAGAGCAAGATGCCCAAAAACATGTAACGAAAATGTAATTTGTTCAAAGCAAACAGATTCTCGAGGACAACGGGTAAAAACTCTGCGAGAGCTGGCGGCAACCCAGGAGCCCGGGCCAAAGAATGTGCCACATCAGATCTGGATGGTGCTGTTTATGACGTTGTCAAAAAGGCTACATCTTTTAAGCTATGTCTCAAAGCCTCCAATCCAGCTGGCAATGAGATCCATTACTCTTCCTGGGAGTACTTAAAGGGTTAGTTCACCCAAAAATGAAATTAGCCCATAAATTACTTACCCTCAAGTCATCCTAGGTGTATATGACTTTCTTCATTCAGACGAATCCAGTCGGGAGTTAGTAAAAATTGAAAAATTTCAAGCCGTTTAATGCCACTCAGCGGGTGTTGCATGCATCAGTCCAAAAGAAGTTAAATAAAAAGCGCCCATCCTTTAAAAAAAAAAGAAAAGTGTCTCACACGTCTCCGGGGGGTGAACAAAGGCCTTCTGTAGCGAATCGATGTGTTTTTGTAAGAAAAATATCCATATTCAAAACGTAATAATCACTTTAATGTAGCTTGCGCCAACAGTTGTACACGGAAGCAGCTCCGGGCTTATGACGTACGAGTTCAGCTTTGCGCATGCGCCGCTCAGAAGTGACGCACGTGGAAGCGCAGCGGAGAGATCAAAACAAAAAAAAAACGGTCACTTTATAGAATACAAAACGAGGATTTGTAAAAGAAGCATGTCGGAGAGATTTCGATATAAAGCAAGAGAGACTGGATTGCCTTTTTAAAGTAAGGAAACTGTGTTTCATTGCCCTTTTGACAAACGTTGGTTTGTTCACCGACTCACCGGCGCATGCGCAACGCTGACCTCATACGTCATCAGCCGTGTACATGCTTCCGTGTACAACAGTTAGAGCAAGTTACATTAAAGTGATTATTAGTGTTTAGAATATGGATATTTTTCTTACAAAAATGCATCGATTCGCTACAGGAGGCCTTTGTTCACCCCCCGGAGCCGTGCGAGACATTTTTTTTATGGATGGGCGCTTTTTATTTAACTTCTTTTGGACTGATGCATGCAACACCCGCTGAGTGGCATTAAACCGCTTAAAAGATCAAAGACCATTTTTAATATAACTCCGACTGGATTCGTCAGAAAGAAGAGACTCATATACACCTAGGAAGACTTGAGGGTGAGTAATTCATGGGCTAATTTTCATTTTTGGGTGAACTAACCCTTTAAGCGGTTGTTGGAAATGTTCTTCAATGCTGTTTCCAGAATAGCAACACCTGCAGATCCACATGTTGTACCCAGAGAAAACAAGCAGATAAAGTCATGCTATCAGTCCAGCCTTGTCCATGTAAATAGTGTGCATTATTATCTCAGCCTTCACTACAGTGCAAGGTTTCACAGTGTGTGCCAAAAAAAATGAGTGGAGGTCAGCTTTGTCTGCCCTACCTTGGGCTAAACAATAAGCACAACATATGCTAGTATAAAAATAAAATACTATCTAATTTAATGTGTTTATCATTTGCTGTGAGATATGACAGATCACTTGTTAATTGTGTGCATTGGTTACTCACCTGAACCGCAGACAACAAAGACGAAGAGCGCCAAGAGCCATGGTCCCACAGAAACTTTATCATCACTGACGTTTTTCTGCGTGAATTGATATTAAAATCAGTTGCAAATGCCCATTTTAGTTGTCATATAATTGTAGTAGTGCAGTGGGACTTAGCAATAAAAGTGTATATATACATTGCAGTATTAAGAACCACTATTTTACTGCAAAACTAGTCATTCCTTATATTAACAGTTTAATCAAACGTCTTACTTTTAAATCAGTTAAGTTAATGCATTACATGAAGTTAATTTCACTTTTGTTGATACACCATCGAACATCATGAAGAGCTGTCTTACCGATGACTTGACGTTGCCTCTCTGGGTGATGTTTTTGCTGTGTTTCTCGTTGGCCATACGAATCCTCTGTTTGGCGACCATCGTTGCAAATGCTGGTGGTGGGTTGTAAAAGTGAGCTGGTCACAAATATAACGAACACAAGCTAGTGAGGACGAAGCCAAAACTACGTCGATTTTTACCACTGATCAGTGCTACGTCCTCAGAATATAAGCTCCGCCCACACCGGAAGAACGCAAAAGGACTGAAACTCGGACCGCCCAGCTTTTTGAAAAAACGAGAACGTTATATATCCTCCTGAGAACCAGAAATAAAAAACGTTGTGAATTTAGTATTTCATCATGTCGTTACATTGTTTAGAGCATAAGAAAAAAATGGTAAAATAAAATTTTTGAAAAATTACATTTTATTCATAAGTTATGTAGAGGACACCAGGACTCTACATAGTTAGTTTTTCTAAAAATAAAATGACAAGAGTAGACATGAAAAGGCAAAAACAATGGGATTTTTTTTTTAAATCACCAATCAATTTTTAGGTTTCAGGATTTTTTTATAACTAACTTTGTTTAAGGATGGTTCTCAACTATGTTATAAAATATATAACAAAATGATTTGATATACCATTTTGCTTTATGCAATATGTGTGTAAAAATTCCATAAACTGGTTTCCCCATTAAGCACAATGTTATCTATACACTGTATCTAATTTGCATATTAAAGTGCTGTTGGGACAGCATGTTGAAAAAAGAAGTGTAATGATGGGAGTAGTAATTGGCCAGATTTTTCATAATAATATCTAATATTTCATAAGTTTCATTTGTTTTCCTATTCAATTCTTTTGCCTCCCAAAATGTATAATAAACATGCTTTTAGTCCTGGTGTCCTCTACAGTGGACATGTATGAAATGATGTCCTGTTTCATAACAGGAAGTCATATTTTGATTTGAAACCCCGTAACATTTTCCTGAGATGTTGATTTATGACAAACAATTTGAAAATCAGATTTAAATTATAATTACAAAATATTATCATATTTCCATAAGGATGTACAATTGTATCACCAAATTAATGTCAGGCATTTTTAAAAACCAAGGAGAGGGAGTGGTCACAGTGAAACATCCAATCATTTAGTATCTCTGGAAAGCTCTGAATGTGCTCCGTACAGGACTCCAGACTGTGACATGTGAGGTCTCAGAGAAATTCACTCAAATATCATGTCCACTACAGAGGCAAAAACTCCATAGCTGGGTCTCAGGAGGATATAGATAAGTGGTTAACACGATATTTTGTATCAGCCTTGCGTAGTGTGTCATAAAGCTTGTTAAAACGTTCTTATTGATAAGACCTTCAATTGGGATATAAATCTTGGATTCTTGCACAGTGTCTGTGGTGTTCTTATTTTTTCATTGCATTAAGTTACATGTCAATTATATTTGGTTTAAAACAGCCAGTAGTGTAACATTATTTCTGGAAATAGCAACTACTGATTTATGGAAGAAATTGTTTTGTTCTTTTTGAGTGAGAATAAATCGTTTGAACTGGTCTGTAACAGTCTGGGTTTTGAATTACTATCCATTTATTAGCTGAACTGGGACATATGAATGTATGATTACGTACGGAACAGCTGAATTGTTTTAGATTTATATATTTGTATTTTTATTTTCTATGCATGCCAAACGACTTGCATAACACGATTGCACCAAGTGCAGAACAATAGAAACAAACACATATCATGTAATAATAATAACAACAAGACATTTATACACTAAACGGTTTATCACTGAAAGTCATTTTTGACTTTTCAAAGATTTGTTGTTTTAGTTTTGCTATGCTCATCAAAGACAAAACGTAGGAATTGTCTACTAAAATGGACAGTTCTTACCCACAAATTTGCATTTGTGTATATAAAAAAAGATAAGTATATTAAAAAAATCAGTGTTATTTGTGTATTAAAAAAAATACAATAAAAAAATAACAATGTACTGAATACGAGAATTTGACTTGTAATAAAGAAAAATAATATTAAAATAATCGTAAGTATTTATTTAGATTCTGGCTTTTTTTCTGAGATAGGTAGGCCTGCAGAAATCGTTCAAAATAGCTTTAACACGAACATATTCTTTACATTTTATTTTGGCTCGTTTTATCTTGTTTGTTAATAGATATGTGTAGGGACGAGACCAGATTCATTCCACGACCAAATTCCATTTAACGTGTATTTAAAAAGAAAGCTTCTTTTTTTTTTTTGTGAACGGGTTCGTTGAACCAAGACGTTCTTCGTCAAAATGTGTGACCCCACGTCAAGCAGTCGCCAACCAATCCCAGCGTGGCTTCCTGGATTACCCGTATGAAATTCAGTACACCACTTCCTGCTTTCGGTTCAGTCATCAATCGTCGCGGGGAAGATGCGTTGGTTACCTCTGTCGGTGGCAATATTATGGGCCTGTTCTCTTTACAGTGCCTCTGCGGATAACAGCGGCGTCAAGAAAATGAAGGTGCAATTTGCCACGGGTCCACTTCTCAAGTTCCAGATTTGGTGAGTGAGAGTTTGGCCATTTTTATGTCGGTCGGTCCCCGGATGAGGCCAACCAGTGAATGACATTGAGTGTGTTGACCGTAGCACAGCGCGGCTCGACGTGTTTAACCTTGCAGAGATATTAACCACGAGTACTGTAAAGTGTACTGTGACAGAAGCGTTCATTTGTCTCATATGGCACAAGTAGTCTCGCAGATAACCTCAGCAGGATGTTATAATCGGTCGGTAATCCCTGTTAAATGGAGGGCTGTCATGTGAGGATTAGCTCATTAGTGTTTAACGTTATATCTGCGTGCTCGCGCTTAGTCATTTGAGACGCTGCATGTTTAATAATGCAGCTTTTATGGATTTATAAAGCCAATTTGAGGCTGCTGTAACATTAGTCTCCAATGGTGGGTCATCATAATCTGAAATGGAAATCATTGTTTACATGGTTATTGCACAATAGTCGTATTTCACGTCAACCTGTGGTTGTGAACCAGAGGCTCTGAGGTGTGTCTTCATCATCTTGTTTGTTTTCTACAGTGTTTCCTGAGGATACAAGCGGGTGTTTGAGGAGTACATGCAGGCTTTGTACCAGCGGTACCCAGACATCCGCATAGAAGGAGAGAACTACCTTCCTTTGCCAGTCTACAGGTAATCACTTACAAACCACTTACATGTCTATCCTCATGGCCAGCTATTTAAAAAAAAAAAAAAAGTCTGTGGGTGGTTGCTGGTGTGTGGTTTGTGTGTGTGTGTGTGTGTGTGTGTGTGTGCGCGTGTGTATATAACACAAATGCACACACCTTTGCAAAAGAATCATCATCATTGGCTTGTACATTGTTTACTGGAATGACAGCTTTTTTTCCCTTCTCAGAAAATCTGCATTTATGTGCTCGCAGATCAAATTAATACACTAATATTGTGAAATGGTATTACAATTTAAAATGGCCATTTTCTACTGCATAAAATATTTTTTAAAATGTAATTTATTCATGTGATTTAAAGCTGAATTTTTTTTAGCATCATTACTCCGGTCTTCAGTGTCACATGATCCTTCAGAAATCATTTTAATAAGCTGATTTGGTGCTCAAGAAACCTTTATTATTATCGATGTTAAAAACAGTTGTACTGCGTAATATTTATGAAGAAACCATGATATATTACCATTAAAATGTTTAAGGTATGCGTGTGTTGCTAATAGAAATTAATGCTTTTATTCAAAAAAAAATATGTATTGTGCATCAAAAGTGACGGTAAAAACAGTAAGATGTTACAAAAGATTATATTTCAAATAAATGCTGTTCTTTTGAACTCTATTCATCAAAATATCCTGAAAAAATGTTTCCACAGAATATTAAGCAGCAAAACCTGTTTTTATTAACATTGATAATAAGAACCATTATTAATAACAGATCACCACCAGTAATAATTTAATTATAAAACTTCAGTAATTAGAGCTTAAATGTGCCAACCATAAATACATGAAAATGTATGAAGGCATATGTGTCTTATTAAAATTGTTGGGACATTGTTGGTCATTTAGTGTTTCTGTAAAAAAAAAAAAACTACTACAACAATAATACTAGTAATTCAACTAGTGTGTTTGTGTATGAATTATTTATTTATATAGTGTCTCTTTTTTTTTTTTTTCTTTCCTCCAGGCACATTGCTTCCTTTCTGTCTATGTTTAAGCTGTTGTTAATCGGCGTGATCATTGTGGGCAAGGATCCATTTGCTCTATTTGGCATGCAGGCTCCAGGTCTCTGGGTTTGGAGTCAGGAGAATAAGGCAAGAAGACCTCCGACTTTTCCTGTTGAGATATTTTCATTTGGTGGTTTAGGTTGTAGTTCTTTTAACTAAAACCTGTTTGAGTAGTATGTTCCAAATACAAACTTTTTCCCCATGGAGCTCATTAGTCTGTAACTTTGTCACCTCAGTGACGTTTGTGGTTATAGGAAAAATTTAATACTCTAGGGACCAAAGAGCAAGCTCCCATGTTAATGTTCACTTGACTGTCTCTGCACTATTTCTGAAATGTAGTAGGCATCAAAGTACAGAAGAAAGATTTTAACCTTCAGCTTTCTTTCATTTTGTGTTTCCGTTTGAAAAAGTAGCACAAGTCTTGTATCAACCATCCACACAATAGCCACATACATACAAACAAACTAGCTGCAGAAATGCTTATTTGATGTTTTCTTTTTTTTTTTTTTTTTAGATCTATGCCTGTATGATGGTGTTCTTCTTCAGCAATATGATCGAAAATCAGTGTATGTCTACGGGTGCTTTTGAAATCACGCTCAATGGTAAGTGTATTTGATTCAAAATGTGAGTGTTTGTTATTACGTAAATGTGTTCATTTATATGTTTATGTTCATGTAATATTTGTTTATAACAACAATAATAGTCATTTGTTTTATTTGTGGTATGTATATTATATGTGACCCTGGAGCACAAAAGCAGTCTTAAGTCGCTGGGGTATATTTGTAGCAATAGCCGAAAAAACATTGTATGGGTCAAAATTATAGATTTTTCTTTTATGCCAAAAATCATTAGGGTATTAAGTAAGGATCATGTTCCATGAAGATATTTTGTAAATTTCCTACTGTAAATATATCAAAACTTAATTTTTGATTAGTAATATACATTGCTAAGAACTTCATTTGGACAACTTTAAAGGCCATTTTCTCAATATTTAGATTTTTTTGCAACCTCAGATTCCAGATTTTCAAATAGTTGTATCTCCACCAAATATTGTCCTATCCTAACAAACCATACATCAATGGAAAGCTTATTTATTCAGCGTTCAGATGATGCATAAATCCCAATTTCGTAAAATTGACACTTAAGACTGGATTTGTGGTCCAGGGTCACATATAGTATATTTCACCTTTTTTTTTTTTCCTTTTTGTAAAATGGGATGGCTGAATGATTTTATAGTTTAGAAAATACTTGGTACGGCCCCTTTCAGAACAACATAATCTGTTTTAACCCAGGGAATTTTTTTATATGGAATAGCAGCACATAGACAATGTATTATGTAAGAAATTATTAAAGCAGAAGAATTAGAGTTGATCTCTGTCCATTAGACATGCTAGGCATACAAGTTTGTTGAAGTTTTTAAAGAGAAGCAGTGTGGCGGTAGCCTAATTTGGTGGTTTAGTCTGGCGGAAGTTAGCAAAATGGTGTCTCACTATGGCAACGCTATTTTTTTGGTTAGATGTTCCAGTTTGGTCCAAGCTGGAGGCAGGCCACCTGCCTTCCATGCAGCAACTAGTCCAAATTCTGGAGAATGAGATGAAGATGAACGTGCACATGGACACACTTCCACACCATCGCTCGTAACCTTGCCTCTGATTCACTGAATGGAGCCGATGACCCCTCCATGTATGTTTAACCATCATAACCCTACCAAGTATTAAATGAATTTCTATTATTTCAAATATTGTCTTTTGTTTTAAAGATTTCTATAATGTACTAGTTTTTGACACAAAGATAGCCTTAGATGCTGACATACATAAATACATATATATAAATAAATAAATATTAGTACTATCTATAATGTATACACTACAAAGTTTGGGGTCAGTACGATTTTTCTTAGTGTTTCTTGTGCTCACCAAGAGTGCGCTGATTGAAAATACTATATATATATAACAAACATTTTTTTACTTGAATACATTATACATGTACTTTATTTGTGTGATCTCAAAGCTGAATTTTCAGTAGCTGTTACTCCACAGTATGCAGTGTCACGATGCTTTTGAAATCATTCAAATATAATTTTTTTTCTCAATTAATTGGCGAGTAGAAAGTTTTAAAAGAACAGCATATATTTAAAATACAGATTGTAATGTTGTAAATGTCATTACTGTAATATTTGATCAATTTGATGCATTCTTGCTACAATAAATAAAAGTATTACCAAAAAATGTTTTACTGACACCAACGTTTTGAACAGTAGTTTAATATGTAAGCAGCTACTACATAACACTTAAACTGACAAACATATTTTTAATTGAAATTTAATGTTTTGACTGTTCTCTTAATCAGAGTGTAGTTGAGCCAAAAATGTGGTTACTTTTTTTTTTTTTTACAGTGGAATATCTTAATTAAAGCGTTTAAGCAGATGATATTGCTTTTTCCCCCTTTAGGTGAATTAATTTACTCTGTACTTTTTTTCCACATTGTCTTTTAGTTCTGTGGTGAAGCTCTCCTACGGTTGTGAGGGGACGTTTATGAAGGTTTGCGCTGAAAGTAGAGACTCTACTAGCGCACACCCGATGTTCTGCGTTCTCCTCACCATGCCCCTCGGAGATGCACCACCTACAGATGCTGGTGTGGGATCTACGGCAACAACAGTGGCCATATAATTATGATTGCATCCCATCTCTTGTGCAATAACCATTTGGTTCAGGTCAGGATATATGTTCACAATGACTCAAATTTTAATTTTAGTTCAGTTAGCTCAGTCAACAGAATTTATGATGGCATGTTTTACTTTCACATCCTACTGCACTGCTAACTCTTGGTCTTTGTTTTAATAAGTAGATATGAGAAGCTCCTAACTTATACACCCAACCCCCATCATGATAATTTAACAACTAAGTAACATTAATTATATTTCTGAGCCCTGGATTTTATATTGCTTTGTATAGCTTAAAATGTTTACTAAAAGGAAAATAAAATTGAATAAAACTAAATATTGTTGTTCTTTATTAGGGGAGCAGACTTGCAAATGCTTTTTACAGTCTTAAAACATTTGGGAAAAAATGAGAACATTACAAGAGTAACATTGTTGCAATTAAGGCTTGAAATAATACTTTACCATTAGAAAACGACTCCTTTCTTTTTATTAAACATGCTGTGAAATATCATTGTTCAGCCATTTGTCCTGTAATGTCATTAACCTAGACCAGAATGAACCCAATTCTTGACTTACCCAGATCACTTCAGGTAAAGAGTCTTATGTGCTTATCACCATCTAGAATCCAATTGTGAACTGAGATTTACAGTCGGTGTGTTTTGTCTAATGAAGTCTTTATCTTATTTTGGTTATTGAAATTACAATTTTCACTGTATAAAGAGATTCAGCTTAAAGTCTGCGTGAACCGGAAGTTGCTGCTGACTTTATTTCAGTGTAGTGACATATTTCCAGCTGAAACGGAATATTGAATAGAGGGCGTGGTTTTATTTTTGCACTCCTCCTCTGTCTCATACTCATAGCAATCTTAACGGTTAGAGGGGTGAATGCCATTCCAGAGCGGAAGCAAATTATCAGATTTTGATTACCAAGATTTTTTTTTTTTTCCCAGCGGATTAACTTGCACTGATTAATTGTTTACATCAAGACTAGCAATTTTGATTTCATGCAGACTTTAATAGCTTTTCAACATGGAGTTATATTTCTATAATTGGAATAAAAAGAACTTGATTATATTGCAGTACCCTAAATTTTTGATAATGTTACATGTAAAATTACACGCAATATGTTGGGTACTAGTAAAACATTTAGGTCAGTTTGTGTATTAATAATGTTGATTAGGTTAAGATAATGTTGTAAATTCTCTTAAAAAGGACTAGTCTCTAGACCTAGGCTTAAAGGGGTCATATAATGCTTTTTTTAAAGATCATTATTTTGTGTATTTGTGTAACAGAATATGTTGACATGCTTTTAATGTTCAAAAAACACATTATTTTTCAAATAACTGTACATTATTGTAGGTCCTCTATGCCACACCTCTCTCAAACGCTTAGTTTTCTACAAAAAAGCCCCCTCCTTTGACAAGCGCAGTCTGCTCTGAATGGCCAACTGACCCAGTGCATTGTGATTGGGCTGAAGCCCTGCACGCACGCTCGTCGGAAAGTACCGCCCCTTCCCATAATCCGAGCTTCCATACCTTTCAAAATAAATGTAAAGACAGAGCCCTAAAGGGGAACAGAGTCGCGTGACAGACACCGTGATGAAGCTGGTATGGTGTTTGTGGATGTCTCTCTCTCTCGTCTCTCTCCTCCTCTCTCTCTCCTTGCGCGCGCGCCACACCATGCCAAACTCCGCATTTGAACAGTCATAGTAAAAAAAAAATACTTAAACTGATAACAAAACAGTAGCTGATTCAGAAGCGTTAGATTGTCATAGCAAAGTCAGAATTGCCTCCTCTCCTAGGTTCATGAAATGGTCGTCCATAAAATACATTGCTGTTTTTGTAAGTAATCTTAAAGATTCCTAAATTTATCTACTTTCGGGAAGGCCAAATAAAGTGGCTTTTGCTTTCGCCTAGAAACACACAGCTTCTCCCTGAGATGGCTGCTTCAACACTAACTGTGGTTACTGAAACCACACCTTCTTTCTAAGCGTGCACATTTGGGCGCATTATGCAAAAATTTCCACATAGTGAGGTAGATATGTTGGGGGCGTGTTAGAACGAGCCATTTAAGGGGGGCATACAGATTTTTAACTTTTATAAAGAATATCTCTTTTGTTTTGAGAGTTTAGTCTTTGCAACTTCAGGATCTTATCTATGCACAATCAGCTTGTAACACTCCAAGAGAAAGGAAAAACGTGAAATCGCATCATATGACCCCTTTTTCAAGGCGTGTCCACACCAGGATATAACTATAAAGTTAGCATGTCTTTTTAATTCATGAGAAAGCACAGGCCACCCACAGCTATCACAAATAGTTGCCACAGAGGAACAATATAGTTAAATTCATTTTCGGAACTCTTTTTTTCCAGCTAATGATTGGTAAAAACAGACAGGCAAACCGGCAGGCTACAAAACTACAGCGTACGGATAGTTCCGGTCCTTGATTCTGATTGGTTGAGCCACGTTCAAAGCTGTTGTAAATTACTCCACAAACATTCACCTTTGTTTTACTTTGTGTTGTTCTTGCAACCACTTGTTGCAACCACAACTGTGCTGAGGAATGTTTGGTTGAATAATACGGTTTCTGAATTCGATTCCGAACTCATTCTGACTTCTGATTCCGATTTGCTCTGTTTTATTTTGTGAAACTATCTACGTATATGGAATAAACGGTTTATAAAACCATTGGGGAAGTCATGGCCTAATGTTTAGAGAGTCGGATTCGTAACCCAAAGGTTGCGGGTTCGAGTCTCGTACCGGCAGGGATTGTAGGTGGGGGGAGTGAATGTACAGCACTCTCTTCCACCTTCAATACCACGAGCAAGACACTGAACCCCCAACTGCTCCCCGGGCACTGCAGCATAAATGGCTGCCCACTGCTCAGTGGTGTGTTTCACGGATGTGTGTGTGTGCACTGTGCACTTTGGATGGATAAATGCAGAGCACTAATTCCGAGTATGGGTCACCATACTTGGCCACATGTCACTTCACTTTTCACTAAAAGCAATAAGCCCCGTGAATAAATTCACTGTAAACCACGGCTTCTTGGGTCTTCTGAAGCGAAATCATAGGTGTGTGTATGAAAGACTTTAACTATAAATAATTGCTTATGGCCAGCTTTTGTATGCATATCCACCCTTAATTACTGTTGCATCATGTCTTTATGCAGTAAAGAAATACATCGCGGAGCAAAGAGTACACTGACAACACGACCACAGACAAGAAAGAGCAGGTTACTTTTGGAATAAAACAAAGTCGTTACTTTTTTTTTTTTTTTTGAAATTCAAACAATAAATACCATTTTGTTGCTTTTTACGTGAACCGATCGTGAACCGATCATCTCTTCTTTACTAGTTATAGCACAAAATAAACATGAATGAACATCAAAGGTAACTTGTTTCAACCACGGAAAGACGTCAATTCACAACATTTTTCAAGTTCAAGTCCACTGATGTTAACCACTGTCCTGTCTGGTTTGTTTGTCAGACAAACTGGCAGATTCAGCGTTATGATTGGCCAGATCACCTGTCAATCAACCTCTCTGCAAAGTGTGAATTCCTTGGGAGGTGACAATTTTGTATGAATTTGTACATTGTGAATGTTTTACAACATAACTCTCACTGGGGCAGACCATACGAAAACGTATGAATGAGCCACAACATAAAATAGTTATGATTCGCCATGAGATTGTTTTGGAAGTTAGTATGAGGGCAAAATAATTCCCTATGCAGATAGGGAATGTAGTTGGTTGCGTGATTTTGCCACACTGACCGCAACAGAAAGGTGCTGTGTTTGAAAGTCACTTCTGTCTGAGCAGTACTTCATACACTGCTAAAATATTGACAAGGGACATCGGAACTTTTTTCCACAAAAATTCGCACCTTTAGTCAAGTGAAATTCCCCCAGTATGTTTTGTATACTAATTTTAAGCATGTCAGTTCATGGACAGGCCTGCAGACAGTGCTGGATAAAGGCCTTGTCTGGCTCTTCCATTTGTACTCTGTGGCTTAAACTCCTCAACCTTCGGACCAGCGAGTGGAGGAAAGGTGGAGGTCTGACCCGCAGGTGTGTTGGACTGGATGGGAAGGTTTGGCACTGCTGTAACCGTGTCAGAGCCATGTGAAGGCCAACCCTGCATGCCAGAAGTACCAGTTCCTCTTTACACATGAGGACTTGAGGAGGTATGTTGTGTTCTTTGGACTATAAGCAAAGACATGGCAGACACAACCTTTAGCTGGACTGGTTTAAGTTGAGTAGTACGTGACGGATCAAGAAAATGTATTTAAAATTGGAGATCAAATTAAAAAGACTTTCTTACCAGCTCACAGCTGCCTACTCTGAATCTGGCTTGCTGTCCAGAAGCAAGGAATGACACAAACACCAACTGTTGACCAAGAACTCGTACCCCTATATTTCTGTTGAGCGACAGAAAGAGTGGTCTCAGGGGTGTTGGTGTTTGAGCCTTGTCTGTCCAGCTCCATGTTCTGATCCTTCTCCCGCCTTCATCTAGACTCCGTCCCACCCCAAGCATCCATATTCAACCTGCTCCACAGGAAACAAGAGCCACGCAGTTATGTCATTTGTATTTTTGCTGTTCGATTAACTGAGATACTTTTAACCTGAGGTATTATTAGTTTAACTTATGTAACTTAAAGAGATAGTTCACCCAAAAATGTCAATTGTGACATAATTTGCTTACCCTCATGTTGTTTCAAACCAACAAGTCTTCTGTTCATCTTCAGAACACAAAGATATTTTTATTGATTTATTAAAGATACTATTGATATTCTCTTATCTACTTTGTCCATCCATTGACACCCAACGAATCCAAAACCTTTACACTTTAAAAAGTACAATAACATTTTACCATGTTTGAGCTTCTGTTTCCTATATTTGATGTGCTCTATGGATGTGCATTGATCAATGTTGAATAAATACCAAAATCAAATCTTATAAAGTGATAATGTCTCTTTAGAAGACTTGAATTCTACCACTTGATTCATACGGATTACAATTACACAGTCTTTTTGAAAAATGTGAATCGTCAATATTCTGGTTGCTTGGACTTTCAGTCAAAAGTTTCATTCACTGAAGCACTGCCTATTTTCTATTTTCATTTTGAAAATCACCTTAAGTCTCAGGTTTGGGACGACATGAGGTCATTAAATTAATTTGAAGTTAAAAATGTATTTGGGGTATGAAGAAATGAGCATTAGCACTAGATTAATAAATGCTATATTATATATGTTAAAATGAAATGGCTTAATGTTGCTGTGCTTAGATTCTGGGCTCATCTGTCTATCTTTTGAATGCAAATCTGTTTGTGTGTAGACAGGTTTTAACAACAAAAAAAATGTAAACAAAAATCGTAACAAATTAATAGTATTCTCTGCATTATTGGCTGTAATAGAAGAAAATAAAGACCAAAAAAAAACATCTTTGATTGTGTTTCTGAACGGATCTGAACATTTTATCATCAATTACTCACCCACGTGTGACTTTAAACCTGTATGACTTGCTTTCTCAGAAGATATTTTGAAGAATGTTGGTAAAATGCTTTTTGGTTACCAACTTTCTTCAAAATACCTTCTTTTGTGTTAAGCAGAAAAAAGAAACTCATACAGGTTTGGAATGACATGAGGGTGAGTAAATCTTGACAAAATGTCCATATTGAACTACCACTTTAAGCGCTTCAGACTGTCCCCTCCTCAGTTAGATCAATAATCAGTCCGCTTGAGACATTGAGATCTGTGTCAGTGTAATAGCAATCGACCCTACCAAATGCTGCCGTTGCTATGGTAACAAGTGGCTCTGCCATTAGACTGAAAGAGGGCCCGGACTGGACAGAGAGGAGTCGGCATGTCATCATGTATGATACAGATCCTTTCCTTCTTACTGCTGAGAATGATGAGAGCCAGGTTTCCTGAGGGATAGCTGTAGCCATGATAATAAGAACAAACAACAGCAATACGTAATAGACTAAATCCATTTTCAAATTACTTCAAAATCATCTATAGTTTTTTAATGATTCATTGCACCACTCTCTTGCCCTTATACTTGTACACTTTAAAAAATACTTTGTGTTTTCTGTCTCTTAATGAAATTTAAAGTCACAGACAATCCTAGAAATTAATAATTACTTTTTATATATTTATTTAAAGTTTACATATGTTTTTTGTTGCATATCATATTTGATGCATCAGGCTTTTATGGCTCATATAGTATAATATACTATATCATATATATATATATAACCTCAGAGGCCCAAATTGGAAAAAAAAAAACTAAAAGAAAGAGAAAAAATATGTGCAGTTGCTAATATTTACTAGATCAAAATTAAGGTGCAAATCTGAGCTGATCTTGTCTATAAGAGTATAGCAGATTACTTACATAAAATGAAAATAAATATCAGCTGTCACTCTATATCCCTCAATAATATGCCCTAAGAATGATATTTAAATGCTTATTTAAGTGCCGTGAAATGGTTTTTGGCCCCTTACCGTTTTTTTTTTTTTGTGCATATTTTTCCGACACTTAAAGATACAGATCATCAACATTTGAATTTACACAAGAAACCCAAGGAAATACAAAATGCCCGTTTTGAATAATGATTTCATTTATTAAGGGAAAAAAGCTGTCCAAACCTGCCTGGCCCTACTGAAAAATAATTGTCCCAGTAATTGCACAATAGCGTTAAGTTGTCTAATTTGGCACGGTCTCTCTGCTGCACTATCGTATAAGCCATTCTTTGTGTATACTTGACAAGTACAATGTAGCTGTATTTTTGTGTCCCCATTCAAAAATTTTTCTCTTGTAGAAATTTTAATGTTTATTGTCTCCCGCCCCCCGCCCCCTCTCACCAATCCCCCCCCTACTTTTAAATTAGATTTACACAACCCCTGGTCATGCCACAGGATCTCAATCGGATTTAAGTTTGGACTTTGATTTGGCCACTCCAAAATTTTAATTTAGTTTTTCTTGAGCCATTCATAGGTGGACTTGCTGGTGTGTTTTGGATTATTGTCCTGCTGCATAATCCAAGTGCTCTTGGGCTTGAGGTCACAAACTGATGGCCGGACATTCTCCTTCAGTATTTTCTGATAGAGTGCAGAATTCATGGTTCCTTCAATTATGGCAAGTCACCCAGGTCCTGAAGCAGCCTCAGATCATCACACTACCACCAACATGTTTGACTGTTGGTATGATGTTCTTTTTATGAATGCTGTGTCGGTTTTACGCCAGATGTAACGTGACAAAACAAAAAACAACCAAAATAAATACCAAAAAGTTCAACTTTTTTGTCCACAGAATATTTGCCCAAAAGTCCTGGGGATAATTAAGATATTTTTTGGCAAATGAGAGACTAGCCTTTGTGTTCTTTTTGGTCAGCATGGCTTTTGCCTTGAAGCTCTCCCATGGATGCCGTTTTTTGCCCAGCCTCTTTCTTATTGTTGAATCATGAACACTGACCTTAATTGAGGCAAGTGAGGCCTTCAGTTCTTTAGATGTTGTTCTGGCGTTTTTTATGACCTCCTGGATGAGTCGTCGTTGTGCTCTTGGAGTAATTTTGGTTGGCCGGCAACTCCTGGTAAGGTTCACCATTGTTCCAAGTTTTCTCATTTGTGGATAATGGCTCTGACCGTAGTTCGCTGGAGTCCCAAAGCCTTAGAACTGGCTTTATAATCCTTTCCAGACTGAAACATGTCAACTATTTTGTTTCTCATCAGTTCTTGAATTTCTTTAGATCACGGCATAATGTGTTGCTCTTTAAACATGCTTCACTTGAAATTCAACTCGGCTTTCTAAAATAATGTGGTTAATCACAGTTCTTTCATGATTTAACATATGGGGCAATTATTTTTTCACGGAGGGCCAGGTATTTTGGACATCTTTTTGTCCCTTAATAAATGAAATCCATCATTTAAAAACTTGCATTTATATTTACCTTGGGGAGGGGTCGGGCTTTGCATTATCGTTGTGTAATATTAAAAATAGTTTGGTGATCTGAATCTTTTGTGTGACAAATATGCAAAAATAAACAGGAAGGGGGCAAAATCCTTTTTACGGCACTGTATATGATTAAAGCTCTGTTTTTATGGCGGGGGGCAAACATATAATGCAATCGCAATGAAATAATAACAAATAAATCAACGAATAAACGCTCCACAAAAACCTGATGTACTTGACGTGCATGATTTTTCTAAAACTCGCGCATAGATAAAAAAGTAAACGTAAATGGCTTCAGTCCAGTAAGTGTTCATCTCTAAATATTACTAACAATATAAAAGTTATTTTACATATACAAGATCATAAATGAGACATATAACACAACCTGAAGTGGGAAAATTTAAATGATACTTAAAGGCCTTTTACTTACTAAAAAATATGAACTATCAATCAAATGACAGAAGGCATGTAGTAGATTGTGTACAACAGGTTTTTCAACAAAGTTTTGATCATGTTGATAATTTAGAGGCCTTGGAAATTTGCGGCATCAAATATGGTACAGTAAGATTTATACGGTTAAATAATAATGGATGAGTGGGCATATATAGCCGCTTTCACACAGCTATTGCTGCTTAAAAGAATCCATTTAGTATTTCACATTATCAAAAGGATACAAAACTTGTGCAGAAGCATCTGGAAACACAGTGAGAAATTTATCTCCATTAGAGTAGTACTTCTCCAAGAAACTTGAATTGTACTGAAAAAAGAGACCAGAGCGTTTAGTTCAAGCACATGATGATACAACTTTCTAACACGGTAAATTATGGTCAGTTACCTGGTGATGAGTTAAACCAAACTGAATTGACCCCGGATCTGAAGACTCATGTGTCCATTGTCCAGAGGTCTCGTCCACATGCATGTACTCTTTAACTTTACAAACATCCTCATTGGGTGGACAGTTAGAGAGCCGGAAACTGATGACTGTTTTATCATGAGGCACATCTGGGGAAAGAAACCATTAATTTACCTCATCAACATCTCTGTAATATCACATCACACACAAACTAATAATTTCACACTATGAGAAACAGGTGTTTGAAGTCATTCAAACATTTAGTTGGGTGTTATACAGTACATCTGATACTTTCAATATTATATTTATATATTAAATAAATAAACAAATCAAAATGTCTAAACAGTGGAAATGGTTTGATTTTAAATGCCGGCTTGTGAAATATGAAAGCACTTTTATTTTCCCTTTACTACAGTGACTGGCAGGCATACACTCTAGCAAAAGACTTTCCAGGTATGTTACGGAATCATTTTTATCATTATTTTGACATTTTCTGTAATATCATTTACACATGATTTGATGTAATGGAATATAGGGTCAGTGCATATAATATTGTCCATGATAAAGAAAATATTTTAAAAGTTTAAAATGGCTGTGCCAAATTCTTAGAAATGTAGTCTTTGCATTGTTGGCGTCAACGTTTATACCATTTTCAAAAAACGTTAAAACTTAACGACACAAAAATGTTATGTAATCTTGGTGTAACCATCAAGTTAAAAAAAATTAAATTTTCCTTACACATTGAATACATGTACACTAGAGTGGCCCTTATTTTTGGACTTGCGAAAATCCTCCGTTCTCACCCACCCAGTCAACTCTCCAAATGGAAACAAACCAAATTTCGTTCAACAAAGTTGAAATTCTGTCTTAATGACCATAATAGCATATAATTATACAAAACCATTAGTAAACTGTGAATTAGGTTAAAAATGAGAACACGGAACAGTGTTGCTAGTCTTAAAATGTTAAATTATGTTTAATTGTGCCGATAGTCTTGTGGGTGCCATTGGGCTTCAGATGTCCCGAGTTCGAGTCCCGGCTCACAGACCTTTCCCGATCCCATCCCCTTCGTTTCTGTCCACTGTCAGCCATCCAAGTGCACACATACAGCAGTAAGTAGTGAACACTCTTCACACACACCCCGAATAGTGAGCAGCCATTTACACCAGCGCCAGCTGAAGCTGTTGTGGGTTCCTCTGTGCCTTGCTCAAGGGCACCTCAGCTGTGCTTACTAAAGGTACCGAAACTCAAACCCACGACCTTCAGGTTACAAGTTCGACTTTCTAACCATTAGGCCACGACCGCCCCTCATCTCTGATATCAGAAACGGTCAACATTTTATCAGTGAACAAAAACTTCGCTAATATCACCAATTAGCTCTTGAAGTACCTGTTGATAAAAATATACATTCATTGTATGTAATATACATTGTGACACCCTAAATGACAAATTATCTGGATGGGTATTTTGCATACTTCTAGTTGAGAAACAAACGAGGGGGTGAGAGGTTAACATTTCCACACACAAAAAATGACTCACCAAATAGGCTCACCCTAACGTTCACATCAATATTTAAAGTGCCCTTATTATGGGTAATGAAAGGTTCATATTTTGGTTTTGGGAGTCCCCAACAACAGGTTGACATGCATGCAAGGTCAAAAAACACTTTGTCTTATAATATGCTTTTATTTTTACCTTATTTGCTCAACGACTCCCAAACCATGCGCTCAACGATTCATTTTTCCAAACCCCTCCTTTGCGTGACGCTAATCTGCGGTGATTGGTCCGATTGGTCTCATTTTCATTTCATCATGCCTGTAATGCCTGATAAAGCATGTTTGTGAGCGCAGTGCTGCTTTGTGTACAGCGTTACCGGGGAAACAGCTATTTTTACCACTCCTAAAGAGGCACCTAGTGGCAAAGAATGAATTTGGGTGGGCAATATGCTAATGTTTCATGTTGACGTCAACATGAAACGGCTTGGGATTAGTTTTAAAAACGACTCGTTTCAATGATTCAGAGTCGACTCTTTCTTTTGAAAGACAATAACTTTATACATGGAGCACTTTCAGTTTTAAAACTTTGCAGGATGTTTTCATTCACTTAGAGCTGTGTTACACACTGCATGAAAGGTAATTTTCAAAAATCCATAATAGGGGCACTTTAAAAAAAATGTAAATATATTTCATATTATCATCTTATTCACTGAAGAAGTCCTGAATCAGACATCACTAAAACTAATCCAAATGTGTGTCTGTTTACCACACAAACTTACTGTACGACTTCAGATTTATAGAATATAGTCATATGGACCACTTTTGTTATGCTTTTATTGTGATGTTTTATTGTATAACAGGTAGTAAATAATGACAAAATGTAGCATTTTTTGTTAATGGTCCATCCATGGGCATCCTGTCCAACACATGTGGATACTCACTGTTGTTTGATGCCAATAAACTGGAGTGAGCATCTCTGTCATATCTCTGCATCTCTCTCTGCTGCTGTCTGAAACTAAGCCAAAGGTGGGAATAAACAAGTAAACAAAATCATTTAATTCTGTGGAAGCATATTTTACATTTTCATAATATGATTAAGTTACAACAAAGTAGCCTATATGCCATGTCAGTACGTAAGATTTTTTTTAAATGTTTTTGAAAGAGGTCTATTATGTCTATTATGTTATTTGCAGTGGCCTTGAGAAGTTTAAGGAAACGAAGAACATAATTTATTTAAATTATAAATCTTTTGTACGTTTATAAATGTATTTCCTGTCAGTTTACCATCTTTACTGTGTCACTATCAATTCACTGCATCCTTGTTAAATAAAGTTAGAATTTTGTTTTTTTTTTTTTTTTTTAAACTGATGCCAGAACATAAGTGTATTGTACAACACAAACCTGCGTTTTCCTCTTTCTTGTGCTTTATCTTGTAGTTCTTCGTCCTCAG
Organism: Sinocyclocheilus anophthalmus; assembly: GCA_018155175.1. Lineage (NCBI taxonomy): Eukaryota > Metazoa > Chordata > Actinopteri > Cypriniformes > Cyprinidae > Sinocyclocheilus > Sinocyclocheilus anophthalmus. Next base: position 361,823 of record JADLZN010005009.1, read on the forward strand.
TGATGAAGGGGTCATCTAGTCGAGCAGGTCCACTAGGCCTTGCATCAGAACGTTCCATAGCTAGATGCTTTTCATGGACCACAATCTCAAACAACTCTCTGTATTTCTCACAGCAGAAGTCCTGAAGTCCAATTAGACGATCATAAACTCAAGGGGAAAAAAAGTGCTGAAGCAGTAAGTGTTAGTGTCAGCTACATTCTTTCTCAAGAGACGAACCTCTCGTGTCTCTGCATAAACCGGATCCAGAGGCGGCCAAGCTCTCGAACCACAGAACTGACAGCATATTGGAGAGTCCAGTTGCTGTTGGGGCTGGGTAAAAACAACAGTGTTGGGAGTAACGCATTACAAGTAACGCGAGTTACATAATCAGATTACTTTTATGTTTAAGTAACTAGTAATGTAACGCATTACTTTTTAATTTACAAGAGAATATCTGAGTTACTTTTTCAAATAAGTAACGCAAGTTACTTTTTTTCCAATTTATTGATTGACAGCTCTCCTGTCCCCATGTTGAGAGAAATCAGAAGATGTTACTGTAGTTCTAAAGTAAATATGAATATGCATTAATTCATCTCACTCACACACACACAAAAACACACAGATTCAGTATTCCTCAAAATGAATAAAAATAATGCAACTCCGAATATGACGCAAACCTGTAATAATTAAATGTTAAACAACACAAATATGTTTTATGTATTTAATCCCATTCTATTAACCAATGTCTTTGCTTCTGAACTTCGATGATCCAGTTCAACCATACTAATAAGCACAAATTACTCTAGAAACATTTGTGTCTTTTTTTATTGCTAAAGTGTTGAAATTTCTTCTTCTGCATTCTACTGTACGGACGTAAAATTTACTTTCCCTTCAGCCTGAGGCTTATTCATTTCACTTTTGGTGTGAAAAGGCTTTACGCAAAAGTAGCATAATGCTTTACTGTCCATAAAAAGTAACCAAGTAACGTAATTAGTTACTTTTTATGGAGTAACGCAATATTGTAATGCATTACTTTTAAAAGTAAGGTTTTTTTTTTTTTTAAATCAACAATTTTATAAATGTTACACTTTTACCATGGCAGTGATCAAATTAATGGCTACCTGAGGACTGTACGTCCTTTCCTGGGACTCTCTTTTGTATCTTAGAAGTCCTGGAAGCCCACGACAGAGATCTGGTGAGGATTCCAATGTCTGAAAATACTCCTGCTCTATCTGCTGGACAGTACAGAAAACAGTGTGGCCAGACCATAAGGGTGAACAGGTTAAGAGAAAAAGCATTCATTTTTTTAAACACTAAAAGCAGAACCTGTATTCTTGTTGTACTTAAATTTGGTACACTGTAAAAGCCATGGTGTTGTAAAAACCGATTATTGGAGAATATTTTAGAAAATAAGTACTATTTCAGTCTTTATACTTCAAAATGTCATGTTTAATTCAATGTTATATGCAGTTTTTTTTATCATTATAAAATTTACCAGCAATCTCTGAGTGAAAACTGTTTCAAACTCTGCACCATTATTTATTTATTTATTTAATTTTTTCAGTTTAAGTGATATCCGTGTAAAAAGATTAAAAAGTACAAGTTTCCACAATGTAATATGTCTGGAAATATCATAAATGGTTCTTACAAAATCAATATAATTTAGGAGTGTTCCAATCTCTGAATCCATCACTGCCAAATCAGCATCTGACAAAGTGAAAAACAACATTAATATAGATGTAATTCTTAGAACTGCTGTAGTATTTTCTGGGATACACATCAGGTAGTATTATTTTCATTTTAGTTAGGTACCCTAAAATCAGAATATCATTAAATCTCTCAAATCACACTGATGAGTTATAAAAAAAAAAGTTTACGAACTTAAAAAACACAAAATCTTAATGTTTCTGCCAAAAAACTTAATTCAAAACAAATTCTGCAAAAGATGACGAATTGATATGCTCACCTTGCTGAAAATTTCTCTTTTGATTTTCCATATCACACAGGTATTCCTGGGAGCATATGTTCACCGTTCCAATGGTCCAGATTATATTTTACCTGCAGTTTCTTATATATCATACTTTTTTTTCTCCTTGAGTAGAGAAAATATATGAGTATATGAAATATGAGATATTTGTATTCCTCTGTCACACTTTATCTTCTGAACAATGGTCAGACCTATGAGGTGAAGAATGTTTAGACTCAGCTGGATTGTTCCACAGCAGTGCATTGAAGGTATGTGTGTGTTGATGGTATCCATGGAAATTTGAGAGCTCTTAGGGGAGTTGTCCAGCCTGTATCAAACGCTGTGGGAGACCGTATAGCGTTCAGGCAGACCTGAGTGTCAAAACAGAAGCACACTGTTGCACTTGTGTCTTGGTATAAATCTTTACACAGCTAGTATGTTTGTAAATAATTCAATGTTTTCTCTCACTATATGTTTGTACGGTATTTGATTAGGTTGTATGTACCTAAATTAAATACCCATCACAGAATTTTAACAAGTTCAGCACATAATTTGAGATGCTGTGAAAATTGTGTGTGTGAGTGTGTGAGTGTTTGTGTATACACCAAAAACACACACAGTGCTGGGTAGTAACTGATTACAATGTATCAGGAAATCAATTCCAAATGACGTACTTGTAGAATTACATTACATAACAATTACTCTTTTATAGATTACATGATTACATATTTTTCACACAATGGCAGTAAATTATTCATATTTCTCTCTTAAATTGTACTGCTTTTATACAAGCCTTCGTAAAAACAATGGTTAGCACTTTTATTTGTAAGGTAACAACCTCGACAGCTGTGCTGAATTAATGTTCAGTGTTTGTCGTGTGACAACACTTTAAAGGGGTCATATGATGCTGCTAAAAAGAACATTATTTTGTGTATTTGGTATAATGAAATGTGTTTATGCGGTTTATTAAGTAAAAAAAACACATTATTTTCCACATACTGTACATTATTGTTTCTCCTCTATGCCCCACCTTTCTGAAACGCATAGATTTTTACAAAGCTCATCGGTCTGAAAAGCGAGGTGTGCTGTGATTGGCCAGCTATCCAGTGTGTTGTGATTGGCCGAATACCTCAAGCGTGTGACGGAAATGTTACGTCCCTCATCACCATACCATACTGTTGATGCCGTGTCCGGCCGGAGCGACGAGACAAAAACATTAAAACCCATTACAAACGAGGCATTTGTTGCATCCAGTGGGGACATAATTACTGATTATAATGACTTATACCCCGTCTTTTTAACGGCTTTACATTTCATCGCGCCCCCAAACCAAACCCTTTGGCATTTGTGATCAGAGAAATGACAAACAACAAGTGTTACTCTACACTGCTCAAAACTCTTGTTTGAATCATCAGTGGCAAATGATTAAAGAAAACGTACTTACGTGAGTCAGAACTGCCGACATTTTAGTCTACCGTTACTCTCCCAGGATCAGTAAAACCGGTCCCCGTCCTCCATAAAATGTGCCGGCGATCCAAGTTGAAGTATTTCCTCAGCAACCAGCACGGATCAGCTCTAGGCATGACGAAGCGGATATCGTCCTCTTTTGGAAGACCAAACAAAGTAGTTTCGCTTTCACAACGAAGCACACAGTGTCTTCACGACATGGCTGCAGTGTCAACAATACAACAGTGAGAATAAAAGTTACCCTTCTTTCTTTGCCTGAACATTTGGGCTGCGTTATGCAAATCTTCCCCACATAGTGAGGTAGATATGTGGGGGCGTGTTTGAACGAGCTGTTTTAGGTAGGCGTGGTTGAATCTTAACTATTATAAAGAATTTCTATTTGGATTTGAGACTTTAGTCTTTGCAAATTTACAGATCTTCTTTATGCACCAAGAGCTTGTAACACTCCAAAGAGAAAGGAAAAATTTAAATCGCATCATATGACCCCTTTAAAATAACATACTACTCTAATCACTGTTTGCTTATTGTTAGACCTTAGGTGGCGAACGTCGGTCCTGGAGAGCCACGGCCCTGCAGAGTTTAGCTCCAACTCTAATCAAACACCCCTGACCAGTTATCAAGGCCTGAAGTGTTACTAGGAAGCTACAGGCAGGTGAGTTTTTCTCAGGGTTGGAGCTGAACTCTGCAGGACTGCGGCTCCCTAGGACCGGAGTTCGCAACCCCTGGTATAGGCCAGTGGTTCCCAACCCTGGTCCTCGAGGCACCCCAACACTGCACATTTTGAATGTCTCCTTTCTCTGACACACCAATTTCAGGTCTTGGAGCAGGGCTGCCCAAACTCGGTCCTGGAGGGTCGGTGTCCTGAAGAGTTTATCTCCAACCCCAATTAAACACACCTGAACCAGCTAATCAAGGTCTTACTAGGCATAATAGAAATTTCCAGGCAGGTGTGTTTAGGCAAGATGTAACTAAACTCTGCAGGACACCAGCCCTCCATGACCGAGTTTGGGCACCCCTTATCTTGGAGTCTCTACTAATGAGCTGATGATCTGAATCAGGTGTGGTTGATTAAGGAGACATGCAAAATTTGTAGTGTGGAGGTGCCTCCAGGACCAGGGTTGGAACCACTGTACTAGACTACGCAGTTTTCCTCAAATCTGGCCCACAAGATCCATTTCCTGCAGAGTTTAGCTCTAACCCTGATCAAACACACCTGAACAGTGATTATTCCTAATGCATCCTTAAGACACTGATTAGCAATGCTCAGGTGTGTTTGATTAGGGTTGTAGCTAAACTCTGCAGGAAAGTGGATCTTGTGGGCCAGATTTGAGGAACCCTGCACCATTCTTTAAAAACCAGTAGGCAGTATGCACTGTGTACTGGGCAGTAAGCCATAAGAAAGCATGCCATTTCAAACACAGCCTAGGAAACCGCAGACCAGACAATAGCTATGTCCCAATGTGAAGTGTGCGGACTCCGAAGTGCGATTGCAGGATGCACCCTCCGAAGACCGCATTCCAAAGCCGATTGTGTCACCGTGGTGCGACGAAGGCTGACGTATTTCGAAAGCGACGTGGAGGGCCACAATGGGAAGTGGGGGGGTAAGATACATCTGGGGTGGTCCACTTGTGCAGCCCGTACCATGAGGGAAATCCCAAGCAAATGCACATGCGGACACCATCTCATAAGAGGTGTCTACTATATAGTTTACACAACGATATTGAGTAGTATCTAGGGGATGGCTTCTAGGGGAATTCACATTGAAATGTAAGTATTGTGTAAATTGAACATTGAACATTCACATTGAAATGTAAGTATTTTCATTTACTCAAATACCTATCAAAACAAGTGTTAAAAGCCAGGAGGTGCATCCCAAATTTGTGCACTATTCCATGACGTTTTGTAGTATAAATAGTGCGAGTAGTGCATTCACACTGAAAATTCCAAAAAGAAAACGTGCATTTTAAATACTCGGATGATGCACTTAAATAACCGAAAAAAAATGAAGTGTGGAATGTTGGAAACTTCATGCACTCAACTGTAGCAGCTTTAATTATGTACCGAAAGGGGAGCGGCTATGAGACTCCGATTATGAATGACAAAATAACCTTATATAATTCATACTATACATGGTTAAGTACATAGTGTATAAATGCATATAGTGTGTCATTTGAGACGCAGCTAGGGTTTTTTTTACACAAAGTCCACAAACAATAAGACAAGCACTATATAAGGCAATAGTCGTTCCCTTGTGTTTTTGTAGTGCTGTCATTCAAGAGATGTCTACAAATGTTTTAACCAAACTTTAGCACTTCAGTATTTTGTGATGCATTTTCTGCTGAGGGGGGGGGGGGGGGGGGGGGGGGGGGGGGGGGGGGGGGGGGTTGGGGGGGGGGGGGGGGGGGGGTGTGGGGGGGGGTGGGGGGGGGGGTCATATTTCTAATTTTTAGATTGCACACCTTTCTTTTAAGTTTTCATAAGTGTTTTCCCCACATTTTCTCTTTTTTTAGGACTATTCTGAGCCAATGCATCCTGCTTGGTAATGCCTTAAAAAATACAAAGTAAGCAAGTTAATAGAGGCATGGTTTATTTGCTCTGCCTTAGGATTGCAAGTGTCCTGGGACTGGTGAGGGAAAGTGGGGAGTTTGGGGAAAAGCTGGTGAGCTACTCGGGTAGAAGCAACTTCCTGAAGAGCCTAGGAGAGAATGTGATTCTTTTTCTCTTCTTGAAAGAATGGTTAACAAATAAATGTATTAGCCAAGAGAAAACAGTGGAAAAATGGGTACAGTCCAATTTTAATACTTACTTAAAAAAAGTAAATAAATGTCACATTGTCAATGGAACAACCTAATTTCTGTAGTTTATTTTTTTGATGCAAGTTAAAAATGAATCGTTGTAATATAATCCATTTTTGTAGTGTAATTTATTTGTAAATGATCCTGAGTACTTTCTGTACAATTTGTATATTTGTTTTGCATATTCACGTGTAAATAAAAGTAGTAATTATGTACATTGTTAATTTTTTAATGCAGCTTATCATTTTTCCACAAAACATTCTTCTATACATTTATTTTGTCCTGTACATTTTTTTTTACACATTAAAACAAATTGTTCTATATATTACTGAAAGTACTTTTACAACTCTTTACTAGATCGCTTAGGTTTAACATCAGAAAAACAACATCAATATTGAGCTCAGCCCTGCTTCCAGGTGTTCTGGGGTCTTCGGGAGGTTAATCTCTTGGTGAATGGCCAGCACCTCGTCAGCGACTCGGAGGACAGTGGAACGAGGCATGTCAAACACTCTGGAGACCACTCTGTATGATCTACCACTGGCCAGACAGAAAAGAAACACCAGGGTCTGGATCGTGGCACCTCATCAGTGTTGCCGTTCACTTCTTAGAAGATCGAGCAGCACTGTCAGGGCCTCCCTGCTCAGCCGAAAACAGTTAAAAAAAAAAAACCTGTCCAGCACAGACACATTCAGCTTTATCCTGCAGTGCAGGGGGGGGGGGGGGGTATTTTCTGGTTTGATTTAGGAAAAGGAAAAGAGAAATTGTTTAGAGCAGTGACAAAGTAATTAGTAGAAAAAATACTTTAGTAAATTACTTTTAGTAACTATTAATACCACACTGGGGAAAAACTACTAGTCATATTTAAAACCTTAGTTAAAAGGATAGGATAGAAATTCCAAACCTGGAACAACTTTTGGGTGAACTATCCTTTAAGTAAAAGTATGCTCTCTTGCATACTCTAATATACTTAAGGTATTGAGAGTAAAAGTAAAGATATTCAGTATTGTTCTGAAAAAGAATTCGTCAGGATGGTTTTGCATTAATATTACTGCTGCACTACAATGTATGTTGCATTGTACTTCTGAATGTGTTTAAGGTTGTTAAATTTAAAATAGCCTAATTCATATACTGTTGGGCAGTGTAATCTATTTTTATAGTGCTTTTATAGTATTTTATAGTTTTATAGTGCTGCTGTGCTCCAGCGAAATAAACTTGTATTTGTGGATCATTTTTCATCTATCATGGTGTTCTTAAACTGTTAGGCTTAGGCTGTATTTACAAAATGAATAGGAATCTAAGACCACACACACAAGCATGAAAGTGTTCCTTTAATAATTAAAATTTTGGATTAAACAAAATTGTATGGACACAATTTTAAGTTTAAAAAGTAGCCTATATTTGGCACACTGTAAATGAGAAAACGAATACTTCACTGCATTTTATGGAATGGGATAAGAAACTAATTTCATGTTAAAAAATAATTTCATTAACAAATGTTCATAAGTGTGAGTGTGCTTGTGCTTGTTTTGATATGATATATAAAATACTGTTCTAAGGATTTGTATTATAAGGTTCTTTGTTCATGTCACCAACTGCATCAATTAAAAATATATAAAAAACATTAATATTGTGGAATAATTTTACAATTTAAAATAAATTTTTTTCCCCCGTGATGTCAGATCTCAACTTCTCCTCTTCAGTGTCACATGATCCTTCAGAAATCATTCTAATATGCTGATTTGCTGATCAATAATCATTTCTGATTATTATCAGAGTTGAAAATGGTTGTACTGCTTAATGAAGTGTGGAAACCATTATACAGCTACAGCATTCCTTGATGAATGGAAAGTTCAGAAGAACAGCATTTATTTGAAATATATTTTTTTTTACATTATAAATGTATTTACTGTCATTTTTATTAAATTAATGCATCCTTGAAGAGCAAAAGTATACATTTCTTTAAAAAAAAAAAAGAATTCATAGTAATCCTAAACGTTTGAATGGTAATGTCATCAAATGCCAGAATCAAGTGAAGAATTGTTTTTTTTAGCTTTATTATGTACCATTTTTATACAGCAGATTCTACAAGGACGTTAACATCACACTCTCTTGTCTCCTATGTTGTCTTGTTTTGGTGCATACATCTCTTTAGTTTGGAACAAGGATTCAATAGTGATTAATGCTCAATTCAAGAAAACTTTACCTTATTAATCGCATCCACCATGACTAACATTTTCCTGGATTCTGAGTGTGAATCACTATTGAATTCATATTTTTAAAAACAAAATGTCACTGCCTCACATAATATCAAACATTCACACCAACACACATTTTACAAACATCTCATCAAAAGCTAATCAAGGCCACGATCCAATCTTTATTCCACTTTATTTTTTATATATTTAGAGGCCCTTTTTATTTATTTAGTCATTTAGCAGACGCTTGGCTTTACACATCCTACCCACAAAAGAAACAGTAGATAGAATATAGAAAGCAGAGTTAGAGGCTTTTTTTAAGAAAACAAGCAGTTGGAAAACAAATATAATAGAGTGCAAGTGTTAGAGGGTCAAATAAAGATGTGTTGAAGATGGCTAAGGACTCAGCTGCTCGAATTGAGTTGGGCAGGTCATTCCAGCAGGAGGGAACAGTTTATGTAGAAAAAAAGCCTAATTAAGATTGTATATGTTTATGAAACTTTATGACTTAGCCTATAAATAATGTTGCATGAGTGTTTGTTATGCATCAAAATAGACCATGCATTTGTATCATTGATCTTCGTGTATCATCCAGGTACAGTGCAACACATGGTCAAAGAACAGATGACAGGGAATAACATCAGTGTAGGTTGCAAAAAGTTTATTAGGCTATATGGTGGTGAATGTTATTTCATTCAATGCCAGAAGATGACATTTTTAAAACTTAAAAGGTAACAGGAGAGCATAAAAATACAATTATAGAAATAGTAGTTGGATCTGCGCTACTATTGGAAACCTGTGTAGCTGTAATCATCCAGTGTTCTGGGATTTTTGGTTTCACTGTGCAAATGGAACCATAAACCTTGTGATAATCTTAATTGGTAAATGTACATTTGTTTGTAAAAAAAATAACTATTTTACATGGGAAACATGAAAAAGAAAATTTCAGCAACATGTTTTTGCAGCACTGTATGACTGTATCGTATAGTTTACAAACAGACAGCACACAATTCACAACCAGACAACATGGAGAACGTTGAACGGGGTAAGTTAAGACATGGATCATCACACCAGCATACAAAAAAAAAAAAGTCCAGATACGTTTATATAGGTTTATTTCATTTGTTGCAGGCAGTGATGTATTCAACAAATGATAACCACTAATAACAGACACCGTTTTAAAGCATCGCAAGCTACAAATGAAGAGCACAAAGAACTGAAACAATGTCTAGCTACATACTAGCGAAGATTTTTTTTTTTTTTTTTTTTTTTTTGTGCTGTGCTTTATCTACATTCACAATATGTCCTGCGTCATTCATCAGGACGACGGCACCAACGTGCACTGTAACGAATACCCATTATAAACTGTGTTAGTAAATGATAACAAATGTAGTTTTTGCAACACGGTAAATTAATTACCTTTTATATATATATATATATTATATATATATAATATATATATCATATATATAGATATATAGATTAGAGAGAGAGAGAGAGGCGAGAGAGAGAGAGAGAGAGAGTGTCTATTTAGAGGAGAGACCCATTTAACCTGCTGAGATACAAGGAGCGTGAACTGAAATTCTCAGTTCCACTTGGTTCCACGCGCATGTCCGGGAACTCATGAATATTCATGTATGCTCCGCCCACTGAAACAGAATATCTCGGAAACCGAAAATCTCGTAACACCGGCCATACAGAGCACTGTTCATCCTGTCACAGCTGCCGCTGATCATTGATCTGAACAATGCATAATTTGTTTTTATTAATGTTTTAAGTTTTATTTTTATGGTTACATAACTGCCTAAAATCAGGGCTGCAAACTTTTCTACTATGTTCACTCAATGGTCATGATAAACCATTAAAAATCGTACCTTGTAACTCAGTCAGCATTTTAACTGCTATGTATGTGCATGATTTTTTTTTTTTTTTATTTGTATCTTTACATTATTCAAGTAAGCTCCAAGCCACTTCCTGCATTTAAAGTTGTAATCTGGCAAGGACGCAGCAAAACAATATAACTTACCTGGCCACGGTCTTGGCTAAGCCTGAGGTACCCCAGGGGTGAAGCGTTCCCACCATCTCCTCCAGTACAATATAAAATATTAAAACAAATATGAGCAATGCTGGCTCCAGAACTTTTTTTTTAAATGACTGAACCTGTCAGGATGGCAGCTGTGCCCTCGCATCGTTGCTATGTTATTTTTTTTCTTTTCTTTTATGTAAAGCACTTTGAATTACCATTGTGCATGAAATGTGCTATATAAATAAACTTACCTTGCCTTGCCTTGCCTTGCCTTGCCTATGCGATGAAGCGGCAATCAGAAACTTCTGGTGGCCAATTAGGAAATCTGCAAAGGTGGAGCGTCTCATGCACTTCAAAGGGTCCTTAGTGCACTTCGGAGTCCGCGCACTTCACTTTGGGTCACAGCTAGTGAATCTCGCGTAATAATCAAACGGAACAAGTGATTTGCCTTTAAATCACGCGTTAATTTATGGAGCTAGTGCTTAAAGCAGCGCGGTACCGCACGGTATTTAATAGACGCTTCGCATGTGTCACGACTCACGAGCATACTCTACAATGGCGTCTTGGAAAATAAGGGGAAGGTTGTTAATTATACTAAGTTCTTTCACATGCATTACTTTAATACACTGCAGAAGTCTGCTACAGTTTTCTGGAACAGAAAAAACGAACGATGAAGGTGGCGACGATATTTCAGAACAATTTATGTCAGACCACAATTTTGTGCCCTTAGCTGATTTTGACCATCTCAGTTACGACGCTGGAGTTTCAGGTATGTAATTAATGCTTGTTTTAATATCGGTATATAAATAGGTAAGTTTTGTCCATTTGAATGTACGATAACTATGAATGATATATTTTTAAAAATATATAGGTCTTCAAAAGAAATCATTAATTAAAGGGCAACTACTCAGTTCTTCTGAAGCAGCCTGGGATGCCATGTCTCCAAAGTTGAGGTGTGGCGACGATCTTATGAAGTTAAAACTCAGTGGTCCAGAAGTAGCAAATGTTGAACTCTGTCGAGGTAACCTGGAATGCATTATGCCTTCGTTTACTGAAGATTTTGATATAAATATGGTATCTTGGAATTGTACTAATTTGCTTGTCCCACCTAGACTTTACATGCATCAATAAAAAAATAGAACTCCATATGGTTTTCTAATAGTCATACCTATTTATGTCATAGGTAATGGGGTGCCTGTTCCTCTCACTCAGTTGCCACCTTACTGTGGACACACCACACTCACTGATGGAGGTCTTGTTTATGCTACTCCCTATGATGGATGTGGTGTTGTGCAACAGGTATTGCTTTCTCCGTTCCATTTAGCATGAAAACAGAGTAATGTAGACCAACCTGGATGTTCATGATGTCTTTCAGGAAGGGTGTTATGTGATGCAGATACAGTGGCAGGGAAACTCAGCAGTCCTTTCTTGTCCTATGACCTCTACCACTGCAGATGAAACCTTCTTGGGACCTCATCCTCCTGAATATCTGCACATTTTGCTGCCTCCCTTTTCTCCCGAAACACCAAGTCCAGAAGCACCTGCAATGCCACAAGCGTCTGATACTGTAACATTGAAACCATCACCTCCTGGGTACCCTCAAGTATATCCGCAAGGGTTTTGGCCTTTCTCTCATTATCTTTATCCTGGAAGGGTTTATTCCATAGCTAAGCAAACAGAGAAACCTGTTACAACTACCCTACTTGCCAAAGCACCAACTGAAGAGCCTCAACCTCCCAAATACCCCCAGATGTCTTGGCCACACTACTACCACCCTGATTACCTCTATCATGGCAGACCAAAACCCACTTTAAAACCTGTTCCAGTCGATGGCTCTAACACTGAATCAGATCCCCAAGTACCAGCTGAAAAGCCTCAACCTCCCAAATACCCCCAGATGTCTTGGCCTTATTACTATCCTGGTTACCCTTATGGCGACCCAAAACCCACTTTGAAACCTATTCCAGCGGATGGCTCTAACACTGAATCGGATCCCCAAGCACTAACTGAAAAGCCTCAACCTCCCAAATACCCCCAGATGTCTTGGCCTTATTACTATCCTGGTTACCCTTATGGCGACCCAAAACCCACTTTGAAACCTATTCCAGCGGATGGCTCTAACACTGAATCGGATCCCCAAGCACCAGCTGAAAAGCCTCAACCTCCCAAATACCCCCAGATGTCTTTGCCAGACTACTACCACCCTGATTACCTCTATCATGGCAGACCAAAGCCCGCTGAGAAATCTGTTCCAGCAGATGGCTCTAACACTGAATCAGATCCCGAAGTACCAGCTGAAAAGCCTCAACCTCCCAAATACCCCCAGATGTCGTGGCCACACTACTACCACCCTGATTACCTCTATCATGGCAGACCAAAGCCCGCTGAGAAATCTGTTCCAGCCGATGGCTCTAACACCGAATCAGATCCCCAAGCACTAACTGAAAAGCCTCAACCTCCCAAATACCCCCAGATGTCTTGGCCTTATTACTATCCTGGTTACCCTTATGGCGACCCAAAACGCACTTTGAAACCTATTCCAGCGGATGGCTCTAACACTGAATCGGATCCCCAAGCACCAGCTGAAAAGCCTCAACCTCCCAAATACCCCCAGATGTCTTGGCCTTATCACTATCCTGGGTACCCTTATTTTTTTTTTTTTTTTTTTTTTTTTTTTTTTTTTTTTTTTTTTTTTTTGGCGACCAAAACCCAGTTTGAAACCTGTTCCAGCTGATGGCTCTAACACTGAATCGGATCCCCAAGCACTACCTGAAAAGCCTCAACCTCTCAAATACCCCCAGATGTCTTTGCCAGACTACTACCACCCTGATTACCTCTATCATGGCAGACCAAAGCCCGCTGAGAAATCTGTTCCAGCCGATGGCTCTAACACTGAATCAGATCCCCAAGTACCAGCTGAAAAGCCTCAACCTCCCAAATACCCCCAGATGTCTTGGCCACACTACTACCACCCTGATTACCTCTATCATGGCAGACCAAAGCCTGCTGAGAAACCTGTTCCGGCCGATGGCTCTAATGCTGAATCAGATCCCCGAGTACCAGCTGAAAAGCCTCAACCTCCCAAATACCCCCAGATGTCTTGGCCACACTACTACCACCCTGATTACCTCTATCATGGCAGACCAAAGCCTGCTGAGAAACCTGTTCCGGCCGATGGTTCTAATGCTGAATCAGATCCCCAAGTACCAGCTGAAAAGCCTCAACCTCCCAAATACCCCCAGATGTCTTGGCCTTATCACTATCCTGGTTACCCTTATGGCGACCCAAAACCCACTTTGAAATCTGTTCCAGCCGATGGCTCTAACACTGAATCAGATCCCCAAGTACCAGCTGAAAAGCCTCAACCTCCCAAATACCCCCAGATGTCTTGGCCACACGATTACCTCTATCATGGCAGACCAAAGCCTGCTGAGAAACCTGTTCCGGCCGATGGCTCTAACGCTGAATCAGATGCCCAAGTACCAGCTGAAAAGCCTCAACCTCCCAAATACCCCCAGATGTCTTGGCCTTATCACTATCCTGGTTACCCTTATGGCGACCCAAAACCCACTTTGAAACCTGTTCCAGCTGATGGCTCTAACACTGAATCGGATCCCCAAGCACTACCTGAAAAGCCTCAACCTCTCAAATACCCCCAGATGTATTGGCCACACTACTACCACCCTGGTTACCCTTATGGCAGACCAAAGCCCACTGAGAAACCTGTTCCAGCTGATGGCTCTAACACTGAATCAGATCCCCAAGTACCAGCTGAAAAGCCTCAACCTCCCAAATACCCCCAGATGTCTTGGCCTTATCACTATCCTGGTTACCCTTATGGCAGACCAAAGCCCACTGAGAAACCTGTTCCAGCCGATGGCTCTAACACTGAATCAGATCCCCAAGTACCAGCTGAAAAGCCTAAACCTCCCAAATACCCCCAGATGTCTTTGCCAGACTACTACCACCCTGATTACCTCTATCATGGCAGACCAAAACCCACTTTAAAACCTGTTCCAGTCGATGGCTCTAACACTGAATCAGATCCCCAAGTACCAGCTGAAAAGCCTCAACCTCCCATATACCCCCAGATGTCTTGGCCTTATCACTATCCTGGTTACCCTTATGGCGACCCAAAACCCACTTTGAAACCTGTTCCAGCTGATGGCTCTAACACTGAATCAGATCCCCAAGTACCAGCTGAAAAGCCTAAACCTCCCAAATACCCCCAGATGTCTTGGCCTTATCACTATCCTGGTTACCCTTATGGCAGACCAAAGCCCACTGAGAAACCTGTTCCAGCCGATGGCTCTAACACTGAATCAGATCCCCAAGTACCAGCTGAAAAGCCTAAACCTCCCAAATACCCCCAGATGTCTTTGCCAGACTACTACCACCCTGATTACCTCTATCATGGCAGACCAAAGCCCGCTGAGAAACCTGTTCCAGCCGATGGCTCTAACACTGAATCAGATCCCCAAGTACCAGCTGAAAAGCCTAAACCTCCCAAATACCCCCAGATGTCTTGGCCTTATCACTATCCTGGTTACCCTTATGGCAGACCAAAGCCCACAGAGAAACCAGCTTCAGCCACCCCCACTGCTTACCCATCAGGCTCGCCAGCAACAACCCAGACGCTGCAGCCCCCAGCATACCCTGGAAGTCTATTCCCTCAGTATAGTTATTACCCTGATTATCCTTCCTATTTGCAAGCGTTTTATCCACAATACCCAGTTCAGCCTCCCAAAACTCCTACTGCACCGCCTATAACCACCACTCCTCAACCCTGTACTACAACTGCAGCTGCTGAATGCAAACCCTCTGCCAACCAGCCTCCCAATGTTCCACCTCAGCAATATATACCTCCCAGTTCTGTACTTTATGAAAAAAACCATTTCGTGCTTCAATTTGTGGACTTTTCGGATCCCAACTCTTTCCCATGAAGTTTTATTATGAGGACTGAGGCCAGATGCTTAGAATTACGCTGGTAATGTGCTGCATGTGGCTTTGAAAAAGATTGCCTCCTGATTTAATGCTAATACTGCAGTGATTCCTGCTCATGAACAAGCTGGTTTGTGCTTAGTGTTGTCCTAATTGTCTTAAACCATTCAATAAATCAAATGTGATCAAATGCCCGTGCCTTTTTTTTCTTCAGTGCCTGCTGATAGAGATCACGCCACAGTGGGGAAATGGTTTGTGAGATTGGAACATCTAGTATGAAACTGATGCCAAAACACTGATCTAGTTCACTGCCTCTTTAGTGCATGCGTTTCATTGCAAGATGCTTATGCTCCTCCTTAGCGTGCTTGCTCGCACACTCCCTCCTCCCCCCTCCTTTCATGTGTGTGTGATGCTGGTCTCAAGGGTGTAGCTCAGACACTGCAGTAGAAGGTAGGGCTTGGCTGCTGCACTATACAATGCGCTGAAAGATGGTGCACCAGGAGAAATGTGTTTACCAGGTAAGATAGGTCAATATATCTTATGTAGCATTAGTGTTGTGGCATCGGTGTGCCTTTGTGAGTGTGTGTGTAAATGTATTGTTCATATTTGCAAAGTTGTTGCTTGTGAGGTGGCTTTCAGATTTATATTTCAATTTGTGATGCTAAGAAATAAATTACACTGAGTGATGGATGTTAAAATACTTGTAGATTTAGTTCAACGATAACTGAAAAAAAGGTGCTGCTTGAATTGGAACTAATTCAACCCATCGCACACAAGGTCATATTTTTTTGTTTGTATAGATGGCTGCTTTTGCTTGAAGTGGCAACATCTCCCACTAATGAAAGCAATTGAATCTAGCTGTTAATGTTTTTCAGATTGTACCGGAAAGCTGGTTTACAGATTGCTAATATTACATCACAAGCAGAGCTATTGATGTTTTTCAATTGCCTTTGTAATTTTTGAGTGCTTCATGAATCAGCCTCTCTTCTACTCTGTCACTTTATCTAAATGTTCATCTCGGTGAAAATGCAACCTGAGAAAAATGTCCATAGATATAGGAAAGGAAAGTTATTGACTTTCAGAATAGTAGGCCTTATAATTATTCCAGTGTTGAGTTCAAATAATTTATTTTTTGTATTAGTCATTCAGCACCAGAAGGCAACTATGTTGCCATGGCAATGAACAGAGTGTAATATGAAGATCTGAGAGAACATGCTATTCTTGCCAATATAGCATAATCGGGAATAGTCACGCAGTTCTGTATTTACCCATCTAACCGAGAACATTCTTAGAACTTTGGCTAGTGTTCTGGTCAAACTGGAAATTAATAGAATGTTTGTTCAAAGTTACCCGGCTTTAATACTGTTCTCAAAATGTTGGCACAAAAACATTTATACATAGTTTGTGGAACTTTTCCGAAAGTTTTCGTGGATGTTTGTGTAACATTAAAAAATTTTTTTCCCGGTCTCAGAATGTCAGAAAACATATCAAAGGACATTCCCATAATGTTTGCAAAATGCTAAAATGGCACAACTAAGAAAATTATTTTATTTTTTTTAAATTTTCGGAGAACATTTAGAAATTACGTATTTATAGCTTAACTGGAATGTTATCAAAACATATTTTTGTATTTATGTGGATATGTTTGTCGAGCGCCTGAGCACTTCCTTCACGTGTACGCTCGGGTCCTCTCTGCAGTTTTCTCTTCGTCTCTGTAATTGGCCGTTTATTGAGACAGCGGGGATTTCGCCACATGCACAAAATCAGAATTTATATCATACATTCCAATTCCAATCCACACTCTCTCTTTTCCCACAGCGATGCCTTCATGCCCTTAAAATCCAGCACATTATTTAAACTCCGTCACGAGCATTGAGTAGCCGCTGTAGGTAGCTGTATGATAGTGGATGCCATCTATTTTAAAATGCCACATCAGATATTCCTGGATGTGAGGTCTTCTGTGGCCTACTACATGCTGAGCGTTCTCTTCATTTATTGAAGTTGACTGTGTTTTCGTCAGGCCCAGAGGAATGAGAGAGAGTCCATTAGGCAGAAGCTGGCCCTTGGCAGTTTCTATGACGACGGACCGGTTACCTTTACTGGCTGCAGCAAGAGCAGCAAAAACTGCCTGTCCTCACGGTCAGTGTGCGCTTGTGTTCCGTGGGATGGGGGTGTGTCTTATGTAATGTTGAATTATTTTTTTTTTTTAGTAATCGACTGGAATGTTACTTTATACACTACTGGTCAACGATTTGGAATAATTGCGATATTTTGTTTATTCTTTTTGAAAGTCTCATGCTCACCAAGGCTATATTTACTTAATTAAAAACACAGTAAAAGCTGATATATTGAGAAATGTTATTACAATTTAAATGAGGTTTGATTGGGTGTGTATGTGTGTGATGTAGATATATATATATAGATAATATATCTATTCATAATACTACATACATACAGGGCAGCTCAATAAATAGGAATGCATAGAAAAGTTTATTTATTTCAGTAACTTCAACTCAATTGTGGAAATTGTATATTAAATAAATTCAAATGCCACAGAATGACGTAGTTTAAAGTCTTCTGGTTCTTTTAAAGTGATGATTTTGGCTCACCATTTACAAAACACACCCATTCACGAAACAAATTAGGGAATACTTCATAGGACCCCCCCCCCCCCATAAAAAAAAACATTTTAGTGAATTGTTGCCTTCTGGAAAGTATGTTAATTTACTGTACATGTAGTCAATACTTGGTAGGGGCTCATTTTGTTTTAATTACTGCCTCAATTCGGCGTGGAATGGCGGTGATCAGTTTGTGGCACTGCTGAGGTGGTATGGAAGCCCAGGTTTCTTTGACCAGTGGCCTTCAGCTCATCTGCATTTTTGGTCTGTTGTTTCTCATTTTCCTCTTGACAATAACCCCATAGATTCTCTATGGGGTTCAGGTATGGTGAGTTTGCTGGTCAGTCAAGCACACCAACACCATGCTCATTTAATGGTTACTTCTGGTGCTTTTGGCAGTGTGGGCAGCTGCCAAATCCTGCTGGAAAATTAAATCAGCATCTTCAAAAAAGCTGGTCAGCAGAAGGAAGCATGAAAAATTTGCTCCAAAATTTCTTGATAAACGGGTCCAGTGACTTTGGTTTTCAAAAAACACAAATGGACCAACACCAGCAAATGACATAGCACCCCAAATCATCACAGACTGTGGAAAATAAACACTGGACTTCAAGCAACTTTGGTTATGAGCTTCTCCACCCTTCCTCCAGACTCATTAGGACCTTGGTTTCCAAATTAAATCAAAACTTGCTCTCCATCTGAAAGAGGACTTAGACCAATGGGCAACAGTCCAGTTTTTCTTCTCCTTAGCCCAGGTAAGACATATGACGTTGTCTGTGGTTCAGGAGTGTTTTTAACAAGAGGAATACGACAACTGTACCCAAATTCCTTGACACGTCTGTGTGTGTGGTGGCTCTTGATGCCTTCACACCAGCCTCAGTCCATTCCTTGTGAAATTCACTCAAATTCTTGAATCGCTTTTGCTTGACAATCCTCATAAGGCTGCGGTTCTCTCGGTTGTGCATCGTTTTCTTCCACACTTTTTCCTTCCAATCAACTTTGTTAACATGCTTGGATACAGCACTCTGTGAACAGCCAGCTTCTTTGTCAATGAATGTTTGTGGCTTACCCTCCATTGAGGGTGTCAATGATTGTCTTCTGGACAACTGTCAGAGCAGCAGTCTTCCATATGATTGTGTAGCCTAGTGAACCAAAAATGAGAGACCATTTTGAAGGCTCTGGAAACCTTTGCAGGTGTTTTGAGTTGATTAGCTTTATTGGCATGTCACCATATTCTAATTGTTGAGATAGTGAATTGGTGGGTTAAATGTGAGCCAAAATCACCACAATTAAAATAACCAAAGACTTAAAATACTTCAGTCTGTGTGCATTGATTTTATTTAATACACGAGTTTCACAATTTTAGTTTAATTACTGAAATAAATGAACTTTTCCGTGACATTCTATTTTATTGAGATGCACCTGTGTGTGTGTGTGTGTGTGTTATATATTATATATATAATATAGATATATATCTAATTCCTGTGATGGAGAAGGATTTTCTTCAGCCATTGCTGCAGTCTTCAGTGTCACATGATCTTCTGAAATCATTCTAATATGCTGACTTGGAGCTAAATTATTATTAGTACTCGGTTATTAATAATGGCAGTTTTATATGATTATTTTTTGGAAATCATGATAAAAAGCAATTCAGGACATATGATATGATATATAGAAAAGTCAAAAGAACAGCACTTTGTTTTAAAATAGAATCTTTTGGTACATATAGGATATAATGTCTTTGTCACTTTTCAAACTACTTTATTTTTATGCTTTTGAATGTAAGTGTTATAACGTTTGCACAAAATATTAACCCCAAAAACTGACATTAGCTGTGCCATCACAGAAATAAATTAGATTTTAAATATATCATAAAAAAACAAACAAAAAACATATTACTGTTTTAACAGTATTTTTGATTAAATATATGCAGTTGTTTTTCAGCAACATTAAAAATCTTAATTATGCCAAACTGATCAAATAAAAACCAAAATGTGAAATGTTTTATTTTATTTTAGGGTTCTGCTGATAATTCTTTTGTGTGTTGTCCCTTTTGCCATGAGGCATATTGAGGGCTCAGAATCATCTCATTTTAATCATTGCATACCAAATATATAATTTGTTTTCAGCGTATAATTCATGTTAACTTGAGTAGTCAACCCCATTTCTCACTTGACATCTGAGTCTACTTTGTTTCCACTGTTTGAGCAAACAAATGTTTGACAGAAAAAAAGAACAAAAAAATCATACTTTGTGGCTATTTTAGTCCGCTCCGTTTATTGTTTAATGTTTGGAGCACTTTGGGAAGGAAGAAATCGTGTCTGTCGACTTGACACATTTTCTCAAGAATAACACGGGGAGGAAATGTAGAGAGGCAAAAATGTTGTAGAGAGTGAAAATATCAGCAATCAATCTGCAAAATAATGCTTCTGCAAGAATCCGCTCCTTAAGAGATCAGTGTTTGTAGTTGTCATTTATGCAGTTGTTATTTATATTATCCCTTAGTTTTATAAACATTTCCATTAACCCTAAAACACAATGCAATGAAGGGCCAAATTCAAAATAGGGGTAAAACGTCTGTTTAAATAAATAAATATTTACTTAGTGTACCTATGTCTGGTCCAAGCAAAAAGTGAATGCTATGTTTTTTTTTCAGGATTATTTTTATTCATCGTTGCTCTGCCTTTAAACTGAATGTAAAGAACAAACGAGAGAATATGACATTTAAACAGAGTCTGAAATGCTGACTTAGAGAATGAAAAGCAAATAGACCTACATGACAAATAAAAATGCCTGGTATAGTGCTAATTTTGTTTCTTTTATATTTAATCTTTCCTAAACATTTATTAGCATAGTTACTGTATATAATTATTATTTTTAGTTCTTTCTCTTAATAAAGAGCGAAACCTCTTACCATTTATCACTCATTTTATATTAGGACATTTTATTGCGTCACAAATCCATGGACTGGCCATGTTTGTTGGTGTAGCTGCTGCTTTTCTCTGTCTTTTTTTGTATCGCAACTACGTTTCAACAAGGTTCCTAGAAAGCTAAAGGAAAGTCCAATGAGTATTAAAATTGAGGTGCATACAGTATTTTCCCACACAACACTCCAGTCCACAGAGTATATTTCACAGAGTAATTTTCCATAGCATTTACCCTTATCTGTACAAGAGATACCACAGAACCAGGTTCATACCAGTCTACAGAAGTGAACTCTGACATTAAAGACATTTCTATATACAGGCTTCACTTGAAGCTTACAGCCAGTGTTTTCATAGAATATTATTAACCACTAAATTCTACTGCAACTGAAGAGAAACTGTGGTTCACAAACTCTAAAAATAGAACTTTCACTCTTTCTTTCTCTTTTCAGTAAATACTATCTCAAGTGTTTATTTTAGAGTTATACTGTACAGTTTACTACAAAATTATTCATGCTTTAAGACTGAAAGAAGTCTTTTTTTCCTTGAAATAACACCGATTACTCCTCAAAATGCATTCTAATGAAAAGCAATGAAATAAAATTGAAAATAATTTAATATTTTAATTAATATATTTGTTCATTGCACTCTCACTATAGGCTTCAGAATGGGGTGAATCTACAGATGTGCTTTGTGAATGACAGCAGCAGTGACAGGGACAGTGATGCAGAGGACAGCAGAACAGAGACCAGCTTGGACACCCCATTGTCACCTATGGTATAAAGCCTAGCCTTTTAATAATACATTAAACAAAGTTCTTCTACATTTTGGAACTGTGATTAAAAAAATGGTGTGATTTAATTCAGCAGTTTTTGTTTCTGTCTCACTATAGAGCAAACAGAGTTCCTCTCTGTCTGACCGGGATACAGGAGAGGAAGAGCTGGACTCCGAGGATTCAGAATTCTGGCGGTTACAGCGGCGGCTGCAGGAGGAGGCCCGTGTGGCTCTGGCGTTGGCCCGTCCCATGGCCCGCATGCAGGTGGAGGTGGAGAGACAGATTCAGCTACACCGCAGGTCCCCCGTGGCAGACCTGGTCAGTCACACAAGTGTCCAAGAATAGTGCTGCGCTGGGTTATCCTCGCTGTAGTTTTCAAAAGGGCCTTCACGTCACCTCGCTTGCTATTAAGAAAAAACACAATACATTCAACTTCACTTAACTTTGTTCTTGTGTTATAGTTACCACATCTGCCACACATCAGTGAGAGTCTAATGAAGAGGAATCTGAGGCCTGTGGACCTGAGGGACATGAGTCTCGGTCAGTTACAGGTCATCACCAATGACCTGCACTCTCAGATACAAGGTAAAGAAAGCAGACAGAAATATTCAAAATAAGCACCTAGTTTGTAATTTCATTATTTTCTAAGATATTCTTTTTTTTCTTGTTTTTGTGTCTGTGTGTGTACTTAATGTAAATATATAATGATAAATAAAAAAAAAAAAACAGATAAGGATGTACCTAATGTTTCAAATATTCTAGAATGCAATTCTAAAAATACAAATGTATATAAATAATAATTCCAAATAACTATAAATAAACACACACACCACACATCACAAAACACAGTTATTTTAAAGTAAATTTATCATTTAAATATTAATATACTAATTAATTATATATAAATTGTATATTATATATATTTTATATATATATATATAATATGCCAATTACAAAAACGACAGCAAGGACATTTACAATGTAATTCTGAAAATATTATATCTTTGTTTCCACAAAAACATTAAGCAGTTAATATTTTCCACATAATAATAAGAAATATTAGAGTGATTTCTGAAGTATCATGTAACACTGAAGACTGGAGAAATGAATGCTGAAAATTCAGCTTTGCATTATAGGAAGAGTTTTAAATAGGCTATATTATATAAAAAACTGATATTTTAAATTGTTCATAATATTTCACAGTATTGCTGTCTTAACTGTATTTATTTTATTAAAATAAATACAGTCTTGATGAGCAAAAGAGACTAGACCCTAAACGTCTGAACAGTGTTGTATATTTTTTACACACACAGCCTTGTTTTTATTTCTTTTGTAGTTATATGCTGCAACATCTACAAAGACAAGTATTTCTTTGTAGTAATGGCAATAAAGAGGTTGATTTGACTTGTAATTGCGTTGCAGGTCTGAATGAAGAGCTGGTTCAGCTGTTGCTCATGAGAGATGAACTACACATGGAACAGGATGCCATGCTGGTAGATGTGGAGGATCTAACCAGGTTAGGCCGTGACCCATTTAAAACGCAGCTTAAACGAGAGCTTACATTAAGGTTGACATCTAAAAAAGGTCTTTTCTTTCATGTTTTTGAACAGGCATGCACATAGCCAGCAGAGGCACATGATGGAGAAATCTGTGACCAAGGGTAAAGCAGCTTGCCACAGTGGCTGTGATTCTCCATTTTGAGGCGAAGAGCACAGGGTCCAACCTCTTGTGTTTCACTATATGACGAAGCAGTGTACTCACTATAGATCCTTTTTATAGATGTGTGTGTTTTTGCCTATGTTTCAAGCTTTGTGTGGATGTATGTTAATTATACATGCTATAAGTGTTCATGCATGCCCGCACCTTAGCTGAGGGTTACACACTCACTTTGTTGATCCTTCATAATGCATAAATACAGAAAGAATCATCAATCACTGACAGGCTGGATCTTTTCCTGTACTAAATATCTGCTGGTTTCATGATACTGAATGGGAATGGACCTTAATAGGAAACAACTCTATAGAGTAGAAGGATAGTTCACCCAAAAATGATGATTGTGTTATTATTTACTCACTCAATCCAAACCTTTATGAAGATTTGCAAAGATTCGTTCTGAACCGTTTTTGCCCATACAGTGAAAGTCAATGGGATCCAAAACAACATTAGACCCCAGCGACTTTCATTTTCGAAATATTTTATTTTCCACAGAGGAAAGAATGTCATCCGCGCATTCGTTTTTAGGTGAACTATCTATCAGCTAGTAAACTGCTTCTCTGTGCAGATTATTGCTGGATCCGCTTATTAACCTTCTGCAGTATCCCTCCTTAGGGATGAATACGTTTACTCTACTCTCTAAAGTTTTACTCTGATGCAGTGTTTGCACTGGCTGATGTGCTGTGTATGGCGCTCTCCTACCTAAAATATAACCAAAAGTGAATATTAGGATGATGTTCTTTGTTTGAAGCTGCCTGGTGTGGTGGTAATTAATTCTTGTGTTCACAATGAACTATTAACGTCAGTCTTTTAAGAATGTCTATTTTACTTACTTTTTCATCCAAATGTGGCATTTCCTGTTTCACAGATGTAAGTGACACAACATGGTCGAAATGCTGTATATCTTTGTGCACAGAACTGTAAAAGGAAATTATGAACAATAAATGACTTAAATGGGCCAGTATGAAAAGGAATTAGAGTTGTGTTTTTCTTAAAGGGATAGTTCATCCAAAAATTAAAAATTTACCCATGATTTACTCACCCTCAAGCCATCCTAGGTGTAAATGACTTTCTTCTTGCAGACGAACACAATCGGAGTTATATTAAAAAATGTACTGCTCTTCCAAGCTTTATAATGGCAGTTAATGGCTGTTGATATCCAATAGTCCAAAAGAAGTCCAATAAAGTGCATCCATCCATCAAATAAAGTACTCCACACAGCTCTGGGGTGTTAATAAAGGCCTCCTGAAGCGAATTGATGCGTATTTGTAAAGAAAATATTCAATATTAACAAGGTATCTGAACTTAATCTCTAGCTTCCACTATAAATTCCATACTTGAGTGGCATTTAAGAAGATGACGTAGGTGTAGCGTATGCTCTGGTGAGAAGTGACGAGCACAGAAGCTCTTTAAGAAACTAAACAAAACACAGGTCATGAATTTGAAGAGCAAAATGTTGTTTATAAAGTTACAAATATGGATATTTTTCTTACAAAAACGCATCGATTTGCTTCAGAATGCCTTTATAAACCTCTGGAGCCGTGGGGAGCATTTTCATGATGGATGGATGCACTTTATTGGACTTCAAAATCTCAGCACACATTCACTGCCATTATAAAGCTTGGAAGAGTCGGGACATTTTTTTTTTATACGACTCCGATTGTATTCATCTGAAAGAAGAAAGTCATATTCAACTAGGATGGCTTGAGGGTGAGTAAATCATGGGGTAATTATCCCTTCAAGTTCCAACTGTTTAGCAGAGTCACAAGGGACGAAAGCACTCAACACTAAGTATCATTGTGGTTTGTACTAGGACAGTCCCAAAAACGAAACCTGTTAAAATAAAAAAATGCAATAAAAATAACTGTGTAAAAAAAAGTACCTCTCTTTCTTTATTAAGTTCACTCGTCTAATTTTTGTACCCAAGATCTACACAGAAGTGGAACAAAGCAGTGACTCTGTGAAAATAGCACTTTGTCATGAAGTATCAGCATATGGTATCTGAACTGAGAGTCGAGTAGTTGTGTCTACTTCCCTTTTGTGGCCAGATTACGCAAAACACAGATCACTACTGCGCTCCCGCTCTCTCCCCTTGAGTCCATTGCCACAGTATTACATCATTTTGAGGAGATATGATGTGTCTACTCCATCAAATGATCACAAATAATAGGGAAAATAAAACAGTTAAGTTGTTTTTAGTGGATATTCCACTCTTGTTCAACAGTGTGGCCTACAAAACCAATCATATGTGAATGTATATGAAATGTAATAAAATGAAAGAATAAGTAAATACGTAACACTTAAAATACATCAAATGAATGTAACAAATAAACTATGAATGTAAGGGCCCGTCTAGTTTCTACATATGCAATGTACAATATGCAGTGTAAACTCTGTATATGAGGTATTTCCAGGAACAGCAATGCGTTACGTGCAAAAAAGGGCAAGCCATGTGAGTTTCTGATGTCAGTCTCTGTTAACACTTTTTGTTTTTTTTTTATGAAAATTTTTGAAAAACATAACACTGGGAAAGCTTGTTGTTTCATGCTTAAATCATTGGTCACATTTCCAAAGAGAGGAAATGTGACAATTTCACTTAAAATGTGACAGTCTAACTGTCAAAATAAAGGAATATTCCAGTTTAATGCAAGTTAAATGCAAAAAAGAGTATATGGGACAAAATGTTGATTACAAATTACCGTAAAAATTATTATGACTTGTACCTTGTTTTCTTAAGAAGAAGAAGAAGAAGAAGAAAAATCAGGGGGCAAAGTTTTGGATGATGTAAGGAAAGTCATTCTGCTAAAATTCTGCCTGTTTATTTGAGTAAATCAGTTTGAATCATTGTTTTCACAGTCATTTTATGATTTTAACACATTACAATCACTCTTAAATATTGAGCAGGTTATTTTAACATTTACAGATAGGCTCAATTCAGTTCCATTTGAAGTGTCCTTTTCTTCAGGGGAATGAATGAATGAATGACTGAATGAATGAATGAAATAGCAGACAATTTTGTAATCAAAATTATAACCTAACCCAAATTCTGTCAGACTGAGTTTAACCTGGAATATTTTTGACGTTTTACATTTTATACTAATCTATGATCACTCTTAAACGGACAGTTTTCTTTTAAACCTTCTTTTACGTGTTTCTGCAAAATATTTACTGTGACTGTAAACGAGAATGCAACTACTTTAAAAAAAATGCATGAAATTGATAGTGATGAAAGGGGTTTTACTAAATATAAAGGTTCTAGATTCTAAGTCCCGTTTCCACCAAGAACGATAACTATAAAGATAACGATATTAGCGTCCACACCAGCGAACGATATATCGTCTGTTTATTCTAAGCGCACATGCATCTGCCGCTTTAAATTCTTGAGCTCGTTACAACAGGATGGATTCTGATTGGCTGTCAGTGTTTTATCGTTCATCATCTGGAAAAAAAATCGTTTTGAAAGTGATCACAACCGTGATATCGGTCCTCTGTATCGTTATCGTTATAGTTGTGGTGTGAACTATGCTATTCTTTAACATTGAGAACGATTTTTAGAACTATATCTTTATCCTTATCTTTTTTATATGGTTTTATTGCAATTGAAAGAATAACAACAGTTATGAAGTAACATGGGGCTAACGGACATCATCACATGAAGTTAGACAAGCTACACAAATTAACAAAATATACCAATGATAAAGAAGAAGAAAAAAAAATGGAAAGTATTTTAAAGATAGCTTACAATAGACTCAAGAATGTTAAAAGTTTTAGAAGCCTTTGAGTTCAAAGGATTTGACATATTCTTAAAAGAAGTAAAAAGGGACTTTATCTCAGATGAAAACATTCTAAAGTTAGGGTTGCAATGGATTGTTTCTTGTTTTATGAAGGTGAAATTTACCCAGAAGACAATGCAATAAAACAATAGGGCCTAAGTTCCAGATTAATGTCCTTGGAATGAAAAATCTGACAAAAAAAAATAATAGAATCTGTTATTTCTATCATTTTGTTACAGCAGGAAAAAATGAACAAGGTAACTTCTATCGTTATTTTTATAGTTATCGTGCTTGGTGTGAACCGGGCTTTAACCTGAACACACACACAAACGCGCGCGCGCGCACACACACACACACACTGTATACTTGTGAAGTAAATCGAAACGTGCGTTAATTCCCACGTATGCAAAAAGTGTGTCCTAAACTCCAGAGCTCAACATCTGTAAAACCACGGAAATTACAAAACACATGGGTAGCCGGTTATTTTCATTTTAGTGAACAGCAACAGGTTTTGAAAAGGAAACTCCCTTATCTCCAAATGATTTATAAAGCACAAATCCTGATCCTGAGCATTAGAATATGCAAAAGTTGAACGCAACAATGCTCCCCAGGGTCTGTACTTGTAAGTATTTATATTTATTTTAATCTACAAACGATTTCAGTGCTCTATCCTATTCATTTTAATCCGTTTTATTTCTAATAAATGAAAGATACATCCCTATGTACATAATATGTTGTGAAATGTGACATTTTGTTACAGATTTGGCCGTCAGCACTCTGTGCTTTGCTTTGCTGTGGCAATGCAGCATCGCCGTTCCGCTCGGAGCGCGTCAATCACCGTTACGCCTCACCGGAACGTGCAACCTTCTCGCGCGCTCTCTGCTCTGGAACGTGTCAGCGGTGCTCGAGATGGTGAGTGTCATTCAGTAAACCAACACATAATAGCTAATACACACACACACAAGTGGTCTGAAGTCTAATAGCCTGTTTATTATCCGCTTACAGGACCACTTGTTCAGCGGGTTTGACTGCACACAGCAGAACGCAGAGGTGCACATCAGGACACAAACAGTTTCTGCATGCACACCACAGGTAAGAGATGAGCGTCACATTAAAAATGATATGATAATGCTATCCTAATGGAGTTTAAGCATACAATGAAATTATTATTATCATTATACTGCAGCCATCATAAATATTCATTGCGCAAATAGTCATAGCACATAAGTGGACAAGGCATTACAGTAGAATGACATGTCCATTAACTTTTTTTTAAAAAAATAAGAAAAAGATTTTAGGTTTAATTTACATATAAGCCAATGTATAACATAATATTTTAAGTAGGTGTTTTAGTGGGTGTAATATTCATCACTTTTATTCATTTTAAGAATCATTTTGCCTTGAGATGTGACAAATAATTATTCAAAATGACAAATGTTGAATAGTCATAAAACAAAAATTATATTATTGTTCTTATTGTTACTACTACTACTACTAAAAATAATAATAACAAAATAACAATAAAAGTAAATGCGGTAACACTTTATTTTAAGGTGTCTTTGTCACACGTCACATGTACTTACTATTATAATAACAATAAATTATGCATAATTACATGCAAGTGATCCTCCTAACCCTAACCCTATAGTAAGTGCATGTAGTTAATTAATATTACTTAAATCTACTTAAATTTACACTGTAACAAGGACACCTTAAAATAAAGTCTAACTGTAAATACTACCAATCATAATAATAATAAAAAATGAAATTGTTGTTGCTGTTTAAAATAACTGTAAAATATAAAATTTCAGCTTATTTGTGAAACTAAAATCGGTTTATTTAAAATGATAATGATTCATTATTGTCAGTGGAAGCCAGTGAAATCAGTTACCTCAATTTCCTTTATTAGTAAAGATCAGTAAGTTTGCTGATGAATATAAATAGCCATTGTATTCAACAAATCATTACTTATACTTCTCCTTTCTTCATCATAGTACATTCTTGATTGCTGAATTTCAACATAATCAAAACGTCACATATTATATTATGTTTTCCACCCAACAGAACTCAAACTGCGCTCACGGTGCTGTTCTAAATATTGATGAGGTAAACGTATAATCCATTTCCCCAGTTCTTCTGTTTGTTGGCTGTTTATTCTTCTGTTGGTTAGTGTCTTTTGTCTGTTACACTGACATAGCTTACATTGACATATATCTTTGTAGAATGAATGCCTACAGAGAATTCTAGAAGATCTCCATTACTATCGGGAGACATTTAGAGCCTACTCCAAACCAGAGCTCACCAAATCTGTAGTTAGGAGCATTGATGAACTCATGCAGGTAAAATAAGCCAATCAAGCAAACACAAACAGCTTTCTATAATTATAGTGTTGATTGCAAGGCTCTTTTTCACTTTCTTTTTTATGTTGTAATAGAACTGCTTCTCTGTCTCTGCGATGGACAACTCTCTGGCCAAGGTAAAGCAGATTATAATTTATTGATAATACACTCTAAAAAATGCTGGGTTAAATATAACCCAGCGCTGGGTTAAAACAACCCAACAGCTGGGTCAAAACAACCCAACCGCTGGGTCAAAACAACCCAACAGCTGGGTCAAAACAACCCAACATCTGGGTCAAAACAACCCAACAGCTGGGTCAAAACAACCCAACAGCTGGGTCAAAACAACCCAACAGCTGGGTCAAAACAACCCAACAGCTGGGTCAAAACAACCCAACTGCTGGGTCAAAACAACCCAACAGCTGGGTCAAAACAACCCAACTGCTGGGTCAAAACATCCCAACAGCTGGGTCAAACAACCCAACAGCTGGGTCAAAACAAAACAACCCAACCGCTGGGTCAAAAAAAAACAACAGCTGGGTCAAAACAACCCAACAGCTGGGTTTGTCCCTTTTTAACCCAGCGCTGGGTTATATTTAACCCAGCATTTTTTAGAGTGTAGGCATGTAACGTTTTAAGTGCATTCATTTGGCCTCTGTGATGCTCTCGTTTGTGAGTATGATTAAGTAGTGTTTCAGGCGTACAGGATCATCAAAAAAATTTTTTTTTTTTTCTTTTTTTTCAAGAACGACTGCAGCTGTGCAAAGTCCTACAGGGTTTCAACCTTCGAACAATTACAATAAATCGTGTTTTCAACTACATTTTGTCAAAGTAGCAAACTAGCAGTTGTTACAGGCCAAGCACCCTTTCGTTTACTGTCATAAAAAGCAATGGTTATTTATTAGTAAGTTATTTATTGTATTTAAACATTATTTATTAATGCAATAATGTATGCTATTTATTTTCTGTGAACTTGATTTGTTTGTTGTTGTTTTATTAAAGGCGACCATGCACTTCAGCATAACCTCGTCGTAGTCATGCTTTGTTTTATACATAATATATACAGTAATAAGATGTAATTAGTTCATAATATAACATATATACTTTGTCTTATATGAATTGTTGGTTGCTTGGGAGAAAATAGCAAAGAAAATTGCTTTAATATTGCAAACAGTTTTTTGTTTACCTAAATAATCGAGACGGCAAATAAGGAAAGTGATCGTTCAGGTTATCCTTTCTTTTGGTTTCATATGCAAGCCAATGCTTAATGACCACAAAACAATTGCTGGCATCACATAAGAGGAAGTATCCAAACACTGGATTACTACAGTGTAATTCCAAGAAACATTTCCAGTAATATAACAACATTTTAGAATATTCTTATTTCATTCTAGCCATAAAAGACAGAAAAAAATAAAGTTTTCCAAGGTGCCAAAAAAACAATTGTGTGAAAATTTTGTGAAAATTAATGTGAACAAAATCATCTGCAAATGGAACTTGGACTGCTCCCTCTGATTCTTCCAAAGAAATGGTTATTATGCCGAAAAAAAAAAAAAAAAAAAAAAGAAGAAAATGGTGGGGAAAAAAAAAAAAAAAAAAAAAAAAAAAAAAAAAAAAAAAAAAAAAAAAAGGACAAAAAAATAAAAAAAAAAAAAAAAAAAAAAAAAAAAAAAAAAAAAAAAAAAAAAAAAAAAAAAAAAAAAGGGAAAAAAAAAAAAAAAAAAAAAAAAAAAAAAAAAAAAAAAAAAAAAAAAAAAAAACTGTATTTCTGAATGGTTTGAGAGTTACCAAGTTTGAAACTAACAGGTCTAAATGTTTCTTGCACTGTGCTCACCTGAACTGAAATAACATCAAACTGGAACTCATAACTTCATGCTACAAACAAACAAAAAAATTGGTAGGGTTTATACAACGTGACTGTCTGAAGCTTTAAACAGCATTCTGCAAAATACAAAAAAAAAAAAAACGTGTACTGATGTTTAAATTTATGGGGGATGCACTTTCTGGTTTTGGGGAATTCCCCTCAAAAGACCCAAAACACCCTTTCAAATATAATGTTTAATTACAAATAATCTGTATCCTTCAATTTGACGGAATGAGATGACATTTTCTCATGATCATTCAGAGTCAGAGAATAAAGTTGCTTTGGTAGTTTAATGGGTAGATCCACAAAAGCTTTCCCCTTTTTCCTATTGTTTTTCAAAAAAAAAAAAAACCTTCCTATTCCACTGTAACAATATGAAACAAGACAAGATATACTGTGCATTTGTGGTATTTTTCTCACTTTTAATCAGGAGTGTTCACTGGAATGTTACTAAAAAAGGTCAATACAATATTTGCTATATGTCAAAATGATGGAAATCACTTTGAAATATTATCACGTGATCACTTTCATTCGTATTATTATATATTATTTTTTTTTTTTTTAGTTTATTTTGTCATTTGTGCCTGCACAGATCAGAGCTGACAGGAAGCAAAGTGGGAGAAAGATAGGGGGCAGGATCGGCAGGGGCGGACTTAGTGATTTGGGGGCCCTATAAGTAAATTTCAGGTATGGGCCCCAACACAATATGCTCTTTTACCCTTATTTTGCTCGCTCGCTCTCTCATATGTTATAGCTATAACTAGTTTATTTATCCCTTCACAACTTAAGTAAATAATTAGTCAACCTGATGCTGTTCTAAAGCCATATATTAGGTTACCTTATTTTTTTTTCGGATCACAAAAGAAGACATTATAAAAGAAAAGGTTGCAGTTGTACATTTAATGAACTATAAACTTCTTCAATATTTTCACAAAAAAAGATTCAAATGTCATAAAAATGTCCCATGCAACTCGTTCCATATTCCGAGTGTTCTTCAGGCATACAGTAGGGTTTGCTGAGAAACAAATTCGAAAATGCAATCTGTTCTCGAAAATCTCCTGTCATCGCATTCGTGCAGTTAGACGAGACCTCAGTTCGCGTTGGTTGCCCAAAGCACACAATACGCAAGCGGTTATTTTTGGGGGGGAACTCAAACAAATAAAATCATGACACAAAACACCAATCCTCTTCGGTTATAATCCGTGTCTGAGAAGTCGCAGTATTATACTAAACCACTATAAAGTGCACTTCATAATTACTCTACTTTCTACTTCTACTACTTCGAATCACTAAAAGCTGTCCTTCACTTCACTTCAGTTCATCACGATCTCACAATGTTCTGTTAATCAATGAAGCTGTCTGCACTGCACAACGAATTTCTTATTTACACCCCGTCAGCACTTTGTTTGTTATAATGAGAAGATTCGCGAGCTTGCAGAACTCAGCACCTGACAAAAACTCCGCATTTCAAGCGGTGAGTGAACATTTGAGGCTTTCCATAACACAAATTCACACCGGAGCGTTTGGTAAATACGTTTCGCCAGTATCAGATGGGGCCCCCTGATTCCTCAGGGCCCTAAGTGGCCGCTTACTTCCCTTGTTGGTTAAGTCCGCCCCTGAGGATCGGGAAGGGTCCTCGGGATTCGAACTTGGGCAGTAGCGCTGTATATATGTCCAGTTATGACATTTTGATTCAACATTACAAGGTCAGAATAATTTAAAAAAAATTGGAAACATAGGCTACACACAGATGAATTGTTCAAAGTAAGATCTATAACAATAGAAAATCGAAAATTTAGAAAAAAATATTTAGTGCCACTTGTTTTTGTAATTCAGTGCTAGGCAATATAAGGAGCCTATAGTGTTATACATATATATTTAATGAAAAAATAAACAACTTCGCTTATTTGCAATGTCAATAATTGTGGAAATGCAGGGGTCCATAAAATGTGACACATCTGATGTCATCATCGCGTAAAAATGGCCGAATAAAGAAAAGACAGAAGTCTTAGCTAAAACTTTTGCTAAAGTTCATAGTAGAGTCATTCCACGAAACCGGTACGATTTGAGTCCCTCTGACCTTTTTAAGTGTATTTTATCTATTGGGTCACCAAAATCTATTTTTAAAAGCTTTTTGTATTAATTGAAATGTCTCCTTTAATAAGGTTTAAAAACATGACATACATTTTATCTTTATATTAGAAATTATCTTGTTTTTTTCAGTTGACACTACCTATTTTGTCATGTCCCTCATGGCCTTCTATAAAAGTGTACTTGGGATATGAATAATAAAATTAGAAAAAAGTCCATACATTTTGCCATTCTCATAAATATCTATCTGTGCTTTTTTTGCTGGTCATGTTTTTTTTTCTAAGTAAATTCATGATTATTCATTAAAATCATATTATTTAGTTCCGTACCTCAGTAACCCCTCAACCCCGTTACACAAATCATTATCCCCCAATAAAAATTATTAACTGATCCTTATGTGACATCATTAACAGGAAGTGACATCATATAAGTCTTCTGAACAACATTGTGGGCAGACATAGGCAAGTTCCCACCTTTTTTTATAACTATAACTTATTAATATTGTGATATTGTGGTTGTCAAGCTTAACGACTCTACCCCTTTACATCAAATAAAGATAGAAATCTATTACTTGTGAAAATTTTCTTTTTATTTCAACAATATACATAATTTCTTAATATCATGCATACCTTGTGCTCCTGTTATTCGCTACATTTAGAGCAGTGGCCATTTTGAGCAAAAAATCACAACCCCGTCACACTCAACCCTGTTACTTATTCGATCATAACGGGGTTGTGAGATTGTGATGGGGTTGTGTTTTTAACACTTTGGTTTTGAAGTTATTCAGTAATTTAAATGAATTATTATATTTGATCAAGAGTCTTATCCCACATGCATAGGTTAAATGTAGTAATGTCCATGTTAAAGCTGTGTGTGCATATGTGTGTTCTGCCTAGACTTTCACATCTCAGTGTTAAGTAAATTGCTCTGAAAGAATATTTGATTTAATGATATCAATTTAAACATCTACAGACATCTATGAGTATCATGCACTCATCGAGCACGCCTAAATGCTGATCCTAAAAAAAGGGAGAAATACCTGCAGAATGAACGCCAGAGATGGAGAAAAAGTTTAGAGACAGGGAAAAAGAAAGGAATCAATGAGTTAAGTGAAAGACAACAGCGGCTGAAGCATAGAAAGTGGAGAGCAGCTTACAAAAGAAGCAAGAAGAGGAGAGAAGCGCTGAGGAACTTAATAACCACTCCTCCACAAAGTCCAGATCATGCCCCAGAGCAGTATCCATGTCCAGGATCTTCCAGGTAGAGGAATGAGCAGTTAAGGGTGTAAGAAAATGACTAGGCTGAGTGTTAGAAAGTGTTATTAAATTAAAAGTGTAGTTATTAAAAGTTATATTAGTTGTTTAGGTTGTATGTGATAGTTTACTGACTGAAAAGCCATCCGATTGATAGCTGCTCGCCGTTTTGGCAGCCATCAACCAGATTCCTTTTTTCAAGACCTTTTACCCATCTAGTGCATCCGGAAAGTATTCACAGCACTTCACTTATTCCACATTTTGTTGTTACAGCCTTATTCCAAAATGGATTAAATTCATTATTTTCTACAAACATACCCCATAATGACAAGGTGAAAGAATTTTGTTTGAAATCTTTCCTATTTTTGAAATAGAACCGTATTTTTGAAACTTTAAAAAAAAAAAAAAAACGGGGGAAAAAATCACATGTACATAAGTATTGCCATGACACCCAAAATAGAGCTCAGGCGCATCATGTTTCCACTGATCATCCTTGAGATGTTTCTACAACTTGATTGGAGTCGACCTGTGGTAAATTCAGTTGATTGGACATGATTTGGAAAGGCACACACCTGTTTATATAAGGTCCCATAGTTAACAGTGCATGTCAGAGCACAAACCAAGCCATAAAGTCCAAGGAATTGCCTGTAGATCTCCAAGACAAGATTGTATCAAGGCACAGATTTCGGAAAGGATACAGAAAAATTTCTGCTGCATTAAAGGTTTGCAGAAGCATGTAGTCTACGTTACTCTTAGTGGAAGAAGTTTGAAACAACCAGGGCTGCGTTTCCCAAAAGCATTGTAAGCTTAATTTGATTGTAGCTCCATTGTTTCAATGGGTCTACATGACCTAGTTTATGATGCTTTTGGGAAAATGCCCCAGGACTCTTCCTAGAGCTGGCCTCCTGGCCAAACTGAGCAATTGATGGAAAATGGCTTTGGTTAGACTGGTGACCAAGAACCTGATGGTCACTCTAGTTGAACTCTATGATCATATGTGGAGACAGGAGAACCCTACAGAAGGACAAACATCACTGCAACACTCCACTGATCTGGGCTTTATGGCAGTGTGGCAGGACTCAATCCTTTCTTCAGTGAAGACACATGAAAACACACTTGGAATTTGCAAAAAGCACCTAAAGAACCCTAAGATTGTGAGAAACAAGATTATCTGGTCTGATGAACCTTAATTCTAAGCATCAATGTTTGAAGGAAACCTGCTCTGCTCATCACCTGCAGAGTAACAGCCCAACCGTAAAGTGTGCTGGTAGCAGCCTCATGCTGTGGGGCTGTGTGTTCAGCGGCAGGGACTGACGGACTCCTCAGAGTGGAAGAAAAGCTCAACACAGCAAAATATAGAGATAGCCTTAATGAAAACCCTGTCCAGAGCATTCAGAACTTCAGACTGGGCAGAAGGTTCACCTTCCAACAGGACAATGACCCTAAACACACAGCCAAGATAACAAAGGAGTGGCTACGGGACAACTCTGTGTATGTCCTTGAGTGGCCCAGCCAAGAGCTCAGACTTGAATCATATCTAACATCTCTGGATAGATCTGAAAATGGCTGTGCACCGATGCTCCCCATCCAACCTGATGGAGCTTGAGAGGTCCTGCAAAGAAGAATGGGAGAAACTGCCCAAAAATAGCATCATACTCAAAAAGACTTGAGGCTGCAATTGGTGCCAAAGGTGCTCCAACAAAGTATTGAGCAAAGTCTGTGAATACTTATGTACATGTGAATATATAGATATATTATATTAATAAATTTGCAAAGATTTCAAATAAACTTCTTTTACATTGTCATTATGGGGCATTGTTTGTAGAATTTTGAGGAAAATTATTAATTTAATCCATTTTGGAATAAGGTTGTAACATAACAATGTGGAAAAAGTAAAGTGCTCTGAACACTTTCAAGATGCACTGTATTCAGTCAGTTTATAATGTTCTAATGTATACTATGTTATTGTTGTTTTTCCTGCAGTCAGGTTAATAAAACTCTGTTCAGTTGCAATGTATATATGTTGTTTTTCTTGGTAACATAATGAAATACAGTGTTTATAGAAAATCTTACAGTGAATGAGTAAAAAAACAACTATTTATTTGTTAAGATGTATTTGTCTCTTCAACCCCGTTACCATCTTTAACCCCGTTACCCTAATCTCAACCCCGTCACACCTACATTTTTATTAATTATTTTTTTTAAGTTTATGAAAAACTATTTAATGTTTGCTGAACTCAGTCTGAAATGTTCCGAGCAACATAATTGTAATGTGGTGTTTTGTTTCATGTTCATGTTTTCCATGTCTTTTTTGTAATTGTTTCATGGTCCATGTTAGTGTCAAGCTTCCCAATCATGTCTCTCTGCCTTGTGTATGTGCCATGCTCTCATTGGTTATTGTTTAGTCATGTGATTCCCTTGTCTGTGTTATGTTCTGATTGACCCTCCTTGTGTTCCTATACGTAGCTTCATGTTTCCATTGTGCCCTCATCGTGTTTTGATGTATGTAACCTGCTGTCTGTGAGTCTAGTCTGTTCATGCCTCGTCAAGTCAAGTCAGGTCTGTGTATCTTG
Organism: Sinocyclocheilus anophthalmus; assembly: GCA_018155175.1. NCBI lineage: Eukaryota > Metazoa > Chordata > Actinopteri > Cypriniformes > Cyprinidae > Sinocyclocheilus > Sinocyclocheilus anophthalmus. The sequence continues at coordinate 399,112 of JADLZN010005009.1, forward strand.
TTTGGATTATTGTTTGGATGTTTGGATCACTCTGTAAATAAACTGCACTTGGGTTCTCACTACGCTCGCCTTCAGTGGATTGACTCTTTACACATAAGCATACTGATTTTAGCTCAAATTCTGAAGTTAAGCCACTTCTTTGATAAAAAATTATGAGGTTGCGGTCACAAAAAGTGCCCATTTCAGGCTTTAGTATAGCAAAAGTGTGAGATTTTATGTAACTTTTATATTTACAAATACTGAATTAGTGTGAGGGACATCTCATTAATAGGAAAATGTTGATTTCATTACAAATACATTTTATAAACATATTCAGAGAGCTCCCATAGTGTCCATAACGGGGTTGAAAACTAATAGTGCCCATATCTTAAAATAATGACCAATAATAATAGGGATTTGATGCCTGAGGTGGGAAAATATGTTTTTCTGGAAGTTAAATATGTCATTAATGTTGTGGGGTGTTCAGAAAAGTAATACTTTTGGGTAAAAAATCTAAAAATGTGAAAACCCAAATCGTACCGGTTTCGTGGAATGACTCCGTATTGAAAACTTAAGTTCTTAAAAAGAAGACAAGAACAAAGTAAAATATATGAGAATGTTTGTATGAAAAAACGTTGATAGTAATAGGGATGAGGATTTTAATTATTTTGAGTTAAAAGTAGCCATTACAAATTCAAAGAATACAACACCAGGGAGAGACATGATATGTTAAAAAATTCACCAGATGTAGCCATTAAAGCATTATATTTGAAAGAGTTAAACCAAGCATTGGGAAGGCATTATATGCAGATGATGGTGCAGTATGGAACAGAGCTGACGAAGAATCTGAGCAAACTGATAGCATCTAGGGGTTGACCTTATTGCTCCACAGTAGATTCTAAGTCCAGTTTCTTTCATTCTGATTTTGCTGCAGCACCATACACTGCACTAAAGTATTAAGGTTTGATATACATGTAACAGTGCATTTTTTCTTGCTCCCCATTCATACTTAGCTATTGAAGTCATGCAATTTGTTACTCCTTTACATTTTTTTCAATTTTCTAAATCAGAATGAAAGAAACTGGCTTAGATCTTCGTTAGCAATAAGGTCCCCTAGATGCTATCAGTTTGCTCAGGATTCTTCGTCAGCTCTTAAGAGTACATTGTCGACAAAAACTGATAGAGCTGCTAGTAGAAATGTATACATTACTGTACAGACTGAAAATAGAGGGTATAATTGTATACTTTTGTTGGGTACCGACACATGTCAGGATAGTAGGGAATGAAACAGCGGATAAGTTAGCAAAAGAGGCATTCATGAAAAACTTGGTGGATGTTAAGGTACCTCTGGGAAGAAATGAGATAAAATCAGTAATTAACAGGAAAATAATTAGAATATGGCAACAAAGATGGGAAAATAGCAGCACAGGTCGGTGGTATTATAATATTGTAAAATCATAGGGAAAAAATAACAGTTTTATGGAAGGCACAGAAAAGAAGTAGTAATGATTTCTACTAGATTAAGGATGGGACACACAAGACTAAATTCAACACTTGCATTAATGTTTAAGCATGAAAATGGTATGTGTGATGAATGTGATGTTTTTGAAACAGTAGAGCATGCTTTTTAAATGTAGTAAATATGATGATCAGCGTAACAGGCCAGTGAGCGTCGTGGTTATTTAAGGTGGTTTTAACATTTTTAGAGCTTACAGGACTAGACCACATGATTTAGTGTTTGAGGATGAGGATCATGATGCTTCTGCCCATCTCGGAGGTTGAGGAGCCCAGTGCGGAAGCTGGAGGAGCTGAACACGCAGTGCCAGCTGAAGCTTGGGCTCTGATCCTCTGGGGTGGGGCCTTACAATTTTATTATTTTCTTTTTTCTTGATAGCAATACAGATTCATATGGAAGCCCATTTCCGCAACTGAATAAAAAATAAAAAAGGTAATTGCGACTTTTTAAATCACAATTTTTACTTTTTTTCTCAATTTCGTGATACAAACTCGCAATTCTGACTTTTTTTTCGCAGAATTGTCAGATATAAACTCACAATTGCGAGAAAAAAAGTCAGAATTGTGAGAGAAAAACGCCATAACCTTTTTTTAAAGGGGTCATATGATGCAATTTCAAGTTTTCCTTTGTCTTTGGAGTGTTACAAGCTGATTGTGCATAGATAAGATCCCTGAAGTTGACTAAAGTCTCAAAACCAAAGAGATTTTTTTTTATCAAAGTTAAGACTCTGCCACGCCTGCCTAAAACTGCTCTTTCTAACACGCCCCCACATATCTACCTCACTATGTGGAAATATTTGCATAATGCGCCCAAATGTTGCAAAGAAAGAAGGCGTGGTTTCAGGTACAGCAGTAGTGTTGATGCAGTCATGTCAGTGAGACGCTGTGTGTTTCTAGGCGAAGCAAAAGCACTTTATTTGGCCTTCCGGAAGTAGATGCATTTAGGAATCTTTTAAGATTACTTATAACAGAACAGCAATGTATTTTATGGACGACCGTTTCGTGAACCTAGGAGAGGAGGTCATTCTGAATTTGCTATGACAATCTGCCGCTTCTGAATCAACTACTGTTTTGTTATTATTTTAAGTATTTTCTATTGACTGTTCAAATGCGGAGTTTGTCACATCTGTGTGTGTGTGTGCGCGCGCCGTGGGAGAGAGAAGAAGAGAGAGAGAGTGCTAGCGCTTGGAGAGAGAGAGAGTGAGAGGAGAGAGAGAGAAGAGATATAGTGGAGAGAGAGAGAGTGCGAGCTGATCGTTCTGAAGAGAGAGAGAGAGTGCGAGAAGAGGAGAGCGAGGAGAGCGAGAGAGAGAGAGCAAGAGATTGGAAGAGAGAGCTAGAGAGATGAGAGAGAGAGAGAGAGAGTGAGATCACAGTGGAGTCAGCTGTCTTTACCTTGGCTTGTGTACTGCAAACACATACCATCTTCATCACTGTGTCCCTGTCCCGCGACTCTGTTCCCCTTTCGGGCTCTTTACATTTATTTTGAAAGATGAAAAATAAGGGTAAGGGGCGTTACATTTCTGACGAATGCTTGCGGTGTTCGGCCAATCACAACGCACCGGTCAGCTGCCAATCAGAGCAACTGCGCTTGTCCCGGAGAGGGACTTTGTATAAAACGAAGCTGTAGTTTGGAGAGGCGGGCATAGACCTACAATAATGTACAGTATTTGAAAAATAATTGTGTTTTTTGAACATTAAAGCATGTCAACATATCACTATCAACAAAGTAATGATCTTTAAAAAGCATCATATGACAAAACTGCGGGTTGTGTGGGGGAGGGCCCCCCTTAAAGTTTTGTATGCAGTGCGAAACGTCTTCCGCAAGATATACAGTAGGTGGCGGTAATACTCCAGAGGCGTGAACGGCCATTGAACAAAAAGAAGAAGCACAAGAAGAAGAAGAAGTCGTCAACGCTCTCCTTCTGTCCGTCGCATCCAGGTAGCTCAAGGCTAACGACCCTCGGAATGAAAATGCCGTCGTCTTTATTCAACATTGCCTTGGTTTCTTTTATACTGGTTTTTATTGCGTCACATTTCGGAGAGGTGTTCGCCGATGGCAAAGGACGAGGTAAAAATGTTTATAAATGTAGACATTGGATCAAATAATCCCCATCAACGCTAGCCATGCTAGACCACCGGCTTCTGACCCGGAACGCGGAGCTAATGTAACGTTAACCCCCTAAATGTCTACTGCTAAAATACAATATTATATCTATTCCTGTATTATTGAAAGAGTATGCTTTATTAAAGGTTGAGCTCATTATAAACCTCAGTTGATGGGATTTTGCGCCGCAATTAAGACTAGTGATCATAAATGATCAGATGTATTTAGACGTAAAATAATGCACTTTGACTGACGTGCCTCTGTCATGACATTGATTGTGTATTGGACGAAAGACTATGATGAGATCTCTGATCACAGGTGCATTGTTGCAGATCTCTTTGTTCTGTGGTTGTAGTCGTGGCTTGTTCCAACAGGTACACTTGTTCCTAACCGGATGTAACATGTTAAATATCTATAATGGACTTGTATGTGCATTCAAGGGTTTGGGGACCATATTAACTGGAGGAGCCTTGAAGATGGGAAGAAGGAGGCAGAAGCAAGGTACATATGGCGTATCTTATTCTTCAATATCCGTTGTAATGTTACTTTGTAACATTGTAGTTTAGGTATTTCTATAAAAGTTAGGCCTATGCCAGACTTTAATTAACTGGTCAGGTTCAGGCACTTAACCCTATAAAGCCTGCTGTATCATATTTGAAAAACACATTTCAAAGGGTTTAACAGCAGGATCAAAAATTTGCTGAAAAAACAAAAACAGTTGTACACAATCTACTACATGCCTCCTGTCATCTGATTGGTAGTTTATACTTTTTAAAACAAATAAAATGCATTTTACAGGTGGTAATATGTATTGATTTATCTTTTGCTGTCAAGTCTTTACTGAGTTACTTACTAACACATATTATTGGTAGACATAGAGTGGCGATATAGAGCATTATATGCATATTATGCAATTAGCTATACTGTAATATCTAATTGATTCACATTACAGTCTATTAGAATTTCATCTTACTTTTTCTCCCATGTATATATCTATATTTGCACCATTTTTTTTCTTTCCTCGAATATGAACAACATATTCTCCTTTATTATGCTATGTAAGCCATAAGAGCCCAGTGTATCAAATGTGATACTCAACAAAATAATGTTTTTTAGAAGGCTATTTAGTCTTACAGGGGTAATTATTAGTATTATATTATTCTAATTTGATTATTTCACTATGGCAAGCAAATTACCGGATCCCTAGCAGAATGGAATTATGCTGCGTGTTGTTCCATGGATACGCGAGTTAGCTTGTTGTTAGCTTGAACGTTTGCTTTTGACAATGAATGTTTAAAAGTGATTTAAACAAATGTAATTCTGATCTCGTTCTAGTGGACTCCCTCTGATGGTCATTATTCACAAGACTTGGTGTGGAGCCTGTAAAGGTATGATGCTGGTCTATATCTATAATGAATATCTGTCATAAGAACTGAAATACAATTTTTTTTATTATTTTATTATTTTTTTTATTTTTAAATACAAACAGCATATGTTATGTAATACTACAATTTAAAATGATATTACAGTGATTTAATTTGAGCTGGATCCTGCCGGATCCTGTTCCGGAAATGTCAGATTTTGGATTTTTGCATTCCGGTAATTGTTTTTAAGGATCCGGCATTAGATCATATGTTTATGTATTTGGAGGTTATTGGTCCTCAACATATTTTTGACCGTGACCAGTCAGCTTTCTTAAGTTCAAACTTGCTCTCATTGATTGGTGCTTAGCCTACTGCTTATTGTTTTGTGAGCAGCCTAACATTTGGAGAGAGTGTAATAATACCAGAAATAATACCAAATAAAGTGAACTATTATAATGTATAAACATTATAAACATAGCTATATGTTAGTATAGCTCACTCCAAAACAAATCATATAAATGTAATGGTATTCAGAACAGAACAAGAATGAAATAAAAAATATATAAACCTAAAGAAACCAAAACAAAGCAAAACTGAAAGTACCAGGTGTTACTGGGCTCACATAGGGCCTACCTCTTATTTGACACAAATCCTAATGTTTCCATATTCGCAATGTATTTGAATGAAACTATTATTTATAATGTAGAGGTTTTGCACTTCACGTGCGTTCGTATATCGACAGAAATATCCTCTTCACATGAGCAAAAATGTGCTTGGCATACAAAGTGGACCAGTTATACCACGGACTATATATATACTATATTTTTGGTTGACTGTATTTTATTTTGATAATGAACATACTGCGATGTAAGTTTGAGTTGCGAATATGTGGTGTGTGTGTGTGTGTGTGCGCGCGCGAGCGAGAGAGCAATTTTATGTTTGAACAGCTGAAACATAAAATTAGAACCCGACCGATATATCGTTTTGCCGATATTATCGGCCGATATGAGCCTGTCGCCGATATATCGGTATCGGCGAATATGCCGCCAATATGCTGCCGATATGAAATTTTTTTTTTTTTACAGAACATATAACACAGCTAAAATGCTTGAAATGGTGTAATTACTTAGTTTGTCCAGCAGAGTGCACTCTATTGTTTGCTACTGCAGACCTGGATGAAACACTTTAAAGCTTAGTGTATGGAAAACCATTGAAACTTTGATCCGCACAAATTCGGGGATTCGTCAGCTGAGGAAACACTGCGAATGCGAATTGAGTGTACTCCTAGAGGCCCACTTTCGAATGAGACCACACCACATTCAAAGGGCATTAAAGTGCGCGAGAAGTGAATTTATATTAGGGATGAACGAATGTTCGTCCTCAACCGCAGTGTGGAAGCATTTAAACTGTCGGAGAAAGACGCAAAAATCATTACAAGCACCAACAGCGAGAGACTGTTTAGTGCTGCAGCGCATGTCTTCGATGAGAAGAGGAAGGGGTGATTGTTGCTGGTTACTGTATGATGATTGCAGGGACTTGGCCGTAAACAATTAGTAAATAAACTGCAGAACGTTTTCTAATGCACGCACGAATTGCATGTATTCAAACAGCGCTGCACAAGCTCGCAGTGCCAGAGTTGATTGTTAACAGGGTTCAAAGCCCAAAGCGAGGAAAATCTGTGCTGATACAGTCGTCCGTTGCTCAGTCACATTTTTTGAATTTTTACAAGGCATGTGACAATGCGATACGTGCGACGTATTCGTAATGAGACTCATTTATAAATCTGCTGTCAGCAAAAAGAAGCATTGAGGTCTTCCTGCGCGTTTCCGCCAAAATAAAAGTTGAGAAAAAGCAAGAACTCTTATCAACATTCATAAATGTTAGTATTGTAATTTTACTGTTGTTCTGTCAAATAAAATAAAAAGTAAGACAATAATAATGATAATAATTATTACCCTACAACAACTCTATTAATACATTTATTATAACATACACACATAGCGTTCAAATTAGGATCTGTAATATTTTCTAATGTTTAAAAGAAGTCTCTTCTCAGCAAGGTTGCTTTTAATTGTACAGTAAAAAAAAACACAAAAAAACATGCCTGATTCAAGAAGAGGGGTCTGATGGCCAAAAATTATTATTTTACTAACTTATTAATTTTAAGTTAAATTGTGCTTTGTTGGTATAGTGTCTGCTAGAATGTTAAAAATGTTCAGTGTTAAATATTTTTTAATTGTTGTTTTGTAATGGATTTTTTTTTTTGAAAAGCAAGAAAAAACAGTAAAAAGCACATTTTGGCTTTTTTAATTTATGCAAAATGGGCTGGATTACTGTTTTGTTTTGCTTTTCAAAAAAAAAAAAATCAATTAACACATAAACACTAAAATCTTTCACCTGCCCTTTTCACCTTTTTTTTTTTCTATTCATCTTTGGCTGCCTAGCGTGAACGACATATCCCAGGAGCATCATGACCATACAATCACTGTTCCCCTTTTGACTCCGCATTAAGTATCTCTTGTCTCCGTCATGTGTAAGTGTTTTTAGTCACACCATTTGTGGATCATTGCAAAAACATTGCCTGTAGTGTAATAGTTGTTGATGTTTCTATAGAATGTTTCTATCTCTAGCTCAAATGTTTTGGACACACGATGGGGACAGTGTCCAAAATTTGGGACTGGGTATGACGTACCTATACCACAAAGAATATCGGCCGATATAAGCGCATACGGCCTTTTTTTCCGGCCATAACTCGCTAGTATCGGTATCGGCCCCAAAAAAATCCATATCGGTCGGGCTCTAATATATACATAAATTTGGTCATAAAGATAAGAGGTATACGACATCATCGAAAGCACAAAGTGTACTTTTCTTTGCAACCCTCAAAAAAACGACAGACATTTGTGGATTTTGTACATATAAAGCCAAGGAGGATGCGCGTTTAATTAAAATTATTTAAAGGTTAGTTCACCCAACAATTGGCTGTGTCTGTTGTATCCCCATTTGCCCTCCTAGGTGTATATTACTTTCTTCTTTCAGTTGAATCCAGTCGGAGTTATATTAAAATTATCTTTGATCTTTCAAGCTGTTTTTAATGCCACTCAGTGGGTGTTGCATGCATCAGTCCAAAAAGTGAAATAAAAAGTGCTCATCCATTAAAAAAACGTCTCACCCGGCTCTGGGGGGGTTAACAAAGTCCTCCTGTAGCGAATCCATGCATTTCTGTAAGATAAATATCCATATTTCAAACATAATAAATCAATTTAATATAGCTTGTGCCAACAGTTGTACACGGAAGCAGCTCGGGCTGATGACATATGAGTTCAGCGTTGCGCATGCAATGGTGAGTCTCGTGAAAACCAATGTCTGTTTACAGGATCAAAGGAAGCAAAGTTTCCTTACTTTAGCAAAGGAAAACAAGTCTCCTCTTGGCTTATATCGAAATCTCTGACATTCTTCTTTACAAATCCTCGTTTTGTACTTCTAATTAGTGACTGTTGTTTTGTTTTGACCTCTCCGCTGCGGTTTTCCGCTGCATCACTTGGCGGCGCATGAGCAAAAGCGCCAAATCATACGTCATCCACCCGGAAACTGAGCTTCGTTTACAACAGTGAGCGTCAACTAGATTAAAGTGATACTTTGATCTGGATATTTTTCATTAAGAAACTGCAGATTCTACAGAAGGCCGTTCACTCCCCGGAGCCGTGTGAGACGGGTTTTTTAATGGATAGGCGCTTTTTAATTAACTTCTTTTGGACTGATGCATGCAACACCCGCTGAGTGCCGTGAAACCGCTTGAAAGTACAAAGACAATTTTTTATCTAACTCCGACTGGATTCGTCTGAAAGAAGAAAGTCCTATACACCTAGGATGACTCTGGCGTGAATAAAACACAGCCTAATTTTCTTTTTTGGGTGAACTAACCCTTTAAGTCAGATATTTTTTGCATATTTATACCTATACTATGATTTTATGAATTTTGTTATTTTCAATGTATCTTAGAGATACATTTTCCTAAAATCATCCTGGCAACCCATTTTTGACCCAGGGTTTGAAGCTGTGGCCTAGTTAGGTTAATGCAGAAACTTTAAAAAAAATTTTTTTTATTATTGCTCAAAAATCAAGAACAGTACACACACAAAATAATACCACCATCAACATAAAAATTATAAACAATAATAACAAAAAATAAAGTAAAAACAAATTAAGAAGAAGAAAAAAGGGGGGTGTTTAATACATTACAAACTGAAAAAATTAAATTGAGACTTAAAATAAGAAAAGAGTTAGTCAGATAAAGCTTTTTTGTTCTGAGACAACTGGATTGATGAAAGGTATTGCTCAAATTCTTTTATAAAAACAAGAAAGAGAGGTCTGGAGTTTGAATATTTGCATCTATGGATGTGAAATTTATCAAGAAGCAAAATCAGATTCACTACATAAAACTGGTTCCTTTTAGATTGTTTATACTCCATAAAACCCAATACTACGTCCTACGTTCCAAAATAGAATACATTCATTATAAAAGTTACTCCTAATGAAACTTAAAACATCTTGCCAAAATTTCTTTGTAAATGGACAGATCCAAAAGAGATGAACAGCCGTTTCAACCGAGTCATCACAAAAAGAGCAACTGGAGGAAATATCACTTTTGAATTTTTTTCATGTAATGCTTTGCAGGATAGAACTTATGAATTATTTTGTAGGAAATCTCCTTTACTTTGTTAGTTAGTAAATAAGTATGAGGAAGCATCCATACTTTTTTCCAGCAGATGTTACCCACTGCATTATTCAAATAAGCAGTCACAGCTGGCAGAGTAATAATATTCTGCTGAAATAATGAACGGACTATCCTATTATTATTTTTGCATACATAATCTACCAACAAAAGTATCAACCAAATTAAGAGAAACCGGTGACAAAGGATGGGTACCTCTCAGTAAAGCAACAACAGCTGATGGGATAGACCCCATAACAATGGAAAATTATTTTGGAGAGACAGGAAATTGAAAGTGATCTAAAAATTCTTTATATGAAAATAACAACCCTTGAGAGTTCATTAACTGACTAATCAACAGTATGTTTTTATCAAACCAACTCTAAAAAAAAAAAAAGGATTTATTTTAGTATAAAACATTACTGTTATTCCAAATAAAAAATCTGTGGGGTGAAAAGTTGTGCTTGAATATTAGCGACCAAGCCAAGAGAACCTGACTATGGAAAGCAGATAATGTAGCCGGTAGTTTATAAATTTTATAGTTACACACAAGAAGAAAATCAAGTCCACCAAATTGAAAGAAAACATAATTGGGAATAAAGTTACACAAAGACCCTGGGCTCTTTCTAAACCGTTTAAGCCAATTGATCTTGAAGGTGTAACTTAAAGTACTGAAATCCAAAAAATTAAGACTCCCTTTATCACATGTGTTCATTACAACAGATTTTCTAATATAATGTATTGAACGCTTCCATAAAAAATTAAGAGTAGCTGGTCAGTACTTTTACCTAATTTTGGGTCCAGACTAGGGCTGCATTATGACAAAAATCATAATTGTCGATTATTGCCTTGAAATTGTAATTGCGATTATTAATTACGATTATCACAATTTACATTGAATGATGTTTATACCATTGTTTGATGCAACTGCATGCCGTATTTTTATATGAAAATAAACAAGCTGAAAACACTCTAACTGAAAAACTTTGTGCTTTTCAATAGTATTAAGCCTCAAATGTCAACTATACATCGGATTGGTTTCTTCTTTAAATTATAAAAAATATAAATGGTATTATAGTGTTATACTAAAATTAAAACAATGGAAAAACCCTTAAGATGACATGTAGAAATAAAAAAAGCATCTTAAGCGTGCAGAATAACATAAGTGGACTTTGACGATTAAATGCTGCTTTGAACGATTTTGTAATTGTGGCATCCGTAATTGTAACTGCGATTAGTAATTCGATTAATTGTGCAGCCCTAGTCCAGAGGAACAGACTGAGCGACATAAATAAGCCTCGGAAGGCCTTCTGCCTTTGTGAGAAATACCATACCTCTCAAAGATAGATCCATTTGTAGCCACTGGTTAAATCTTTTCTGTGTTTTATCAATAAGAGCTTGGTAATTAAGATTACATCTTTCTTTCTGATCCTTAGTCATTAACACACCTAGATAACAAATTATTTCTTTCACTGGGATATTATGGACAAAGGATTCATTACAGTCTTTAATGGCAAAAAGTTTGAATATTTAAGCATAAACCTGAAGCTTTAGAAAATTAATCAATAATATTTATTGCAAGTGGAATCTGCCTTTCATCTTTAAGAAAAAAGGTTGTGTCGTCAGCAAGCTGACTGATAACCACCTCTCTTTCAGCAATAGATACCCCTTTTAAACTGCTGGCTTTTATATGAGAACAAAGAATCTGAGCTGCAAGAAGAAAAAGCTAAGGGGAAATAGGCCAGCCCTGCCTAACGCCCCTCAATAATTCAAAACGACGAGTTGTTCCATGTTTTAAAATAACTGAACTACCACCGTTCGTATATAAAGTTTTATGGAAAAAATGTCCAAATCCAAACTTTTCGAGACACTGAAAAATACATTTATGTTCCAACTTGTCGAACGCTTTATAGAAATCCAAAAAGAGAAGAAAGCTATCATCACTAATCAAACTGTAGTAATCTAAGACAGTAGTTCCCAACCCTGGTCCTGGAGGCACCCCAACACTGCACATTTTGTCTCCTTTCTCTGACACCAGTTTCAGGTCTTGGAGTCTCTACTAATGAGCTTGATGACCTGAATCAGGTGTGATTGATTAAGGAGACACGCAAAACATGCAGTACCTCCAGGACCTGGGTTGGGAACCACTGATCTAAGATATCAAAAACTAAACGTGTATTATTTGAGGCATGTCTATTGTTGAGAAAACCAGACTGTGTCTCATCTATTATAGAATTTAAAACATTTTTAATTCTTTTAGATAATATAAGAGTCAGAATTTTATAATCGTTATTTAATAAACTCATTGGGCGCCAATGTTCAATCAAAAGTAAATCTTTTTTTGGTTTGGGTATGAGGGTTATTATTCCTTGAGATACACTAGAAGGACGTTCATGGTTTTTGATACTCTCAGTGAAGACATTTAAAAGGAAAGGGGCAAGAATATCTGAGAATTGTTTATAGAATTTTGATGCAATGCCGTCATTGCCAGGTGATTTGTTACACTTAAGATGTTTGATAGCATCAACTACTTCTTCGAAGACTATATCTTGATCACAGCATTCTTTCTTAATGCAGAAACTTGTGAACGATGCTCTCTTATAAGTGTGACGTCATTTAATGTTCCGGGAACACTTAAGTTGTATTTTCAGTGTCGGTCACAGCGCCTTTTAAATGCTGATTTGGATCTGGCAATGTTTAATTTACAAATTAAGCACTGTGTGATATATTTCTAGATAAATATATATATATATATCTTATATCTACTATATATATTTATAATATATATATTTAATTATTTTGTTTCATCAAAAATGGTTGGTTTGGTTGTGTTGTGAGTTACATGAATGGCTTATTCGTTACCCGTAGTGTACAGATAATTTAGGTTGTAAAAAATAATTTTTAAAAACATTTCACCAGAATCTTGGTGGGATTCTGGAGACAGACCTTAGTTTCAGTAGTTATGTCAAAGCAGTAACTAAATCAGCATACTATCATCTCAAAAAACATTGCAAGAATTAGATGTTTGGTTTCCAGTCAAGACTTGGAGAAACTTGATCATGCCTTTATCACCAGCAGGGTGGAATATTGTAATGGTCTCCTCACCGGCCTACCCAAGAAGACCATTAGACAGCTGCAGCTAATCCAGAACGCTGCTGCCAGAATTCTAACTAGAACCAGAAAATCTGAGCATATAACACCAGTCCTCAGGTCCTTACACTGCTTCCAGTTATATTTAGGATTGATTTTAAAGTACTTTACTCGTTTATAAATCACTCAATGACCTAGAACCTAAATACATAGCAGATATGCTCACTGAACAGACCACTCAGATCATTAGGATCAAATCAGTTAGAAATACCAAGGGTTCACAAAAAACAAGGGGAATGTGCTTTTAGTTACTATGCCACCCGCAGCTGGAATCAGCTTCCAAAAGAGATCAGATGTGCTAAAACATTAAAACGTCACATTTAAATGCAGACTCAAAACTCATGTTTAGCTGGCATTATGGAATGAGCACTGTGCGATGGAAGAACTGATTGCAATGTATTTATGATAATCGTTTTCTTCAATTCATTTTTTTAAACCTCTAAATCCATTTTTTTTTAATAATTTTCAAAGTTTTTAAATTTTTTTTTTTGTGGTGATTAGGTTTTCTTTTTTTAGTAAAGCACTTTGAATACCATTGGTCTGGAAACTGGCTATACAAATAAACTTGCCTTGCCTTGCCTTGCCTTAGCTTTAAAGCCCAAGTTTTCTGAATCAAAGGACATCTCTGAGTTGGCTCACAACTTTGTCATGATTAACTTGGAGGTAAGGAGCTCCTCTTCTCATTATTTACTTTATGCTTTTCTCAAAATGCATATTTTAATTCCGTCAGAGAGGGGTAGATGGTTATAATGTGTTTTTGTTCCCCTGTATACTTTTTCCCTGTAATATTTTCTTCTTTTTTATTTTTTTTTGGCTGAAACCACATGTAGTAATAAATACATATATTGTCAAGTAAGTGTGTTGTTATATTTCACATTCTCATTACATGCCCCATGTGGCTATAGGATGAAGAGGAGCCAAAAGATGAGGCCTTCAGCCCAGATGGCGGATACATTCCAAGAATACTTTTCCTTGGTAGGTCATATACATAAACAAAAACCGCAAATGCGCTAGTTTAGAACATCAGCCATTGTTTAAAGGTAGACTCTTCCTTCAGATATTAGTGGCCTAATAAATGTCCATTTTTGTGGAGGTAAGAGTCAGTCACTTTATGGGTGTGGAAAAGTTTTTACCACATAACCAGAAGAATATGACTCCTTTTATCCCGGTAACCTTCCTGTTACGGGACAGAATTGCAGAAACACATTACGGTTAAATAGTGTGATTCTACAATACCACCATCAGTAGCATGACATTTTACTCTTGTGTGATGCTACATCCACACCTCAAGGTGTCAGTAAATGATCAAGGTGACTGTCACAACATAGATGGAAAAATTTGTTTTCTTCTTTTGTAGATCCCACTGGCAAAGTCCACTCTGAGATCACGAACAAGAATGGGAACCCCAGCTACAAGTACTTCTACAGCAATGCAGATCAAGGTAAGAAATTCCAAGAAAAAGAACATTTAAAAAGACAGACACACACACATTTTATTTATTTATTATCGCCCACTTTTTTTTTTTTAGCAGCTCTGTGTGTGGAGTATTGTACTTATCATTTCCAATGTTGGGCTTTTAAAAGTCTTTGTTACAGCATTAACTAAACCAACCAGCTGCAAGTGAATCACAAATTTACTAATTTTATTTGAGGTATTTGAAAATCAGACAAAAAGACAACGGTACAAGACTGTGTAGTTAACACTGTACCGAAGTAAAGAACTACAATCCCATGAACCATTGCGAATAGCTATGTTTCCATCCACCTATTTTTACGTGCTTTTTTTGAAATTGCATAAAAAAAAACCTTGGATGGAAACACCGAAATGTGCATAAATTCAAAAAATGCGCATTAAAAAAACGTATGCGCACAATTGAGTAGGATACATTTCTTTTTATCCGATAAGAAAAAATGTGCATAAACGACGATGGAAACGCATTTACCGAATAAATTCCTCAATGCGCATTGAAAAAGTCATGTGACTTTGCACGATGGGACGAGATAACTTGACTAACCATTGGACCGATCGCACTGCACAGCTTCTGAAATGTTATGTTGTTACATGACAGCGTTCCCAATCAGCAGCATCCACCTCCGAAAGCAATGACCTTTTATTGTTTCATCTGCTCTCTCTGAGGTGCACGTTTTTTATCAAATATGAAAATTATTAAATTCAGTGGCTTCTCTTAGTTTACTTAGTGATATTTGGATGGAAACGGTGCTTTATTATCAAATGTTTTATGCGATACTCCAGTTTTGCACATAAGTTTCATTCAAATCTTTGGATGTATGAATGTATATCTATTATATAGAACTATCCATTTAAAGTTGTTGATCTTTGTACCTATAACAATACAATATAGTTTAAGTTTATTGCAAAATATGCGCATATATTTAATTGTTTTGAGAGCGTGGTAGACCGACTCGATTTATGATGCTTCATGGGAGTGGGCGGAGCTCAGCGATCATCTGGCGCGATTTGATCACGGCGACTCTCTGGTGGAGATTTCTTTACAGCCCAATAGGTAATGCAGTTTTTCACTAGGGATTCTGCTGTTAAACCCTATTATTTAAAACATAACTTCAATAATGCGAAGTGATGGTGTCAACAGGTCTGCCTTTAAAGGTTTCTGAGTTCATGTTTAAAAATGAATTTCCCTATGGAGAAAACAAATGGCATTTTACTTCTGGAATCTGACTGTTGCACTCTGTAGAATAGGAACGCAATAGTTATGACATAACATTTTGCTCAAATATTTTACAGTATTTTGAAAAATGTGATCATAAATAATGCAGTGTATTGACTTTCTGCTTTCTGTTTCTGCTGGCTTTGCTTCAAATGGCAAACTTTCCAATGGCAATGCAAAACAGGGCTGACTGTGTGTGCAGTCTGTTCTAAAGATGAATTTGAAAAACAAATGAGATTTTAGGTGCAATGTGAACAAAACTAGCGAGATGGCCCTTGACCACATTTCTCTTCTGTGTGCAGTTGTGGCTAGCATGAAGGAAGCTCAAGACAATCTGACTGGCGATACCTTCAGGACCCCTCACATCGGGGATGAACTCTAAGAAGAAGGGAAGAAGCGGAAAGATCTCAGCCAGAATACTGCATCACCTTACTGGCCACATTAGATCCATCCATCCATCTCCAACCTCAACTCCTCCTGCCATTTCATTTGATCTGCTATAGCACAAGACAAACTTCAAAAATGAAGGAATTTATAATGCGTTTACGGATTACATTTTAAAGTATCGCAGCTTGCGGTCGATTGGCTTATTACTTTGAGAACCAAAGCATACTTACTGTCCATGTCACTTAAAGGGTGCTAAAAGGTTTTTTTTCATCTTGCATTTCAGAAATTTAAAGCTGACGTGTCCATATTGATTATTCATGTTGAAAACAATCGCCCCTCTTGACTGCATTCTTAAGGCACTCCATGTTTTTTAAGAAAAATGCCAGTAAGGCAATGCTCATGTGCTTCCAAGCCATATCTTGCAAGCTGTGGTAATACTGATCCAGTTACACAGTCACTTTTATGAAGAGCTTTATAATCCCTAAACTGTACCCACCTAAAAACTATTATGTATGTTTTCATGAGCGTACCAGTTCTATTATGTTAAAAGTTATTAGAAATGCTAACAGCATCTCTTAAACTTGCCAAGTTTTAGTCCTCAATATATGGAGCCGGCTTTCATTTCAAAGACAGATTTTTACTATTGATAATACTTGTGAATTAATGCCTGTAATGTGAACTTGTACTTTTTTCTTTTCTTTTTTTTCTCTTTTGGGATTGAGAGGGAATTGTCCGTCTTCGCCATACTGTATTTTTTACCAATATGTAAAATGAGGCTACAAATAAAGTTGATATAAAATATTGGAATATAGTTATTTCAGTGTTAACTTACACAGAGTAGAGTGAACAATACTTAAATCTATTTTATTTTAGCAATAAGTTTCCAAACTTACTTTAAGGAACTATCAAAATATCACCTGGTCTAATTAGTGCAACACTAACTTAATTATTTGCTGCATGGTGTTAAAACTGGATTTGAGCACATTAGAATTTAATCAAATTAAGTTGACAACCCATTTGTAAACCAAACAAACAAAAAGTGTTTCATATAAAAGGATCCCTAAACTACTGTTCAAAGGACTTAATAAGTAATGCTTTTTATTCATCAAGGATGCATTAAGTTTACCAAAAGTGACTGTAAAGACATGTATAATGTCACGAGATTTCTATTTCAAATAAATGCTGTTCATTTGAACCTATATGCAGCCTTGGTGAGATTTTATGAAAAAAAAAAAAAATTTAAATATCTTACTGGCCCAATTTTTATTTTTTTGGTAGTGTAAATGCATCTCAAAACTCTGTTTCATTTGTATTAATTAAAGGATAACTAACAATTTTTATATTCATATCCTACTTCCACATTATGGAGCTGTTTTGCCTGATAGGGCTCTTACACAAACCACAACCTCATGATTGTTGTTACAGCAGGGGGCAGTCATTTTCCAGATAGTCCTTTTGTTCCACTGTGAAACAGAAAATGGAAACTACTTTGCTATTGGTGGTGTTTACAGCAAGTCAAACCCCAGTGCAAAAACACCAAACAACATTCTGAGCATAATTCAATGCTGTTAAATAAGAATTAAATGGCATGCTGTGGTTTGAATTATAAACAGCAATCTTACCTGCCGTTGATAAGCTAAAAAACGATAAAATTCACAATGCAGTTTAATGCATGCATCCTTTTTCACCTTTAATAAATGTGAAAAACCAGGCAAAGACAAAACCTGTGATTTGAGCACAATAGAAATTGTTCATACAAAATTACATTGACAACACAAATGTGAAGGCACACAAAAACATACATCTATCATACAAAGTGATCCCTTATGGATTATATTTTACAATAAACTAATAACAATAAAATCAACAATGTGACCAATTCATTTGTGATATTTTTTAAATGAAATGCTTGGCACTATTATTTTTTTTGTGTGTATATTTTGAATTTACTACAATATGACAATCAGCTACTGAAACTGCAATTTCTCAAAAGTTTCATCATTTTATTAAATAAATTAAAGTCTAAAATAGCTCTGAAAAGACAACTGATGTATATCCATAATTCTATACAAAATTCTCTCTATGCAAAAGAGTGTTTCAAACATCACCCTTTCCCTTGGCTTTTTTTTTTTATATCATAAACTCCCAGCTTCACCTACAAATGCTAAACCACAGAAATAAAATTCTCTAGATTCTCATCATCCTGGTGCCTAACCGCTGTTGAAGCTCTTTGAAAGGCTTGAGAATGTATTATGTGAAGAAAAATACAGTGGTGATATTTACTATTATTTTTTGTTTATTATTTATTTGTGAAAATATTTTTGTCAATCACATAAATTCAAATGTTCAGCATGCTAGCTATAAACTGCATGACTCTAAACAGGATGCTCTTGATTTCAGCTCAGTTTTAATGTGTGGTGGTGGTGTGTGTGTGTGTGTGTGTTTGTGTGTGTGTGTGTTTGTGTGTGTGTGTAGCAGCGCTTAAAACCGTCCCTGTTTAGCATCACCGATGGCTCCCCAGACGTCGAACACAAACTCATCTGGGAAGGCAAAGTCACCAAGAGCCTTGTCCAGAGCCATGGCAAACTCATCAGGGTTCTTCTTATCTCTGCCCACCTCGACCATTGTGGCGGCTGTACAGAAGTGAAGAGGATACAGTCATCTCGTTTTGCAATACTTAAAGCCTGACACATTTTAGTAATATTTGTTAATGCAACAAACCATGGCAAAAGGCAATTTGGTACCAAGATTTTGGTACTGTGTGGTTACCCAACACAGTACCATATACAGTGGTGTTGAAAAAGTGTGGCCCCTTAGTTTTTTAAATTTTTTGCATATTTGTCACACTTAAAAGATTCAGATCATCAAACAAATTTTATTTTTACACAAAGATGATGCAAGTAAATACAAAATGCCGTTTTTAAATGATTATTTATTTTATTAAGGGAAAAAAGCTGTCCAAACCTGCCTGGCCCTACGTGAAAAAGTAATTGCCCCCTAAATCTAAAAACTGCTTGTGCCACCCTTTGCAGCAACAACTACAATCAAGCATTTGCGATAACTTGCAATGAGTCTTTCACATCGCTGTGGATGAATTTTGGCCCACTCTTCTTTGCAGAACTACGTTAGTTCAGCCACACTGGAGGGTTTTCGAGAATGAAAGGACTGTTAAGCATCTCAATCGGATTTAAGTCCGGACTTTGATTTGGCCACTCCAAAACCTTAATTTAGTTTTTCTTGAGCCATTCAGAGGTGGACTTGCTGGTGTGTTTGGGATCATTGTCCTGCTGCATAACCCAAGTGCGCTTGAGCTTGAAGTCACAAACTGACAGCCGGACATTCTCCATCATGATTTTCTGATAGAGTGCAGAATTCAAGGTTCCATCAATTATGGCAAGTTGTCCAGGCCTGAAGCTGCAAAGCAGCCCCAGACATCACACTGCCTCCACCATGTTTGACTGTTGCTATGATTTTTTTTTTATGAAATGCTGTGTTGGTTTTATGTCAGATGTAATGGGACACACACCTTCCAAATAGTTCAACTTTTGTCTCATCAGTCCATAGAAATTTGTCCAAAAGTCTTGGGCATAATCAAGATATTTTTTTGGCAAATTTGAGATGAGCCTTTGTGTTCTTTTTGCCTTGGAACTCTCCCATGGATACCGTTTTTGCCCAGTCTCTTTCTTATATTTGAATCATGAACACTGACCTTAATTAAGGCAAGTGAGGCCTGCAGTTCTTTAAACGTTGTTCTGGGTTCTTTTATGACCTCTTGGATGAGTCGTCGTTGCGCTCTTGGAGTAATTTTGGTTGGCCGGCAACTCCTGGGAAGGTTCACCATTGTTCCAAGTTTTCTCAATTTGTGGATAATGGCTCTGACCATGGTTCGCTGGAGTCCCAAAGCCTTAGAAATGGCTTTATAATCCTTTCCAGACTGATACTATTTTGATTCTCATCTGTTCTTGAATTGCTTTAGATCGCGGCATAATGTGTTGTTATTTAAGCATGCTTCACTTTATCAGACAGATTCTATTTAAGTGATTTATTGATTCAAAAAGTCTGGCAGTAATCAGGCCTGGGTGTGGCTAGTGAAATTTAACTCAGCTTTCTAAAATAATGTGGTTAATCACAGTTCTTTCATGATTTAACAGGAGGGGGCAATTAATTTTTCACGTAGGGCCACGTAGGTTTGGACAGCTTTTTTCCCTTAAAAAAATAAATAATCATTTAAAAACTGCACTTTGTATTTACTTGCATTATCTTTAATGTAATATTAAAATTTGTTTGATGATCTGAAACATTAAACATGCAAAAACATGCAAAAAAAAAATATAGGAAAATCAGGAAGTGGGCCAAAACTTTTTCACACCATGTATGTATTATATATATAACAGTATCTCACAGAAGTGAGTACATTTTACATTTTTGTAAATATTTTATTATATTTTTTTCATGTGACAACACTGAAGAAATGGCACTTTGCTACAATGTAAAGTAGTGAGTGTACAGCCTGTATAACAGTGTAAATTTGCTGTCCCCTCAAAATAACTCAACAAACAGCCATTAATGTCTAAACCACTGGCAACAAAAGTGAGTACACCCCAAGTGAAAATGTCCAAATTGGGCCCAAAAGTGTCAATATTTTGTGTGGCCACTGTTATTTTCCAGCACTGCCTTAACCCTCATGGGCATGGAGTTCACCAGAGCTTCACAGGTTGCCCTGGAGTCCTCTTCCACTCCTCCATGACAACATCACGGAGCTTGTGGATGTTAGAGACCTTGCGCTCCTCCACCTTCCGTTTGAGGAAGCCCCACAGATGCTCAATAGGGTTTAAGTCTGGAGACATAATGGCCAATCCATCACCTTTAATGACATCTTGGGGTGTTTTGGGGTCGTTAGTCAGTTGGAATACTGCCTGCGGCCCAGTTCGAAGGGAGGGGATCATGATCGTTCAGTATGCATGATATGTTGGCATTCATGGCTTCCCTAATGAACATGTAGCTCCCCAGTGACGTCAGCACTCAGAGCCCAGACAGGACACTCCCACCACCATGCTGCTGTAGGCACAGACACATGTCTTGTAATCATCACTCTGGTTTGCCGCCACACCGCTTGAAACCATCTAACAAAAGTTGTTATCTTGGTCTCATCAGACCACAGGACATGGTGCCAGTAATCCATGTCCTTAGTCTGCTTGTCTGCAGCAAACTGTTTGCGGGCTTTCTTGTGCGTCATCTTTAGAAGAAGCTTCCTTCTGGGACGACATCCATGCAGACCAATTTAATGCAGTGTGCAGCGTATGGTCTGAGCACTGACAGGCTGAACCCCACCCCTTCAACCTCTGCAGCAATGCTGGCAGCACTCATACGTGTATTTCCCAAACACAACCTCTGGATATGACGCTAAGCATATGCACTCAACTTCTTTGGTCAACCATGGAGAGGCCTGTTCTGAGTGGAACCTGTCCTGTTAAACTGCTGTATGGTCTAGGCCACCGTGCTGCAGCTCAGTTTCAGGGTCGTGGCAATCTTCTTATAGCCTACGCCATATTTATGTAGAGCAACAATTATTTTTTTTAGATCCTCAGAGAGTTCTTTGCCACAAGGTGCCATGTTGAACTTCCAGTGACCAGGATGAGAGAGTGAGAGTGATAACACCAAATATAACACACCTGCTCCCCATTCACACCAGAGACCTTTTAACACTAATGAGTCACATGACACCGAGGAGAGAAAATGGCTAATTGGGCCCAAATTGGACATTTTCACTTAGGAGTGTACTCACTTTGGCCAGCGGTTTAGACATTAATGGCTGTGTGTTGAGTTATTTTGAGGGGACAGCAAAATGTTTACATTAATGCCGAGTTCACACTGCACGATAGTAGCCCGATTTTTCACTCGCCGACAGCTGGGGTTTTTTTGTGTGAAATCGCCGACAAATGCCCAAAATCGGAGGCAAATCGGTGCTCGTTCGCACGAGTGACAATCACGCAGTGTGAATTATCAAAGCCGCGATCTGAAAGAATTGCCGACGCCCAAGAAATATTTGGCATGGTAAATATCTGGACCTGTCAGCGATTCAAAATCCTGCTGTGTGAAATGAGTTCTGAATGAAAAACACATCGGCGATGACCTACAGCCAATGAGAGAGCACGATACGGGGAAGTGGGAAGTTCGGGGAGGAGTTATAGACAAGAATATCAGTGTTTTAATAGATATATGAACAATTATATTATACAGAAACTAGCACAAACATTTGCTTGACCAGCCATAACATCAGCATAACAGTTGCTGCAAAATTATTTACCTCAAACTCTCTTTGCAGAACACCCAATCCCTGTTCCCTGCATCTCCCTCCTGCATAAACTGTTTTTCTTTTTCTCCTTGTAGCTGGAAATCAGCTCACAGACAATTTGCCGGCTATATATATTTTATAATTCCAGTCTTGCTCGAGAACTCCGGTCTGACGCACGCGGGTGCTCGCGTTATTTCCTTATCACTTCTCGCGTGTGTTTTGTTGTGAAACGTAGTTTGCGGACCAGACAGAGCTGTCGGCGATTCTTCCTATTGTGAAGTCATGCAGTGTGAAACCCCCTGTCGCCGATCCATCGTGCAATGTGAACACAGCAGCAACTGAATGCTACCCCAGATAGTCACGCAGTGTGAAAACAACGGCGATCCGACGAGTTTGAAAATCGTGCAGTGTGAACTCGGCATTATGCAAGCTGTACACTCACTACTTTACATTGTAGCAAAGTGTCACTTCGTCAGTGTTGTCACATGAAAAGATATAATAAAAAATTTACAAAAATGTGAGGGGTGTACTCACTTCTGTGAGATACTGTATATATATATATTAAAAAAAAATTCAATATGTAATCTTACTGACCCCAAATCTTTCAATGGTAGTGTATTGTTTTAAAACACACTTTCATAAATAATAATAAACATAGATTTGTATAACACTTATCATACAAGATATGCAGCTCAAAGTGCTTCACAACATATAATGCAGACATGGAAAGAAACATTGACAATACACAATATCAATAGAAATAATACTAAAAACAACTTTAAGAATGTTAAAATATAATCCTTAAATGATCTAATAAAAAAACGGGAGATGTAGGCTACACTCCATGAAGTGAAACACTACAGAAATCTCACCTAATTCAGTGTCTCGAATGCCCATGTAACTCTCAAGAAGGTCATCCACTTTCTTCACTGCCTTCTCTTCAAACTCTGAGGGCTGTGGAGTAAGAGAAAAGCTTTAGATATACTCCTCAATTGAATGTCATCATGACTCTTAATACTATCAGTGAATGATTACTATTTCTGAATTCTTCATTGCCATCAAGTTTATATCTTACAATTGTGAAAAACGTGTCAGAATTGTAAAATATAAACTCAGAATCGCAACATTGAGAAAACAGTCACCATCTCCTCGACTGTTGCAGGACCCTTGGAGCGCAATCTGAGGGTTTCTCTCCCTGTGCCTATCTTGCCATCTCCTGACGATTTGCCGCCGCCTCCACCTCCTCTTGACCTTGGTTCAAGCATCTCTGCCAAGTGACATTTTTTTTTTACATTAAATCTACATTCATCAACACTAACATTTAATAGACCACATAATGTATAGCAATAGGGATAACAGTAACAATAACAGTTCTAGAATTTATTAATACTTATTTTTCCATCTGGACTTCAAAAAATTATTCAATAAAAAGTTCTAAGCCTTGAATCAAATAAGAAGCTTGGATATAAATTACAACATTAAAAACTTGGATATGAGGCAAAAAAGACAGTGTATTTAATGTATTTCATTAGGCAATTAACTACTAATCAAGTATGGCGAATTATGTAAAGAAAATTTGAGTATAAAACGTCAAATACATAAAAGATTGTACGTTTTTTTCCAAGCTTTCTTGCTGCAGTACACATTGCCATGCCTTCTCTGATTGGTGGATCTCTCTTGAGGATTATGGGTAGTGTAGTTCTTCATTGGGAATTCAGCAATTAAAGGGGTCATATGTTGTCATATTTTGTTTATTTGGTGTAATGAAATGGGTTTATGCAGTTCAAGGTTAAAAAACACATTATTTTCCACATACTGTACATTATTGTTTCTCCTCTATGCCCCGCCTTTCTGAAACTTTTTTTGATACTGAAATTTTTTACAAAGCTCATCGGTCTGAAAAGTGAGGTGTGCTCTGATTGGCCAGCTATCCAGTGCATTGGCCGAATACCTCAAGCGTGTGATGGAAATGTTACACCCCTTACCATACTGTGATGCCCTGTCCGGCCGGAACGACGAGACAAAAACATTAAAACCCATTATAAACTAGGCATTTATTGCATACAGTTGGGACATAATTACGGATTATAATGACTTATACTGTCTTTTACGCGTTGCATTGCGCCGCGTAAACATAAAACAATGACAAACTACAAACGCTACTACACTGCTCAAAACTCACATTTGAATCATCAGTGGCAAATTCTTTAAATATGTGAGTCAGAACAGCCGGCATTGTAGTCTACTCTCCCACGATCAGGAACATCCTAAAATGCGGTGCACACATCTGAATATTTGAGTGGAACTGTTCTGGAACAGTGTTGTAAAAACAACTTAACCTCTGATTTCTAGTCGTGTCCTCATTTGGAAGGCCAAACAAAGTATTTTTGTTTTCGCAACGAAACACACAGCGTCTTCACAACATGGCGGCGGCGGTGGCAGCTGCGCCTTCTTTTCCTTCGATCTTCCCACATCGTGACATAGACATGTGGGGGCTTGTTTAAACGAGGCATTTTAGGAGGGCGTGGACGAGTATTAAATTTATAAAGAATATCTCTTTTGGATTTAGTCTTTGCAACTTTACAGATCTAATTAATGCACCAAGAGATTGTAACACTCCAAAGAGAAAGGAAAATATGACCCCTTTAAACATTGTTCTTTAAAAATGAAATTAAAATCATTGACTTTTGGCTTCTTCAGAAGCAAATACCATCACTTATCAACCTTAGAGCTCAAGAGCAGTCTGTAGTATAAGATGTATACTTTAATGTTAAAAATAAATTTCTGTATTGAGAATATAAATGGGATATTTTAGTTCAGAAACTACTGTTGCACTCTACTGTCTAGATTTTTTATATATTTTTTTGCATACACCAGTCACATACAATGTTCAAAACCAAAAAATCCAGACAAAATTAGTACTTCAACAAGAATGAATGACAAACCAAAGGCTTTCATGGACTCCACGAGTTTGATGGTGAAAGACTGATCCTTGGGCAGCTCCTTCAGCATTCGTGCCACCTCAAAATGCCGCATTCCAACGATGTTCTTTCCATTAATGCATTCGACATGATCTCCCACACAGATCACCTTTACCCCATCCACCACACTGCCCTCTTTGATACGCTGCCAAATGGAAAAACAGATACGCTTCATATTTAATAATAACTTTTGTTAACATGTTAAAGTAGCAATAGAACAAATGCATTTTTGGCATACTTTTAATTTAACCACTAACTAGGCTTAAAATAATATGAATAAAGAATTCAAAAAATGGGTCTAAAACTCAACTAACACTTTGCTTTGAAGATACAAATCCAGCGTTCAGAGTACTACAGCATGTGATCTTACAAACACAGGGTGGCAATCTTCTAAATTAAATGATTAACTTTTCTCAATCAAAGCTTGGCTAAAAAGAGATTAAATACCACTTTTATTTGTGCACAGGGATATTTTACAATTTACAGAACATCATAAAGTACTCTTCAAGCACTAAATTTGTTTACTTTCAAAAACATGCAAATCATTGTCTGTACATGGGCAGTGCTAGTACTACAAGCTATGAGCTCTGCACTTGGAAAACTAATTACACTGCTAAAGGGGTGGCATCCCAAAATAACACCCTGATCTAACAAAAGCGTCATTGTGAGTCTACCTTTATGAAGGCATATCCAGCTCCATTGTCTGTGATGGTGAGCCCAAGTGCCTCCTCAGCTTTGTACACCTCCACCTCCTTTTTGAGCCCTTTTATGTGAGCGAAGATGAAGTCCTCCAGTCCTATCTGCCCTCCCAGCAGCTTTTCCATATCAATTTTGTGGGTGTTGAGTGTGCAAAATAGGATCTGTTGTAATACATCGAGAGGAGAGTTTCAACTATAATGAGATGGCAAGTTTTAAAGTCAGAGAACAATGAGAACATGGAGGATTTATGCAAATGTGCTAAATTTAGTTTAGTAGCTGAGTCCCACAGCCAGAAATATAAAATGTTCATTTGCTGTTTAAAGGATCATGAAATGAAGAATCAAAATGTTCCTGATATTTACATGTATAAAATGTTACTCTAGAATAAAAGCATACTGAAAGTTTCAAAACTCAAAAGTAACTCCCCAGTTTAAAGGCATGCTTACATGACAACAACGTAGTAGAAATTGCTAAAAAAAAGTTTTATGTACAGATGACAACACTGATCCTAGTTCACACGGATCAGTGAAAACGACTCACAATTTTTCTCAACATGCCCATTAATGTGCGTCATTGATTTATGTAATCATAGAGGTGTGTTTTCAACAACTCATATCTGTCCATTAATCACAAGAGCAATACTGCTGTTAGGTAAAGAAAGAAAAAACTTTATTTATATAATATAACATTTTGAAAATGCATTTCATGACCGTCACATCATAACCTGTGATTGTGTGCTCATGTACATATGTTATTTGATCGTTTTTGTTTTTAATGAGAACAAAACATTATAAGCGTACCTCAGGAAACATTAGAAAATCATTTCAAAAATGCATTTCATGACCCCTGTAACTTCACCAAACACACTGTAACTTCACCGAACATACTGTAACATTTTTAAAAGATAAATCAGAAGTGGAAATCTGCACTGAAGTATTAAAGCTTTGTGTTCACTTGCAAAGGCACTGAAATATAGTTTTTCCTTCCTCCTACCTCAAAAATGTTATGATGGAAGTCATCATAACATTTTTGTGAGCGAACAGAATGCTCAGGGAATGCAAACATTTTGCTTGAGAACATGACAGCATTAAAATATTATTTTATTATATTATTATTTTCCCTTGCAATTTTGCATTCCTCAGAAAAACTTTGGGTAACACTTTATTTTGATAGACGTTTTACTAAATAAAAGTAACTTTGCAATTGCATGCCAACTATCACTCTTTAGAGTATTACTGGACTGTCTGCTTAATATCTGCTAACACTTTATTGTGATGGTCCCAAACACACACTCTACTGACTAGAAGTAACTCTGCAAATACGTCAACTTATTCTATTATAATAGAATGTACTTGCAAAGCTATTTATACTTAGTACTGTAGAATGTCTAAAATGGACTATCGAAATCAAGTGTAACCAAACTTTACATTCACTGAAAAACATGTGTTCTCTTGAAAACCTATCCAGAGAAACTGCAAAACGTCTGCATTTTCTCACTAAAGTGTTGCATTCCTCTGAAACTTTGCTTTTACTCACAAAAGCATTGCAATACAGTTTTTCCTCCAACCTCAAAAGTATTTATAAGAGAGAATACAAAACTTCTGTGAGAAAAGACAAAGTTTTTCACGGGAACATATTAATTAATTTGCAAACATTTTTTTTTTTTTGCTCATGTCCCTTTAAGGCCTGTGTCCAACATAAATATGACCTTTCAGAACACAGAGTGCAAAAAGAAAAATATGATTACCAATAAAATGTCCCTGTATTTAATCAAAAGGAATTAAAAGAAAATCTATAAGGACTGTACAACTTCTTCAGCTCCCAAAATTATGTCCTACAACTGTCCAGTTGAAAAACATTCCAGTACAACACAGTGTTTCTCTTAAAGATAACAACATATCAAAAAGGACACAATTAATTAAACATGAATTAATCATAATAATAATTTGTCCTGTAAGAGTTTCAATTAATCCAGTAGGATCCTTTTTTATTTTCATTTATGATCCAACAATGATTGCTTTGGATTGTTTCCAAATTACGATAAAATTGGAATCCTGTACACCCTATATATACACATTTCACTAGGTATTACAGTTTGTTTATTAAAAAAAAAATCAGATTTTAAAAAATGTGTTAATTTTTCAGCAACAAGTTCATCACTTAACACATTTCACAACATTCTCATTTCACAGAATTTCCCCCTTAATCAATGCAGAAAATGTGAAAGAAGTGCAGATTAAAGGGAAAGATGCATTTAAAATAATAGTTTTAACCATCTATTATGCAAAATAAAATAAAATATAAAATAAAATATAATATAAAAAAAGTTTCCATCCAGTGTTGTATCATTAAAAAATACTTTAATACTGGCATATACACAATTTAATACTAATACAAAAATGCAAGAAGAACTTAGGCTATTTGTTTGGCTATTTGCTCTGCCGCCCAGGCCTTTCCATGACGCTGCCAATCCAATAACAGTGTTTTGTTGACCTCCAAATGCAGACATCCACACAGACAGATGGAGTCACCCTGGTGTCAGTCATCTAGAAATCTGGCATCATGTCTTTCACCGTGACTTCCTGGCAGCAGCAAGGAAACATGAGACCTGGCAACCTGAGACCCCAGATTTAAGGTTCACAGCTGATGAGTTGGGCCAGTCAACACTTGCTGAAAACTAGTAGTATTATATAACGAGTCAAGAAAGACTAAAGTATTCAATTTGTTTAATGATAACTTGATTGTAAACATGTACAAACACACACATTTTCTAGGGAAGGACAACCTTTGGACACAATTTGATGAGAGACGCAAGAGAAAAGATCAGTCCATATCAGCTCATTATAACGACCTTTGGTGGAGCAGCCACTCCAACAAAGACGACTTGTTTACGCCCCCTTTTGTGCACTGCGGGCACTTTGGACACACATCAGCTGACATGCAAACGAGACTGTTGCCCTGGTTACCGGAGCCTATCAAAAGGCCCGGGATTAAGAGGGAGCTTTCGTAGGGACACGAGGGGGGAAGGAGAGGGCTGTTGGCTACTAGACGGCCAGCTTTGCTTCGCCCTGGCAGCCTGGGAGGCGGATCTTTGCCATATCTGTGGGCGGATTCACAGACACCTACACTGCGTTACCAAGGCTGCGACTGACATCATGCTTCCTCTTACACATCACACGTTTTTAGAGACACAGGACGTCCTCAACAGCTACGCCGTGATGTACCCGCCCACATCGAATGAGGAAAAAAACCTCCTTTAACTGGCAAATGTTTCACCTTCAATACGAGGCACACCCACAGACAGGATTGCAACAGGCCGACCTTTGCAGAATCGCATTCTTGAGACAAGCAGGAAGTCAACTGAGCTGATCAAAACAATCTTGTCAGCCAATATAAAGGATTATAGTAATCTACTACAACACTTCTGAGGAAATAAAGTGAGATTGTGGAACAAATCTCCATTTTTGGTTGGATAAAGAGACGGAGAGGCCTGTTTCTTTGGCAACCAGTTGCAATTATGGGGTCTTACACTCTTAAAAATAAAGGTGCTTCACGATGCCATAGAAGAACCTTTTTGTCTAAATGGTTCCATAAAGAACCTTTAACATCTGAAGAACCTTTCTGTTTCACAAAAGGTTCTTTGTGGCAAAAGAAGGTTCTTCAGATTATAAAAAGGTAAGAAAGAGATGGTTCTTTAAAGAACCTTTGACTAAATGGTTCTTTGTGGAACCAAAAATGGTTCTTCTATGGCATCGCTTGAAGAACCTTTTGAAGCACCTTTATTTTTAAGAGTGTAGCAGGGCAATCTGCTCTAATTACAATGAATGAATGAATGAAAGAGCGGAGCCTAAAGATTAAGCGGGCATTAATGTGAGTCCAAAAAAAGAACAAACGTGATGTACACAGTGGGTTGGGGCTTTGAAAGATTAACACAGTTTAACAGGTCAAAATGCTGAAGCAGCCAGGTTTAACACCACATGAACATGTTTGTTGATGAGGTGAAGAGAATCATCAAATAATTAATTACAACGACTGACTAACCAGCTAGCTTAAAGATTACTGCATAAATCAATTCACAACAGCAAAATAAGACTCATCAACATTTTTCCATAGGTAATCATTAACATTTATGAGGTAAAGGATGCTTTCAAAACTTCACTGTTTACGCCCTGTCAACGAAGAGTGTCGATCGCGCCAGTGAAATTCTCAATTGGGTCAACTTTGTTTTTAACATACTTAACATGATACCTGTTAAAGAGAAAGTTTCCTAAAAAAAAAATGTATTTCTGTCATCATTTACTCACTCTCATTTCAAACCTGTATGACCTTATTTATTTATTTCTAAAATGTTCAGTTTCAGATGTTTTTGTCCATACAATGATGGTCAGTGTGGTCCAAAACAACACTGGACCCTGTTTACTTCACTGTATGCCAAAAAAAAAAAAGATAATTTTTTTAAAAATAACTTATCTTGTGTTCCACAGAAGACATAGCCAACAGGTTTGGGAAGACATTAACAACATTTCTGGGAGAACTATCCTACTGTGGTAGCCATGCAATAATTGGCATGTTCCTGCTATTTTTTCATCAAGTAAAGGTAACAATCCTATCTAACATCTATATGATAAAACGTGTTCGTTCAAAACACACAGACTGAAGTCTGAAGTTACAACAAAATCATCTAAACGGGTTTCAATAGAGGCGCGACTGAAATTGTGTTGTGTTTGAATACATTCCATTCAGCTGACAACAGCAAGTACATACTTGAAGGACACGATACAATACTGATAAATTATATTCCTTATAATGACCCTGAGCGGGATCAGCCTCTGCTTTCAGTGTGACAAGTATTGCAACATATGACAAGCAGGTAAATGACTTCTAAATGAAAGTGAGATGAAAATGGAAAAGACACGCACGAGGAAGACAGTGTTGAATGATTTATGAATCAATGTTTTGTAGGGACAATATAAGTCAATATATCCTCCAAAGAGTTTACATAAGGTATTTTTTTCAAATTCTCATTACAGTAATGCATCTTTTACTTTTGAGCTTTGTATTAGTCATACCCTAACAAAACAGTATTCCACTGAAAATATAAGTGATCATTTTCAAAAGTGCTTGATTTATTCTCAAAACATTAAACTTAAATATACTAAAGTATCAGTTTAAGTTACTGATAATTCAAGAGTGCAAAAAAATGGAAAAAGTGTACCATACAGTATTTAAAAATGAAG
The DNA here is from genome assembly GCA_018155175.1 of Sinocyclocheilus anophthalmus. Lineage (NCBI taxonomy): Eukaryota > Metazoa > Chordata > Actinopteri > Cypriniformes > Cyprinidae > Sinocyclocheilus > Sinocyclocheilus anophthalmus. The sequence goes on from JADLZN010005009.1 coordinate 430,226, forward strand.
AAAAACAAAATGTGTACTTGTGTGCTAGGTTGAAAATATAAAAACACTGGGAAAAATGTGGTAATATTTAATTAAATATATTCACTGATTACAATTACTGTCCACCACTGGTAATTCTCAATTATGACACAATAATGTAATCACTGTGTCCGGACACAATTTTATTAAACTAGCATAAAGGCAGTGCAGGAAATACTAACTTTATGCATAAATACTGTTCAAACAATAAATCAATTATTTGAAATATGGTAATACAAATGATTAATAACCCCATATTATATTTTTCCCATTGCTGACAAACTGAAACAGGAAGTCTGCACTGGAAACATGAATTCGGACACATTGAAATATTGTGGCCTATCTAGCTATCTATGTATGTATGTATGTACAGTGGGTACGGAAAGTATTCAGACCCCCTTAAATTTTTCACTCTACACAATATTGCAGCCATTTGCTAAAATAATATAAGTTAATTTTTTTTCCTCATTAATACACACAGCACCCCATATTGACAGAAAAAAGCAGAATTGTTGACCTTGTTGCAGATTTATTAAAAAGAAAAACTGAAATATCACATGGTTTTAAGTATTCAGACCCTTTGCTGTGACTCTCATATATTTAACTCATGTGCTGTCGATTTCTTCTGATCATCCTTGGGATGGTTCTACACCTTAATTTGAGTCCAGCTGTTTGATTATACTGATTGGACTTGATTAGGAAAAACCACACACCTGTCTATATAAGACATTACAGCTCACAGTGCACGTCAGAGCAAATGAGAATCATGAGGTCAAAGAAAAGCCTGAAGAGCTCAGAGACAGAATTGTGGCAAGGCACAGATCTGGCCAAGGTTAAAAAAAAAAATTCTGCTGCACTTAAGGTTCCTAAGAGCACAGTGGCCTCCATAATCCTTAAATGGAAGATGTTTGGGATGACCAGTACCCTTCCTAGAGCTGGCCGTCTGGCTAAACTGAGCTATCGGGGGAGAAGAGCATTGGGGAGAGAGGTAAAGAAGAACCCAAAGATCACTGGGGCTGAGCTCCAGAGATGCAGTCAGGAGATGGGAGAAAGTTGTAGAAAGTCAACCATCACTTGCAGCCCTCCACCAGTCGGGGCTTTAACAACTGGTCCCGGGCCCGACGGAAGCCTCTCCTCAGTGAAACACATGAAAGCCCGCATGGAGTTTGCTAAAAAACACCTGAAGATTCTCTGGTCTGATGAGACCAAGGTAGAACTTTTTGGCCTTAATTCTAAGCAGTATGTGTGGAGAAAACCAGGCACGGCTCTCACCTGTCTAATTCAGTCCCAACAGTGAAGCATGGTGGTGGCCGCATCATGCTGTGGGGGTGTTTTTCAGCTGCAGGGACAGGACGACGGGTTGCAATCGAGGGAAAGATGAATGTGGCCAAGTACAAGGATATCCTGGACAAAAGCCTTCTCCAGAGTGCTCAGGACCTCAGATGGCCCCAGAGGTTCACCTTCCAACAGGACACTGACCCTAAGCACACAGCAAGAGTGGATTATAGACAACTCTGTGAATGTCCTTGAATGGCCCAGCCAGAGCCAGACTTAAACCCAATTGAGCATCTCTGAGAGACCTAAAAATGGCTGTCCACCAGTGTTTACCATCCAACCTGACAGAACTGTAGAGGATCTGCAAGGAGGAATGGCAGTGGATCCCCAAATCCAGGTGTGAAAAATTTGTTGCATCTTTCCCAAAAGACTCATGGCTGTATTAGATCAAAAAAGTGCTTCTACTAAATACTGAGCAAAGAAAGGGTCTGAATACTTAAGACCATGTGATATTTCAGTTTTTTTTTAATAAATCTGCAAAAATGTCAACAATTCTGTGTTTTTCTGTCAATATGGGGTGCTGTGTGTACATTAATGAGGAAAAAAAATTAACTTAAATGATTTTAGCAAATGGCTGCAATATAACAAAGAGTGAAAAATTTAAGGGGGTCTGAATACTTTCCATACCCACTGTATGTATCTATCTATCTATTCTATCTATCTATCTTTCTATAGATTATATCTATCATTATTATCTAGTCTTCTATCTGTCTGTCTGGTCTATTCTATCTTCTAATGACTATCTATTCTCTATATATCTATCTATCTATCTATCGCCAATAGGTTTTTGTTATGTCTTAGTCATGAACCATAATGCTAGTAGCTGCTGGTGTGGGTGGGTGGGTTAATTCTAAGATATGACTAGACAAAAATTTGTGTAGTGCAGAATGAGTCATGAAATATTTTTGGTGATTTTCCCAGAATAAGTAGATTTTTTTTCTGTATTAGCTACTTTCAGTGCCACAAAACTCCAGTTATAAGTCTTTAACAGACATTAAAATAAGTTTTTATATTTTTATTAAAAAAAATTATATGCAAAATATAAAACGACTTACTTCTTTCTAATTTTAATATTCCTGCTGGGCTTTACAGAATTCACCTTACCATATCACATACCATATCACTGAATAATTCAATACTGTCATAACTGGAATTAAGTGTTTAGCTAGATTTCAAATGGTTACAGAGAACTGGTCTCGTATCTACAATGGATGATACTGTCTATGAAGCATTACAGGAATCTAGATTGTACATATCCTCACTGGAGGCCATTGTTACAACTACAGTTTACATGAAAGTGTATGCTGATGTCACACAGAGATAGACTGTGTGATAGACTGTCTGTCCAGCTTTTCAAAAGCACAGGTCTACTCATTGACAACTCCTTTGAATTTTACAATAACACAACAGCACTGCTTTATTCCGTCTTAATGGGAATCGCAACTTGTCTGGCACCTATTATAACTCCATTAGCAATGCTACATACTTTACACTCAAATAGAAGGAAATTTCTAGTTAATTTTAAGTTTTAATAAAGACTTCAAAGAGAAGATCAATGCAGATTACACTTGCTCAAACCACAAACTGGTGAGAATAGATAAAGTAATATTAACTAGTCAAAACATGCAGCAGTTTAAAGGCCTAAAGCAAAAGTTCATTCTAGTCTAGTGAGGCCTGCTAATTCAAAGACAACACAACAATCAACCAACCAACACTCCGAATCCATTGATCCTGCAAAACATAGAAAGCAAAACCGACTGTTGAGCAGACAACGCAGTGTCCAGACAGCAGCACCTGCATGCAAATGCTAAACAAATTACATGCTAGCTTCATGAAAGGACACTTCAGTGAAGTCACGCAATGTAGCATGTGAAACAAGAGTTCAGCTGTCATAGTAATAAACAGACTTTGACCAGTGAAGTTCTGTAAAATTAGATTAATGTCTTTTTACTTGTATTAAACCACTAATAGTGATGGCTGAGAAGTCTGGCTTCAGTCTGCCAGTCACTTGACAAAGTAGGTTTTTTTTACCGTCCTTTGCATAGAAAGGTAATGAATGGTGTACACGCATTAACATGTTAAAAGAGGGCAGTCTAACCTAATCGACACTGCCCTTTTAACCGGGTATACTTATTTTCATGAAGCCGACAAGGGGAAGGTTTGAATGCTTTGGGTGATACGATATTGGGAGTATTTTAAGTATACCAAACAATCCATATGACAGCTTTCCAAACAGTAGCCACCTTATTGGCTAAAAAAACATCCACACATACTGGTAAAGACAGCACTAAGAATCAATAGACAACACATGCAAAAGAGTAATGAAATGCTGCACAGTATGCACTACTCCGCTCCCTCCATCCCCGGGGAGGCTGGAGTGATTTATCATCATGTGTTAGGGTTGTGCCCACTGTAACAGGATGTGAGGGACTTCCTCTGAGGACCTGCAATAAACCCACCATTTCAACATGCAAATAATTAATGGTACATTTCTAAAGAAAATGTGCTGGATTGAGGTATCAGCAATGGTTAAAATACACAAGGCCACTGAGTGATTTATATTCAGATTACTATCAAATCCATATGTTAGCTGACCTTTAAACACCACACACCTGATAGGTCTGTCCAAACAGTCCGGTTACTAGTCTGACTGGTTTTTAGGATGAACCCCCTTAAGTGCTTTAAGCAGAGCAACTATTCTAGGAAACTTTCTCAAATGAGGACCAACTGATACATGAGAGGCCAGACAACACTATTCACTGACACTCTGAAGAATAAACGTTTCAATTACAACCAATAGGATTTTTAACACCTGATGCATTAGGAGAATCTTTTCTTACTCAATACTTTTTAGTTTTCTATCGCTTTAGAAAGTATCTATGCACTGCTTTAAAGCACCCCGAATCGAATACACTGAACTCGAAAGCCTATAATGCTATATCAACAACTATTTTTTAATCTCAAATAACCAGACTCTAATTGTTTTGAACCGTCTAAGTTCCAAATACCTCATTCCAAGAACTTGGATACATCCTAGAAAAAATAAATAAAAAATCATCCAGTGAGAATAATTACAAACATTTCCAACACAATCCTGAGAAAACAACTATTTTACAGGGTGGTGGTTTCATTTGAATTTGTACGAAATTTGTACAAAGACATACAAATATACAAATAAGATGTGAATTTTAAGATATGACTTAGCTACCAATTCACCAAAATGTAAAACATTTAGAAATTGCAATGAGAATGTTGGCATTTCACCTTAAAGCTTTTATTACAAATATTATAAGCTAAAAGTTAATTATGTGGTGCTTTTAAAATCATGTATATGGGTCAATGTTATACCACTTATAATTTTTTATATAATCTATTAGTAAAGATTACATTAAGTAGTAATGCAAGTAACACAGATATTAACTTCAAAACACAGGAACTATGCCAATGATTAAACTAGAAAAAAATTTTGAAGAAGCAAATTATTGAATAAAAATAAAGAAAAAATGTTGTTGCTTTTATTTTAAGGATACAAAAGAACCATCAGTGTGTTGTAACCATAATACAGTAAATCTATCATGTATCAAAAACACCATATAACAGAGAGGACCCTTTAGACCCTAATGACTGTCAAGGTCATTAAGTCCAAACCTTTTTATGAAAAGGTTTTAAGTTAAGTCAAATGGGATTAACAATAAAGAAAACTCTGGATATAGACTTTTGTATTCACAATGTTTGCAAAAATATTTAGCTTCTTAAAGGGGTCATATGATGCGATTTTAAGTTTTGCTTTCTCTTTGGAGTGTTACAAGTGATTGTGCATAGATAAGATCCCTGAAATTGCAAAGACTAAAGTCTCAAAACAAAAGGAGTTATTCTTTATTAAAGTTAAGACTCTGCCACGCCCCCTTAAAAGGGCTCGTTCTAACACGCCCCACATATCTAGGTCATTATGTGGGAATATTTGCATAATGCGCTCAAATGTGAACGCAAAGAAAGAAGGCGTGGTTTCAGTAACCGCCCAGATTAGGGTTGATGCAGCATGTCAGGGAGGGGGGGGACGACTTGTGGGTCTAGGCGAAAGCAAAAGCACTTTGTTTGGCCTTCCGGAAGTAGATGCATTTGGGAATCTTTAAGATGACTTACAACAGAATAGCAATGCATTTTAACCTAGGAGAGGAGGTAATTCTGACATTGCTATGACAATCTGGTGCTTCTGAATCAGCTACTGTTTTGTTATTAGTTAAGTATTTGCTATTGACTGTAAATGCGGAGTTTTGGGGCGTGGGTGCGTGGTGGTGGGAGAGAGGAGGAGAGAGAGGGAGAGAGAGGCCGGCGTAAAATCACAGTAGACTAGCTGTCTTAAAAGAGGCTGTGTACTGCATCAGTACTGGTCTGATCCCCTTTCGGGCTTGAATGATGGTATAAACTAAGAATTATTTATGTCTTTACACGATTGAACGATGAAGTCGTGATATGGTAATGGCGGGAGTTAATTTACAATAGTGTGGTGTTCGGCCAATCACGATGCTCTGGGTCAGCTGGCCAATCAGAGCAGACTGCTTGTAGGAAGGAGGGACTTTGTTTGAGAGCGGCGGGGCATAGAGGACTTACAATAATGTACAGTATTTGAAAAATAATGTGTTTTTTGAACATTAAAGCATGTCAACATATTCTGTTACACCAAATCCACAAAATAATGATCTTTTAAAAAGCATCATATGACCCCTTTAAAAAAAATGTGCATGAAAATTGTGTTTATAGTAAGTGTGAAATTAAGTCTGGTTAAGTATTTTAGAACGTTCTACTTGGTGATTACCACCACGTTTTCCCAAAAACAGCATGGATGAAAAAAAAAGGTATAAAAACATTTCTAAGCACTTGGCACTTGTTTTAAACTAGATTTTTAAAAAATATATATTTTCCTTTTTATCATATCAAAATACCCCTATTTGCCACTGACCAATTTTCATTATTTAAAAAAAAAAAATTCCACTTTCAGAATACAACCTTATTTCTGAAAACCAAGGCTGGTTATCATCAGACAAAAATGTCAACGACGTCCCGCGATTTTCAGTTCCCTGTCCCCAGAAAGACGCACCTTATGCAAACACCACCAGGCTCGTGGTTTTTGATTTGCAACTTCGTTTGAGTAGCTAATTCATTTCTGACTCATCACCGCCTGCGCACCCTGGAACTCGAGTTCACGCTGAGATTTTGAAATAGATTTAACAAGTTGACATTTACCTCATCCGGGTGTAAATTAAACGCTTCTGCTATTTTGCCGTACAGCTCTTTGACGTTCGTGAAGCCCTCGATCCGGCCCGTGGGACTCCCGTGCGCGAGCTGCGTGTGAAACACCAGTTTCGGTCGCATGTTGGCAGGTGGAGCCGGCAGACCGCCACCGTTCACCGCGGACTTCCCAACACCTGCGTGTCCGCTGACCTCCTCGTTTTCCACTAAGTTCGAGCTTTCCTTCGACTTGTTTTTCTTTTTCCTGAGTCCCAAAGGCATGTTCGCTCCTCCTGTAAATCCGTGGGGGGGGATGAAGAACACGGGAACCGGACAGCTAAAGCATTGAAGGACGCAAATCAACCTGTTGAATGTGTCCTTTTTGTTCCCACTCTTCGAAACCGAGCCAGGGTTTAAAAACGGTAGTATTCACCGGATAGTAGATTAGAAATAGACGGTGTGCGGCTCTACTGTAAACTCTCTCGCCGTTGAGGCTCAGGAAAGGACAAGAGGCGCGATCAGGATGGCGGACGTCATCCGAAACTATTAACTGGTCAGCGGTGTCAAGTACTTTTTTTTAAACTCCAACCGGTGAAAGCAGATGAAGATAAAAATCGCTAACAGTAACGATTCAGAATACCATAAATAGTACTAAAGATAGGGGAGCGCGGGGCACAAAGTAACGCGCGGTAAGTTGTGACACAAGTGGTAAATATTCCACACATGCTAGCATAACCAAATTTACAGCACTTACTAGTTACCATATCAACATTATATAGAGAGAAAAAAAGTGCGACAAAATTCAAAAGTCTTTTGAAGATATCGCTGAACATTTATTTTACCATAATTATATTTCTGGCTTAAGTAAATTTTTCATCTCCGTTTTTATTACTCATTTAAAATTAGAAAAAATCTGCTATTATTGTAATCTCCAATCTGGTATTTATCAGTTTAAATTATTTTTTAATGCTTCGCTAGCTATCAGAAGACGGTAACCGGTTTTAAACTCCAGTTGCGCAGATGGGGCATGTTGTAACACTGCGTTACAATGTGCTATTCTATGACATTAGCGATGTAATTCACACTATTTACTTTAATACGTTTTAATGATAAACGACGAGAAACAGGTGAATGAAGACTGACAGTCAATGTTTAATGTTAAGAAATTATTATTTCAAGACGTGTAACGCATTTTGGCTCGTTTATGTGGGCCGTCCCAAGCGTGGGTGCAATGTGTTCATTATCAAACTCCAAAATCAGATTCTTTTTCATTCTTAAAAAAACGCCATTATTTTATTTTAAAAATATAGATTTTATTTTATTGACAAAATATTTTAGTTGATCTTGTATATTTTTTTCATTCGATCAGATAACATTTGCTTCATATGGTCATGTTTTACCAACGTGCCCCTCAGATGTTACAATGTGCCCCACTTATGGGGCATGTTGTCACATTTCACTTCCATATGTTGAGGGTAAATAAAGAAAAACGTCTACACTGTAATCATGAAACAAAGCGACACATTTGTACTAGACAAGTGTGAAATTACGGTGGATAAAAAAAATATATTCCGAACCCCATGTGGATTTACACAATTTGAGAAAGTCAAAAAGTGTTACTTTGTGCCCCCCCCCCCTACACTTTCCTCTCAAAAGTCAGATTACGTAACAGTTACAGGAGTGTATAAACTATAGCTAGATAACCAATACACATTTTGAATTTCTAATAGGCCTAATCTATTTCGCTCAGTGGTGTGTAAATTACTTTTTACATCTTCGTGCCATTCTCTTTTAATCATTTGGTCTTGTTTACCATCATTGTTTTCACTGAGATTTAAAATCTCGTTTCTGCTTTCAGAAATCATATCCATCACTGATACGATGACTAATTCTGAGTAGCAAAGGTTGCTGACTATTTTGGACCTTATTTCCCTCATGTAGTCTGATTTTGAACATGTGGCGTCCTCTGTCGGATATTTCAATGAATCCCGTGTACAGTAGTTGAGGATTCTGTACCTCCTACAATTTTATTAAATTGTATCATAACGATTTAACCATACACTTTCAACACAATGCACTAGTAGTCAATGTAAGATAAAGTAATTCTAATAATGCAAACGCTCTCCTAACTTTCCATGAATAAACATGATATGAACCCACAGCACAAGTAACCAAATTTTTGGTCTCTGTCAAAGACAGTTACATTATGTGAGTCCGTTGCTCACATTTAAAAGGATCGGACGAATCAGATCTGAAAAGGCATTAGTAGAGTCCTGCTAAATGCTATCACAAATGAAGGCACGTATCCATGGCACCATCACAGTTCACTCCAAGCCATCATTTACTAAAATGATATCATATTGTGCATTTAGAAAGAATAACAGTACATGATCTGTCAGTACAGATGGGATCTACTTGTAAAAGGCAAACAAATCGATCTGTATAATTTAGTCTGTTAAACACTTATTTCAATACTGCACAATTCAAAAGAAGCATAAAAATAACTAACTGGACACAGATTGCACTTTAAGTTGGCACTGTCACTGACATTCACAAGCATGCAACATAATTCATATATATGTATCAGATATATAACAAATGCATATATATTTAACAAACATTTAGATAAAAAAATAGAAATTGCACATTCTCAAAATTTGATTTGTCATATTAGTCCACCTATGAAGGGGACTGAATTGTTCATGTAGAAATGTCACTAAAGTCTGTCCAAGCTCACTTTATGAGACCGGTAAGTGTCGTTTCAGGACATCCTTGGCATTAGACGGCAGACTGTCAGGAAAGTTCACATCAAACTCCACAATAAGGTCCCCTCTTTGTTCTGGGTTCTTTGGGAAGGGCAGTCCTTGTCCAGCAATGATCTTCCTCATGCCAGGTTTGATAACATCAGTTATCTTCATATTGCACGTTTTACCATCTATCGTCGACACGGTGACAGAGCAGCCACACAATGACTATGAGCAAAGAAAAAAAAAAAACAATCGTTAGTAGGATAAGAAATATTGGTAACAGTTTACAATAATAATAAGTCTATAGCCATAACTACTATATAAATATCTAAATTGTACATTGTCATCCCTTTATAAAAAATGATTGACTGTTTTAATGGAAGTCTGGTGCGAGACACTTTCAACTCTGATACAGTAACTCTGTAATTGAATTGAACCTGCTTTTAGATACGCGTTCATTAATTTAATTTTTCATCTTATTAATAGATCTTGATTCACAGTATGTTCTTTACACTTTCTTCTTAAAATGACAAGCATCAGGACATGAAGCTGGGAACAGTATGAAACTTTCACATTATGACAGTAACCTGGGCAAATACCTACTATAATTCCAATTCATTCGGCTATACTGCAGATATTGTGTGCAAAAATGCATCCAACTTTTTCCCTTTTGTCGCATATATATCCCATCCAACAGCCTGGAAACATATTTTACTGGTTTGACGGCCACTCTGTGTCATGACATTTACAGACACAGCACTGTCTATCAATGATTCTGCCATAGATGTACATCTTGATGGGCCTGTAATGGTTTAAGTGGGCGAGCTCCTTTTCTGGCATCTCACAACAGCTGATTGAGCTCATATTCCTTCCTGTCCAAACTGCATTATGTAAGAGACGAGATTTCACACAAAGAATTTGACATTTCTAGCTAGGCAAATGTACAAAACCTTGCCTTATACAAACCTGCACAGATAGATAGGTCTATAGACTGTAAAAGTGTTTCTATTTTTAAATTGACACAAAATGCTACAGTAAAATCATGTTAATTGGCAATTTAACATGCTAAACTGTACCTACCATAACCTACCATAAATTGTGGAAAATTTGCTTGCATTTAATGGGATAAATAACTGGTATACATTTAATACCCGTAGGCCTAATTTGACCATAAATACTGTTTAAATTATATTTATTGGAAGTAAAAGTAATGAATTACCATATCATTTTCAAGGTGAAAAATCTATATTATGTTAAACAAGACAACATTTTTCAGTCAGATGGATGAATGAATGGACAGATAGATAGATTTAGAGCCATGGTGATTCACTTCCCATTATGGTGGAAGTATATCTGTATTTTATGGAACATGCTGTAAAAAATGCTTTTGGAAGTAAAAAAAAAAAACCTGAATAATTAAGGTGAAAATCTATCTTATATATAGATTGTCTTTTAGAGTAAGAAGGATGGAAAGAGGGATAGACATTTTAGAGTCAGATGAAAAAACATACAGACAGACAGTCACAGATAGAGATGGATGGATGGATGGATAGATAGATAGATAGATAGATAGATAGATAGATAGATAGAAAGAGGGATAGAGGATGGATGGGGATGATGGACTGTATGGATGGTAATGAACAAAGTAAGTTGGAGTGGTTCTTTTCTCACTGGCGAATGATCCGGACCGGGTACACGATATCAGACCCCTCTCGGCGAAAGTGGGCGTGGGGCTTGTCTTTAATGACAAACACAATATCGGCAGGAATAGTATTAGGCGATTCGTCACCCTCGCGTGGAAACGTGATTTTGGTTCCCTCTTTCCACCCACGCTTGATCTCAATAGTGAGGATTTTGTCCTCGTTTCTCAAAGTCCGACCGTCTGGATTCAAGCGCTTGCGTGAGATTTTCATGCGCTTGGTGCATCCGTGAAAGACCTCCTCTAGAGACACCCGGAGCTCGTGGTGGATCGCGGGGTCCTGTTTCCTGCGCGGCGGGCCGCCCTGACCAACGTGCCGCTCGCGTGGAAATCCATTTATGTTAAAACTCGGGAAAGAACCAAAGGGGTCATTTCCGTCCACCTCCATGTCATCGTCATCTCGTCCATTGACTTTCCTGCCAAAGAACATCTCGAAAGGATTGGCTCCCCCGAAAAACGTGGCAAACGTCGCGTGAGGATCTCCATGGAAGGTGTAGGTGAAGTTGCCTCCTGGCCCGTCGGTCGCCCCTCCACCTCCTTTAAGGCCTAAAATGCACAGATTTTACAGAACACACGTTTTATCTCTGGAAAAAAAACTGAGGAAGATTTAGGCCCCAGGGCCCATGATGTTAAAGGCTTTAATTAGCCCACAATGCATCACACTGCAGTAGGCTACTCTTAATAAATAAACACATAAATCATGTGCACGTCAAACCAGAGCCTATAATTACAACAGCGGTGACATGCAATTTCGACGCTTAAATACAGAACATATACAGAGTCTTTTCCCGATTTTAAAGAATGTTGGTTGAACACTGAAAAGGATAATAAACCATGACTCCTTATGGTCAACTTTGTATAGCATACTGTTCGGTAAATGTCCTGAGAATTCGTTTTCATTACATTTACATGCGATACATTTAAGAGATTAGCAGACAGAAGCATTAAGCATTCATATTTTCGCTGTTATTACGGATATTACAGCGATTAAGCAAGTCTATACCTTCTTCGCCGTACTGGTCATATATTTCTCTTTTCTTTGGATCACTAAGAACTTCATAAGCCTCCGCGACCTCCTTGAATTTCTCCTCCGCATTAGGCGTCTTATTTTTGTCAGGATGCCATTTCAGAGCCTGTTTTCTGTACGCCTTTTTGATGTCGTCGTCTGATGCTCCTTTTGCGATTCCCAATATTTTGTAATAATCTTTGCCCATTTTCTCCTATGCAGACCCGCTTCCCAAGGATTCGTCAGTCTCTTGAAAAAGACAGTGAATCAAGGCACCGTCGTGACTACGGTGTCAAAACCTGCCACTTTAAACCGTGATACGGATGATCAGTTGATCCTGTTGTGTCTGTTTGGAGGCGGTTACTCAGCACTAAAGATCTTGTGTTATTTTACCCTCTTTAAATAGCCATTGCTCCCTCCCCTGTACCAGTGCAGCTCTGGAATCAGACTGTACTTTCTAGAACGTAGCTGAGCACGTCATTTCCCATTTCAGATCAATCTAAATTCACTCGAGCACGAGTAACGATGTGTCTCCGAGAACATTTAGTCTTGTGAAGATCAGAACATTTTGTGTTGTGAAGATTTTTATCAGCTCTCTATCCTCTATCTATTATCTACTTCTGTCGTATCTGTTACTGTCTATCTATCTATCTATATATCTATCTATCTATCTGTCTATCTGTTCATCATATCTACTTTATCTATCTAAATGATCGATCGAGTATCTATCTGTCTATCTTTCTATCTATCTATCTATCTATCTGTCTGTCTGTCTGTAGGTCGGTTGTCTATCTATAATCTCATACGATCTATCGATCGATCGGTCTGTCTGTCTGTCTGTCTGTAATGAGGATTATGGGATGATGGATTTAGGGCTGTATATTTTCAGTTTCAAAGTTTTTTTCTTTTTTTTCACATTTAATGAAAATGTTATCTTGTGAAGATCAGAACATTTTGTGTTGTGAAGATGTTCTATCTATCTTCTATCTATTATTATTATCTATCTCGATCTATCTGTCTGTGGTTGTCTGCTGTGTCGATCCTGTCTGTCTTCTGTCTGTCTTTTCGTCTGTCTGTCTGTCTGTATGTCGGCTGTTATTATCTAGCTATTATCTATCTATCTATCTGTCTGTCTGTTTGTCTGTCTGTCATGAGGATTATGGGATGGCATTTTAGTGGCTGTATATTTTACAGTTCATAATGTACATTTAATGAAAATGTTATCTTGTGAAGATCAGAACATTTTGTGTTGTGAAGATTTTCTATCTATCTATTATCTATCTATTATCTCTTCTATCTATATATATCTATAGCTATCTATCTATCTATCTAGCTATCTGTCCATATCTATCAGTCTGTCGTCTGTCTGTCTGTCATGAGGATTATGGGATGGCATTTTAGTGGCTGTATATTTTACAGTTCATAATGTACATTTAATGAAAATTTTGTCTTGTGAAGATCAGAACATTTTGTGTTGTGAAGATTTTCTATCTATCTATCTATCTATCTGATCTATTATCTATATACTATCCTTCTCTCTATCTGCGTCTGTTGTCTGTCTGTCTGTTAGTCTGTCTGTCTGTTCTGTCTGTCTATCTATCTATCTATCATCGGCGGTCTATCTGTCTGTATGTCTGTCCATGAGGATTCGGGTGGATTAGGGATGTATATTCTAAGTTATAATGTACATTTCAGTAGATGCCTACAATATTGTCACGAAAACATCATAATTAACAACTTGGTAAATGGAGTGACAAAAAAATCGGATGACGTAATCTGTTGATGTAGTTCATCAAAGGTGAACTTTCATGAACACTGGAAGTAAATAGCAGAGCCCAGGATTAAACAAGCACAAAAACCACCAGGGAAACATAGTAAAAAAAAAAAACATTTAAATAAACAACATACTCAAATATGATCCTATCTTAGCTATCGATCTATTATCTCTATCTTAAACATTATAAATATCTATCTATCTATCTAGGCTATCGTCGATATATCAGGCTATATTATGTTGTTACTGACTCTGTCTTAATTGGATGTCAATTAGAAAGCGAATATATTTCAAAAATGATCCTCCAGTCTGCTTCTGTAGTCATAGGTAAATTCATTCCAAAAATTAGCTTATGTCTGCATCATTAGTGCAGTAGCTTTACTGATCTTCTGTTTTTCTTAGGCTGTGTCAATATAGTATGCTATTTGTCTGGCCAGCTCGGTCAATGTAACACATCGGTCTTCACATCACTCTAAACCTTAGTTCTAAAACAAAGTTAATAATACAAAACAATAATATAATAATAATAATAATAAATAGGCCTAAAATTCAGACCCCATAGGCTAGCATATAGCTTTACATACTCTAAAACTGTAACGCTACAATTGTGTTGTAGCTATAATCAAAGTTGCTATGGATGCAGGCTATTAGACGTCATTTCCCGAAAATAGATGTTAAATATGAGATAATAAAAGGCACCACTCTAAGAATAGTAGTTCAATCTTTCACTGGCAGGTGGCAGCCTGTTTCCTCCCCATCCCAACCTTCTCCTCACTCAGACCTGCTTTGCATACTTGAAGCAATCTTTGAAAAAATATTAGATAACGAGTCTAATACAACATAAAGGAAATAACCAGAAATAACCATATTTGGTCTGTAAACAATATTGACTTGACTTGACAATTTTGACTGCACTGCTTATCCATATAATAACACCACAGTTCCATCTGCTGGTTAGCATCTGTACAAGCATGAATTTTTCCTGTGAGATGCTGGTGTTCAAGACCACCGCATTACTCCATTCTCTGGCGAGAGATGTGACTCAGCATTATCAGAATAAATCAGGTGAACATACAGTAATTCACCACAAATTAAACTAATAGACTTACTTAAAACTATTAACGTATCATTTAAATACGACCATTTTTCTTTTGCATTGGATGACAGTAATAACCATGGACCACTTCCGCGGCTTATTTGATAAACTCGACAAGAATAAAGACGGATTTATATCTACAGAGGAGCTGCAGAGTGAAATGCGAAGGATAGGTGTGGAACCAGTTTGTGAAAAGGTTCAAGTAAGACTTCTTTGTGTGGAATTACATACTGATACGTTTGTAGAGATGTAGCCAAAAGTATTCATATGTATCTGAATTACATTATTGGGTCCCACTTTATATTAAGTGGCCTTAACTACTATGTACTTACATCAAAAAATCAGTACAATGTACTTATATTGTGTTCATATTGTATTGCAAAACACTTTTGCTGCTATTGAGGTGGGATACGGGTAAGGTTAGGGACAGGTTTGGTGGTATGGGTAGGTTTTTGGGTGGGTTAAGGTGTAAGGGATGGGTCAACTGTGTAATTATAAATGTAATTAGAGAAATTAATTACAGATGTGATTACATGCAGGTATTTTTCAAATATAAGTACAATGTAAAAAACATGTATGTACACAATAAGTGCATTGCACCAAATGATTAATTAAAATGTAAGTACATAGTAGTTAAGGCCACTTAATATAAAGTGGGCAGTAAATGCAATTCTTTCGTTTAGGCTATCATGTCCAGTTATGACCAAAATGAGGATGGACGTCTAAGCTATCAGGAATTTCTTATTTACATGATGGACAAAGAGAAGAAATGGAAAATAGATTTCCATGCCCTTGACAGAAATAAATGTGGTAAGCTGTCTGTGACAAATATCCATATTTTCTGTTTGAAACAGCTTTATGTTTTATATCTGGTCTTTGTTTAGAAGTGTAAAATGTGCTCTAGGTGCACAAAACAAAGTAACAAGAAAGTGGAAAAACTTTATTTGTATAATCTCATTTTTTATAGGGTCCATTGACCTGGAGGATATAATGTCTCTGTTTAAGGAATTAGGTTTGGTCATATCAAAACCCAACGCAAAGCGGATCATTCAAATGTAAGAGGCCTCATGGTGTTGCCTTCACATTTGCAATATTTTACTAAGTCACAAACATCAAGATCACTCCATGTGTGGCAGATACTTTGACATATAGCCTACAGGTTTATGTAAATCTCAAAGAGACTTTGTTTTCTGACACAGTTTAAAACCCATTTAATCCCACCGGTCACGAGAGTGACCGTGAAAAAGGTTTTCATTTATAAAGCTCTAAAAACCTTATTGACTGATGTTTTAGTGCACTTCCTACAAATATGGAAAAAATAAAGGGTCTCAATTAAATATGTGCAGTTTCACATGGTTAGTGCAAATTGTCACATGACCAGAGCAGTTTACTTCCTGTTTGCGCCATGAGAAGGTGATGGCTGCATCAAAGCTCCAAAACAAAAGGCTAGTAAAGTATGTTAACATAAAGATATGACAAAGATTTTTGGTACACATTATCTTTGAGGTTTCTAGTATTAATACATGAATTCACATATAGTCCGTTTTGTTGAGTGGGGTCATAGAATGAGTAAACATCTTGATGGTCACAATAGTGACCTGTGGGATTACAGTGAATTTAGGTTTACAATATAAATCCAATAGCGGTTGTTAGTGAAAACTGCACTAAAATGTTGCAATGACAAACTATTGCACTAAATTAAAAGATCAAATGTTACAAATAAGTTACGATATTAATGTTGTAATACTGGTAGCACTAATATAAAAATTTGGTGATATATGTTACAAAAAAGTAACAATTTTGAAATACGTTGATGGTTGTATTTTTTTGTATTTTATCTCAGTATTCCTATCAATGCTGTATAAGGCAACACTCCACTAATTTTGAAATAGCTCATTTTCCACCTCCCCTAAAGTTAAACAGTTGAGTTTTACCGTTTTCGAATCCATTCAGCCTTCTCCGGGTCTGGCGGTAGCACTTTTAAGGTTTGTACCGGCTTAGCCTAGTCGACTAGGAATCTTATTAACACCGTCTAGGCATCTACGCGTCAAAATGACCAAAGATTCGCTATTTTTCCCTGTTTATGAGCAATGATATTACGCAGTGCCTGAAAATAGTCCACAGCTAGGTAACTTCCAATAAGCCTATTTTCAGGTGCTGCTTAATATCATTGCGCCTGCTGCACCCATTCCTTGGCAGCAAAGTTCCTTGATTATTACCCGGAATGAGAGTATAGTTCCTAGCCTATCGGCCTAGAAAATCGCAACTTTCATTTTCCGTCGGTCTTAGTACAAAATGTAACTACAGAAGAGTCAAGTTTAAAAAGGAAAAATATAGATACTCTTTTATCATTTTTGAGTGAGATGCTTAACGGTCTAATCAGATTCAATGATCCATGCTAAGCTACAGCTACAAGTGCTACCGCCAGACCCGGAGATCTGCTGAATGGATTAGAAAACGGTAAAACTCTATTGTTTAACTCTAGGGGAGTTGGAAAATTAGCCTATTTTCAAAAATAGTGGAGTGTACCTTTAAGTTTTTTTAATGCATATTAGTAACCCTAGAATGTGATCAAACAGTTTAAAATAGCTGGGCTAAGATATATAACAATTTTTATGAGTGCAGAAATATGTTAATTCAGTACACACATTATCCCACCGGTCACAATTGTGACCGACCATAAAACAATTTTTCCAAAAAAAATTCAAAAAATAATTATTGATTATTTATTTCAAAGGGTTACTAATGACACATCATTTGGATATTTTCATGTCTGGGAAAAATTTGGGATTAATTGGGTTAAGTTAAATCCATGACATGCATGCGTATTTGTATTGATTATGTTATTAATCAGCTAGATCATTAACGTTAAATTCTGATTGTCATTAGGATGGATGAAGACAACTCTATGACGGTAGACTGGGAGGAATTCCTCCAGCACGTCATCATTAACCCAGCAGAAAACATTGGAGAGTTGGTATCTTCCTGGAAACATAACCTGGTAAAAACCAGCTTTTAAATACTTAAAAAATACATTTAAAGACATACTTCACATAAAAGGAAAATTCTCTCAATATTTACTCACCCCCAGTGTCATCTCTGATGTGTAAGACTTTATTTGTTCTGCAGAACACAAACAAAATATTTCAGTTTCAGTAGTGACATTTAGGTGTGTCCCCTCAAAAGTGATTAAATCGCCTCGGCATACACTAATTAAACCACTGGAGCCATATTAATTGTTTATACATGCCTTTATGTGCTTTTTGGAGCTTCAAACTTTGTATGCAGACTTTGCGTGTCGATTTCAATCTAAAAATCATTGTGTTCTGCAGAAAAGTTGTACATAAGTGTGACATGAGTAAAAGATGAAATAGTCATTTTTAGTGAAACTATTACTATTTTGCACATATACATTTAATCTGCAATGTTCATAACCAGGTTTATAAAAGGAGGTTGTCTTTTTAGGTGTTTGATGTAGGAGAGAGTCGCTCTATGCCTGTTGAGTTAACCCAGCAGGAGACTGACCTGTCTATCTGGGGGAACTTTATATTGGCCGCAGGATTGGCAGATGCTGTGTCTAGAACTGTGACAGCACCAATAGACCTGTTAAAGACACGACTTCAGGTAGTTTTTGTTAGTCATGACAAAATTTTTTTTACTATACTTGTTGAATTCACTTTAATGTCTTTAAAGGGGTGGTTCATTGTGATTTCACTTTTTTAACGTTAGTTAGTGTGTAATGTTGCTGTTTGAGCATAAACAATATCTGCAAAGTTACAAAGCTGAAAGGACAATGCAAACCGAGATATCGTCTTTTTAAAATTCTGGCAGTTTAATGCCTACAAAAACGGCTGGTAGGGACTACAACGAGTTACTTCCCGGGTTCGTGACATCACAAACCCAGATAAACCCCGCCCTCGGGAAAAGGCAGCAAAGGGGGCGAGGCCTGCGCTGCTTTAGAGAAGAGGAAGAGAGAACTAGAGGTACATGTAAAAATCTGTTCATATATGAATCGCGATTCTGTCTTCTAAGGATTCTAATGGATTCACAAGTTTCAAAATCAATGTTCAAAAGCAGCGGTTCTCAATCATGTTCCTCGTGTCCCCCTGCTCTGCACAAGCTCTGCTATCTCTCTCTCTCTCATTCAGCTCAGCTCCGACAATAAACTGTTCCAATTATACACTTATTTTCAGGTGAGGGGCGGGACGTTTAGACGCGCACTAGAGGCGGTTTAGCCAATCACAACACACTGGGCTAGCTAACCAATCAGAACCCATCGCCTATTTCTGAGGGCGGGGCCTCATAAAAACAGGAAAAGATCAGCCTGTTTCTCAGAGAAGGGACAGAGCGGTGCTGGAATACTGTAACTAATGTTCAAAATAATGTGTGTTTTTTTTTAAACAAAGCATTAACACATGTTAGACTGTACCCCATAAACACAATCAAGCCTAGAAAAAACCCAGTGAACCACCCCTTTAAGGCTTTCACACTGAACTTAACCCCAGGTTATCTTTGTTCTAAACCCTACTTTTAACCCTGTGTAGTGGAACGTCTCACTCTTGTAATTCCTGGGGTTATGAAACCCTGCTCTGGAACAGTCGTTTCAGCGTTTATGGGGAAAGATATCAAATGGTGATGGAAAATGCATCAACTGGAGTGAAGACACGCTTTAATTCTTATCTCTATTCAGGAAAAACCGGATGGCATTCGGCTATATATAATGTGAAAATGTGCCATTCTAGAGCTGTTGTGTAAACAGGTCAAGTGCTGCATTTGTCCCATCAATGACACTGCAAATATGCAAATAAGCATTGAATAGGATAGGAATAAACGTCAGCTGTGAATGTCAGTATATAATTGTAAACCCTAGAGTTGTAATTGTAAAAGATAACCTAAGTATTTACCCGGGGTTCAGGATGACCCAGGGTTAAATATTTCAGAAGCGAAAAGCCATTTTGATTGTAAAATCAAAGGAAATAAAGTATGATAAAATAATAATAATAAATAAATTATGAAAGTGTTAGTGCAACTAAAGATACACCTACTGTACAAGAAATGATGATGACTCTGTAATATTTTAGTTTTATTTTGCCAGAAAAGAAAAAGAATATACTTTACATCATCATTTCTTGTAGGTGTATCTTTAGTTGTATTGCAAGCACTTCCTGCATTTATTTGCCTCTTTATGATGAGTCGCTTATTGTAATCCTCAATTGTAAGTCGCTTTGGATAAAAGCGTCTGCTAAATGAATAAATGTAAATATGCATTTACAATTTACGTTTACATATAGGCCAGACAACCCGGGTGAACAGGGCGAAAAATGTAACTAATAGATACTGTCAAACGTCCCCAGCTGATTGATTTCTTTAAGAATTGCAAGCATTTTTTTTGTTGCTTGTGTTACAAGTTTTCTCAAATGTTTAAATGCGCAATTTGGGCATTTTCTAATTAAATATGCATTAATTTACATTTTGCATACATTTTCTGAACATTGCATCAAGCCAGGTTCAACAATATCACACAATATCATAAAGACACACTAATTTAAAATTTTGTTAGATCTTTCAAATCAAAAGTCTCAAGTACAGTCAGAGCAATTCTTTAGCTTAGAAAGAATTTGTATTTCAATTCAATTGTGAGTAATAACACAATATATTTAATTTGTAAAACTGTGAGTGTCTGATCTGACAATAATAGCCTGAACAGTGCACAATCAGCTCACTGGCCCATACAACAAGGCCGCCTCGCTAATCGTTGCAGTGTGTGTAACTTGCAAACCGCTGTGCTCAATCTGTTGAATAAGAATCCCAGTCTGAAGCAGTACTTCAGACACTGGAGGAATGATTTAAGAATCCTTCTGAGTATCTGCCATACTCTGGGAAATGCTGTGAATGTCCTTAAAGGAACACCACAATCAACGCTTCAGTGCTTCATCTATGCCCAGGTGTGCCCACAAACACACACACATTCGCTCACATGAACACAAATGTTCAAACATGAATTCTTTATCTCACTGTCCTTACAGATGAGGATGTACACGCTTGGCGAGAGGGACAGTCTGTCGGTCCATCAAAGGTTTCTTTGAGGACTCGGCCGGCCATGTCGTGTGTCCAGGGGCCTGTGGCCCCATGCTTAGTTAGATAGTCAGAAAGCCTTACAGATTCCTTACAGCGACAATGCGAAATAGTACAGAACAGCGTGCGGCGGGCGTGAATCAAAACACAAATACTGTGTCCTAGCGAGACACTGTCGACATAACCCACACGGTTTAATAGATCTACGGCACCGGTCTGCCTTACGCTGTTGCCGGGTGGTATGGATTTGGACATGATGGGCTTTAAGTGGTGAACACCTCCACCATCTCGCGAAGTTGTCAGTAACCATGTCCTTGCCCTATTCTCATCATATCCTAAGAGTTGAACCCGTTTAAACATAAGCATTCCTCATCCATGGCGGCATGATAACACAAAGTTAAACCGTCCCTCATGGGCCATCACCAGTACAAACTAAAAAGTTCATATATAGCGTCATACGAAAAGTCTTCTTCTTGGTTTCACCCGTGACAGCCACAATTGACTCACCAGCTTGAGACATATCCCATCAGCGTCATTAATTCTTCATATTTAACTATTCACCAAGCACGAGGCAGATCAACAACATAAAGACGCGACTAATGTATGCAAATTAGGTTATAACTGATTCGCTTATCTTTGTGTTTTATTATTTTTCATGCTTTCTTCTTCACTACAGAGAATTCTATGTAGCTTTGTTACACAGCCTGTTGCCCCGCCCTCTCATGTTACCGCTAAAGTTGCAACTGGCAAATAGAAACTGACAGAACAATTAGTAATCGCGGTACTTGTAGAACAAAAGGCACACAAAAAAAGGCATACTAACCAGCTTTTTGTTACTTGTAGAGTAAAAGAGAATAGTTAACTAAAAATTGAAATATTTACTGTGTTACGAAAATAACAATAATCTGATATAAAAGTTAATAAATATATAACAAGAAAGCCAAAAAACAGCCTAAAACTTAACTGAATTAAAATGAAACCATAAACATGTATCAAGATATTAGAAACACTATTAGTAAACTACGTCGGTCCCAGTTGTAGATACGATTGAGTTTTGCGACGAACACGTTGTAAAATGAACTAAATGTTCCTGTTCCACTGTTGCTTATAATTAAAAGTTGCCAGAACTAAAGTCACATTGCAAGACGCGTGAATGTTTTAAAGTCCCAAGTCTTACAGTATAAGTCAATATAGTTCTTGTAAACATTAACCTTCACAATTTAAGAAAAATCAATTAGTGCTATAGGTCAATTGAGATATATAGCCGGGTTCACAAAGCCGTGAGCTTAGCTTCCAGCCAAGGAACTAGACCTACCTTAGTTTAAATTAAGATATTTAAGCAACTTTTGCAAAAATGCCTTAGAAGAAAACATTACAAGTGGGGGGTGGCAGATCGCTTGACCAGAGAACATGACACTGTCATATTTATTAAGATATTTCAGTAGCAGACTTGATTTCATTTGAGACACGCTCAAACTGCACTAAAGTTAGTCTGAGGGACTATCGGGGCGGGGGTCTGGAGTGGGGGGAGCTGGGGCGTGGGGGTAACAGTCGGTCTATTGACACTTGTGGAGATATAGCATCTCACAATTAGCCGAATCATAGTCCCTAATTGTGAATTACACGAAATAAACTCAATTCATACATACAATTACTTTCCATATTATAGTCATTTTCATCAACAGACATGGAATGCATTCATACTGACTTGTAGTTACATTCACAGTTATGACTAGTTAGATCAACGCTAATTTGCTGACTCATTTTTTAATTCTTGTTATGGCAGGTATTGAAAGTTAGACTCAATCTCCAGCCTGCTGGTACCTACAATGGAGTTTTAGGATGTGCCAGGTTGATTTACCAGAACGAGTCTGTGTCAGCTTTCTACAGAGGGTTCAAACCCAGCATACTCTGCATGATCCCTTATGCTGGAGTGGAATGCGCAGTGCATCAGGTAATACAGGTCAGCTCGCAGGGTTGGGTCCGTGATATCCCCTAGAATAGTCAAGTACAGAGGGTTCAAACCCAGCATACTCTGCATGATCCCTTATGCTGGAGTGGAATGCGCAGTGCATCAGGTAATACAGGGCACTGGAGGAGGTTCCGTATCTGAGCAAGAGACAAACTACTTTTACTTTAACGCAGTGTTATTGCTGAATAGGCAAACTGCAAGTTTTACTTTCTTAACATCCTAATTTACACAGCTGTAAGTTTCATCTATTACCTGATTGTACATAAAATCATAAAATGTTAATTAAAGAACATTGCTAAAAGTTGAAAACTAAAAATCTTAGTGTGTGTTTTATTATGTGACATTTTGTACCATTAATTGCCATTTTGTTTTCATTTTTTATGATATGAAATTATTTGTATCAGTGAAGAAAATATTATCCCAAAATGTGCTCCATGCAAAAACATCTACATTCAAAGATTTTATTCAATAACATTTGACATCATTCATCTCAACTTAAATATATTACGTTAAACCAGTAAATCCAAATGTAGTGGTTAGATCAGAAAGAAATAGCTCCTTAAGAAATTCAGATTGAGACCTTTTTACATGTTTGATGATTATTACTAAAATGTTCAAAATTATACAGTCTACTATGTTACCATTGTGAAATTTTTTTTATATCAGTTTGCATATTTGTCGTCAGACCATTGCATAAAAATTGTGTAATTTTACTAAATATAGCAGCCTTTAATACTGCACTGTAATAATGTAACGATTATTGCCACCACTACATTGATGTGCAAGTAATAAAGAAAATGTTCAATTATAGTGACTAATTTGAATCAACTTAAAATATTTGATTAACATGAAACTTTTCTCCTCTGACAGTCAATTATGAGCTGGGCTAAACAGGATCCAGAGCACTTCAGTGACTCCAAGCTCTTCCTCTTCAGTTTTGCAGCATTTGCATCAGGACAGGCCACCAGTTACCCTCTTGCTGTCATCAGAACTCACCAGCAAGCTCAAGGTGAACGTTAACCTGAACTGATGATAATTACTTGGATAAATGTTTCCTTTCATCAACAAAAAATGTCTTCTGTGCTGTAGAATCATGTACATTTTTATCTTCCTCATCTTAGAATATAGCTGTCAGTCTTGTTTTAGAGCACTAAATATTCTGTTCACATACAATTTGTTTAATTTGCTAGCATTTTCAATGATGTTAAGGCTTCCCAGTGTTATAGAAGTTGCTACTTTTATACATTTTAGTCACTCTCTCTGGTAGCAAGCATTATTCAAAGGTTTGAGCGCAAAAACAGCAAAAAGCTTGACCTTCAGTTGTTCTTTCATACAGAGAGTGCAGTAAGCTCAAGAATAGTAAATATTCTCCTGTTAGTATAAATATAATCATCAGTCCCAGACTGTGCAAATATGTTGTACAGCATCTGTCTTCTGAATTTCTTTAGCATTTACTAAAAAAAATATTTGACCACTATGTTGTTTTTTCCCCTCACAATTTCAGCTTTCTGTTCAAGCTCACAGAAGCCTACAGATGCTCTTCAAGGACTCTTTGGAATCTATGAGAAATATGGAGTCAGAGGTTTTTATAATGGAATGGGTGCTAGCTTTCTAAGAGCGGTTCCTTGTGCTTTACTGAATTACACCCTGACCTCAAAATTTGAGACATTGCTTTCTTCATTATTATAATGTTGAATAATGGTTCAGGAATGATGTCATGAACCTTGTGTATATTTATTGTTTTTATTCTTTTGAATTACGTTAGATTACATATAGTCTTGGGTTACCTGTTAGGGTAACAACTTATGACTATGGTATCAGTATCACAGTATCCGTTTTTGATATCTGAGCCTTTTAACAAGTACATGAGCACAGTATTGTGCATTCATATTTGCAGCACTGTATTGGGTTTATTTACTGTATTGGAAATCTTTATTTGCGTGCTGCTGTGAACTTAATCACTATATGACACTGGTGTTAAATTGTAAGGCCTACTCAGACTTGATCAAATCTGGCATTTCCTTTTTCTTAAATTTTGCTTTATTCCATTATATTTCCTTTTATGCTAAGCCCCATATGCTAATAAATTCCATTAACACCCTTCCTGAATGTATGTGAATATTATTTTTACCCTGTATAAAACCTGTGTTACAACGGTACTCAGTCTACCCTATCAATATCTGTACCGAATGAAAAAAATCTACTATTGGCAGTACATTTTCCAGTTTGTTCGCATAGAACTAAACTACAGTTATGAAAAGTAAAATGGGTAGAGAGATGCAGTGAGCTAGTGAGAAAAGTTTCAATGAGCCCTCCCAAAAAAGAGAGAAAGACTTCAAACTTGTGATATGATCACATGTATCTAAACATTTTGTAAATATTAAAGGAATAGTTCTGCCAATAATGAAAATTAATTCGTCATTGGAACAGATTTGGATGATTTAAACATTACATCACTTGCTCACCAATGGATCCTCCGTAGTGAATGGGTGCCATCAGAATGAGAGTCCAAACAGCTGATAAAAACATCACAATAATCCACACAAAAAAAGGATATAGGTGAGCCATGGGGCTATTTCTAGCATGAGGAAGTTATAAGGGCTATATAGCTCAGTAACTGAGGTTTTAAAACAAAAGTCTAATTATAAACAAATGCTGTTTTTCTATGTCGGTTTCAAACACCACAATTGTCTTAATTTACAGGATAATTTCAGAATCAGAATCAGAATAAGAAAGAGCTTTATTGCCAAGTATTTTTGCACATACAAGGAATTTGTTATAGTGTCACAAACTTCCAGTACACTGAGACAACAACAACACACAAATAATAAAAGTGAGATGTGAATAAAATACACATGCATAAATATAAACCACAAAAAAAGAATAAATTGTATGTACAGGTGTGCTATAGATGGAATAGGAATAGAATAAAATAAAATAAGTTGTAGGGATGTACTAGGGTTTAGGGTGATAAATAAGTATAAGGTTATTGCACATACTGTACTTTAATTGCACAATGCAAGAACATTAACTGTTCATGAGGTAGACTGCCTGGGGAAAGAAACTGTTCTTGTGCCTGGCTGTCCTGGTATTCTGTGCTCTGTAGCGTCTACCAGATGGCAACAGTTCAAAGAGGGAGTGTGTTGGGTGTGAGGGGTCCAGAGTGATTTTCTGAGCCCATTTTCTAACTCTGGATGTGTAAAGTTCTTGGAGGTTAGGCAGGGGGCACCAATAATCCTTTCAGCAGACCGAACCGTTCTCTGTAGTCTTCTGAAATCTGATTTTTGTAGCTGAACCAAACCAGACAGACTCGATGACGGCTGAGTAGAACCGTTTCAGCAGCTCCTGTGGCAGGTTTAATTTCCTCAGCTGGCGAAGGAAATACAACTTCTGCTGGGCCTTTTTCACAATGGAGTCAGTGTGAGTGTCCCACTTGAGGTTCTGAGAGATGGTGGTTCCCAGGAATCTTAATGACTCCACTGTTTTTACAGTGCTGTTCATGATGGTGAGTGGTGGGAGTGCAGGGGGGTTCCTCCTGAAATCCACGATCATCTCCACAGTTTTGAGAGTGTTAAGCTCCAGGTTGTTAAGACAGATCTTTAACCTCCTGTCTGTAAGCAGACTAGTCTCCATCCTTGATGAGACCGATGACTGTAGTGTCATCTGCAAACTTCATGAGCTTGACAGAGGGGTCTTTAGATGTGTAGTCATTTGTGTAGAGGGAGAAGAGCTGTGGGGAGAGGACGCAACCCTGAGGGGCTCCAGTGCTGGTGGTGCGGCTGTTGGATTTGAATTTACCAATTCTCACTAGCTGTTGCCTAACTGTCAAAAAGCTGGTGATCCATTGACAGATAGAACTAGGGACAGAGAGCTGGGTTAGTTTAGTCTGGAGGAGTGTTGGGATGATGGTGTTAAAGGCCGAGCTGAAGTCAACAAACAGGATCCTCACATAAGTCCATGTTTTGTCCAGATGTTGCAGGATGAAGTGCAGTCCTATATTGACTGCATTATCCACGGACCTGTTTGCTCGGTAAGCAAACTGCAGGGGGTCTAGTAAGGGTCCAGTAATGTCCTTCAGATAACAACCAACCTCTCAATGTCTTCATTACCACAGACTTTAGTGCCACCGGTCCTGTATCATTAAGTCCGGTTTCCTGGGTTTCTTGGTATGGGATGATGGTGGCGCGTTTGAAGCAGGCGGGGACTTTGCACAGCTCCAGTGATCTGTTTAAGATCTGTGTGAAGATGGGGGGCAGTTGGTCAGCACAGGATTTCAGACAGGCCGTTGTAACACCGTCTGGGCCTGGTGCTTTTCTTCTCTTGTTCTTTCTGAAGACTTGATGCACGTCATCTTCACTGATCTGGAGTTCTGGAGGGGGTGGAGAGGGGGGTTGCAGGAGGTGTTGGTGGTTGTGTGGAGAGATGTTCAGAGCGTGTGTGGGGTGTTAGACTGGGAGTTTCAAATCTACAGTAAAACTCATTCAGGTCTTCAGCAAGTTGTTGATTGGCCTCAGTGCTGGGGGATGGTGTCTTGTAGTTGGTGATGTCCTTCAGGCCTTTCCACACTGATGCAGGCTCATTCGCAGAAAACTGGTGTTCTAGTTTTTTAGCGTAGTTCCTCTTGGCCACTCTAATCTCCTTATTCAGTGTGTTTCTGGCCTGATTGTACAAGACTCTGTCCCCCCTTTTGGCCTGACGAAGATGACGTCATCATTTCTGTAAGTGTTCTGACCTTGAAACTAAACTACCAATATCGGCAATTTTTTTTTCATTTTCATTGGAAAGGTCATTTTCAAAAATCCATAATAGGGGCACATACCAATACCATTCCCATTATAACCATTAAAACCATTACAAATTCTGTGAGGGTTTCTATTGTGTTTTTTCCCCCATACCCTGCAGGGATAGGCTATACTATAACAATTTCAGTATGAGCAGTTTGTTAGACACATAACTAAAACTCGATCTTTCACCTAATGGGCTGTCCGGACCCTCATAATTTACTGTATGCTTAATTGACCTTATCAAATGATCACGAGACAGGACGAGCATCAGCAGCTGTATTTGTCCCAACTTATCGAATCAAGATTGGTAAAAGAGTTTTTGATCAAGTAGGAGTTTACACTACAGAGATGGTAGCAATATTATCAGCTACCAGGTGGATGGAGGATACTCGGCCAATGAATGCGGTGATATGTTCAGATTCATTCTCTGCATTATCAAGTCTTATCAGTGGAAGATCTTCAAGACAAGACATTTTGTATGAAATTATTTTATGTACAGTGTAGCGTCTGCGTAGGATCATGCATGAGCGTTGGACTGTTTATGGCTTAAAAGACCCCTTTTAGCCTTTTGACATTTACATATAAATTACAGTTCTGGTCAGAAACTTTACGTTCGTATAGGGGTTTAAATTGCCAGATGGTTCTTCGCCGTCAAGAAGATTATAACCAGCCCCCACGAGAATCCTGGAACCTGAGTTCAAAAACATTCCACTTAGAGCTGTGAATAGCCAAACGAACACACACACACACACACCCAAACTAACACACACACACACATAAAGACATTTCTTTATTTAGACTATAATTAATCAGTTATAATTGTATCTGGTATATTGCATGTGTTGTTTGTACGTTCCCCTATTAGATTAGCTGAGTTACCACTCGTTATTTGTATTAGTTAAAGCCATAAAACACCTATATTCAGGTGTATGTGTGTATCTTTGGTTTAATCTATTCCAAATGGTTGTTTATTGGTATCAATGTTACCTGTTTTTCATTCCTCAGACAATGATGTACAGTATGTGATTGTGAAAAGCATCATACGATTTGTACTATATTTTGGGTTAAAACTACAGAAGTTCCAGACCGGCCATAAGCTAAAATGAGCCATAAACAGAGACAAAGAAAGTTTCTCCCGCTCAGAATTCATGCCTCTTATTGGCCAGTCCATACAGAATAGGAATTCTCAAAAGCTATTAGCCCGAAATAATCTTTGCTCAGAAAATCTTCTTCGTTTGAGACAACACCTTTCAGTACTCTCAAGACCTTCCTCTTGAGTTTTATTTTCCTGCAGTTTTTATCTTCAAGTAACTTTAGTCGTGTGGACTTTTCCTTCTTCAGAAGAACAAGAAGTAAAAACTTCCAGCTGACTCTTCACGAACTCATCAAAAGACCTCCGTTATCTACCGCATCCGGACTCCTCTTCAGCAATCGAATCCAATGCAAGTAACCGCTTGAAATTATTTAGATGCATGTTTAAGTTTGAGTCCCTTTTTAAGGTGATTTTTGATTCTCTGATGATTTTCAAAGGTTGTGGTTAAGTGATGTGAAATACTGCCATTCTTTTCCTATTCTCTATCTTTTCCTTACTTTTTTTCATTCTGTGTATATATGTTTTAGTTATTTATATGTTAGATATAGTTTCATTTTTAAATCCTTTATATTCACAACGGATTGTCTCTGTTTACTACTCACAGTTCCAAGTCAATGAATGTTTGAAACCTCGCTACATTTTGCTAAGAATTACTGCTAGCACTGTACAAAGAAGGCCAGTTTATTGTTCCGTGGCCAGAAAAGAAATATTCCTTGAATTGATAAATGATTATATTTTCTGCTCGGTGGACGGACAGATCAAATAATGGTAATATTGATTCTGGCTCCGTTAATGCGAAGATATAATCTAAATATTTATTATGAATCATAACCAGTTATAATTCGTCATAAATATTCCCCTTTTTAGAGCTAATAAATAATAAAAACATTACACGATGATAGTAGATGAATATTAGGAATTAAGATATGTTTCCTGTGGGTTCCAGCACACGTGGGAGTGGATGGAAATGAGGTTGCGGATCATTTAGCAAAACAGGCACTGAAATGATCACATATAGAAATGATTATACCACTGAGCAAAGAAGAAGTTAAGGCTAAAATTAGAACAGCAATAAAAATGAGATGGGAAGAAGTTTGGAATAAGGAGGAGAGAGGAAGACATCTTTATCATATTCAAAATCAAGTTGGGGTTGAAAGCGTTAATTTTGGTAGTAGAAGAGAAGATACAATTATTACCAGACTTCACATGGGCCATACTGCTTTAAATTCTTCTCTATATAAAATGAGTAAGCATGAGTCTGGGAACTGTAGTCTGTGAAACAGTAGAGCATGCACTATTACGTTGTTCTGCTTATGATTATGAAAGAGTGTTTCTGTTGGAAGAATTAAAAGAAATAGGGATAGAAAATATTACACTTAAAACTTTGTTGAATAATGGCTTGAATCATTATAAAATATATAATGCTTTAATGACATTCTTTAAAAAAAAGTAGATCTGTTTAACAGGATTTAGAAGGATTTTAATTTTTTATTTAATTTTTTTATTATTATTATTATTTTTTTTTTTTAGTTCTTCCTATTACATCAATGGTCCACACTCCAGCCCAGCAGGCGGCGGGAATGCACCTTTCGTTTACCGCCATGAAACTCCAAAAGAAGAAGAAGACCTTATCAAACGGGCTTGACTGACGAAAAAGCAGCAGTTAGTCTATTCCTTGCTGTGCCACAAGAGGACAGCATCCAAAAACCGGATTGAATTCATCGAAGAAGCATTCGTAAAGGTGCACAGTAATGGTAATATTTCAGATAATATGAGGAGATATAGGGAACAGAAAGTTAGGGAGGATACTCACATTTATGTAAAGAAGAATCCATCAGGAAGTATGTTAGACTCAGAATTAACTTTGTATGAGTTAAAGAGAGCGCTTGCAGGGGTCAAACATACTTCTCCAGGCATGGATGACATATGCTATGAGATGATAAAGCACTTATCAGAATTATCATTAAGTATGATTTTTAGACTTTTTAACAAAATATGGGAGACCGGGAATTTGCCAGAAGATTGGAAGCATGGGGTCATACATTGCCAATAGCCAAACCAGGAAAAGACAATTCTCAGCCAATTAATTATAGACCTATTGCGCTGACATCAAATTTATGCAAACTTATGGAACGGATGGTTATGAACAGGTTGACTTATGTGATTGAAAGTAGAAACATATTTTCAGTATGTCAAAGTGGATTTAGAAAAGGGAGAAATACGATGGATTCAATATTGTTTGGAAGCTGAAATTCGAAAAGCTCAAATTAATAAAGAGGTGCTTGTGGGAGTCTTTTTTGATGTAGAAAAAGCTTACGATATGTTGTGGAAAGAGGGGCTTTTAATGAAATTGGAAAGCTTGAGAATTGATGGAAAAATGTATAACTGGATTCTGAGTTTCTTGTTTGGAAGAACAATTCAAGTAAGAGTAGGGACTGCTTTTTCTCAGATTCTCCCAATTGAGAATGGAACTTCGCAGGGAAGTGTGAGCAGTCCTATTCTTTTTAATTTAATGATAAATGACATCTTTCATAACGCTGATACTGGAATAGGAAGATCATTGTATGCGGATGATGGAGCACTATGGAAAAGGGGGCGCAATGTTTTATTTGTAGAAAATAAAATGCAAAAAGCAGTGAATGAGGTGGAGAATTGGGTGAATTGTTGGGGTTTTCGGTTTTCTGTGGCAAGTAATATGCTTTTCGAAAAAGAAAAAGAATCCAATTTTGAATGTCAAAATGTATGGTTATCAGCTGGAACAAGTAAATGTACTAAGATTTTTGGGTATGTGGATGCACTGTAAATTAAATTTTAAAATTCATATTCAGAAATTAATAGAAAAATGCAAAAAAGGAATAAATGTCTTAAGGTGCTTGTCCGGAGCTGAGTGGGGGGCAAGCTGTCAGTCATTGAAAATAATTTATGGTGCTGTGATTAGGTCAAACATAGATTA
The DNA here is from genome assembly GCA_018155175.1 of Sinocyclocheilus anophthalmus. Lineage (NCBI taxonomy): Eukaryota > Metazoa > Chordata > Actinopteri > Cypriniformes > Cyprinidae > Sinocyclocheilus > Sinocyclocheilus anophthalmus. Next base: position 462,007 of record JADLZN010005009.1, read on the forward strand.
TGGCGGTGTAGTTTATAGTTCTGCGAACAAAACCTTATTTAAAAAGATAGAGGTAATACAAAATCAAGCTTTGCGCATTTGCTGTGGAGCATTTAGATCTTCTCCGGTGGCTTCATTTCAAGTTGAAATGGGAGAATTGCCTCTAGATCAGCGTAGGTTTCAGCTGAGATTAAGGTACTGGTATGGTGTAAAGGGACATCTGGAAAACCATCCAGTTAAACTAATTCTGAAAGATTGTTGGGAATATGAATACAAAGAAATTACAAGCTTTGGTTGGGTAGTAAGGAAGGAAGCAAACAGCTTGGAGTTGAAAGACCATGATATTGCTCCTTCTGTTGCTATTCCAGCAATTCCTCCTTGGTTGTTCCCTATGCCACTAATTGATTTATAAATTCACAAAGTAATAAAAAAAACGGAGATGAACATGCCAACTGAAGTAGTAGTTCAACAATATATAAAACAAGAGTGTTACAGGTATTTACAGATGGGTCTAAGGAGCCAGAGTCTGGGAGAACAGCAGCAGCAGTTTATATTCCTACTTTTAAAATAAAAATGGCTAAAAGATTATCAGATCATGTGTCAGTTTTTACTACCGAATTATTAGCTATCATACTAGCTCTACAGTGGATCGAAGAAGTTCAACCAGAAAGAACTGTGATATGTACTGACTCAGTGGCTGCGCTCACTAGCCTACTAAGTGGTAAATCTGAAGCTCGGCAAGACTTAGTATTTGAAGTTTTACAAAGTTTGTTTAGAATAAGGCAGTTAAGGATAGAGGTAAAATTCCTCTGGGTGCCTGCACATGTGGGTGTGGATGGAAATGAGGTAAAGCATTAAAGCATTAAATCATCCACAAATAGAAATTAAGTTAGCTTTAAGTAAAGCTGAATTCAAGAGAGTGATATCATTTGAAGTAAGTAAGAAATGGCAACAGTTATGGAATAATGGGTCTAAAGGAAGACATCTTTTCCAGATTCAGATTCAGGAGTGTGTTGGGAATGAGAGGAAAAGATACGGAAATAGGAAGAAAGATGTCATCTTATCAAGACTAAGAATCGGACATACAGCATTAAACTATAGTCTTTATAAAATAGGTAAGCATGAATCGGGAAAGTGTGACAAATGTGGAGAATTAGAAACAGTGAAACATATTCTTTTTGAGTGTTCTTCATATGAAAGGGAGAGATTTCAATTAATTCAAGAATTAGGATGGCTTGATAGTTGATAATATTTCTTTAAAAGTATTGTTAGGAAATGGGTCGAGGCTATCAAGAGTGCAAGAAAATGTGTTTAAATACCTGAAAAACACAGGAACAATAGATATAATCTAGGTTTTTTCTTTTGGTTGTTTGTTTTTTCTGTATTTCTTTCTTCCAAATGTATGCACACTCCACACTCCAGATCAGTAGGTGGCGGTAATGCACCTTTTTCGCTGGTTTGCCAAACCACCATAAAACACCAGAAGAAGAAGAAGAATTCATTGAAAGCAAGGCGTTGCAACCATAGACATATAAAATACCTAGACGCCTCATTGGCCGCTGGATAGTACGTCAACGTCGCCGCCTTCTTGGTGCGGGCATCTTTTCCATCATTCTCATAAGTGGACTCGAGAAAATGCCTCAGTCGTGTGCTGCTTGGGGCTGTACAAACCGCCGCACAATTGAAAATAGGTCTCGGGGAATTACTTTTCACAGGTAAGACTGAAAAATTGTTGAATGACACTGATCTGGTTGTATTTGGTCATTAAAACATTATGTTGATACAACTTGACAGTAATTGACCGTCGGAGTCAGACTATGCCACTGTTTTCAGACACATTCGCATATACACCTGCACACACTGAATGATATACAGGTGCATCTCAATAAATTAGAATGTCGTGGAAAAGTTTTCATTTATTTCAGTAATTCAACTCAAATTGTGAACTCGTGTATTAAATAAATTCAATGCCCACAGACTGAAGTAGTTTAAGTCTTTGGTTCTTTTAATTGTGATGATTTTGGCTCACATTTAACAAAAACCCACCAATTCACTATCTCAATAAATTAGAATATGGTGACATGCCAATCAGCTAATCAACTCAAAACACTTGCAAAGGTTTCCTGAGCCTTCAAAATGGTTTGTTTTGGTTCACTAGGCTACACAATCATGGGGAAGATTGCTGATCTGACAGTTGTCCAGAAGATAGTCATTGACACCTTTCACAAGGAGGGTAAGTCACAAACATTAATTGCCAAAAAAGCTGGCTGTTCACAGAGTGCTGTATCCAAGCATGTTAACAGAAAGTTGAGTGGAAGGAAAAAGTGTGGAAGAAAAAGATGCACAACCAACCGAGATAACCGCAGCCTTATGAGGATTGTCACACAAAATCGATTCAAGAATTTGAGTGAACTTCACAAGGAATGGACGGAGGCTGGGGTCAAGGCATCAAGAGCACCACACACAGACGTGTCAATGAATGTGGCTACAGTTGTCGTATTCCTCTTGTTAAGCCACTCCTAAACCACAGACAACATCAGAGGCATCTTACCTGGGCTAAGAAGAAGAAGAACTGGACTGTTGCCCAGTGGTTCAAAGTCCTCTTTTCATATGAGAGCAAGTTTTTTATTTCATTTGGAAACCAAGTCCTAGAGTCTGGAGGAAGGGTGGAGAAGCTCATAGCCCAAGTTGCTTGAAGTCCAGTGTTAAGTTTACACAGTCTGTGTTGATTTGGGGTGCAATGTCATCTGCTGTGTTGGTCCATTGTGTTTTTTGAAAACCAACGTCCCTGCACCGCGTTTACCAAGAAAGTTTGGAGCACTTCATGCTTCCTTCTGCTGACCAATGTTTTTTTTTTATTGTCTTATGAAGTATTCTAATTTGTTTGAGATAGTGAATTGGTGGGTTTTTGTGAGCCAAAATCATCACAATTAAAGATTTAAAGACTTAAACTACTTCAGTCTGTGGGCACTGAATTTATTTAATACACGAGTTTCACAATTTGAGTTGAATTACTGAAATAAATGAACTTTTCCACGACATTCTAATTTATTGAGAAGCACCTGTACATGGGTCAAAGACCAGATGTCACCATTTTGTTGTCCGCATCAAATTACATTTTACAATGTCATTTTTAAATACATAAAAAACATCTGAAATGCAAGTAAATTGTCTGATTTCATATTTCAAATAACTTTTGTGACAATAAAATGTCAAAATATTGGGGAAATTATACTTTTATTTTTTTGTTGCTGGAAACACACTTTGTCTTTGACCCACATACAAACACAAACACTGTGATGGCAGTGGGATTGAGGGGTCATGATATTAAACAATTGTTCCTCACAAAAATGAAAAATTGTTGTAATTTGTTTACTCTAATTTCATCTCAGATGGTATATGTATGATTTTCATTGTTCGCCTGATCATGAACTGGAGATTTTTACACAATTTGTCTCCTTCCATTCTAAAAACTCTAAAATCCTAATATTTGTGTTCAAATCAACAAGTCTTAGACATCTGGGATGGAAGGGGGCTGAGTAAATGATGAGAATTTTGATGAGAATAGTCCTTTAACCTAATTTCCCCTCAATCCCACTGCTATCACAGTGGGTTTGTGGGTAATTGTGTGTGTGTTTGTGTGTGAGGAGAGGGGTAGTGGGTGTGTGTGTGTGAGTGTGTGTCAGCGTCAGCCAGGGAAGCATATTTAACACCAGCATGTTTAAGAATGCAAGCCAGCTGACAGAACATTGTACTAGTTATGCCCCAAACAGCTGAGGCTGTGTTTCGTGTGAAATTAACATTACTCAAAATATGTTCATTCTTTTCTCTAATAGGACCACCCCTATGCATTGCCTGCATCTCCCACTGGTCTAAAGACCAGACTCTGTGAAGCCTTGGCTAGAGTGGAGAGTCTAGAGCACGAGTTGAGGAATGTAAAGGACCGGGAACGGAGGGCAAAGAAGACTGTGTGTGATCTTCTAGAGGATCTGCAGGGAAAGAACCTCATAAATGAAGATCTGAAAGAGAGACTCCGTTTCTACTCTGGTAAAATGAAAATAACATCTTTTTAAAGTATCTTGATTTTGCCATATTGACAATACTGACATACTGACAAAACATTTTCTTTTGAAGGTACCTGTCTGTCATGGGGTTCATCATCAACATTGATACCCTCATGTTGTTGATTCCTGAGCTGCTACAATTTCAGCGATAAGTCTGCACCTATCGATTTATCCAGGATCACTTGGAGCTCCTCTTCAATTCTATCAAGGCATCAGGTAAGGATTTCTGAAATTTGCAAATATATATATTTTAAAAAATCATTTGACAATTGCAAATATCAGTATTAAATGCTTGATTCATTAAAATCCCGATTCAAACATCCATGCAGTCTTACTCCTAAATGCCTGCGGCTTTGTCTCACCCAAGCTCTACTGCCTTTCTTTGGATTACTATCCTGTTACTCCACAATCTGCTCGTTTACCTACCTGTTACTCCACCAAGGCCAAGATATATATACAACTTTCTACATCTAATGATTTTTTAGTCTGATAAAAAAAGTCTTACACCTCTTGGGTGGCCTTAGGGTGTGTACATTTCAGCAAATTTTCATTTTTGGGTGAACTATTCCTTAAGTGGTTGTGAATGTGTCTGTGTGTTTGCTTTTAGGAGGCTGGAATAACAATCCTACTGCAGGCCAGTTCCAGGGCATTTTCCGCCATCTCATGGTCCGGTGCAGTGTCTCACCAAGCATTTCAGGAAATGTGGTAGAACAGAATGAGACCGTGTCCCTATCGGCTGTTGAGATGTCGTCGACTCTAGCAGCAGAAGAATCTGAAGACCTTCCATCCCCTTTTGTAAACATCTCTGCACTTGTGTGTGACCACAGCTACCTGCCAACCCCTCTTGGGAGCCTTGTGGACAATGCCCTTGTGGACATTTCAGGGTTTGTTGTTCATCAGATTTTGAGGAAGCTGTCCTGTGATGTGTGTCGTGCTAGCTTGGTGACAGATGCTGTATCTGTGTCATTTGATCAGAGCTACCACTTGCTTACACTGAAAACAGGGTTCAGCGTTCTATTTCTTCTGAAGGTACAGTGAAGGTGGTCAGATCAGCTGAGCGGTTTATTCGCCAGTCATCCTCTGGGAAAGCCGTCAAAGTGTCCTTGATCAGTCAACTTGTCCAAGCTGAGATTGGCTCAGAGGATGTGTTTTGTCTCAAGGAGCACATTGAGGAGACACAGTTTGGAATTGACAACCATCATTTTTCTCTCTTGTCATTAGTTGTGTCTGTCTTCCACAAACTAAGGATGCACCACATTGCCAAACTGAACACACTTACACTACAGAGTGGTAACTCGAGAAAAAAGGTCTGCAAAGCCATTTTGTTCAAAGGGTTTTAGCTCTTGCACTCTGCAACCCTACATAGGATTAGCAATTATAGATGATTTATAGATATTATATAGCTTTTAATGTTATTATTATTACTTATTGTACTATTCATTACTCCCTATTTACCTTTTTATTGTCTATATCATTTTGCAATTGATATTACATACATTAGAATGTAATATCAAATAGTATTATTATTATTATACAATTTGCTATTATCAATCTATTATTATGCTGTTAGGGTACTACTCATTACACACTACTAATTTTATTGTTATTGTCTATTCTGCAAGTGATATTCCATATTCTACTTGTTATTATTCATTTATTATTATTGTGGTTGTTGTATTTTACTGTAAGTAAAGGTTATACATACATGGCATTCTGTATCCACTATATGCTATCCCTATTATCATCTATTTTAGCTATATATTATGTACTACTTTATTACTTTTTATTGAATTTTATTCTTAATTAATTATTATAAAAATGTTATATATTATTTACTGTTGCATCTTACTTTATAGTATATTACAAATATATTTGCTGAACTGTTGTTGTACCAAATCACATATGTATTTTCATAAAGCCATCAGTTATCTTTGTTATTGTCTGTTTTGGAGTATGTACCTGTAAATAATTGCATCAATTTAGTGCTATAAAATATAGAAAGGAGCCTGCCAGTGTGATTTGTATTTGTCAGTTTGTGCCATTTCTCAATTTTGGTAAATTATTACTTAAGATGGGCATTTGTTTTCCCAGTATTTCAAAGGGAGCGAGGTATGTTCTGACCTGAAGCACAAGAAAAGCTAAAATGGTGAGGTTAAACACAGAAAATACTTTTTGAGAAGATTTAATTTACACAAGTGTGAGCTTTTGTAATTCCTTATTAAATCAATTTTACTATCGAGATTTTAAGTATCTGGATTGTTTTTTGTACACCACGTAGATCATAAACCACTGATATAAGTTGATAAAAACAAACCTTGTCATATTTTTATACAGAAAAACCGCAGCTCTCCCTGTTCGTTGCATTTGTTTACAGGAGACTCTTGCCCGCACCAATATGGCGGACGCGTTGACGTATCGCAGCAACGGACCGAAACGGCCAATGAGGCGTCTAGGTATTTAAACGTCTATGGTTGCAACCAGTCATAAAACCAGAAGAAGAAGAAGCAAGCCGTTCTGGTTACGTGGCCCAAGTTACGTCGCCAAAGTTGACGTTTCACAAACATGGCGTCGCAGCAGAATGAAGTGGATGAGCTGTTCGATGTGAAAAACGCGTTTTATATCGGCAGCTATCAACACTGCATTAACGAAGCCCAGAAAGTAAAGGTGAGCGTCCTGCAAAACAAATATTCTTCATAAGACGAAAACATTTCCTCAAAGAGTTTTAGGTTCTAGAGTATGTTTATGCTAGCGGCTAATTCATTATAGCTTCTATGCATCACATACCTGTTTAAAGATTGTAATTAACAAATTACAAACAACCACATGTAACTCTTTTATATTTCTTTCAGACTTCAAATCCAGAAAAGGATGTTGAGAAGGACATTTTTCTGTACAGAGCATATATTGCTCAGGTGAGTTCATCAGTCTGTTGTGATGCTGCTGCGGCGTTGTTTTGATTTTGTTCGGAATAAACACTTGTACACATTTAGATTGATTTGCACATTATAGTTTTATGTTACTGTCAGCTATAATGTCTTTTTTCCGCCTGTCAGTAAAGATAACACAGCTGTTTCATCTTAAGAACACAACCAGTAAAAAAGGCACGTTATATAATTATATATATATATATATATATTCTATATATAATATAATATAGTTTTAGGTAGTGCTGGAAATGAGATAATCAATAATTAGGTTAACAGTGATGATTTCTGTCTCCTCAGAGGAAGTATGGTGTGGTACTGGATGATATAAAGCCCAGCTCCTCTGAGGAGCTGCAGGCTGTCAGGATGTTTGCAGAGTACATGTCCAATGAAGGCATGAGGTTTGTGCAGTCTTTTATTATATAATTTAAAATCTAGAAACGCAGTTTAGTCATTTTTCTGTGATTTAACAGCATATCTTCGTAAAACCTACAGATGCCTTGGATTATGCATGAACGGATTAATTTATTTTATGGCCACATACTTTTTCTAGGGATGCGATAGTGGCAGAACTGGACAAAAAGATGGCTAAGAGTGTTGATGTTTCCAACACCACCTTCCTGCTGATGGCGGCTTCAATCTACCTGCATGAGATGAACACAGATGCTGCATTACGTACCCTGCACCAGGGAGACAGTCTGGAGTGGTGAGTTTCCAGAGACCTTCTGGCAGTTTCACAAATGTTTGATTTAGGGTGTATTCTATTCACACCAGGAAGTCTGTGCTTAGTGTTGGGTCGTTCTTGAACGATTCGTTCATTTTGAACAAATCTTTAATGTGACTCGGGAAGAACGAGTCGTCTCGGCGAGTGATTCGTTCAGTCGCGCATCCGTAACATCCTATAGGTGCTGTACTGGAATTAGTCAAGTAGTTTCGAGTCTACAGATTTTTCGAGTCATTCATTCATCACGTGACAGCTCCATAAGTTTAACCTATGCAGTCTGAGCCGGAAAGAGAATTGATTAGTTCTCTCTCGAGCCTTCGGTTTTTCGAGTCATTCGTTCATCACTTGACAGCCCCATACGCTTTAACCAATGCATTCTGAGCCGGAAAGAGAATAGATTAGTTCATCTCTCGAGTCTTCGGGTTTTTCGAGTCGTTCGCTCATCATGTGACAGACCCATAAGCTTACCCTATGCAGTCTGAGCCGGAAAGAGATTTAATAATAATAACCAACTCTTTATTATCTTTGTTACAACATTCAGTGTTATGGAAAAGAACCATCATGACAGAAATTCACACATTTATAAACTGTAAGAAGTAAAAAGCTACAATTTGAGACCAGAAACACATCAAATAACTGTAAGAGTAAATAATAATTATAAAAATGATGATAATAATAATAATAATAAACGGCACTAACCGTGCCCCCGTTTGTAAGGAAGCTTGTAAATTATCTAATTTCTCTATCCAATGCTGTCACGTCATGTGACAAAAGAACGAACGACTCGAAAGACTGGAGATGAACTAATCAATTCTCTTTCGGCTCAGACTGCATTGGTTAAGCTTATGGGGCTGTCACGTGATGAACGAATGACTCAAACCCGAAGACTTGTCAGATGAGAGGTGGGGTGAGCTAATCATAGACTGAAGACCAGGTAGACAATGAATTAATCTTTTCTGTTTCTCATAGCATTATTGTTTGTAGTGTGATCAACGTTTGTGTTAGTAGACGTGTTAGGGAAGTAACATAACATTTTAATTATATTTTGTTTAAATGAACGAAATGACTCGAAAAAAAGATTAGTTCATTTTGCTGAACGAGACTCACATCCGAGTCGGTAAAATGCTCCGAACTTCCCATCACTAATCTGCTTGTTCACTTGCATTTTGTCGCGGACGCAAATACAATGTTCATTTTTTGTTTTGTTTTGTTTGGTGCGGTTTGCTTTCACACTGCCATTTTTGCAAGTGAACAGACACTGTAAACAAAACACCACGTGTGCTTAAGGAGCATCCATCATTAGTTCATCCGTTCAACGGTACCAGAGTTCGTTGGAATTGGATCGAGACCACCTCTTCAGCTGGGTCTCGGTATGGTTGTTTGGTCCGCACCAGAGTGCTATTGCTGTATTCACATTTGCCCAAAAGATCCGCACCAAAGAGGGAAACGAACTTGAGTTCGATTCAATCGAACCAAACAAGACGGGTGTGAATACACTCTTAATCTAACACAAGTTGGATTACAAATCCCTAAGTTGCTCACTGTCTTTTTGTATTTCTCTTATAGCATGGCCATGACGGTCCAGATACTTCTAAAGCTGGACAGAGTTGATATGGCAAGGTATTTCTTTTAATTCATTCATTTTTAATTATTATTTCGTTTTGTATATATGTACAGTATACATTTTATGTGCATATGTTTTTTTTTTTTTCAGAAATATTTGTAAATTACAAAATATGTAGCTTAACTTACGATATTTTTGCTACAAATATAAAAATTAAACCTGCTTTTAGTTAATGGCTTTGGATATATTCTTGTCATGGATCTGCTGTGTTGCTCATTGTCTCCACAGAAAGGAATTAAAGAAGATGCAAGACCAAGATGAAGATGCCACTCTGACCCAGCTTGCTACCGCTTGGGTCAACCTTGCAATTGTGAGTATTGACGTAAATGTGAAAACTGATTTTCTTGGACGTTCCTTGTCTAAAGGCTGTGAAACACCAAGTTGGCTGTTGGCCAGTGTCAGGCAATCGTTGAACGTCTGTCAGCCCAGTTTTTGTGGCGTGTTCTGCACTGTCTGCACTAGTTAGACCACCGTCCGTGGCTTTTTGGTCAATTGAGCATATTGAAATGGAGTCGGAGCCTTTGGTTGTGAGAGATCACTCTTATTGGATGTTCAGCTTAACCAAACAGTGCATGAGAAAAAAAAACTAAATGGCCAATCTTCTAATGGGAAGACTCTTCTCATTTTACCTGAGCATTCCAATATGCAGATACTTACATAATGACATAGCCATCGGTGATGTAAGCAACCGAAGACCAACTGACCAACATGATTCATATTTTATATAGTATGCAAGTGCTGCATTGTTAATGTTTGTATATCCTTTGACAACATAGCATTGTAAGAATGTAAGTTAAGTGTTCACAGAATTTAATATTTTGGACAGACCCTTAGTGCAAGTTGGCTGTTGACTGTGTCTTTGCGGTGTGTTTCGAATGCAGCTTTTTGGCCCAACACAGTTGGCTTTCATCGCCACTATTTCTCTGATGTCAGCTTGATGTGTCACAACCTTTATTGTAACTGATTCATTATTGCATGTCTTTATAAAGAAAAATAGTTGTCTTAGACTTTCATCAAAATGTAATAACTTGCTTTTCTTCTAAATGCATCAATTTGTTTGCATTTAAACATGAGTTGAAAAGCGTCAAATGGTTTTGTTTTTCTATAAAATCTCGGCATATGGCTACTTGTTCAGTTTTTGCTGAATTGTATATTGTTTTTTTCCCTTGTTGACTGGGAATTAAATGTTTTTCATTCTTCTTCTGCCAACAGGGGGGAGAGAAATTGCAGGATGCATTCTATATCTTCCAGGAAATGTCAGACAAGTACTCGCCCACACTGCTGCTGCTGAACGGTCAGGCTGCAAGTCACATGGCTCAGAATAAGTGGGATGAGGCTGAGTCAGTACTACAGGATGCTCTGGACAAAGTAAGAGCCTGGATTTCAGCACAGCAAATAATTTGACAAGTGTAGACCGACTTATTGGTTGAATCCAAGACCTTCAAGCTAAGCAAACAACCCAAACTCGGACTATATTAGAAATGCTATCTTGAATCACAATCTAATCAGGGTGTAATTTTTTTCTGCTTGTCTGTTGACCTATACAAGGCAGCAGATTGGTTGCTTTGCAAGGAAAATACGCATTTGTTGTTGAATATTGAAATTGAAAGCAAAACTCGTTAAGATGTGCTTCATATCGATTATTTAATGAGCTGACTTTGGTCCACTTTTAACAGCGGTGAAATGTCATGATTTGTCCTTTATCTTCTGTAGGACAGCAGCCACCCGGAGACACTCATCAACCTCATTGTGTTGACACAGCATTTGGGCAAACCTCCTGAGGTGAACTTTATAAATATAAATGTTCTCAGCACAGTCAGCTACCGAAGCAGTGGGATGTTAACATGTTAATATTAACACTATAATGTGTATGCGAAAGCATTTTATACCCCTGAGAAAGCATTAGTTATGTAAAGGATAGCAGAGATGTTCATAGTTTCTTTGTTTCTGCGCAGGTGACAAATCGATATTTGTCTCAACTGAAAGATGCGCATAAGTCACATCCATTTATTAAAGAGTATCTTGTGAAGGTAAGATTGTTTAGTGTGATACAGGACACCTTGTTCTGTTTTTCTTTTCTGAGAAGGCATTGCTTGAGTAACTGAAAATATTAAGTACTAAGTTTAATAAAGACGTTGTAAACTCAATCATGTTTCCACAGGAGAATGAATTCGACAGGCTTGTCATGCAGTATGCCCCCAGCGCCTGAAAGAACTACGCAGTTTTAATTTATGTCTCCTACAATGCGCCGCAATATTATTTCTCCTCTTTACACCTTTTTAATACCTTTAAACAAAATAATATTCAACTGTTTGAGATTTTTGTTTGCTCTGTCTTTTTTTGACATGTCCAAAAGCTCAACAAACATTCCTGTATGATGGCTTAATGAACATGTTTATCATACATACTGTAGTGTTGTTGTGTTATTGAATGCTCATATCGGCCAGAGAACTTTGTCCACATCACAGCCAATGTTGTTCCTTGCCAGGCAATGGGCAAAAAAACTAGTGTGCCAGCCTTGAAAACACTCCACAACTGTGTCACCATAGGCCAATTCTATTGTCTTTAAGATGGCACGTTCCACTATGGCATGTTGGCTAATTATGTTCCTGCCTCTTCTCTCTTTTGTAAGATTGAACCCTGCTTCATATACAAAAATGCATTCATGGGGCCTTTCCATGAAATCCATTTCAAACACTCTATAAATACAAAATGAAGTAATATAGTAAAAGTTGGGTTCGGGAGGAAAAAAAAAACACAATACAGCCAAGAAAGACAGACTTCTGCAAGTGCGTTTGTAGGCTCTCCTGATTTACATACACTATAATATACTGCAGTTTACAGTAACTGTAGGCTAGTAGCACAGAACTAGACTGTAAGCATCAACTGAAAATCTACACTTACTAGCACATACTGATATTGTAGATCTTTGACCCTTTCTGAGTTGCGCTCAAAGGGATCAGTAAATGGTTGAAAGGCTGACAGTCTTTCAAAGTTTACATTGTCTTCAACTACTCTTTGCTGAATTTAACAAGTCGAATGGCATTGTTTTTGAAGTTCAAGCTTTCCACCCTCATGTGCTGGCCTTGCAATTCTACAAAAAGAAAGAGAGCACTTACGAATGTATACATACAAGAAGTATAGTAATGGAAATTACTTCAATATATAAAATGTTGTATGGTTATTCCATGAATAAGAATAGTGCCACCTTTGCTGAAGTTTCCTCATCCAGCACCTGTACTATTCCTCCTCTGCCTTTAAACCTTCATCCGTCCCTCGGGTCATTTTGACCCAAAACTCATTTTTAAAGATTTTTTTAAAATCAAGCGTTGATCGTTATGGTATGAGACTTTGTTACATTTGTCACACTTTTTCGAGTGAATTCGAGCAGTTTAAGTGGGTGCTATAAAAAAAGTATCAAAAGTGTCCCACCACTGGAAAAGCATTGAATTTACGAAAAAACTGCAAATTTTTTAATTATTCAATTTTGTCACACTTGAGCATGGAGCACACACAAACATTTCTGAATTGAATCGAGGAAAAAAATTTTCCCCCCCCCCCCCCCCCCCCCCCCCCTAAAATTGGGGTTGGGTGTAATAAAAAAAAGTATCACACCCACAATTATTACATTCCGGGGGAAAAAAAACAGCATTGTTTTATTTATTAGATTTTTTTTTACTATATAAAATCTGACACAATCCAGAAAAGATGCATACCCAAACAAAGGGCTGAGACTGCAGAATGTCCACAATGCACAAAAAACTCACATACCCACAAAAACAAAAAAACAAAAAAAAAAAAAAAAAAACACTGCACACACCACCAGCATGGCACAACACACTCCCGTGGAAACACATCATAGCATTTATGATGTCTGTTCCTGCCGGGAAATGACTCATTTTGAATCTTCTCTTTTTACTTGAAAAAAAAACGAAAAAAAAAAAACACAGTTCAATTTGAGTGATGGGGTGGAGACCAATGAGTTTATATCATATTTATATTTTTACATTGATCTTTTATATTTATTACATATTTATGAAACTGTATGATATGCATGTGTTTGGATTAAAATTCAGTATCAATTAATTTTTTTCTTACAAAATAGTTTTTTTTTAAATGTTTTGATATATATCTGAAAGCTTAATGAAGCCTCAAGTTGGTGTAGTTTTAAAGATTTCACTTGTTTGGCTCATTTAAGAATCCATATAGGGTTCAATAGGCCCCTCTAGTGGCTGTAATCATAAAATGTTATTGTATGTATTTTTTCCCCACCTGATGGCATCAGAGACATTCAGTGACCTAGGTCCAGATGGATCATCATGTTTAAAATATAAATATGCAGAAATTGTGTCTTTCTTTGTTTTTTTTTGGTGAAAAAATGCATAAAAATATGCTCATTTTCATAAAAATATCCAGAATTTAATGTGAATAAAATAAAAATCACCAAAAAAAAAACCCTACATAAAAAATTATTATAAAAATGGACCAATATAAGCTTTCTGGACCAAAAATAAAATTAGTGTCATTTTTGGCCTTCTGGTCATTTTGACCCGCGAGGGACACTTTTGTTATAGGTTCGGGAGGGACGGATGCGGGTTAAGATTTTTTTCATCCATTATTAGTATGAACATTTAGCACACCTCAGAACTGACTAGCTGTATATTTTGATCACTCATTAGAGACAAGTGTGATCAATTTTGAGTTGTGTGTAAATGACAGCTGTATGGTAGCTGTGTTCATGGTGTGAAATGTGTTTTAGTGAGTGAGAATGTGTTTAGAGTTTTACACACACAAAAAGTGCAAAGTGTGTAACTAACTGAAATTGTTTTGCCAAAAGAATGATTTATTCGATGCGTTTATGTGTCTGAGCATTTGGCTGTGTTTTAGCAATTCAGAAAAAAATGTGACAAAATGCAATGTGACCTTAACTGTAGAAAGAACAGAAAGTGGGCACAGTGCTGACTCAGTTTGTCCCAATGAAGGAAATTACATGTCTTTTTAAAAAAAAAAATTATTTAATCAAAGTTTCTGAAGAAAAATCAGTTATATTATCGGATAAGTGAAATCTGGTCCTAAAATAGTGTGCGAGTTGCCCAAAAATAATTTCCATTGTTTTGCTGACATCTAAGACTTCTTGTATGCCTCATTCATCACTGATAAAATACAACCAATGGTGGTGTCATCAGTAAAGGTGATGATGCGGTTGCTGAAATGGAAATGCAGTCATAGGTGAATAGTGAGTAGCCTGATATAGAGCTGAGACAGCAGCTCTGCGTAATACAGGTGCTCTGAAAAAATATCCTTTTAGGATTTGCTAAGGACAATGTTTTGCTTGCACATAATGTTTGCAGGTTGATGACAACTTTTCTATGTACACTCTTAAAAATAAAGGTGCTTCACGATGCCATAGTATAACCTTTTTTTGTCTAAATGGTTCCATAAAGAACCTTTAACATCTGAAGAACCTTTCTTTTTCACAAAAGGTTCTTTGTGGTGAAGAAGGTTCTTCAGATTATAAAAAGTAAGAAAGAGATGGTTCTTTAAAAAAACCTTTGACGGTCGTGAATATATCTTGGTGGTTGTGGAACCAAAAATGGTCCTTCTATGGCATCGCTTGAAGAACCTTTTGAAGCACCTTTATTTTTAAGAGTGTAGGACATTATTTCTCTCTGTTTATTTGTAGTTATTATATGTTAATGGTTATGAATGCAAATTGGGGTCCAAA
The DNA here is from genome assembly GCA_018155175.1 of Sinocyclocheilus anophthalmus. NCBI lineage: Eukaryota > Metazoa > Chordata > Actinopteri > Cypriniformes > Cyprinidae > Sinocyclocheilus > Sinocyclocheilus anophthalmus. Next base: position 477,047 of record JADLZN010005009.1, read on the forward strand.
CATCTGAGACCTGAACACAGCTTAATCCATTAAAGAGAGTGGACAATATGAACAATGAAGACCAAGTCAAAGATGAAGTTCAGTCAGCTGACAGCAAATAGTTTTTCGTTTTGTTTTGCTTCCAGTGTCCCGCGATACCCTGACTCCTATAAGTAATTACAGCAATCCTATCCCCCCCCCCCCCCCCCCCCCCAGAGCATAATTTTTGTTATTTTGTGCATTTTTTTACTATTTTCATATTTTCCCTTCAAGAGTTTATTAACAAAGACAATACATACAAAAAAAAAAAACACTTGAGCTGATGTAACTTTCAACTTACAACTTACTTTTTAAACTTCATTGTCACATTTTAACATATTTTAGTGTAACAGTAATTAAAAAAAAGATTTTCCATGCGGTCTCATGGTTACTATAGTAATAAATAATAAAGAAATAAATAAAATAATAAATGTATAGATAAGCAGCCCATGTTTTAAAGGAATATCCGTTTAATTCAAGTTGAGGTTAATCAGCATTTGTGGCATAATGTTGATTACCACAAAAAAAAAGCCCCCGAACTTACCATAATACATATCTTATTGAAACTCAATTTCAACATTTTAAATTGGTAGTTGATTAAGCAGATAAAGAAAAAAATGGATATTACAGAAGTTACATGATTAAATCTATTTTTTAATGATAAGCGCAATGCTTATATGTAACACCTATTTAAAACAGTAAAAGAATTCCAGTGTCACACAATCCAAAATAATTTCATAAACACTAAAGTATAACAATTTAAAAAAAAGCTGCATTTATTTTGGTCAGTATTTGTGCAGTACAGAAGAAATCTATACTCTGTCTACCATAGAACAGCAAATAACAGTAGGCCTATGAATCCAAGTTCCACCGAGGCACTTAGAATGGATGGGAATATCATTTTTGGAGGATGTAAAAGCAAAAATGTGGTGCCATAATTTTCTACAAATACTTAAGCATTAAATCTTCTGGTTATTTTAAAGTTTTAGTGGTTATCTTGTCATGGCAACAAAGTTGTAAAATAGGATTACACCGAAAAGGTTATACGTATTTTTAAGTAAGCATATATTTTTTGCATCTTATGGTACTTAGTAGTCATTTGAATGTTTATTTCCGTTGTGAGTGTCTCACTGTAACCATATTTAAAGCAAAAAGAGTCACAAGTGAAGATTTATGTCTGTGCTAACCAACATTATGCCACAAGTGCTGTCGATTGAACTTAAGAAACACACACATACTGTACATCATAAGACAAGGATGACTAAACGACCAAGTGGGTTTAATTATACTCCTGTTATTATGTTTACCATCCTGACCACCTGGAGGCTGCCTGATAAAAAGTCAAGTACCCAGTTTCAGATAGATTTACTAAGCTCCAGGAGTTTTAAGGCCAGTTTTGACATATTTATAGTGTTGAAGATGGAGCTGTGGACAATAGATCAGTACACACATCCCAGTAAATGTATGAAGAGCTCAAGGGCTGTTTGCAAGGTTGGAGAAGTGGTGTCATTTGATTTGTTTGTTCAGTATGAAGCTGCAGAGGGTCCAAGGATTCATGAATGATGCTGTCAGTAGAGGACAGAAGTGACCACAGTTTGACAGTAGTTACAGTTTGAAACAGACTGAAACCTCAGGGTGGGTCAAAGAACTCTTGAAAATGTCTGTGCAGACTGGGTCCAGATGCTTTGGACAGGTTTTGAGGAATCGTGGTGAGATGCCATCTGGTTGCATTGCTTGTTGTCACCTGCTAAGAACTTTGAACACAACTTGCAAATTCTCTGATTTCACAGAAATCATTTTGTTGGTCCGTTACGATATCACAGGTGATTCATGCAGTTTTTCTTTGCTTGGCAAGGTTTCAGAAGTTGGATTCAGTAGTTAAAAACGACAATTAATATTTGTATGTAACAACAGTTAAACACAGTAAAAGAATTCCAATGTTTCACACACAATTCAAAATAAATTTATAAATGCTGAAATATTACAATTTAAAAATCCCACATTTATTTTGGTCAGGTCAGTAAAAGTTAATATATTTCCAGCTAAACTTATGTTTTTCTAATTCAACAACACAATCAGTGTTTATTTTGAGAATCACAGTATTTTTACTGACAAGAAACACTGGGGCGGCCTCGGATGGAACTTTTGGGACAGCAGTGACATGATTCTTTGAGGCATCACTAGAGTGGATATGTTAGGGAAATCTGTGAGCCAGTTAGTCATGATAGGAACCTGTGGGAAATTTTGGTATCAGGGACAACTGGTGTTGGGTTGACGGGAAGCTCTGGTACTGTAGTGACCAAGACAAGAAGCTCTGGAATTGTAACGGCTGACCTTCCAGGCTGGGACAGAGAGCTGTGTGACCAGGGCAGCTGTGAAAGGATACCTTGAGACAGGAACCTCTTGTGGTGCATTTGACATGGACCTCTCTGACCCAGTTGGTTCTGAGGCAGCAGCGACTGGAACCTTTAAGGTGGCCTTCGCAGGGATTTCTGCAGTGGCCATGATAGGAACCTTTTGGACCTGGTCATTCATGGCAGGAAGTTCAGGGATTGTAGTGCATTTCAAGCAGCAACATGAGTCAGAACACATTTCCCCAAGCAAGCCATTTTGCAAGCTGTAAAATTTTTCACCTCAAATATGCAATCATATGCAAAGACGCTAAGGCAACTCGTGTCAAATGCAAAATTGACCCTCTTCTCCATATGAATCTCTCGCTCTCTTTCTCTCTCTAATTTTATTACACTTATAACAGATTTGATTTGGAAATCTCAGACCATTACACAATAGACCAGAAGTGTCCAATCCTGCTTCTGGAAGACCAATGTCGTGCGGTGCTTTGCTCCAACACACTTGCCTGTGTAACGGAGTCCTCGTAGTGTGCTGTGCAGGTAAACTGCACAGTCTTTAGGCTCCTTGTTAGTGCGTCTGCCTCCCATGCTGGAGACCTGGGTTCGAGACCCACTCGGAGCGAGAACGAGGTGTGGCAGTGAGGACCCAGGAGAGAGGGTACATTGGTGCCGTGACCCGGATGGGAGTGAGGCTTAGGGGGGTGAGTGTAACGGAGGCCAGCGGTATGTGCTGTGCAGGTAAACCTCACTCCTCTGATCTCAAGAGACGCACTAGCGACTGACGCTAGTGGCTGTAGTCTTTAGCCTCCTTGTTAGTGCGTCCGCCTCCCATGCCGGAGACCCACTCGGAGCGAGAACAAGGTGTGGCAGTGATGACCCGGGAGAGAGGGGTTACACCTGGAAGTTTCTAATATTCATGAAGACCTTGATTAGTTAGTTTGTGTTTTTGGTGTGTCTCTAGGATTTGGCATACATCAAATGGCACAGAAAGGGGAGGCACCATTCTTAAAATATGAACATTGAAAATTGTACAAATTATTTAAACATATTTAATAAAATACTGCATGTAGATCACTGGCAAAACTAAAACATAAGTCAACAAACAACTTTCTCATTATTTTCTTTCATGAGATTAAAATAGCTGGTTATGACAGCAACCCATATGGTGTTAGCCGAGTTTAAGTTCCAAACCACAGGTTTGAGGGCCAACAGTAGTTCTTGTAAAAGATCTTTTCAGCAGGACCTCACACCCAACGTCAGTCAGTTTGATCTCCAGAGTGTCCTTGTTGACAAGAATGTTCTCCGTCTCCATGTCCTGATGTAAGACGAATGGCACCTTGACAGCCTCTCCAATTGCTTGCCTCGTGAACTCCTCACTTGAAGAGGCTGCTGTAGTGTTCCCAAAAGACAAGCATGTCCTTGGAGGGCAAAAGGTGCTCCAAGAACATTATGTAATGGTCAGGGTGGTCCTGTCAGTCCAGCAGCTTAATGATGTGAGGACACCTTGAGGTTTTTTTCTGTCAGGGTCACCTCTAGAAGAAATGATTCAGGATGAGCAGGCTATAGATAAAAGACCGTTTTTATGATGGTTAGATGGAAGTGGTTTCTCAAATAAGGATTTCAATCATGACAACTCTCGGAACATTTTAGCATGGTGATGGATATGACAATGTTATATATTTGGTCTTGGCGGAACAGATCTGCTACGCTGCTGCTGCTGTTGGCTATTGCTGTAGTTGTAGATTATTGCTGCTGCTGCAACAGTACTGCGTCTGTGCCGTGAGTATTTACGACAGCTGTCTGCTCACATAGCATATACGTTTTATCACCTCGTAGCAGACCGATACAGGTGGAGCTGGGGAAGGTGGATGATTTCAAAGGAACTCTGAAAGTGTTCTGCAATGCTCAAGTGAATGCTAATCAGCCATTTAAATGCAAGCCAGTACTAATTGGCTCATATGCAGCATAAACCAATCAGCAGTTACGTTAACACCCCGTAAGCATGCGCCATCAAGAGTTTCATGACTGAACTATATATTTAACCTGGTCTTGGACAAGCTGAAAATGATTTTTTACACCGTTTAATTATAAAATAAAGCAATTTCCCACAGTGTGAGATGCTACATTGATTTTTTACTTGTAGATTACTTGTTTATGACTTAATAATAATTGATTTGTACTTTTAATACATTTGTACAATGCAGGACTATTGAAATTAATTGTAAAAAAAAAAAAGTTATAAAAAAATCAATAGAAAAATGGAATGAGGTTCCTGATGATCATTGCCCCTCTATAGTACAGCTGATGTCCTGTAGAGAAGTGATCTACAGAGAGGAACGTCAACCAAACGCTTGTTTTAATCAATTTGTGTACTTTTGTTTCTTTTCTTTTGTGTACTTTTAAAGTGTTTCTAACAATCTTTAAAAGTCTGTGATCATATTACAGGTTTAAATTATGCTAGTCTTTATTCACTCTCTTTTTTGGCTTATTTAAACTTTGTTTACTAATTCATTTCAATGATTATTTCCTAAATTGGTTGTGTGTCCTCTCCCTGCCACCTGGAGGCAGCATTTATTGCTTTCATCCCACTGCAGCTCTCTACAAGTTTACATTTCAGAAATTACTTAACCAACCTAGTACTTTGGTTGTTTGCAAACATACTGGAAAATGTACATGTACTGTCCTTTAAACTGATGTCAGAATATTTCTAACAGTCAATGCGCTGACTAACTCCTCTAACACTATTCAGCACAGAGCAATGATAGCATAGCACAGCACAGGAACTCTGTTCCTGGAGGTACATTGTAAGGAGGCACACTATAAATATATCCTTTTATATTTGTCGTCACTCTATATTCTATCCCAGTAATTTGTCTTTTTTACATGAATAGGCTATTGTGTTGTATATGATACATACATTTGAACATGATTTTTCTAAAAAATGATGAATGGATAATCAAGCAATCCTAAGAAATATTACTAAAATATAAATCTTGAAATATTACTTGAATATTAATTAACTCTATAAAAGGTATTCTTGCATTTATGTAATAAAACTCATTAAAGATAAAAAGAGAAAAAATAGATTGTTTTCAAACTTATTTTGGAACAGCTTTCAGAATGCTTTTTTTGACTTGGAAACTTTTCTTTGTAGCTTTAAGTATGAAAGTTAATCTGTACTGAAAAGATTACACAACACACACAGCACACACACACACACACACACACACACACCACACACACACACACACACAACACACACACATATTTGTTTTAATAGATAAATATGGCCACCAAATGTGGCATTGAAGTAATCAATCCAGTTTATAATTTTAAAATGTAAATGAAACATTGAATTACTACTTGGTTTGAAAAGCTTTTAAATTATTTAAATTATTTATATGATGATCGTTGTAGATCTGTTTAACTAATGTACTGCATTTTGATGGATATGTAAGTGAATACTGTCATGTAAATTGGTTATAAATTGATTGCCAAATAAAAATGATTTACTCAAGCAATTCATTCTAAAACACTGATTTATTCAGGGTTGAAACACAACTGTGAGTTGCCAGAGGTTGTGTGGGGGGGGGGGGGGGGGGGGGGGGGGGTTCAGTTAGCTTTGGCGCATTTGGAACTTATTTTCATTGGAGGATCAAAAACTGAAATGAATGAATAAATAAATAAATAATCACAGCCCTGGTAATATTAGAACTGCATTATGCATTCTGTTCACGGAAATCACTACTTCTCTCCCAAAGCTATGAGTTCAGAAATCTTTAGCATGGACTGATTCCAAAAAAGATTGCGTCTTTTTAGAAGCTTCAGTTTCTATTCATTGCAATTATGTGGAGAAGAGCGACTAGCACATTATTCAAAACTTCTATTTTTGCATTTCACAGAAGACTATTTTTGGGGTTTGGAATAACATGAGGATGAGCAAATGATGACAACCTTTGTGGGTGAACTATCCCTTTAATTGTTGTGGATGGATTAGGGATGCGGTCCTAATTAGTGCATGAAACACTTCAAAGCAAAGTTCAAAGTGATAGATTTACCCTCTTTATTGGTTAATCTAGTTTACCACCATCAAATAAACAACTACTTCAGGCTACAAAGAGTTTGATAGTGCCTTCACTCTGATACCTGACAGTATGCATTTTCCTTTTATCAGGTGCTGCTAATGCATCGTTTATTTGCGTTAAGTTTTCAGAACAACAAGGGACCTCATGCACAACCATCACAAAAAAAACAGTCTAGATTCATCCAGGTAACCACACACGTAAGAACCAAGGGTCCCCAAACTTTTGAATGGGGTTATTTTAATAATTTCAGCTATTTTTTTGTCTTGTGGACTATATGTAAACATATTTTATGTAAAATATCTTACTCGGGACATTACTAAATAAAAACATGCATTTTGTATGATCTCTCTTATTTTGTTAAAAATTTTCACATTTTCAGATTCTGCAAGGGGTTTCCAACTTTTGCTGACCACTGTATATATATATATATATATCTATATATTATATATAAAACGTCTTAAACCCAATGATCATTTTGAAACAATATGCCAACAAAATCTAAATCTAAAATTAGGGCACAGCCTGGTGTACAACTTTTTTTTTCCTGTGGCCTTTTTCTCATTTAGGTTATTACGTTAGCTTTCTTAAAGCTTGCCCGAGGCTCAATTCTGTTTAACACAGCTTCTCTCTGGGATACAATAGAAAAGCACACATCCAGCCATGCGGGTCAGCTTGACGTTAGTTCTTGGTTTTGTTTGTTTCCATTGAACATTAGGTCTCTAGGCTCAGTCCTAAAATAATATTTCTTTCTGCATGTCTTATTCTGTACATTTCATTTTGTGCTGGCAATGTTTGACGTTGAATGAAGTGTTTTGTTATATGAGCGGTAATGGAATATGGAAATTATTATGATGCTTTTATTAGTTTGATCAATTCCTATTTTGATATTCTTAAAAGTTATATGCTTTTGTTGCAACCCGAAATGATGAAAAGCACTGTGCAGCCAAAGAGGAAATTAGAACAAGTGTATGCTAAAACTACTCTGTCTTATGATTTAGTAGTCTCTAGGCCACTGATTCTCAAAGTGTGGTACGCATAGGAATCACTGAATTAAATATTGATTAATGTTAAAACACTTTTAAAAAGTTTGCAAGGTGGCTAAATGATGCCTGTGTTAATTTTTTTTGATCAAGTACAGTACAGTTTTTTTTTTTACCGTTTTTAAGTACAGTAACAGTTGTTATTTAACTTTTATTTACATAGCGCATTTTAATTTATCATTTAAGCACAGTGCATGTTAATGTTCAAACTGTCTTACACTGTTTATAAAGTGGACCGAAATATAAATATTCTCTTTAGGAATAAAACCTGCTCGTTTGGAACTGTGGCAATAGCTGTAGCTGAAATAATTGGTTGCCACGAATCCGGTCCTGAACGTCCCCCGTCCTGCTAGCCATCAAGGGCACCCTTTCCATATTCATTGACATCTCTCGCACTACACAACTGTTGCATATCACCCCAGGACCTACATATCCCAGTCATCATTGGCACTGCTTCCACAGCACTGATTGCACACAGCGTGTTTATATCACTCACGTCACTATATAACCCCCTCACCACCATTCTCTGCCGAGTAATTTGCTTGCCTGTTAGTATTCCTATTTCTGTTATCCGACCTTGTTTCCTTGCTGCCCCCCCCTTTTTGATTTCTCGGTTTCTTATCTTTGCCTGTTTTCCTGGATTTTTTTCCCTCTCGTCTCGCCCCTGTGGTTCTGTCTGCCGATCGTTGACCTACGCTAGCCCTAGGACTATTCTTGTGTTTTGCCCGCCATATACCTGTTTGCCTTTGTTCGACCCTGCCTGTTATGACCATGTCTCTGTCTTCTCCAAATAAAGCTTTGCATATGGATTCTCACGTCTCGTCAGCCCCGTTACATTAGGTCTACTATGCTACTGTATATTAATGTTGGTCATTTATGGTGGTACTTGGAGAGCCAACCTATTTTCTGAGGTGGTACATGGTATAAAAAGTTTGAGAACCACTGGGATTTGGAAGTGACTAACAAATGGGGAATTTGATCTGCTTATTAACAGAGGGGCTTGGCAAAGAGGTGAGTATAACCAATCAAAGTGAAGAAAACCTTGCAATTTGTATGCCTTTCCTAACATATAAATGTGTTCATTTTATTTTGTTGCTGTTTTTTGTGACTCTCTGCTGGTTGCTAATAAACCTTATTCCTGTAAAGAGACTTGGAACTGGCGTTATAATGCTGCACAGCTGAAGAAGGGAAACACTAAAGATTTTAGCACTTATATTTGATAAGTTAAGGCAGTGATAGTGTTTTTTTGGATGGAATGGCGTCCCCAGGTTAAGGTAGGGTGGGGGCCACCTGCATATAGGCAATGAACATGAGGCTGCCCATGCACTTTAAAGTTGTGATGTAACTGAAGTAACAACAGATCATTTCTTTCTTTCTTGTGAAACAGATTATCAAAAAAGAAATTGTAAGGTGGGGACTTGGTTTTAAATAGCTTAAATAGCCTATATCAGATTTACCCAACACTTTTTTTTAAAAGCACTGTATTAATATTTCACAATATTACTGATTTTTATGCATTTTTATCAACAAATGCATAATTGGTGACATAGATACTAGTTTCAAAAACGGCAAACACTTTTGAACTCCTATCTCTTCCTCCAAAATGTGTACCTCAGCAGTTTGTTCCAAACCTGCACAAGTTTCTTTCTTCTCTTGAACACAGTATAAGATATTTTGAAGAATGTTGGTATAAGCAAATAGTTGACGATAGCCATAGACTTTTTTTCAGACAATGGAAGTCGATAGCTATTGTACGGCACCCTCACTGCAGAGGATCCTTTAGTGATGAAGTTCTGATGAAGAAACAAACTCATCCACAACATGGATGGCCTGAGGGTGAATACATTTAAATTTTTGTGTGAACTATTCCTTTAAACTGATGAAAATAGTGGGTGATAATAGGATTGTGTGTATGATATGTCGCTGACGAGGTCATAGCTGTGTTTTAATGGCATCACTTTCGATGTACAGTAAAAAGTACTCTTAGCATTAATTTCTCAGAGCCTTAAAACTAAAAATGACGTCCCAATAGGGATCCTTGTGCAAGCAGCTACTTGGAAGTAGTTTGAAAATATTAGCATTCCCAAGCATTATTTGATCATGAAATGCTTGAAGATCTAAAGGGATAGTTCACACCAAAGTGAAAATGTAATAGTTTTTCTATACTATAGAAGTCAATGGCTAACTGTCTGGTTACCAACATTCCTCAAAATATCATCTTTTTTTTGTGTGTGCAGGCACAAGAATGAAACTCATACTGGTTTGGAACAACTTTAGGTTGAGTAAATGATGACAGAATTTCATTGTTTGGGTGAACTATCCCTTTAAGAGGGAACTTTCTCTGGCATAGCTGCATTGTTGAGTCTGTCAGCACAGGCAGAGAATTACAGAGCCCAAGAGAGATCATCATTCAGAATCCATCTCACAGAACCTCACAATTATGCCTGAATTAACACAGAGCCAGAGTCGCATTGTGCTGCACACTTCATGACCTTGAATGCTGTGTAATCATGCAGAATCAACCGCAGATCTCACTGTTTCATGTTACTGTGACCTAGTTTAGCTTGAATACATTTGCACATTTCATTCAAACTTTGACCATTATTTTCATTATACACTTTTTTTTATGGTACCTTCATATTAAATTACATACACAATTGCTTTTTCAAATTTAACCAAATGGTTCCTTTGAGTTTTAGATGCTTAGCATTTGTTAGTATTTACTTGTGAAGATTATAAAACAACAACTTTGTTACATGCAGCACTGTCATATACATGATGTAAAAAAAATTTTTTTTATAATGGGTCAGTCAGATATATATTCATGAGCATTTGGAATTGTTCAGCTATGTGCATGAATATATTTTCATTGACCTCATCACTCATCCTCCTCCATCCATCCATCCAACAATCTAAACAACAATGATAAAATCATTATTACCGCGTGTATACATTGTAACAATAGTGAAGTTACTGTCATCCACTGGCCATCCTTTACATTACAGCGCGTTGAACAGCACAGGAATGAAATATCAATCACATGATGAAGGGGGCGTGGCTCTCGTAGCTATGAGCCAATAGGAGCGCATGTCAACCCGAGCTCTGTAGATCAGGGAATAGAGCATGAATAACGGTACTCCACAATATTTACTGAAATGTTTCATCGCCACACCAACAACGGACATCCATTGTGCATTTAAATAAAGCATAAAGCAGCCAATACTGGCCTTTCCGTCTATAGCTAGGGACGAGCACTTCAGCCTGCGAGCTATTATTCACTCTTAAGATGGCCTGGATCTGGAAGGTAAGTCGAGCAGCTGAGTGTTTGTCTCGCCTCATATCCAGTAATGCATGGATGCGCGTTAACGTGCTGCTCAGATTGCATTCGCAATGTTGGTATTTTAAAAAGCAGAAGTGTGCAACGAGAATCGGAGGATTCTGCTAATAGCTTGGTTCTTTTGTAATGAATGTAACTGTGTGGTAGAAGCTTCATGCCTTGTAACATTGTTCAAGTGCGACACGTGTGATCTCTCAGTTTGCTTACACTTTGCAACCAGATTTATTTGATGTATCCTGGTTTATGCAATAATAAGACTTGTATCCAAACATGTCGATGATGAGTCTGCAAAGACCTTTCGTTGTAAGAGACATACAATGCAATAAAGTTATTCGTTTGAATGTAATATGCACTTTATTACAACCAGTGATGTATATTTATGGTTTTTATATCCTCCTTGAGGTTTCACAACCTTCTATTCAGAAACAAAATGAAGACCTTCATGCATCAGGATACCACTACTCATGTTTTTTTTTTTGGGATTGTGATGGATTGTTATTGTGATGTGAAAAAAGGACAGTAAAAGCAGGTTGCATTTTCAAACATGCTTGAATCTCTGGCCATGTGTCAATCGAAAAAAAAAAAAACTCTAAAAAAAAAACCTTTATAATAAGTGATTTTATTTTTCTTTGCAAATTTTCGACATTGTCAGTAAGTTATAAAAGGAGAAAATAACATACTAATTTCAAAATAGCTGATACACAACGTTTGCCTGACACTACAGACTCTCACCTACCAGACCGCATCAACCTGGACTACATTTCTCATGCTCCATTGCACTAATCACAAGCGCACCTGAAACCAATCACTCACAGCTGCTACCAATAACACACTATATAATCAGTCCTCACAACACCATTCAACGCAGAGTATTGTTTAGCACATATCACTCACCTAGCTATAGCTACTCTACGGAGCCATTTCTATTTTCCTAGTTAGTCTGCCTTGCTGTTTTCCCTCGGTTCTGATTCTGCCCTGTGGTCTCGGATTCCCTTTTGTCTCGCCGTCGGACTCAGTTTGCTTCCTGCCTGCCTATTGGGCTTGTGTTATTGGGAATGCTCCTCTGGGGTGTCAAGCCCTCTGGAACGTTTGCTTCTACGGACTCATGCCCGTTTTGGGGGGAATTACGCTTCGTCTTTCCCTCATATACCCGGTTTGCCATTGGCCTGACCTTGCCTGTGTTTTGACCATGTCTCTGAATAAAGCTATGTGTATGGATCCGCACGTCTCTCGTCTCGTCGGCTCCGTTTACAGGTACAGGCTCCAATTTTAACTTCAGATTCCATCCAGTCTGAAGATATCAGACTTGTTTGATCTTTTGAGCTGATTTTGAAGCACCAATAATGTTGACTAGCAAGAAGGCGCATGCTACTGCTTGAGTTGTCTTGCAGTGTGATCCTCAGTGTATGACGCTTATAAAAGTTGTGTAGTGTATTCAAGCCTATTCTAATTTCCATTTATATATCATATTAGGTCTTGTAGTATTTGAAAAATTAAACCCTTTATATGTCTTTCTCTAGTTTGTTCAGCTAGTGTTGTTCACCAATGTGTATTAAAGCTGAAGTGTGTATTGTTTTTGTAGCCACTGGTAGGTTGATTTGTGCTATCAAAACTTTAACTTGTTTGCTTGAGCATCCTGTTGGGGAATTTACAGTTAAAACCCAAGGACCAGGTGTGTTGAATGAAGACCAGGAGTCAGAGATGCGATCAATTGAAGAAAATAGTTTGCAGTTTCATCGGCAGAAGCCAGCTTCAATACTCATAATAAAATAAAGTTGATATAATTTTATTTTAAGTCATATTTAAGAAATTTGAAAATGGATTAAAAAATAAATGTGTTAAATAAACATACTTATACTTTGGATGACAAAGTATTTTCACAATTAAATAAATATTTAATAAAAATATAATAAAAAAAGGAAGTAAATACTGTAACCAGCAGGGCACTCAGTATTCTGGAAAGTTTGTGTTCATTGGAAATCATTTTTTTTTCAAATAAAGCCAAGGTAATACTAATTTTACATACAGCACACAATGAAAATGACATTAATATGACAGTGGGCAAATGCATAAAGCGCAGTATAATTTGAAATCACGAGTTTAAAGTTTTTCGATCGCGCGTCTCCAGTTAAGCTGAACTCTCCTCCTGACTGTATTCAATTCGCACGGACCATAGGACCGACCATCACAGAACACGCGATCATGCAGGATACAAATGCATACTTCACAAGATCTCAACTAGATTCGACTAAGTCTGCAAGGTTTTTGAAATTAAATGTTCATTCAAAGATTTGTTTAAATTATACAAATGTGTATTTGTGGAATGCTGATGGCAAACGAGAAGGTATTATGTTTGCCTTTAATAATATTAAAGCAATAATTATAATACTTTTTTGTATACATTAATTCCTTTGTTTAACAGTTCTTCTATCCGTATTAGACGGAACTGAATGACAACAGCTACAAGAGGGAGAATGTGAGCACTGTGTGCTCAGGCACTGCCGCAGCAGTTCTCGGCGCCGTCAAAATAAAAGTCCCGCCTCGAACGCATCAGCCAAACTGCAAAACTTTGAAATTGATGTTTGAAAAATGCCAAATATCAGCCGATATATCGGCGTTGGCGATATATCGGTTGACCACTAAAAATCTCCACACATGGATGTAAAACTTGAAGCATATCTTCTAGTGATTATTTTGGTGACAAGTGATCACAGGTCAGACGCAATAGGTCTCTCCAGAGACGTATATCGGATACACTGGACATCAGGGTGACGGCAAATGACGGTTTCTTCCTAGGGCTCTCTCTGCATCTAGCTGCAAAGACAAACACTCGCACACATACGCAGAGAACACTTATCTGTACTTCAAGGTTGCCAGGCTCTGCCCTGAATCTTAACAGCTATATTCACCACCCACCACAATGAGCAAGCTTCTTAGAGAGAAAATCAAGGCAGACTAAGCCAATATTCAACTTATTTCTAAATGGATAAATGTCCTTTGATAATTATTCAAGAAGAAACAAACAAACAAAAAATATATATATATGTATTATGAAGGTCGTGATGTCTCCAGTATTCCACTCCTTCAATCCCAACCAGCCTGACAAAAGCATCTTCAGTTGCTTTTCCTCAGAACTGTAAAACAATGATTGTTTTCAGACAAGTTTCCTGAACACAGCCTTCATCGCCAATTAGTCAGAGACAAAGATAGGCCTAGTTCGGCACCCAAAAAAATGCTATTAGTTTAAAGACAGTAGCCAGACGTTCGTCAAGCCAAATGTTTCTAAAAATGATAAGAAATTATTTAAACTTGAGCTTGGTTCAGAGTTCAAAGTGGAAATCCATACTGGTTGGGCGGATCAGCATGGAATGGAACGGCTAAAAAATAAGAATGGTTGGCCCAAACTGCTCTTGTTGCTTAACCGTTCCATTCTGTGCTGATCCATGATTTTGGGGGTGGAATCTGTGTGTCTGACCAATTGCAGACACAACCTGTCTGAAAACAATAATTGCTTTGCAGTTTTGTTTGGTAACACTAGGGCTGCAGAAATCACATTTCAGTTTTAGGGAACCGGCTGTGTAAAATTGTGCAGACTATGCATAACCTTCTATATTGTGTGTTTAAAATGTTTTGATTTTGTAAATATTCACAGTGAATGCAAAACCCTGTTTAACAGTAATGTTTAAAAGAAACAGCACTTAACAGCTGTATGGGAGGGGTGCAAAGGGTTGTTCAGCAACTGTGTTCAACAAGTAACAATTTTAATTTAAATTACAATGCTTGCATGCCATTCATTGAAACTGAAGACATATAATCAGGAGATTCCTGTGTGGCTGTAAATAGCCTCAGTTGGCTGTACTGTCTAATAAAGAGGAGCCTTTGTCAGTGCTTTATCATTACCCTTAATCTATACGTCTGCATCAGATGGCAAACAGAGAAGAGCAACAGATTAACTATTTAAAGCTGCTCATATAAAATGCATGTTCCTGCTTATGTGGACGTGAAGTGTTGGAGTTCTATTGGAATTCCTTGAATTCTCTTTAAGCGCATTGCTTTTCTTCTGTACAGTTTGGACGGTTTTGTGATGGTAATGTAACCTTCAAGAGCTGGTCAGAGTGCGGTGTGCCACTGAGAGCCTCTTTGTAATCGCTGAGAATTAGTTCCAGCGTTGTCCACTTCACAGGGCCACAGTGGTCAGTTCGGCCTGCGCTCCGCCTTCTGCATGCATACTTCACTGTAAAAAGACCTGCAACCGTTACCTTAAAGAGCTATTTCTACTTGATCAAAACATTTAATTTAGTTTGATGTTGTGACCTTAATGTATTTAGGTTGATTCATAATATGTTAGGAAGCACAATTAATATATAAAAATTAATTTATTATTACTAAGTATTCCTAAAACGGTAATATATTACTATTAAAATAAAATATTTAGAATATTTTCTTTTACTTTATTGTATTTAAATTTCAACAATTTATTAAATTAAGTATAATAAAACACAGCCTTTTGCAATTTGATAAGCGTAGTAAGCCAGATTGCAATTTCGATTTTAGTTTTAATTGAGAAGTTATCTCGTAAATGATCTTGTAATTGATTGGAATCACTGGGTAGTGTAATAAGAGCATTTATATTAGACTGTCAAACTCTCTAAAAGTTTACTTGGGTTTAGTCTGATGAATTTGCTGTTAATGACCTAGTGATTTTTAATAGATTTGTAGCAAAAAAAAAAAAGATGTGTTGTTTTAAATGGGAAGAATGTCTTAAATGGATAGAGTTATGACTGACATGAAGACAATCTGGGTGTTGCAATTGCAAATATGTTAAACATTTGAGAAAGTATTAAAGACCCAACGATTCTAAATCCAGAGATTATCAGTAAGATAATGAGAAACAGACAGTTTGGATGGGATTACACACAATTCTATTAGGCTAATTTTAAGAGGTTTAACTTTGGAGTGGTCCAACAGTCAAAAACAAGCATTTTACGTATTTGTATTGACATAAACACAATAGTAGAGAAATGCAACTATAGGAGTTATTCAGCATAGCAAACTTTACTTTTAAACACAGGCTTGCATGGTATTAGTCAATCAGCCAATTTAAATGAGCTTTCTCTGCACACGTTGTATTCTGACTAATCCAGCTCACACACACATACTGACTTCACATTGGGTGCATCGTACATCTTAATGCCACTTTTTTTTTTAAACGTCTTTTATGCTCGTCAATGCTACATTACAGTACAGTAAAAATACAGAATATTTTTTAGGATTATTTGATGAATAGAAGGTTCAAAAGAACAACATTTTTGTGAAATATGAATCTTTTGTAACATTGTAAATGTCTTCACTGTCAATTTTGATCATTTTAACGCATCCCTGCCAGGGTCAGAAAAGTTTAATATTCGCTCCCTTGTATTGATTTCTAGGTGCATTTCTTTTTACATTCATCAGGGCAATTTTTATAATTACCTTATTAATTGTAATCTGTGTTGTAAGTTATGCCAAAGACTTAAAGGGGTCATATGATGTTGCTAAAAAGAACATTATTTTGTGTATTTGGTGTAATGAAATGTGTTTATGCGGTTTAAGGTTAAAAAAACACATTATTTTCCACATACTGTACATTATGGTTTCTCCTCTATGCCCAGCCTTTCTGAAAAGCGTCGATTTTTAAAAAGCTCATCGATCTGAAAAAGCGAGGTGTGCTCTGATTGTCCAGCTATCCAGTGCGTTGTTATTGGCCGAATACCTCAAGTGTGTGACTGAAATGTTACGCCCCTTAACGTACTGTGATGCCCTGTTCGGCCGGAGTGTCGAGACAAAAACATTAAAACCCATAAACGAGGCATTTGTTGCATCCAGTGGGGACATAATTACGGATTATAATGACTTATACTGTCTTTTTATGCATTGCGTTGCATCGTGCCGTGTAAACATAAAACCATGTCTGCATTTGTGATCGGAGAAATTACAAACAACAAGCGCTACTCTACACTTTTCAAAACTCGCGTTTGAATCATCAGTGCAAATTCTTTAAATATAAAAAACGTAACTACAGTCTGTGAGTCAGAACAGTGGCCGGCGTTGTATGCTACTCTTCAGGTTCAGGAAACAGTCCTCCATAAAATGGACACATCGGAATATTTGGGTTGAAGTGTTCTGGAAGAGTGTTGTAAATACAACTTAACCACCAATTTCTAGTCGTGTCCTCTTTTGGAAGAAAACAAAGTAGTTTCGCTTTCACAAAAAAAAAGCGTCACACACCGCGGCCTTGAGATGAGGCGGGGCGCAGGGCGGCTTGCAGCAACGTGTCACATGTGACGCCCCCGGCTATACTCCGCTTCGTCCACGGTGAAAGGGGCCGATCACGGCGATCCCCGCGCAGATAGTTGATGTATTTCCTCAGGCGACCAGCACGGATCGCTCGCTATGGCAGGACAAGGCGTTAACTCGTCGCTTTGGAAGACAAATCGCAAATAAAGTAGTTTGCTGCTTCATAAACGAACATCGGCATCTTCACGACAATGGGCGGCAGGGCACAACTAATACTACAGGCGAGAATAAAGTTAAGCCTTCTTTCTTCTTTCTTTGGCGTGAACATTTGGGCGGCGTTATACAAATATTTCCACATAGTGACTTAGTATATGTGGAGAAGGGGGGGGGGAGGAAGGGTGGAGGCGTTTAGAACGACCTTTTAGTAGGCGTGGCATGTACTCTAACTTTTATAAAGAATATCACTTGAATGTTGAGAGAACTTTAGTCTTTGCAATCGTTACCGATCTTGCTTTATGGCACCAAGAGGCTTGTAACTATCCTGCCAAAAAAAACAAGGAAAATTGAAAGGCGCTCATATGAACTCCTTTATAATTGAACGGGAAGAAAAAAAAAAAACAATTACTTTCATCTAAAATATTTTAACCTGTTAACCATTAATACCGACTGTATTTTAAATGATACATTTTAGAAATCAGGGACTCGCTGTACTAAATTATCACGCTCTGATTGTCATAAGCCAAAGAATGTTGTGTATACTGTTATAATGGCTCTAGTCGCTGCAAAAACAATAAGCATATAAAGGCAATCCTGATGGATACGGCACAGATCGGTAATCTATCTATAAATATGCGCTCTGAATAATTATACTGCTTCTTCCTGTCTTCCAAATTAGGTTGTTATAGCATGGAAAAATGAAATACATGGAGCTATAGAATATTTTATTGTCATTAAAATTTTGCTTTCTTGGGTTTAGAAAAGTGGGAAAAGAAATGCAGATTTGTATCCAATGCTGAGAATGGCTGAACTTGTAGTGGCATCTCAGTGTGTGACTATTCTCTTTCCCAGTGCTCTAAGGGAATTTGTTTATAAAATACAATTTTTGTTTTCTTATTCACTCCAAGTGAAAGGCAAAACACAAAGGAATGACACATCAGGCTTCTGCTGGAGGCAGTGCGGGCCCATATCTGCTGAATGCTATAAAATTCATGTCTCATGGTCTTGTCCAGTTTAAAAAATCAGTATTGGTCAGAAATCTCATTGCTATCATATAGTGAATATCTTGGAATTGAGATTGAAAAAGCAGGGCTTTTTTGGGTTATATTCTTATTTCTATGGCATATTAGTCCCTTATATTAGTCTGATCGCAGTTAATAATAACTGGAATTAATATCTAGCTCATTGATTGCTACTGAGCAGCTAGCAAAATAAGCGATTACTCTACTATGGCTATGGCTCGCAGCAGTACTCACCCCAACAAGGAACTCTGTGGTGAACAAATAGTTACAGAAATTTACAAATGGAAGCCTGACATTCAGGTGAGACTAGCAAGAAGAGATCTTTAAGAAGGCACTCAGGGAAATGAATGGAACAATCTCTATAATAGCAAAACAGAGAGAAGACAGATAAATTCCAAAGTGAAATATGTATAATTCATTATATGGGGGGGGGGGGGGATTTGGTGCAACGTCTGCTTGTATATAAGCCTAAGGAATATGAGCATTATGTTTTATGATTATGACCACCAAATATTCACTGGTATATCATGCTTACAAATATTTGCTTACAATTGTACCATTGATCGCGAGACTGAAATTTCTTTTGAAAGTCTTTTTATGTTATAGTTCTTTGTGAAAATATTTATGTATGTAAGCCATGGAAGGAGTGTTGTTTGATGTTATTGTGTGAAGTTCATAAAATTAAGTAAAAAAAAAAAAAAAACTATCTATATAGTATATATTTTTTAAACCCTTGTACATCATGATGTTACACTTATGCAATAGCAATGAGATGAGTAAATAGAGAACGCAGTTTAATTTGGTGGCGACTACTTCCTTTAACTAGCCTGCTGGTTTGCAGAGACGTGGTAGCTGCAACACTTCAATGCATGTTTTGCTGTTTAACAAAGCCAAGCTTAAAAGGTTGCAGGTAAAACGGATTAGAAAGCACTTTACACATTAACCTTCCAACAAGACGATTTCCCCTTTATTAAATCCGATTTGGTCCTTGTTCCATTCGGATGTCCAACAAGGAGACTCTGCTGTCTGGATGTGTCATTGCACAACATTTAGTTTTGTACTGGTAGCTCAGCCTTGTTTGGGAGGCGGAGAAAGACAGCTAGGTCAGGAAGTGAATGACATCTCATTTGACTAGTAATCTGGCTTGGAATGGTCACAGTGTTGATGTGGGTAAGTAGCTTAGCAGGAATGTGAGGAGGCCAGGGAGAGATATTGCAGGCATCTGCTTGTGTGGCTGTTGATGGTTTACATCCTCTGATGTCCATTTGCACACAACAGATGTGAATTCAGACTGAATTTTGATTGCCTTTCTTTAATGAAGTAGAATTTCGAATGGAAGATTTTGGATTTTCTTATGCAAATATGGTGTTATGGTTTACTCTATTGCAGGTCATTTTTATTGTTTAATAAGATGCTTATCAAATATTGATGCTTATTAAAAATGACACTATAAGGTGAACTGTTTAACCGTTTTAGAGACTTCTTCTCATCAGTTGCTTGATTCAGTTAATCAGCACAGAATTAATCAACATTACCCTCTAATATACAGTGCCACGAATGACGCAGATAATTTGTGCTGTTATTATTGTAGGTCTATGTTTCCACCCCCTTCATTATAAACAGTATGTGATGAATTATGATGACATCTTGGACCATCAACCCAAGTGTCACTTTTGATTTAGATGATTTGTAAACTGTTACTCAATGTCCCTGCATGCCTATAGTATGAACAAGAAGTCTTTCAGACAAAAGAGAGGCTTTTTTTATAATGCTGGGCTTTTAGATACCAAAAAAAATGTGTTCATTTGTTCTAAATTAATGTTATTTTAAAATCTAGAGATCAGTATTTTAACGAAGTTTATTGTTGCCTCAACATTTGCTGTAATAAGTGGCGTAATTACAGTAATCAAGTCTTCTGATTCATAGTAAGGCAAGCACCAAAGGATCATTTAAAAATTTTGTGGTGAAAATATGTTGCATTCTATTAAGACTAAACATTTAATTTAGTATAATATTTTATAGTGTTGTGGAACATTTTCAAGTATAGTTAAAGAAACAGTTCACCCTAAAATGAAAAATGTCCATTACTTATTCTAGCTGTCAGTCAGTGTGACACTGATGGTGCCCATTTTTAATTTATTATAAAAGGTGGCAAATAAGGTTATACTGACCTATGAAATTATAAAAGGGTTGGTAAGCGTTGATAAATCGTTATGGCCCCGTGTGTCTGTCATAGATGCAATACTTAAATTGAACCAATTACTTGCAGTCAAAATATTTTAAACTGTTACCAGTAATAACCAACTGTATATAAATGATACATTTTAGAAACAGGGACTCACTGACTAATCTAAGCACCTCTGATTGGCCTTTGCACTCACCCTAAAATGAAAAATCTGTCATTACTTATTCAGCTTCACAGTGTGACATGATGCACCATTTTTAATTTTATTATAAATGCAAATAATTGAGTGCTTTGTCAGATTAAATGTAAGATACTCAGACTGCTGTCTGTTCCTCACTATTGTATGCCTTCAGAAGACTTGGGATATTAGTGAGTCATATGGACTACTTTGTTTCACATTTGCGTAGTTATTTATTTAGGGGGGCAAGCTTTTAATTCGCAAAGGGCACTTATCAATGAAGGAATATTAGGACAACCAATGGGCGAGATACGTATAAACTAGATTAGTACACAAAGCTAGAGCAGAGGTAAATGCAGAAAAGACAACCTGTTCTCACTCGCAAGGCATCAAAAACCAAAGTACAGTCAAGTGCCTTTAGTGTCACTGTTACGACGCTAAAAGTACCCCCATGCTTAATTTCTTTTTAAGAAGTACACAGGGCATGGAAAATTTGGATGATATGTACTGTAACTGCTGAATTGTTTCCAGTGATTAAAACCTTTAACTTTGTTCCTCACATAAAGATATCATAATGTAAATATATTTGATATAAGACATGGAATGCACCACGAATTGTCTGTAATACCTTTTTTTTTTTTTAAATCAATTTTTGTAAGAAATTGCTGTGACCGTATCTAGCTGTTATGTGTTCTATGTTGTTGAGAAGTAGTCAGGTCCTCAAAAATATCAATGTCAAATATGATATAAATGTCAACATTTCCAACTTCACAAATGGATGCAAAGAATTAAATGAGTCTTAATGATGCATAAGGCAAGCAACTGAAAGCATGGAGTTTTTAGTTTGATAGTGATTCAAGGGTACCATTAGCATCTAGCTAGAGGTGTTTGGCCGTGCTTTATTTTTGACACCTTGGGAGTCAGAGTGCCTTTAATAGTAAGGACCTTTTGTTTATAATTGTGGGTTTAGTGCTTACGGAAGAGGTGTGTCTATAGTTCTGGTGTTACAGGGTTAAAGTGATGTTCTCAGGAGATCAGGTGAAGGTCAGCGGTTCATTCCACCAAAGACAAATAGAGAGGGTGCTTTTATGGTGCTTCTTTGGTGGAGTTTGACGGCCAAGGTCATGATGATTGTCCTTTATATATTTACTTCAGTGATTCTAGCTTTGTTAGTTATTATCCTGCATACTGTATATGTTCTTTTACAGATTGTTCAAGTATTTAAAATAGAGCTTTTACTTGATTCAAATATTTCATGAAAAATTCAAACCTGCAATAATTCAAGAATGAAACCACTTTCCCGTCACGTTATGAAGGTATAAGTGACATGACATGTGACCAAGTATGGTTACCCATACTACAAATTAGTGCTCTGCATTTAACCCATCATAAGTGCACACACACAGCAGTGAACAAACACACACACACACACACACACCCGGAGCAGTGTATAATGACAGTGTTTCGTGGATGTGATTTCCGATCAGATTTTAGAAATCCCTTAATGGTGTTAAATATATGTCATGCATGAACTTGTTTAAAACACTTCAGGTACAAAATTTTTTATGGAATCCGAGAGCACAATTATGAGTTCAAGCCACTCTGGCTTATATCTGCATTGTGCTATTGAGAAGGATCAGCTAATCTGTCATTCCAGGTCCCACCAGTGCCTTTCATCTCTTTTCACAAACTCAAAACCGGAGAGTAAGTTGAGATTTCCTATTCCACTTCATAAGTTCCTGTGCTATACGTTTGTCTTCTATAGAACCTGTCCTTGAGACTTTTTGGAAGAAAACGGTGTAATTCAATTTTCCCAGGGTTAGATATCTTCATAGACTAGACTGACATCTAATACCTGGACCTTGACAAAGACAGATGTGAGTTTGTGTGTTTGTGTTTAGCAGGAAGCATTACACACCTAGGTGTTAGCTCAAGCTCTTAAGTGACATGGATCTGTGGATACCATGTGGATTTTCCATTGCAAATCCAGATGTTGTGAAGCATTAATCTCTCAGCGAATAAATAGGTTTGCTGAGAAAGCAGGATTCTTTCCAATCTTTCCGTAGTAAGAAAATGCAAGATCGGGAACCAAACTTTATGGATACGTAACCCTCTCTCTCTCTAAAAAAAAAACACAAACAAACAAAAAAAAAAGATTACATTTTCTTGCATAAATTATATGTCTTATTGAAGAAATTTTGGACAAGCATTGAACAAAACTCGATTTATTTAGCACATGCATATAAGATCAAAACTGTCTTCTTGCTTTGCTCTGATTCACAGCTGTTAGCTAATAATTATGATTTATGAACGGAGCTGTTTGTCAGATTTCATGGGAAATGTCAATTTCATATCATTTGGCATATCTAAGGGACAAAAGTTGCTAAGTTTACCTTCATTTCATTGCATCTTATATGCATCTTGAGCTTATGAGGTATAGAAAATGTGTTGTATAATGTCATGCAATAGAAGTTCAAATGGCTCCATGGTCACACTATGTCTGTCTCTCTCTTGTTGTATGGAGAAAGTCATACATTTCAAAACCTGCACTAAAACGCAATACACTAAAGCCAGTGTATTGCCACTTTGCCAGATATCATACAGTATGCCCAGTGCTGGCTTAGTATTTCTCTGACGGTGTATAGCTATTTCCTGAAGCAGATGGTCATTGCCGGGGACCTGCCTCGAGTACACAGCGTCCTAGATCTAAAAATGCCACGATAATTTCACAAGGCACTACTGAGCATATACATATACATATACATATACAAATACATATACATATATTACATGTCCTGGGCAAAGTTCCAGGTCATTCCAAAATATAAAGCCAAAGAAGTGCACCAGTGAACGAGAACCTTTTTGTGTAACCCTTGCCAAGAATAATGGTGCTCAATTGTTTTAAGTGCAGGGTGTACGGAGAACAGCTCAGTGTTCACATTAATCACTCACAGAGCTGACGGACATTGTCTTGGACTTGGAGAGCACAGCACAGAAATCACTGTGTCAGATGTAAGTTATAAGGCCAGATTGTTGTATGTGGGTGATTGACAGAAAATATTATCCAACAAGACATGAAACGGCTAGCTGTAATGCAAACACATTTAGCTTTCCGAAATTTTTTAGTCACATTTTTCTACATGAAACGCTGAAAATATCCTCCTAGACTGTAAACTGTTTTGTCAGGCAACCTGAAATGTTCTTCATGTAGTGATATTAGTTAACATACAGTGGGTACGGAAAAGTATTCAGACCCCCTTACATTTGTCACTCTTTGTTAATTGCAGCCATTTGCTAAAATCATTAAAGTTATTTTTTTTCCTCATTAATGTACACACAGCACCCCATATTGACAGGAAAACACAGAATTGTTGACATTTTTGCAGATTTATTAAAAAAGAAAATCTGAAATATCACATGGTCCTAAGTATTCAGACCCTTTGCTGTGTGACACTCATATATTTAACTCAGGTGTTGTCCATTTCTTCTGATCTTCCTTGAGATGGTTCTACACCTTCTTTTGAGTCCAGCTGTGTTTGATTATAAAGATTGGACTTGATTAGGAAAGCCACAAACCTGTCTATATAAGACCTTACAGCTAACAGTGCATGTCAGAGCAAATGAGAAACATGAGGTCAAAGGAACTGCCTGAAGAACTCAGAGACAGAATTGTGGCAAGGCACAGATCGGCTCAAGGTTATCTAAAAATTTCTGCTGCCCTTAGGTTCGAAAAGAGAAAAAATAAGAGCACAGTGGCCTCATATCCTTAAATGGAAGATTAGTTTGGGAGAAAAAAATAAAAAAGGAAAAGGCGACATTAACGCCTTCTAGGAGCTGGTCTCTCCGGGGGCCAAAAACTGAGCTATTGGGGGAGAAGATCCTTGGTGAGAGAGGTAAAGAAGAACCCAAAGATCACTGTGGCTGAGCTTCAGAGATGCAGTCGGGAGATGGGAGAAAGTTGTAAAAAAAGTCAACCATCACTGCAGCCCTCCACCAGTGCATCGGGTTCTTATGCAGAGTGACCTAAAAAACAAAAAAAAAAAACAACCAGAGTCATAAGCCTGCATCCTGCAGTGGCATAAGACACAATGAAAGTTTGCTAAAAAACACGCTGAAGGACTCGGCAAGATGGTGAGAAATGAGATTCTCTGGTCTGATGAGAACTTTTTTGGCCTTAATTCTAAGTGGTATTTGTGGAGAAAACCAGGCACTGCTCATTAACTGTCCAATACATTCCCAACAGTGAAGCATGGGGGTGGCGGCATCATGCTGTGGGGGTGTTTTTCAGCTGCAGGGACATGACGACTGGTTGCAATCGAGGGAAAGTTGAATGCGGCCAAGTACAGGGATATCTAGTACCAAGTACTTTCTCCAGAGTGCTCAGGACCTCAGGTTGGGCCGAAGGTTTACCTTCCAACAATACAATTACCCTAAGCACACAGCTAAAATAACACAGCTTCACAACAACTATTTGACTGTTCTTGAATGGCCCAGCCAGGGCCCTGACTTAAACCCAATTGGGCATCGCTGGAGAGACCTAAAAATGGCTGTCCACGAACGTTTACCATCCAACCTGACAGAAATGGAGAGGATCTGCAAGGAGGAATGGCAGATGATCCCCAAATCCAGGTGTGAAAATCTTGTTGCATCTTTCCCAAAATGACTCATGGCTGTATTAGATCAAAAGGGGGATCTAATACAAAGGCTTCTACTAAATACTGAGCAAAGGGTCTGAATACTTAGGACATTGTGATATTTCAGTTTTTCTTTTTTATAAATCTGCAAAAATGTCAACAATTCTGTGTTTTTTTTCTGTCAATATGGGGTGCTGTTTGTACATTAATGAGGAAAAAAAAAAATTACTTAAATGATTTTAACAAATGGCAGCAATATAACAAAGAGTGAAAAATTTAAAATTTAAGGGGGTCTGAATACTTTCCGTACCCACTGTATCATTTTAAGTGACTAAATCATCCTGACTGCATTAGGTTACACACAAAGGTTTGGGCCACAATATTTAATTAATGCATAAAATAAGCACTGGCGGCTCGTGGGTTTTAAAATAGAGGAGGCACACTAATTGTATTGGTCTGGGATCCCTGCCGATTATTATTATTATTATTATTTTATTATTATTATTATTTACTTAACCACTTTAAAATGGCTTTTTGGTTGCTTTTAGTCAGAAAATGTAAAGAAAACAACATTCATACAGCAAGATAATATAATTTCACTTACCTTCTATCACTTGAAGCAAACATCCATCCCCTCTTAAGTCTTTTAAGTCTGTGTTAAAAGAGAGCTGACTGTTGCGCCATTTAATTAAGCTGACTGCTGTAGCCTATATCTAGCTTAGGCTGTTTTCCCTAAATTTGCATATATACTGTTTGAATGACATAGGGCTGTGTAAAAAAAAATCTGTTGGTAATGGGGCAAATATTCTATGTCGCTACTTGCATAGCATCAATTACTTGGTACATATATCAGCGGCAGCTGGGACACGTTCACTACATTCATCTAATTACGTCTCTTTGATGATTGGTGATATCAGAAGGGAGGCTAGGCCTGGCCCTTGCAAGGGGTCTCTTCTCAAGTCACTCCTCAGCGGCCTGAAGTGATCCACTCGATGGTGATGCTAAATTTTTTTTGATACGGCAAACGAGGCAACGAGAGTCTGCAGCTATTCCCCGGGACCCTGCGTATGCTCTCCGCAGAAGGCCGCTCATTTTCTATCATTAGCGGTTGTAATTACATCAGCAGATTCGGCACATTCGCGATAGAAATGCGGCGCTTTCACGGTATGGTATTACAGCTTTGAATTACAAACAAAAAATTCATGAACTGAAATGAATTGTGACTTTTATTAACATTAAATCCTCTCATTTTCACCTCAAAATTATGGGGAAACTGTGCCTCCCCGGAGCGGAGGGCTGCGCCCTGAAAATAATGAATAGTATAGCAGAAGCCAATAAATTAAACAATAATAGCCACTAAATGATTTGTGTGGACCAGTGTTAATTTTGACAGGCATTTTTGATTTAGTCTTAGTCTTTATATTGAGACAAAAATGCTTAATTGTCTTAGTCACATTTTAGTCATTTGAATTTTTCATAGTTTTAGTCTACGAAAAGTCATTGCATTTTTGTCAAACTTTTAGTCAAAACTGGCAGTTAGACCAATAGGCATCAGGCCGATTAGTCGGTGCATTCAAGTATACGCGCTGAATTTTTGAAACCGCTATATTTGCCCATTATAGCGCGTTCCTGGTCAGTAAAATGTGCTGAAGTTTTTCATGTCTTCCTCAAAGCCTGAAAGTGTAGGATGCCGGCTCCTGGTTTGAGTGCAGTGTAGAAGAGAAATCACGACCCTCCTCCTCGCTGTTGGTTGCGAGGCGAGCTGTCATTCACGTGTGTGTAGGTAGCGGTCCGAACTTGCTTCCGCCTGAGGCTCACGAGATGCGGTAACCGAACGTTTTTTGGTCTTATTGCAAGGCAACTCGTCTCGTCTGGACTTGCACAAACTGGGTTGCAATGCATCGATTTTCGCTGAAAATGTCATTAATGGTAATATGAAGTCGGTAAACCGCCGTTAATCCACAGGCGCAGAGACGTTAAGACGGGACGCACAGAGAAATAACTGTAGCAGGCAGATCACTCCACTGTTCATGTGGGCAGCAACTATTGTCTCAGAAAGTTATCGGTGGTATTTTACTTCTTCATTGCTGTCTGCTAATAGTTGCATATTAAAGGGAGTGTTTCAATAGGCGCAGGGGGCGGCATGGCTTTGTTAAAGCTGTAAAAACGAAGGAACTGGCTGTCAGAATTGAGTGAAATCGCTCTCATTCAGAGCTTCTGGCTGTTTCTTCGTTCAGGAGGATGTAGTATAATTTCACAAAGCTAGTCTCAGAACATTCTGTTTTTTCTTCAAATTGGGTTATTATTAAATCAAACTATGTATATGAATTATATAACTAAATTATATGAAATGATATAAATTATATGAATTATATAACTTATATTAAATAACTAATTAGTAAAGCGAATTACAGATTAGGTTAAATAAAGTATTCAGTTGCTTTATTTTTCTTCTTTTTAGGAACCAAATCAATAGAAAAAATTAACAAATTCATACATGTTCTCTAATATTCTGTATGTTGGGCTCAAAAACAAATATATTGTGTTCAGGGCGGAAATAAAATATTTATAATTTTTTTTTTTACCCCAGATCGATTAAAAATAACACATTTTAGAGGGGCGTAACGACATAACCATTGATAGCGTGATATTTTTGGCTTAAGTTATGCATACCGGTCATAATGCGCATACCTGGCCTCGCATGGCTAAGTACCACATTTATTTTGGAAGCTGTTTTAATGTAGTTTTCACACAAAATAAGTCATTAATTATTCTCTTTTCACCTAAATCAATTAAGCTTATGAGAAAGTTTGATCAAGGATTGAATTTGAAAACTTGAATAATAATGACAATTTTCATTTTTTGGGTGAACTATCCCTTTAACAGTAGTGAAAAGGGAGCAACTTGTAAAAATTATAGTTGTTCATATATAATATTTATAATTTTTGAAAAAGAAGCAGAGTAAGACAATAAGACAAATACGAAAGATACAAATTAAACTAATTTTTCAGATACAGTAGGTTTACTTAACATATTTATTTAACATATTTTCTTGGTTAACATTAATGACACAGATAGTAGGTATTTAATTAGGAATGCTGGCCATTTAAGACGGAAGGTATGCATGTAATACTGACACACATTCAGTTTCAGGGCACACACCGCCTGTTTACATTCACCTAAAGGTACTCCACCCTAAAATGAAATTTTGTCATTAATGCACCTACGCCGCTGGCTGCGATTCGTTCGCAAACCCGTAAAAAAGCTTTGTTCGTCTTCAGAAATCACAATTTAATAATATTTTTGGATGAAACCGCGCGGGAGGCTATATTGACTGTCGCCATTTACTGGGCCAAGTAATTGTCAAGGTTTTCCATAAAGATGAAAGACATTGTGCATAATAGTCATCTGCCCATTCATGTTGCATATCCGTAACGTCTTGAAGCGACGAGAATACTTTTTGTACGTGGAGAAAAAAGACTAGATATGCAAACGCCCCTTAACCGATTGAAATCCAATGACAGGGACGCACATTTTGAAGGACAAGAAAGTGGCCTATTGGATGTATTTTGAATGTCCGGATAGTCCTCAAGCCCCTTATATCCATCTTGTTAACGAAGATGCGGTATAAATTTCGTCATAGTTTTTATCATGAGATATTAGATTTTTTTTTTTTTAGTCATGGCAACTGTCTGGTCTTAGTCCATCAGAAAAATATTGCGTTCTAACGAATATTTTTCGTCATGCTTCGTTGATGAAATTAACACTGGTGTGGACAACCATGAAGTTGATAGTTAAAAAAAATGTGGGTATGATTGTTGCAGGCTACTATGAAGTTCAAAGGAAGTGGAGATTATATTTAGGTGAAAATGGTGCTGAAAAATTATAGCGGGAAATTGCTGCGTATGAAAATTGGCCATAATGGGTGTTCTCGTCTGTACTGCTGTGACGACAACACAAGATTGTAAACTGAAATCATGCTTGTTTTTCCCCCTCAGTATCTATTGTTTTTATTGAAAAAAATACAGAATCAGAACTGGAATTTCGAAATGAAATTATGGGTAATTATTTTAATATATCAACACTCCCAGTTTGTTAATAAAACAATATTTTAAAACACGCAGAATTTTCATAATTACAGCAGAAGTTCCAGAGGAAATATTTTCAAATGGTCTTCGAATATCCTTACAATTGGTACAAAGAGTTGCGTCTCAGTGGTGGATGGTTCAACTACACCATTAGTGCAAAAAAACACTGACAGCTGTTTAAAAGTTTTGCCAGCAATATAAAAAAAGCTAATAATTCAAATTGATTACAGTATAAATTGTACAGTTGCTTTGACCTCAGAGCTCAGGATAGTAAGTAGTGAAGGGTTTTGATATTTATATTTAGGCTTGGTTAAAAATGATCTTAAAAGTGTGTTAGTGCACTGGCAGATTTTTTACTTCTTGAACTTCTTGAATGGTGGTTTTTCATTTCATGTCAACTTTAATAATTAATCCAGAGTCAAACTTTACTAACAAAATACTTTACAAATTATTTTTGCAACCTGTAGTGGAACACATTTTAAAAATAACTCTACTATGTTCAATAGTGATATAATATGTCCACTGTCTAAAAATAACTGTACTATATTCAATAATAATATAATATGCCCACTGTCTAATATGTATCACTTAGGTCAGGTCTTCTGAAAGTTAGAAACCATTCGGTCTTCTAAGAAAATAATACATTAAAGTTGTGCCACGATATAGTCAGAATTTGAAATATATTTTTAGGCATCTCCATTTTAGAGATTATGCTTTGACGTCAAATACCTTTATGATCCATGAGTATGAAATTGTAACCAGTGAGCTAGTTAATAGTGTTTATTCACTATATTTCAAAAGCCTAAAGCCACATATTTTACTCTACTCAATTTTCCCCTAATTAAGTTTTAATTGGGGTGGTTGAGGAGGAACGAGCTCATGCACTGTGGAGAATTTGTGACAAACTGGCGGAGAGCTCTCTAGTGATGTGTCATGTCACCAGGATTACATCTTCACTGACCTGGTTTTATGAAAACCTTTTAAATGCTAAACAGTTCAGGGTTGTCAGAGAAACAACAGACAGTGAGCATTCGACTGTAATTGGCAATATCTATGAAAAAAGTGTGCAAATTAATATGAACAATTTAATAAAGGAAGAACAATGCATTGAAAGCCACCAGTGTTTTTCAGAGTCCTTTTACATAGTTTACAGTTTATAGTTTATTGTTATGCTTTTTATTTGTCAGCACTGGTGCCAATGGCCTAAAAAATTCAATTACACAAAATACAATTTTGTTATAAAATTAATTTAGTATACAGAAACCATAAGAATTTAATTATTTTTATTTTTATTTTTGTTTTGTTTACAGCGCTAGATCACAGGGACTTCCTTTGGCTTGGGGGGGGGGGGTCTATAAAGTGATTAAAATATCCAGTCGCCATAGAGTTATACAATATATCTTTAATAACATAATACTACAAATTTCCGCAAGCTTTATTATATACCACTAATCATCTCTGTGTAAAAAAGACCACTTACAGAATGTCCCTTTGCAGAATCAAGGGTCGTGGATTAGAAAAAATCCCTTTGGCGTAACCTTTAACAAATAACAATGGAAGGATTATGACATAGTGTAAATCTACAGCCTTAAAACTGAGGTGACTTTGCGATATGCTGATGAGTATATACCAATCACATCTCGAAGAAATATAAACTTCAGATTCATTTTACATCTCTCTCATTCAGTGTTACTGTACCTTAGTCCTGAATTTGACCACTATCAACCACAACATTCTTTTGAACAGACTCGAAAATTATGTCAGCATTATTGGAATTGCATTGGCATAGTTTAAATGATACTTATCTGACTGTTATCAATTTGTAGCAGTAAATGAAGAGTTAATTATATCATCGCGTTCTGATTAAGTACTGCACGGCTCACACTAGGACCTTTACTGTCACTCTTGTACATGCTACCCTTGGGCTTTATCATTAGACCACAATGGGTTAGTTCACTGTTAGTCTGACAATACTCACGCTTTATCGTTTCTTTTGGCGGCCTGTCAAACATACAAATTCCAAATTTTCATGGACTGCATTGTCCATATAAAACAAAGGGGATCGTAGTAATTAAATATAACTGTAAATTCACACTTTAAAAATTCTGTTTGTTTCACAACCCACTTGGGTCAATAGGGACTAACCCACTTTGGGTAAAAATGTATGTAAAATGTAACCTCACGTTGGGGTTAGTCCATTTTTATCCAAAGTTGGGTTGAAACAACCCAGCCTTTTTTAGAGTGTAGTACAAACAGAGGCTTTAATTATTGGACAAAAACCTTTGCATGCAAGCAATAACCTAGAATACGGTCTAATACTTGATGGCTGATCTGTCAAATCTTCGTCGTCAGTTAGGAATCTGGGTGTGCTATTTGATAGCAGCCTTTCATTTGAAAGCCACATCTCTAGCATTTGTAAAACCCCATTTTACCATCATAAAGTATCTAAATTATGACACATGCTCTCAATGTCAGATGCAGAAAAGCTGTTTAGCCATCAGACGAGATGGGCAAACCAGATGAGCAAAGCTGATAGAATCACTCAGACTCAAGGCTGGAATTGTAGACTTGAAATAAGATATGTCCAGTATTTCCTCTATAATTATGCCAAAATCTTATTTTTTTCAAACATTTCAAACTATTGATATATTAAATTAAATTAATTAATCATGATTTTGTGATTGCAGAAATTTGCAGAAACACTCATTGAGGAGGAAAAAAGAAACATGCAGTATACAATCTTGATTTTATGTGCTTTTTAGCTTGGTCATTTCAATATATTAATATAACAATGTATTCATTTAAATACTTTTA
Organism: Sinocyclocheilus anophthalmus; assembly: GCA_018155175.1. Lineage (NCBI taxonomy): Eukaryota > Metazoa > Chordata > Actinopteri > Cypriniformes > Cyprinidae > Sinocyclocheilus > Sinocyclocheilus anophthalmus. The sequence goes on from JADLZN010005009.1 coordinate 509,291, forward strand.
AGTTCTCCTGTAGCCGGACACATAGGGCCCTGGGGCTATAGCAAACCCAAGGGCCCCCCTTCATAGTAGCCTATTTTGGTGCCACAACGTTTTCTACCACGGAAATAATTAGTTTTTCTTTTGTTTTGTTTTGTTTTTAAATCAAATCTCCAACACACAGAGATACAATGAGTATGCACACTAAATATTCCAGGCTACAACACATTAAAAGAATAAATACAATAACACCAGATATATGAAGCAAAAGCAAACAGGTTTCCAGAAGCAACAACAACTTTTGTGCATATACAGCTCCCTTAAGGAGTTTACGTTAAATAGTTTTATTATTAGAAGGTTTTCTTTCTGACCCAACACTCTTAAAAATAAAGGTGCTTCACGATGCCATAGAAGAACCTTTTTTGTCTAAATGGTTCCATAAAGAACCTTTAACATCTTAAGAACCTTTCTGTTTCACAACAGGTTCTTTGCGGTGAAAGAAGGTTCTTCATGTTATAAAAAGGTAAGAAAGAGATTGTCCTTATAAGAACCTTTGACTGAATGGTCCTTTGTGGAACCAAAAATGGTTCTTCAATTGCATCGCTTGAAGAACCTTTTGAACCACCTTTATTTTTAAGAGTGTAGAAGAGAAGAATCATCAGGGCTGGCTGGGTCTAAAATTCAGCCCATCTGGCCCACATAGTCCCCCATAAATGTTTTGCGGGTTAGGGCAATTGAAAGAAACAAATAAATGATTTATTACTAATAACGTACAAAACCAAATGATATTTTGATTCTTAAAATGCATTTTTTTAAAACAATTTACATCCATTATATGCAGGCTCTTAATTAGTGAATTCGTATTTTTCTGCATTAAAGTAGAACTATTAAATTCCTCTTTGTATGTTTGCCCTAAGAAAAGCTCATTCGTGAATCCATAGTAACTAGATATTAAACCTTATAAAGTGACTTATTGCCTTATTTCGACCCATATTTGATAGGGCCAATAAGTAGCTATAACATTTTCATGACATAATAAATAAATATCATTAATACATAGTTCTACATTTCATTAACATCATGTTAAATAGAGCCTAGGTGTGGTGCTGTGCGGATAAATTGCTTAATTTAGCTTCACCACAGAGACTTTACTGTTCACATATAAGTGTTTTTGTGTCGAATTCAAATGGGCAAGCGCTGCTTATTATCACTTCAATAGAGCGGTGAAAGTGTCGAGCTGCAGTCGTTGTCAGAGCTGTGCGCCTGGACACTCCAAAACTTATACGTCATCAACCCGGAACTGCTACCGTTTACAACAGTGAGCGCAAGCTAGATTAAATTGATTAAGTTTTGAATATGGATATTTTTCTTTAAAAACGCATCGATTCGCTACAGGAGCTTTGTTCACCCACCGGAGCCGTGTGAGACATTTTTTTAATGGATGGGTGTTTTTATTTAACTTCTTTTGGACTGAAGCATGTAACACCCGCTGATTGGCATTAAACAGCTTGAAAGATCAAATTTTTTTTCATATACTGCCGACTGGATTCGTCTAAAGAAGAAGTCTATACACCTAGGATTTTTTGGGTGAACTAAGCCCTTTACTTTCACAAAAATTAAATAAAATATAAAATATAAAAATAAAACCTAATTCAAAATATCAACAACTATAATAATATAATCAGTGATACTAAAATAACACTACAGATCATGCGGTCAGTCTCTTGTCAACATAACTCTTATCATTCTATAAAAAGAAACACTCCGGTTACTCATGTAACCTCGGTTCCCTGAGATAAGGGAACGAGCATTGCATCATCATTGACGACTGCTTGGGGAAACTCCTGTTTACTCTGTTACTGAAGCCTGATTTGTTAATGTTTGTGTAGCTGCACAAACCAATGGCGCTCGAGTCTGCCAGAAGGGTCGGAGCCGACCGCTATATAAGTCGGCTCGGAACGCCATCTCATCAGAATCATATGACTGAAGCGTCAGCCATCAATTCACATGCAGCTATAGCATGGCCAGTTACACAACGCTCGTTCCCTTATCTCAGGGAACCGAGGTTACGTGAGTAACCGGAGCATTCCCTTTCGAACGGTCTCTCCCGTTGCGTCGTTGATGCTTCTGGGGAACTTATCCAGTATCGCGTGCTATAAGCAGAACAGACTTAGCCTGCTGTGCGACCTCAGCCAGAACACGGCCGCGAGGGCTCCATAAGACTGAGCCCCAAAGAGACCCGAGAAATCTGAGTCTGCTTGAATATCTGCTCCCTGGTTCAGTCTGCCCGACACATGAACCGCTCGTAGTGAGAGGAGTTCTCTCTGTGCCCAAAGCAGGAGACGTTGAGTCATCCTGTGAAGGGGACATGACTGATCGACTGATATTGACTTTTTATAACCGATACCGATACCAATTATTTGCATGTTTATGTGCCTGATAACCGATATGCAGAATCGATATTTATTTACTGTTATAAAGTAAATAAATGACTGAGTGAAGTAAGAACATATTTCACTTGGGTTTTTCCTCTTTTCAGTCATCTTTTTTTTTTTTTTAGTGTTGAAAATTAGCAGTCTTTCATTTTAAATTTAATCTTCATATTACAACAATAAAAAAAATTTTATTTATAAAAATCATCAACAGCAACAACACTCGTTTACAATAAGTAAAAATAAATTAAAAAAAAAAAAAAAAAAAATGTCCTAATGTTTTCAAATGAGAACAATAATACAGGACAGGAGTCATACAACTTCATTTTAAACTACAGTTTTAGTAGGTTTACAAGCTGTTTAATAGCTACGGAGTCAAGAATAGTTCACTGGATAGTGTTAATTCACTGAATAATATTCTCTGCAATATTGGAATATAACAAACAAAACATCGTATTTTATTGCATTGCTCAACTGGAATGTTATATCAGAATTATTAATAATGTTTTTGTCCTTCTAGATTATGAAATGCCTGCTGACAGTGCGGTTTATCTATGTTACACAGAGCTATACTCAAACTGCGATCGCTCGTGGAGATAATAAATAATAAATTTCCATAGAGTTGTATTTATTTAGATGTTTATTAGCGAAATAATGATTTAAATCTTAATTAAACAATTTATGGTTTAAACATGCGGTGGCCGTGCTGGAGCATTTCCTGAGCATCAACCGCATCAACCCAGTGAGTGAACAGCAATATGAAAGCGGCTTCATGAGACTAATGATGAGCATAGACAACAGAGAGAGAATTAAATTCAGCGCTTTTATTTCCAACATGCTCTCATTCATGGCTATATATTATTTAATTCAGGCAAAGTCTTTATTGGGACAGGACTTGACAGATTATCTTACATGACTCCGTGAGTTGGTCTCTATTTAACCACTGTTGGCAGAAAGAAAAACAAATAATGCATTACCTTTATCATTTTACATCTAAACAAAAGCATTCAAGTAAGGAAAAGAAATAATCAAATAAATTGATTATTAAAACTACAAAAGCAGTTCAATGAAGTGCAGCGAGTGATTTTCTCTTTTCTTTTATAGTTAGATTAACATTAATGAGACAGACGTCAAATGTTAACCAATCAGGCTTCAGTAATAGAGTAAACAGGAGTTTCCCCAAGCAGTCTTCAAACGACGACGCAACGGGAGTTACCTTTCGTTAGGGAACCAGATCTGTCTGATAAACCTCATGTTTGGCAGCCATCTGCAGCAGATGTCTTATGTCTGTGGCGTCTGGGTGTCAGACAGTTCTAGGTGATAGTAGCCAGTCATTTTGATGACAAGCTTTGGCTCTGGCATTTCTGAAGGACCAGAGGAGGATTTGAGATGCTTGTGCGATAATGGTCCAATGGTATTTTTCCAATGGAAGTTTTTCATCCCAATTTTTTGATGCACATCTCGAAATTTATTTAGTAAATGTGTGTTCCATCGCAAAACTTATTTCATCCCAATTTTTTGATGCGCATGGTGGAATTTATTTAGTAAATGTGTTTCCATCGCAAAAGTTTTTCATCTCAATTTTTTGATGCCCATCTCGAATTTATTTAGTAAATGGGTTTCCATCGCACAAAACACATCTACCTCAAGCAGCCCATATTTTTTTATGAACTGCAATTCACATTATGGTGATTCCACCTTTTTTGTTGTACACAATATCCCAAATTTCATAAAAGTTGAGGAACTCCTGTCAGCTACTGACATTGTAGACCCAATTTCCTATACAAAGGCAAAAACAAAAAAGAATAGCAATTGGGATTTACTATTACTATTATATATATATATATATATATATATATATATCTATACTATCTATATCTCGTATATATCTATATATACTACTAAATCTACTTTTACGTTAACAACAGAACTGTGTGGAAAGTTTTTAATTGTTTCAGTTTAAAAAAGTGAGTGCTATAGTTGAGGTGATTACCATACAATTTTACATATATAACATAATTTCTAGTATTTTTATTTTATTCAGCTCCAACTGAGACTCTTGATGACAAACTTAAGTTGTGTAGAAAAAATAGGCTCTTGTGCTTCCAGATTCTCCTCTTTTGTCTCAGACAGAATAAAAACTGAACACTGTTTGTGTTCTCTGGTAAGCAAAGCAGGACATACAGACAGAGAATGGTTCCCTCTGTTGGTGACTGTCATTACATTACCAGGGCATATAATGCAATGTACACATTACAGTTTTTGATAATTGATAGAATTTCTCAATACTTATTCTTTTTTTCAAAACTCTTCACACAGTGTGCTCAAGAGCTGTTTATATGGGCAAAACTATGGATCATTTCCATTGCTATGGCACAAAATACATTCAGTGACTTTAGTGACATCCTGCCTAGCATCTCATTTTGTGGTCTAGAAGAAAGAAAATCTTGTAATGTCATGAGGGTGAGTGATCAATCAATCTCTTTAATGCAATCACGTGACTGAATCCACTTCATTAGAAGATGAGTTTTTGTTTGTGAGTTGTGCCATCTCATTTCTTTTGAGGGCTAGTAGCCTAATGATTCTTGAGATCTAGCTGGGGACTGGTGGAGAGGATAGAGCACAAACGCTTAGTAAATATTTCTAGAATCTCTTATTAATTGAAATTGGATTTTAATGGCTCACTCTGCCGTGGGTGTGGAAAATATCTTTGCATTGCTAATGTAATTTCCATGCTTGCTATTGAATTTCTTGCTATTACTGTGAAGGGTTCTGAAAATAGATTCTGTGTAAAGCTTGGGCACTTTCTTTGTCAGCTTTAGAAATCACATGTAAGACTATGAACCTACTCAAGCAGATAATTTAATTCAGAAGTCATCTGTATAACATGAATGCATTATAAAACAGTCACAATGAAAGAAAAGTATTGAATAAAAATAAATGTTAATATAATTGACCGGGTCCTAGAAATCACGCCACTTTACAATTAAAATTACTTACAAAAACTCAGCTTTTCGCTACTTTTTTCACAAAAGAAACATTTCGTTATTTATTTATTTTTCACTGTTAACAATGTTATTTATCATCTGACATTAAATGGAGCCATGGTCCAAAATTCTTTATACCACATCTCTCATTAATGGGTGAATTAAGAAAATATACTAAACATTACCTAACTATTTTTCACTAGGGATGCCGATACTGGTATCGGGCCCGATACTAAGCTCCTGTACTCGTACTCGTTAAAATGCCCGATACCAAACGCCGATACCACACAGAATGTGATAAGCCCCATATTCAGACAAAGAAACACAGACAACAAAACAACAGACAGCAGAATGAAGTTAAGGATGTCTACTACAAAGTATATGTATCTAATGAATATAACGTTAAACATTCAGTATCAATGCCTGTATAGCTGATTTGCGCGAGTGATCAACAAAGCACGCTGGCGATTGAGTTCGCAGTGGGCGCTATGCGTGAAGCTGTCGCGAGTGAATCTCTTTCTCCAACAGACATCACTGGAAAAGGAACGGTTTGTAGTTCGGGTCGATAGTCAAAAACAAGTAAACAATGCATATGTTACTGTAAAGGTAGGGAGAGATAGAACGAGCGCGCGCACAATATTCTGGCGGATTGTGTGATCTTGATGCGCCCAGGGAACCTCATTAGCACACGCAATCATTTGGATTAACAATGATTGAGTGTTTCTGCATTATTTGAGTGGCTTTGGAATATAAATCGCAGAATATTTCCATGCTTGCTATTGAATTTCTTGCTATTACTGTGAAGGGTTCTGAAAATAGATTCTGTGTAAAGCTTGTGCACTTTCTTTGTCAGCTTTAGAAATCACATGTAAGACTATGAACCTACTCAAGCAGATAATTTAATTCAGAAGTCATCTGTATAACATGAATGCATTATAAAACAGTCACAATGAAAGAAAAGTATTGAATAAAAATAAATGTTAATATAATTGACAATTTTCATAGAAATAAGCGCCACTTTAAAATTAAAATTACTTACAAAACTCAGCTTACTGCTACTTTTCTTCACAAAAATAAACATTTTATTTATTTATTTATTTATCACTTGTTAAAAATGTTATTATCAGCGGACATTAAATGGGAGCCAGGGTCCAAATTCTTTATACCCAACATCTCTCATTAATGGGTGAATAAGAAAATATACTAACATTACCTAACTATTTTAAACTAGGGATGCACCTCTCGGTATCGGGTCCGATACTGAGCTTCTGTACTCGTACTCGTTAAAATGCCCCGATACCAAACGCCGATACCACACAGCATGTGATAAGCACCATATTCAGACAAAGAAACACAGACAGCAGAACAACAGACAGCAGAATGGAGTTAAGGATGTCTACTACGAAGAATATGTATGCAATGAATATAACGTTAAACATTCAGTATTAACGCCTGTATAGCTGATGTGCGCGAGTTGATAAACAAAGCACGCTGAGTCGATTGCGTTTCTTGCAGTGCGCAGTGGCGCAGATGCGCGAGCTTGTCGAGTGAATATATCTTTTTCACAGACATCACTGGAAAGTTTGTAGTTCGGTCGGATATGTCAAAAACAAGTAAAACAATGCACAAGTTACTTAAAGGTAGGGAGAGAGAGATAGAGCGAGAGCCGCGGGGCGGGAGTGGGAGGATTCGGCCGCGCGAAAGTCTGTGTGTGCGGATCCTTTGGATACGCCCTCACGCTATCTGATCGGTCTGACAACGTATTTCATTGAACTTGGCATTAACATTAATGACCTCCTTGATGGTTGTATTGGGGTGTATAGCCTTTCTTTTAACATGACCGTATTTGCGCTTCTGTTGATATATCCGATCAATGTCTTGCAGCACATTTCTCACGGACCTGTTAAATTACTACGATGTACCCCTTATTTGGTCGTGCTCCGAAAATATCACACATTGGTTAGTGAGATTTATAACCCCGTACCCGTGTGTTCACCCCTGCCAGCAGTTATGATCCCACGACACTATATTACGCCGATCCCGTGATTACTAGTATCCCCCCCCCCATAAGCCCTGTCACCCATTGTTGAGCGCCTCTATGCTATTAACTTAATAGGATTTATTGCCACTCACCCCCACCCCACTGAGACAAACCAAATTGTTTAACATTGAAAAGTAACATAAAACTTGTAAAATTAATTTGATATGGCATAATTGACAGGTGTGATATTACATAACCGAGGATTTATACTTGATTTACTTTACACACAAAATTATTCACGATTGTACCAAGACTATAATGTGATTTTGTGGTTAATATTTTTGTGGGTGCAGGACAATTTCGATCAGTTAATTTTTAGGTAATTGAGGATACATAAATGAACTATAAAGTAAACTGTGACAAATCATACGCAAAAATTATTCATACAGTAAAATTGATACTACCAGTAAAATTGATACAAATTTTTACATTACATTTTTTTATATTACGTACATAAATATTTCACTATTTCTTACATACATGATAACAGATACATAAATGCTCCCATCAGAATTCCTCTCATGGATTATTAGCATGCATCTCAGCATGGTGTTTGTTTTCACTCCTCCAGATGTGTTTAATTTTCCACCTTATATCTAGGGGAAATCCAATTTCTCTCTCTCTCTCTCTCGCTCACTCTCCTCACACATACTTACCAGGCTGACAGGATGATTCTAGTCAGTGTATGTGATTGCTGTGATGCCTAGTGCTCAGTCTGTGAATGGAGATCAATACTTGGTGAAATGAGTCTGGTTGTGGCTCTAGAAATAGCCCTCAGCAGAGAGATGTTCCACAGAGAAAGCTTTGTTAGCCACAGTGTCAGCTGCAATCTCCAGCACTGTAAAACTCCCTGTCAGAGGCAGTCGTAAAGAAGCTTCATAAAAAAAGAAACAGAATATATCCAATTGAGTGTCTAGTCCTGGAGAGGAACCTTGAATTTTATGGTGTCTCTTCATACTTGAAGAGTATCCAATAACTTCAAAGTTATGTGCCCTCTAGAAGCTTGCAAGTGAACGTCGCTTTATTGTGCAATCCCAAAGAGGCACAAAATCACTTTCAAATTAAATGTTCCCTCCTGGTGGAATGACCTGCCAAAATCAATCCGAGCAGCTGAGTCCTTAACCATCTTCAAGAAAAGGCTAAAAACATATATCTTCCATCTTTTTTGACCCTCTAACTCTAGCACTCTCTATTCTATTTTAATTCTACTTTATCCATTTATCTTCTTTTTTTATAAAAAAAACACTAGCTTTCTATTTTTTTTATTCTATCTACTTGTTTTTCTTTTTGTGTGTGTATATGTGTGTGTATAATAAATATATATACCTGTATTATAATATATATCCCTATATATACACAGGGGATATCACAATTAGAATGCATGGAAAAGTTCAATTTATTTCAGCTATTCAACTCCAAATTTGTGAATACGTGTGTATTAAATCAATTCAATGACACAGATCTGAAGTAGTTTAAGTCTTTGGCTTCTTTAATTGTGATGATTTTGCTCATTTAAACAAAAACACACACTTCAACTATCTCAACAAATTGATATTCATAAGACAATAAAAAAACATTTTAGTGACTGTTAGCATTCCTGGAAGTGATTCATGTACTTGTACATGATAACTCAATACTTGGTAGGGGATTCTTTTGCTTTAATACTGCCTCAACTTCCGCGTGGCTGGAGCCCTGGTGACAGTTTGTGGCACTGCTGAGGTGGTATGGAAGCCCGGGCCACTTTGACAGTGGCCTTCAGCTCATCTGATTTTTTTGGTCTCTGGTTTCTCATTTTCCTCTTGACAATATCTCATAGATTCTCGATGGGGTTCAGGTCTGGTGAGTTTGCATGCCAGTCAAGCACACCAACACCATGCATGGTCATTTAACCAACTTTTGGTGATATTGGCAGTGTGGGCAGGTGCCAAATCACGCTGGAAAATGAAATCAGCATTTTCAAAAAAACTGGTCAGCAGAAGGAAGCATAAAGTACTCCAAAATTTCTTGGTAAATGGGTTCAATGACGTTGGTTTTCAAAAAACACAATAAACCAACACCAGCAAATGACACTGCACCCCAAATCATCACAAACTGTGAAAACTTAACATTGGACTTCAAGCAACTTTGGCTATGAGCTTCTCCACCCTTCCTCCAGACTCTAGGACCTTGGTTCCAAATGAAATACAAAACTTGCTCACATCTGAAAAGAGGACTTTGGACCACTAGGCAACAGTCCAGTTCTTCTTCTCCTTAGCCCAGGTAAGACGCCTCTGACGTTGTCTGTGGTTCAGGAGTGGCTTAACAAGAGGAATACGACAACTGTAGCCACATTCCTTGACACGTCCGTGTGTGTGGTGGCTCTTGATGCCTTGACAGTCCATTCCTTGTGAAGTTCACTCAAATTCTTGAATTGATTTTGCCTGACAATCCTCATAAGGCTGCGGTTCTCTCGGTGGTTGTGCATCTTTTAGTCCAAACTGTTTTCTTCCACTCAAACTTTCTGTTACATGCTTGGATACAGCACTCTGTGAACAGCCAACTTCTTTGGCAATTAATGGTTGTGGCTTACCATCCTTGTGAAGGGTGTCAATGATTGTCTTCTGGACAACTGTCAGATCAGCAGTCTTCTCCATGATTGTGTAGCCTAGTGAAACCAACTGAGAGACACTTGAAGGCTCGGAAACCTTTGCAGGTGTTTTGAGTTGATAGCTGATTGGCATGTCACCATATTCAAATTAGTTGAGATAGTGAATTAGTGGGTTTTTATTAAATGTGAGCCAAAATCATAAATTAAAAGAACCAAAGACTTAAACTACGTCAGTCTATGTGCACTGAATTTATTTAATACACAAATTTCAAAATTTGAGTTGAATTACTGAAATAAAAAAACTTTTCCACGACATTCTAATTTATTGAGATGCACCTGTATGATACCTTGTTTACACATCTGCGTTAGGCTAACCGAGATTGTCATTTGCATATTATTGCTTTTTTGTTGATTTTGATTGCTTCCATTATCCTCATATGTAAGTCGATTTGGATAAAAGCGTGTGCTAAATGACTAAATGTAAATGTACTTGGGTGAGTAAATATTCCTCAAAATGGGGAATTGTTTCTTGCAGGTTGTATTTTATACTTCTGTAGGTCAACAACAAATTTTTGCATTCACACAGAATAATACAGTTGCCAGTAGGGCTGAAACAATTAGTTGATATTATCAACAATTAAACATTGTTGACATATTTGTTTGCTCTCATACGACCTAATGTAAGGGTCTGCAATAACGCGGTTTGACCAGTGTGGCGCTGTAGCACAAGACTATAATTCAGCTCTCCTGATGCAGTTCTACAGGGCCCCGTACACACGGAGACGGGTTTAGCTGGATTAAGCAAAGACTTGAAAACAATGACAAAATACATAAAACTCAAACCTGTTCGGTATTCGGCCTTCGGCCCAGTGTTTCATTTTGTTTAGTTTCGGCTTCTGCCAAGAATTTTCATTTCGGTGCATCCCTAATCTAAAAACATCATAATTTAGAAGTAATGGGCTATTTTCTGTATAGGCGTGGCGGATTGTAGACTCGGACGGGGTTCAGCAGGGAATGATAATGAAAGTGGCAAAAAACCTTTGCTACTACACTTTTACTATGCTATACACTTTTACTTTTATTATAATAAAACCATGGGTCCTCAAACGTTATCTCAACCCGCTCAACTTTGTGTTCCAAAAAAAAAGGGAATCCAAATCACCAATTTAGCACTATTTTTTTATAAAAAATTTCTGTAATAAATGCTAATGTTCAGGGTTTTTCTACTAATGGTCATCTAGTTGTCCCTAATTGCATCAAATTGGTCTTTATTATTCTAAGTGTCACAGTTGTCCTATGATGGCGCTGTTGTCCTCTCTCTCTCTCTCTCTATTCATACTGTCACTCGCTTATCTACATATCTCTCTCTCTCTCTCTCTCTCTCTTTCGTCTCTTTCCGTTTGTCCCTGCTTTTGAATAATTCCTCTCCACTGAAATGGGTGAAATTGTGCAGAGCACAAGGCCTGTGCAATGATTATCCTGATGGATAGTACAACGATGAGACGAGTCATATGCTGTTGCTGACGGAAGTTCTTAGACATTTTCCCTCTCCCCTAAAGCCTTTACCTCACCCTCTGAATATAACACATCACTTTGCCAAGATTTGTGGCTGCAGATTGAAATCAAGGTGGAGGGATATTTTCTTTTTATTCCCCCTTGCTGTGAGAACTGATGAGATGAACAGTCAAGATGTTTTTCCCTCCTTTTTCTCTCTCTGTTGGTTGAGTATTTAAGTGCTTTAGGGACTAAATCCTTTTTACTCTATGACTGCTTGGATGATTGTCAAAACCAAATCAAATTTTAGTCTGTAATCAAATTAGAGCCTTTTAACAACCGCAGTGAAAAAGAATCTGTTGCAAGATATAACAGAGATATTAGAATGTGTTTTAAAATGGCCCTTTTCAGCCTAATTTAATTTCAAATCACTTTAGTGAGATACATACATGCATACTATATATACATATACAGTGCTGGGCAGACTACTTACATATTGCAGTCTGTTATTAATTAGAAATTACATGATGAAAAATGTAGTCTGTAATGTAATCTAAATTACTCTATTTAGGTAATGTATTCTGACTACTTTTGGATTACTTTTAGATTACTTTTGACATAAATAGTTTAGTTTTAAATGGGATAATTATATTTAAAAAAAAAAAGCGAAACAAAAAAGACAACAAAGAGAAATCAAATATAGCCTATGACCATTAACCAGCAACCGAGAACATGTGAATGTGAAAAAACATTAATAAACATGACATGGTGAAAGTCTTCCAGGTTTTAAATGTTTTTGTCAGTTATACAATTTGATTGACAAGGAGGTGCTTTTGTCCCCAAATCCAGATGCATGGATTGTAAATTAATTTACATGACATTTACATGGCCAGCCTATGTTATGAATACTCACTGTATTCAATATGATACACAGTATAATTTTTTTTAGAAAGAGAAAAAAGAATTAGGGAGACACAATACATTCTGAATAATTTACTGGCATTGTGTGAATAATTTGTAATCATGTAATCCATAAAAAAATAACTGTAATCTGATTAATGAGCATTTTAAAACATATAATCTAATTACAAGTAGTACATTTTTAGAATCTGATTACGTAATCCAGTTATCTAGCACTAAATATGTGCACAAATGTAAATTCTGTGCAAGGTGCTTCCTTCCTTTGAGTCTTTACTGTTCATCTCAATGGCATGACATAAATGTGAGACCATTCCTAATATAATGATGTAACATCCAGCAATCTATGCAAGGCAGTCTTTTAGTCTGAACTTTAAATGGTCATTTTTTGAAATCAAGTCTTCATGTTTGATGTCTTCCTGTGAAGTGTAAACCCAAACACCCTGCCTGAGATGTTTGATGTGCCAGATTTGAGCCCCCACTGGCTCAGAAAGATTTGCTGACAGCCACCCTATTATTCCAGACACAATTCCATTCTAGATGGCAAATTATGGGCCATCAAACTACATCAAAGAACATAGACATGCACACCATAGCAGCGGAAGAGGGTGGTTTCGCTTTTGTATGTCTCTCATGCATGAATAAGCATCATTATGTGTTACATTGCTGAACACAGATGTTGCTTGAGGCATAAGGCAAAGGAAAAACACTTGAACTTTAAATAATTGTAATCCAGTTTAAAGGTGCAGTGAATTTTTGTGGGTAAACCTAGTCATTTCAATAGGAATCCACTTAATCTAGAATTGTATTTGTTGAGATTTAATGCATATATTACATTGGGTTGATCTATTGACCAACAGTCAGCTATGTAGTTTGAAAGTGACTTCTGTGTTTTCTGTTCATACATTGTTACACTATTGATATTGGAAAAAAACATTTACCTTTTTTGCCTGCAAACATTTGATAATGTGAAAAAAGTATTACAATTTCTTGAAAATTTGGAGATATTTAGCATTATAGTACATCACTTGCTGACCTATTGATCCTCTGGAGTGAAATGGTGCCGTCAGAATGAGTCCAAACAGCTTATAACATGACTCACACCTACTCCCGAGCAATCCACAGGGGAACCTCACCATCAATAAAATCTTGTGAAGATCAGGTTTTTTATAACAAACAAATTCATCTGAATGTTTTTAACTTCAAACCATTGGTTCCAACTAGAAGAGGTGTCCTCTATCCATAATATTTTATTCTCCAGTGGAAAAGCCACCTGTGCTGAATCAGGAGAGAAATACGCACATATCAAGCACTGTCTACAAGCAAAAACAGTTCTAATCAAATATGTCAGTGGATTTTGATGTTAGAGGATAACGGCATGGAGGCATCAGGCATGCCTTTTCACTTCACAAGATGCTAATTGTTGGAATAGAGTTGTGTGCATTCACTGCAGAGGATCCATTGGTGAGCTAGGATTGTAATCTTCCAAGAGAAAACAAAGCGTATACATTTGGATGGCCTGAGGGTAAGACATTTTTTATTTTTGGTGAACCTTTAAGTCACGGGTGTCAAACTCAGTTCCTGGAGGGCCACAGCCCTGCAGAGTTTAGATTCAACCCTAATTAAACACACCTGTTACAGCTAATCAAGTACTTGTTGGGGCAGGGTTGGAACTAGGGGCCTGTCCACACGGTTCCTGATATATCAAAAGTTTTGCCCTTTTTTATTCCCTTTAGCTTAATTCACAGCCCTGCAGAACGTCTCGGTTCCCTGAAGGAGGGAATGGAGACTTTTTTAAAAAGGCGACCTGACGTTAGGGGGTTTCACTCGGGAAAGCCCCACTCACCTCTGAGCTTAAAAGAAAAGGCCAATGAGAACCTGGACGAGGGAATAATTTGCACCATGCCAAGCACTCTACCCGGACCATACAGTGTATTGCTCATTTACATTTATTCATTTAGCAGATGGTTTTATCCAAAGCGACTTACAAATTAGGATAATAAAAGCAGTCAAAACTAACAAAAAATAAACAATATATAAGTGCAAATGACAAGTCTCGTTTAGCCTAACGCAGTACACGTAAGATAGGTGTATGACAGGGGGTACGGAAAGTATTCAGACCCCCTAAAAATTTTCACTCTTAACAATATTGCACCCATTTGCTAAAATCTTTCAAGTTAATTTTTTTCCTCATTAATGTAAACACAACACCCCATATTGACAGAAAAAAACAGAATTGTTGACATTTTTGCAGATTTAGTAAAAAAGAAAAACTGAAATATCACAGGGTCCTAAGTATTCAGACCCTTTGATGTGACACTCATATATTTAACTCAGGTGCTGTCATTTCTTTCGGATAATAATGAGATGGTTCTAAACCTTCATTGAGTCCAGCTGTGTTGATATATGATTGGATTGCTAGGAAACGCCACCACAATGTTATATATGAGACCTTACAGCTCACAGGGACATGCCGAGCAAATGAGGAACATAATGAGGTCAAAGAACTGCCGGAAGAGCCTCAGAGAACAGATTGGTTTTTTTTTTTTTCCTTATGGAAAGGAACAGATTGGCCAAGGTTACTACAAAAATTTCTGCTGCACTTAAGGTTCTTAAGAGCACAGGTGGCCTCCATAATCCTTAAATGGAATACGTTTGGGACGACCAGAACCCTTCCCTAGAGCTGGCCGTCCGGCCAAACTAAGCTATCGGGGGAGAAGAGCCTTGATGAGAGAGGGAAAGAAGAACCCAAAGATCACTGTGGATGAGCTCCAGAGATGCAGTCGGGGAGTTGGGAGAAAGTTATAGAAAGTCAACCATCACTGAACCCCCCCCCCTACCAGTCGGGGCTTTATGGCAGAGTAGCCCGACGGAAGCCTCTCCTCAGTGCAAGACACTTGAAAGTTTGCTAAAAAACACCTGAAGGACTCCAAGATTGTGAGAAATAAGATTCTCTTGTCTGATGAGAACTTTTTGGCCTTAAGTCTAAGCGGTATGTGTGGAGAAAACAAGGCACTGCTCATCACCTATCCAATACAATCCCAACAGTGAAGCATGGTGGTGGCAGCATCATGCTGTGGGTGTTTTTCAGCTGCAGGGACAGGAAGACTGGTTGTAATCGAGGGAAAGATGAATGCGGCCACGTACAGGGATATCCTGGACGAAAACTTCTCCAGTGCTCAGACCTCAGACTGGGCCGAAGGTTTACTTTCCAACAAGACAATGACCATAAGCACACAACTAAAATAACGAAGGAGTGGCTTCACAAAAACTCTGTGACTTTTCTTGAATGGCCCAGCCAGAGCCCTAACTTAAACCCAATTGAGCATCTCTGGAGAGACCTAAATGGCTGTCCACCAACGTTTACCATTTAACCTGACAGAACTGGAGAGGATCTGTAAGGAGGAATGGTAGAGGATCCCCAAATCAAGGTGTGAAAACTTGTTGCATCTTTCCCAAAAGGTTTCATGGCTGTATTAGATCAAAAGGGTGATTCTACTAAATACTGAGCAAAGGTCTGAATACTTAGGACCATGTGAAATATCAGTTTTTCTTTTTTAATAAATCTAAAAAAATGTCAACAATTCTGTGTTTTAATTCTGTCAATATGGGGTGCTGTGTGTAAAATAATGAGGAAAAAAAAATAACTTAAAAGATTTTAGCAAATGGCTGCAATATAACAAAGAGTGAAAATTTAAGGGGGTCTGAATACTTTCCGGACCAACTGTATGTGTGGGTGTGTGTGTGTGTGTGTTCATATTGATATATACTATATATATATATATATTATATAGTATATAGTTATATTTATATGTAGATATTTATATATAGACATACACCCACACAAAGGAAAAACAAGTAGATAGAAATAGAAAAGATAGAAATAGTGTTTGTGTGTTTTGTGTTTTTTTAAATAAAAAACAATGACAAATTAAAAACAAACAGATAAATACAGATTACGTTAGAATTTAAACTAGAATAGACGTGTTAGATTAGAGATTCAAAACTAAGTTGTATAAGATGGCGGCGTGCATCCGTTAATTCCGGTTTGTGCTGAGAAAAAAGGTGGCTCAACCCGGGAAGCGTAGCATCCCGAAGTAGAGACGACCTGATCCTCCCGGTCCCGCGGAGAACCCTTCCACTTCATCTTCCCCCCCGCGGAAGAAGTCAGTATAAGTGAAGGAAGGCAGCGCTCTGCAACTCCAATGTGTTTGAGACGCGAAATTCATGCTCGATTTCTAGTGTGAGGGGGAACAGGGTTCGCTCACAATCAGAAACTCGGCGGCGAGGACCCAGAGGATGGAAGTAAATTGCTCTTTTATGAAAAGGCTTGCGACCAGCGGTTTGAAAACAGCCCGATGTCCGGTGTCGAAAGAAACGTTCCTGTCATCTATGGTTCGCCTGTCTCAGGGACGCGTGCGGTCTTCCGAAGAAGTCTGAGTGCGCATAACTGAGACAGCAGGATGTGCCCCCACTTTGCCGGCCCTAGCTCAACGCCCCTGTTGAGGGTGTTATACCCTTCATGTTCCGTGGGGTTGGAGCAGTGCTTGAGGCCGCAGGGGGGTGCCTCAGCAATGGGCAGATGAAGACTGGCTCCGGCGGCTGGTGTCGCGGAGAACATCGCCGGGGAAGTTATGATGATGGCCTCCGTTCTGTTGTCTCGACTGCGGAAAGATGCTGGGCAAAGTCCTCGACAAAGTGTTGCCAAAATGAGGCCGGAGACCCTCGCTGGGAGCAGGGGGCGCGAGGAAAGCAAGGTTCAGCCAGGATGGAACTCATGGACCACCATAGGGAGACATCACCTCTGCACGAAGGGAACTTAGTTCGTATGAAGAGCAATATAGCACGAGTCGCCATACGCGCAGTTCTGCATCAACCAGAGGTCAGGGACTACCCTTGTGAGCTTTTTCAGTACCATCCTGGCTGGTTTGACAACGGCAGGATGGCCTGACGTACAGAGCGGAGATAGTTACTGGCCCGCCCACAGCGCCCGGTAAGCCTGGTAGACAGGGTGATGAAGAGTACAGGGCCTGTGGATGGGAGGCTCTGAAGCAAAATGCTGAATGAGCGGCGGGTTATGCACGTCGCATCTTAGTATATCAGTAGGTACGGTGGGAGTGGCTCTTGTGACATGCAAATTCTCACTCGCCAATTTCCATTGGCCTTTTCTTCTAACACTTTCCGACTAAAGGGGATTGGGGCTCGCCCGACAGTGACCCCCTAAAGAGAGGTGACGTCAGTAGACCGTAAAGTCAACACATTTACTTGACTGCTCGGCATGTTCTTCCGACTGTAAATAACGACCTGGACTAAAAAGGCTCCAAACTTTTGTATTTTGATTCAACGCAAGTGGTTCTTTTATCATTAAGATGAGTGAACAATAGCGTGCTGTTACTGGCCTATCATTTGATAAGGATCGTTTATGAGCCGTAAATGATTAAGAGTGTTCAAAAGAGAAATGGCTCAGCTCTTTTTTATATTACATAATATTTCATGTCTCATATAGAATGTCCATTCTTGGGGCAGTCGTGGCCTAATGGTTAGAGAGTCAGACTCATAACCCAAAGGTTGCGGGTTCGAGTCTTGTACCGGCAGGGATTGTAGGTGGGGGAGTGAATGTACAGTGCTCTCTCCCACCTTCAATACCACGACTGAGCTGCCCTTGAGCAAGGCACTGAACCCCCAACTGCTACCCGGGTGCCGCAGCATAAATGGCTGCCCACTGCTCCGGGTGTGTGCTCACGGTGTGTGTGTGTGTGTGTGTGTGTGTTCACTGCTGTGTGTGTGTGCGCACTTTGGATGGGATAAATGCAGAGCACTAATTCCTAGTATGGGTCACACTTTCATAATATTCTAAGTAATTGTCCATAAGCTGTATGCATTCAGTCATGTTTCAGGTAATTTTTCTCAGAATTTTGAACATTTCAAACAACCGTATGCATCATGGGCACATCATTATGCAGAGATAGCTTTGATAGATTCTCCATATTTCATTGTGAAAAGAGAACAGAGAATGTTAGAAGTCAAATTTTAACTTTTCTTTTTAAAGTTCTGACTTTTTTTCGAATACTCAGTGGAAAATGTGTCATATCAGATAACTGTGAAGAAGGAGAAGATTCAGTTTTAATGGGGAAAAAAAGAACAATTTATCAGCTTGAATTGTCCTCTGCGATCCGTCAAGTACAAAACAGAGAAATTAGCTTCAGTTTCAGAATGACTTCTGCTGTACTTCTGACTTCTGTTTCCAAGGGTTGGGTTTTTGGACTGCTTAGACCATTAGGACATGTGCTGAGAAATAAGAGCTTTGTTCTATTAAGATATTATTGATTTTGCAAAATCATACCCTTATTATTTCAGTATGTTTTTGTTATATGGTTGTTTAAAGTATTATCTAACATAAAAATAACTGAGCATGAAAAGTTGGTTGCTTTAAATACATTATTTTCTTATCATAATCTCAAAGATGGCAGGATATATTGTGCATATTGACTCATTTGAGCCAATGGAAGCATATATAATGGAAATAAAATTGGGCCCAATATATAGCCTTGTTGTGGAAGCCCCCAAGTAATACAGGAAATATTTCCTAATTCTACAGAGAGGGATCTCCCTTCAAGAGAGGATGAAGAACATTCAAGGACAGTCCTTTGAATCTCTGCCCACCGTCTTAAATGCTCCAGCAAAATTTCACACACTAGGGTGTTGAATGCAGCACTAAGATCAAGATGGAGTAGCAACAGGTTGTTAGACACTTTAAAGAGGGCTGACTCTGTGCTGAGATGTGCTCAAAACCCAGATTGCAATTTATCAAAAATGCCATTTCTATTTAAAAAGGGGGAGAGCTGATGATAAACAACCTTCTCTAGGATTTTTTTATTAAAAGGACAGTTTTGAGGTTTGTTTATTATTGAGTGTAGAAAATGTTGCACCACAGCAGGTTGGCACGGTACCACTTAATAATTTTCATGTTTGTCGTGTTTTTGCAAAAATTGCAAACCTTCTATAAAATAAGTAGAAATAAAAACAGCTAATATAATATTTCTTTTGAACTCCTGAGGGTTTTTGAAGGTTACAGTACCTCCTTTCACTAACCATTTGTTCAAAAAAACAAAACAAGCACTTTTTGACTGTGACAAGTGACTATTTTTCCTGTATGTTTCATTGCCACATTTTACTCATGAGTCAGAAAAGCTAAACGATGCCATGTTTTCTGTTCTTCTTTCTCTCCTTACAGAAGAAGTCAGTCATAGTGACCAGTCTGATTGTGGCGGTGTCTCTGTTTTTGTTGGTGATTAATTACTCAGAGAAGCCCTACTTCCTGCTGCAGCCTGTATTCGGCCAGAGCTTCAGTAGAAACTGGATGTTCTCTCGCCCGCCACACAAAGCCTTCAAACCCCACCGCGGCTACCTCAGTGTCCCCGATCAGGAGGTGAGACTAGAACGCATTTAAAACATTCAGTGGCTTGACTTAGTTTTACACTTTTGAGCTGCATTATATTTAAAAAGTTACAAACAGGATGACAAAGATGTAGATTTCACTGACCAATTGAACTGTTGTCTTGGACCGCAGATGCAGAATCATTTAAAATAAGGTTTTCAGTAAAAAATATTACAGTATTTCATTTGTCACATTATCAATATCAGTATTTTGCAACCAAAAGTGTCTAATAATATTTTACACTGCTGTGTTTTACAATGTGAAAAGTGAATTTCATTTTGTTTTTGCTGCACTGGCTGTCACATCGTTTCAAAAAGTTGGAAGGAGGACTTGCTATCACATTTTCAATGAATAATATTGTAGTACACCACATAATTTACTTGTACCAAATGTTAAATTTATTTTATGGTCAGTCATATCATTCTAAATATACTTTGTAAATTATTAGCAGGTTATGAGTTACTCACACTGCGAGTTTTATATGTAGCAATTAAAGTACTCTTAAAGCCTTTTTCCACTTAATAATAGTTTCCAAAATATAAAAAACTTGTTTTTTTGTTTCTGAGTGCTAATGAGTTTGTTGTTAAAGCTGAATTCTACAAGCATACATATTTATGAGGATGTTAACAATAGTTGTAGCCTATTTTGCCTCAAGATGTTGTCAAGGAAGTGTTGATGATGAAAGAATCTGCAGCCCAAATGTTGAAGTGAAGTTTTGCCAAGTAGTTTCTTTCATATTTAAGGTCATTGGAGAGTTTTCCCTACACACAGATGAGGCTTTGACTCATAACTGGCAAGTGATTTATGGCCACATTTAATGCAGAGAGGTTAGCTTATTCTGCTTCTAACAATGGAACAAAGAAAATTACTAAAGAAATTAAAAAGAAAACAATTATTTGGATTTATTGCTTCAATCTGATCTCTTAAAAGCATCCAGCTTTTTAAATGCAATTTAGTATGGTTGAAATTGGTCAAGAGGGTTGGATTTATTTTGTTGTTTTTGCTTTCATACTGCTTTATGCACAAGTGCAGGGGCAGAGACGGCCCTAATACTAAACCCATGTTGAATACCTTTGTCAAGGTTACAAAGTGCTGCTACAACAGTCATGCCTGAACAAAACATCTTTTAGTTGCTGGGCAGCCTCTCTAACCTCCAAATAATTGAGCTCTTTCAAACTCTCCTCTCCCAAAACCATTTGTTTAGACAATAGAAAAGCAAAATGAAAATATTGATAATAACTAAATTCTCAGAATCTACACTCCTGTAATTCCACAGTAAACGCCATTGACTTTGCAGATTGCCAAAAAGCAATTTTGAAACACTTCAGCAAATCAAATCTCAGTGAAATGGGCTTTATTATAGAATATGTTTTTTAAAACGCTTGACTGCACTACATAAAACTTAACATTTCTTGAAAATAACTCCTTATTGAAATAATCTTGAAAACTATTAAACACTGTCAGTTTTTAAAGGATTTGTTTCTTTTAGTTAGCTTACATTTTGTACTACTGTAGCTTAGCTGCAGCTTATACAACTAGCTTATTAGCCTGTTAACTTAGCCTATACACTCCCAAAATATGACACTATGTTTTACATAAATACTTTTTTAAATTATACTGTTCAATTAGTCATTACAAATGACTCTGAGAGAGAGAGAGAGAGAGAGAGAGAGTAGAAAAAACTAGTTACTTACTTTGCTAGTATTTTCTCTACTATAACCTTGTATTTATATAATATATATATATATATCTATATAATCTATATATATTATATATATATTTTGTATTTTGAATTGTTTTTCCATAAATAGACTAGAACATGTTGCTGTCTGAATGATGAGTGTGGGTGTTTAGTCCGTGCACCTCCACTCCATTGGAGCACCTGTCAGATCAGTGTCTGTGTCTGTCAGCTCATAGCGAGATGAATGCCTCTCATCTTTCTCCTGATGGTCTTGTCAATACTTGCTCTGAACTTCTGCCATACACTGAAATGGATTGGGTGGGTAAGTCTGTTTACAGCTTCTGTCATTATTCAATGAAACCAAGGCATCTGCAGTAGTATTCGTCTAGTAGGCCTGCTAGGTTAGAGTATTATATAGCTGGAAACCCAATTAAAATTCTGCTTTCATAATTTAATGTTAAATTATTTTCAAATTCCGGTCATTTTTCTGTGGTAAAATATTTGCAGAATACAACAAGATTTAATCAGTTCTTAGCTTAAATTGTCAAGCTTTCCACTTTACAATAGCAAAGCTAATAAAATGGCTGTGAAATGCTGAAATGCTAAAAATGTGCAAAAAAAATGTGGCCTGAGATGTGGGAACGGTGAAGAGAGAAAGGGCAAACATTTAGAATTTTTTTTGTCAGCATTTCCGTCTAATCAGCCAATATTGTCTTAAATAGCCTGCATAGCCCTGCATAGCACTACATCTTTTATAAGATGGGATTTTGACCAAATATATTTAGTCTTGTTTTTTGCAAAATGTTGCAACAAGATGTTTAATGTTGTTGTTTTTTTTCGTGAAAAATTAGTTTTGGACATGTAAGGTAATAAAAAATATTTGTAAATATACATTAAAGGGGTCATATGATGCGATTTCAATTTTTCCTTTCTCTTTGTAGTGTTACAAGCTCTTGGTGCATAAAGAAGATCTGTAAAGTTGCAAAGACTAAAGTCTCAAATCCAAAGAGATATTCTTTATAAAAGTTAAGAGTCAGCCACGCCTACCTAAAACGGCTCGTTCTAACACGCCCCCACATGTCTACGTCACGATGTGGGAAGATTTGCATAACACGCCCAAATGTTCACGCAAAGAAAGGCGTAACTTTTTTTTATTCTTGCTGTAGTATTGTTGCTGCCGCCATGTCGTGAAGGCGCTGTGTGTTTCGTTGTGAAAGCGAACTACTTTGTTTGGCCTTCCAAAAGAGGACGATATCCGCTTCGTCATGCCTGGAGCTGATTTGTGCTGGTCGCTGAGGAAATACATCACTTTCGCGCTGTGGATCGGCTTTCATCGTGGACGAAGCCCGGGGTCGTCACATGTTGTTGCTGCAAGCCCGCCGGATGCTCCTTCGTCGAATCCGCCCGCCGCCGCTCACTCAAGCCGCCGGGTGTGACTCTGTGTTCGTTGGTGAAAGCGAAACTCGTTGTTTTGGCCTTTCAAGAGGACACGACTAGAAATCAGTGTTTAAGTTGTATTTACAATACTGTTCCAGAACAGTTCAGCCCAAAATTTCAGATGTGTGCAGCACATTTTATGGATGACTGTTTCCTGATCCTGGTATGAGTAGACTACAATGCCGGCTGTTTCTGACTCCACAGACTGTAAGTACGTTTTTTATATATCCGAATTTGCACTGACGATTCAAACGCGAGTTTTGAGCATGTGTAGAGTAGCGCTTGTGGTTTGTCATTTCTCCGATCAAAAATGCAGACACGGTTTTATGTTTACACGGCGCGATGCAACTTGTAAAAAGACAGTATAAGCCATTATAATAAGTAATTATGTCCCCACTGGATGCAAAAATGCTCGCAATAATGGGTTTTAATGTTTTTGTCTCATTGCTCCGGCCTGACAGGGCATCTTCACAGTATGGTAGGGGCGTAACATTCCGTCACACGCTTGAGGTATTCGGCCAATCACAACGCACTGGATAGCTGGCCAATCATAGCACACCTCGCTTTTCAGACCGCTGAGCTTTGTAAAAATCGACGCATTTCAAAAAGGTGGGGCATAGTGGAGAAACAATAATGTACAGTATATGTGTTAAATAATGTGTTTTTTGAACCTTAACCGCATAAACACATTTCATTACAAAAATACACAAAATAATGTTATTTTTAACAACATCACATGACCCCTTTAAGTAACTACAAAATGACATGTAAACCAAATAAAGAGAGGCTACAGAATCCAGTTTGGTTCTCCTCACACTGGGCGGTCCCGAGCAGGCTCTGGTAATGGAACAAGAAGTAGACCTCTCTGAGGAAGGAGGCCATCGGGTGGTCCCTCCTCACGAAGAGAGTCCGGTTCTACAGCCCGGTACTGGGTCAAGTTCCGAAGAAGGATGGGGGTTGCGTCCCATTTTAGATCTACGTCATTTGAACCGCTCAGTCATGTGACTGAAGTTCAAGATGCTTACTATAAAACAGGTTGTGTCTCAGATCAGGTCTGAGGACTGGTTTGCCACAATCGATCTGAAAGACTCATACTTCCATATCTCCATCCTTCCTCATCACAGGAAGTTCCCGAGGTTTGCTTTTGTGGGCAAAGCTTATCAATAACGAGTTCTTTCTTTTCGGCCTTGCACTCTCACCCCGCACTTTCACAAAGTGTGTGGATGCTGCTCTGGCTCTGCTGCAATCAAGAGCATCCGCTACTGAATATAGCGATGATATTGATCTAGCTCATCGGAGCAGGTGTGGGTCGGCATCAAGATGTCTTCCGCCCACATGAAAGGCTGGGTTTAGACTAAACGCCAAGAAAAGTGTGCTTTCTCCATTACAGAGGACCACTTATCTGGGCATGGTGTGGGATTTGACCATGATGCAGGCATGTTTGTCCCCTGCTCGGATCGAGTCAATCCTCACTGCAGTCAAGAGAGTGAAAGAAAGCCAGTCACTCACTGTCAAGCATTTTCAGAAACTATTGGGGTTAATGGCAACTGCGTCCAACGTGATACCTCTTGGCCTGCTGTACATGAGACCCCTACACTGGTGGCTCAAGACCAAGGGGTTCTCCCCGAGGGGAAACACGCTTTGCATGCTCAAGGTCACGCGGTGGTGCCTACTTGCCTTAGACATGTGGAGGAAGCTTTGGTTTTTGTCTCAGGGCCCGGTGCTGAAAGCTCCTGGTCGCCGCGTAACGCTAGCGACGTACGTGTCTCTTACTGCTCGGCCCGCGTCTGTGGAGTTGTCCGCCAATCCTCCATGCACATCAACTGCCTGAGATGCTGGGCCTGTTTCTAGCATTGAGAACACTTCTCCCGGATCTAAGGATCGCCATTGGTTGTGCGCAACAGTTGGTCTCTTACTCAACCACCAAGGAGTTCTGGCTTTCGCTGCCCCTGTACAGGCTGGCGCACCAATCCTTCTGTTTCCCAGGGCAAACTCTCTCCAGAGGCAGTTCATATTCCTGGGCTATCTCAATATGGAGCAGACTCCGGTCGAGGCAGGGGCCAAGACCCAGGCATTGAGTCTTAACCCCGGGTGGGGAAGCATTTTGGCTTATATTTGGCTAGGCTCAGGGGACCTTTTTGCGACTCCGAAAAGCCCTCGCACTGTCCCCTCTTTTATTTTCGAAATCATCCAGCTCCACGGGCTGAGGCTTCGTCTTGTACGCCTTTCCCCTGATCACTCGGCCCCGAGAGTTATGGAGAGAGTGCTCCGGACTGCTGGGTCCTGATGGCAGCACCCTGACGTTGAGCTTTCCCTTCTTGGTGTGGAGACTGCCAGCTTGACCCAGCTAACTGCCCAGTCCACACCCCTCACGTTTGTCAGGTTTTATGACCTAGATATGTGAGCCACTCCGTGCTCTTCTGTTCTCTCGCCCTAGCTTCCACATTGGGCAGGATTTGTAAGTCTG
Organism: Sinocyclocheilus anophthalmus; assembly: GCA_018155175.1. Lineage (NCBI taxonomy): Eukaryota > Metazoa > Chordata > Actinopteri > Cypriniformes > Cyprinidae > Sinocyclocheilus > Sinocyclocheilus anophthalmus. The sequence continues at coordinate 534,749 of JADLZN010005009.1, forward strand.
GCGGCGTGGGCATACTCTTTCCCATAGCGTTTCGACGCAGCTTGAGTTCCTGAAAGGGAATGTCTCAGGTTACGCATGTAACCATGGCTCCCCAAATGGAACGAGATGCTGCGTCTCAGTGCCACACTTCCGGCATCCCTGCGAGCGCTTGCTTCACTCCTAGAAGCTGACGCTGGTCTCACCGCACGTGCTTTTGTTCCTGTTTGTATATAGTCAAGTCAAGTCAAGTCACCTTTATTTATATAGCGCTTTTAACAATACAGATTGTGACAAAGCAACTGAACAGCATTAATTAGGAAAATAGTGTCAATAATGCAAAATGACAATAGTAAACACTCATTTTTCAGTTAAAGACAGTTCATCATTGAATTCAGTGATGTCAACATCCAGCTCAGTTTAAATATCTTAAAAATCTTTGCAATCATGTCAACGATAACGCTGGAAATGAAGTGTCCCCAACTAAGCATGCCAAAGGCGACAGTGGCAAGGAACCACAACTCCATCGGTGACAGAATGGAGAAAAACCTTGGGAGAAACCATGCTCAGTCAGGGGGCCAGTTCTCCTCTAGCCAGACAAAACCAGCAGTACGGAAAAATCAATATAATACGTAAGAAAACAGACGATGAATAATATTAACAGCAATTATTATATGATGCAATCAAACTTATTGCAGAATTTGGTAGTTTATGTTGTTTCAGGTTGGCATCATCTGAGGTCCTCTGAGGGGTTGCATCATCTCTTCTCAGGTGTTCTGGATCCAGACTGAAGCTTGTGTAAATCCTAGTTACAAGACAGAGAAACAAATACAAACATAATTAGCGTAGCTGCTGTTCCAACCAAGCAAAAATTATTTGTTTAACACAAACTAACGAATAATAATGTGCATTTGATTAGATATAACTGCAGTAAAAGATTATGACTGCAGTAAAAGATTATGAGATGCATTATTTGAATGCTTGGCCAAAGAGATGTGTCTTTAATCTAGATTTAAACAGAGAGAGTGTGTCTGAATCCCGAACGGTATCAGGAAGGCTATTCCAGAGTTTTGGAGCCAATTGCGAAAAAGCTTACCTCCTTTAATGGACTTTGATATCCTAGGTACTACCAAAAGTCCAGAATTTTGCGACCTTAGGGAGCGTGATGGATTGTAGCGTGGTAGAAGACTAGTTAGGTACGCAGGAGCTAACCATTAAGGGCCTTATAGGCAAGTAATATTTTGTAACTGATACGGGACTTAATAGGTAGCCATTGCAGAGACTGTAAAATTGGGGTAATTTGATCTTTTTTTTTTTTGACCTGGTAAGGACTCTAGCCGCTGCATTTTGGACTATCTGTAGCTTGTTTATTGAAGATGCAGGACAACCACCTAGCAGTGCATTACAATAGTCCAGTCTAGAGGTCATGAATGCATGAACTAGCTTTTCTGCATCAGAAACAGGTATCATGTTTCGTAACTTGGCAATGTTTCTAAGATGGAAGAATGCCGTTTTTGTAACATGGGAAATATGATTTTCAAAAGACAAGTTGCTATCTAATATAACACCCAGATTTTTGACTGTAGAGGAAGTAACCGTGCATCCGTCTAGTTGCAAATTGTAATCCACGAGATTCGGCGTACTGTCTTTTGGTCCAATAAGTAATATCTCTGTCTTATCCGAAGTAATATGAGAAATTATTGGTCCTCCATTCTTTTACATTTTTAACACACTCCTTTAGCTTAGATAATTTAGAAGTTTCATCTGGTCTTGTTGCGATATATATACAGTATCCTGGCATAACAGTGGAAACTAATCCGTATTTCCTAATAATATTACCAAGTGGCAACATGTATATCGAAAATAGCAGAGGACCTAGGACAGATCCTTGTGCACTCCATATTTTACTGGTGATGATTGAGATGACTCCCCATTTAAATGAACAAGGTGTAGCGATCGGACAGGTAGGATCTAAACCATCTTAAAGCCTGCCCTTGGATACCTGTATAGTTTTGTAATCGATCTATGAGTATGTCATGATCTATAGTATCGAATGCAGCACTAAGATCAAGTAAAACTAGCAATGAGACACAGCCTTGGTCTGACTCAAGAAGCAAGTCATTTGTAATTTTAACAAGTGCAGTTTTTGTGCTTTGGTGGGGCCTGAAACCTGACTGAAATCCTTCATAGAGATCATTTTTTTGCAGGAAGGAGCACAATTGAGCAGAGACAACTTTTTCTAAAATTTTAGACAAAAGGAAGATTTGAAATTTCTGTAATTTGCCAGTTCACTAGGATTTAGTTGTGGTTTCTTAATAAGAGGCTTGATAACCGCCAGCTTGAATGGTTTTGGCACGTGACTCAAAGATAAAGACGAGTTAATAATTTTGAGAAGCGGTTCTTCTGCTACAGGTTACAACTCTTTCAGTAATTTAGTGGGTTACAGGATCTAACAGGCATGTTGTTGTTTTAGATGCAGTGATAAGTTTATTTAGCTCTTCCTGTGCTATAGTTGTAAAGCACTGCAGTTTTATCTTTTGGTGCGATGAATGAAGTTTAAGTATTATACGCTGTAGAATCTACATTTGTTATTGCATTTCTGTTGTTATCTATTTTATCAGTGAAGAAATTCAAAAAGTCATTACTATTAAACTGTGAGGAATATTGATCGGGTGGCGTCTGGTTATTTGTTAATCGAGCCACTGTGCTAAATAAAAACCTAGGATTGTTTTGGTTATTTTCTATGAGTTTGTGGATATGCTCGGCCTGGCAGCTTTTAGAGCCTGTCTATAGCTGGACATACTGTTTTTCCACGCAATTCTAAAAATTCCAAGTTAGTTTTTTCTCCATTTTGCGCTCAAGACTACGAGTTTTTTTCTTGAGAGAATGGTATTACTGTTGTACCATGGCGCAGTACGTTTTTCTCTAACCTTTTTCAATTTGATGGGGGCAACAGCTTCTAATGTATTAGAGAAGATAGTGCCCATGTTGCTAGTTATTTCGTCTAGTTCATGTGTACTTATTGGTACACAGAGCAGTTGAGATAAATCATGCAGGTTATTTGTGAATCTATCTTTAGTGGTTGGAACAATAGTTCTGCCCGGACGATCACGCGGAGCCATATAGTTAATATCAGTAATACGTAGCATGCATGATACAAGGAAATGGTCATTAACATCATCGCTTTGAGGTACGATATCTATATCAGTAAGATCAATTCCATGCGATATAATTAAATCTAGCGTATGATTAAAACGATGAGTGGGCCCGATGACGTTTTGCTTGACTCCAAAAGAGATAATTAGGTCAGTAAACGCAAGTCCTAATGCATAGTTTGTATTATCAACGTGAATGTTAAAGTCTCCGACAATTAGCGCTTTATCAACAGTAACCAATAGGTCTGAAAGAAAATCTGCAAATTCTTTAGGAAATCTGTATACGGCCCTGGTGGTCTATACACAGTAGCCAGAGCAAGAGATACGATAGATTTCTTTTGCATGTCTGACAGTGTAACATTAAGCATTAGTATTTCAAATGAGTTAAACCTGTATCCTGTCTTCTGAGTAACATTGAGAATATCACTATATATTGTTGCAACACCGCCACCACGACCAGTCTGACGGTGCTCATGCTTATAATAGTAGCATGGTGGAGTAGACTCATTTAGACCAATATAATCATTAGGTTTTAGCCAGGTTTCAGTCAAGCAGAGTACATCAAAACTATTATCTGTGATCATTTCATTTACAATAACTGCTTTGGGTGAGAGTGATGTAATGTTTAGGAGCCCAAACTTTAAAAAGGTTTTTGTTCATTTATTTTAATTTTTTCTGGTTTAATCACGATCAGAATTTTTCTAGGTCCTGCATTAAATTTATATTTTGACCTCCCTATTCGGGGAACAGACACAGTCTTAATAGATTGGACAACACAAGTACTTCTATCATTTAAGCGGGTAGAACACAAGTCATCAGGGCAGTTATTTGAGATTTGACTTACTAGTCACATGGAGCGCAGCGTCCTGGAGATGTTGTCCGACATGAGCTCCGCCCCGACTCTGCTGGGATGCAGACCATCAGCGCGAAAAAGCCTAGGACGCTCCCAGAAAAGATTCCAGTTATTAACAAAGAGCAGTTTCTGTTCTTTACACCATGACAATAACCATTCATTTAAAGCAAAAAGCCTACTGAACTTTTCGTGTCCTCGTCGATACGTGGGAAGCGGTCCTGACACGATGATCGTCGTCGCGGGCGATGTGCGGCGCACTGTCTCGATCAGGCTCCTGAAGTCCCTCTTCAGTGTCTCCGTCTGCCGCAGCTTGGTGTCGTTAGCCCCCGCGTGAAGCACGACCGCTCCGGGGCTCTCGTCACCCTTCAGGATCGCGGGTATCTGCGCAGAAACATCGAGAACACGAGCACCAGGGAAATAGTGAGTGTGCATTTTACCTTCAGCTAACGTAGCATGGACGTGTCGGACGATGGAGTCTCCGATGATCACGGCGTTGCGTTCTGTCTTGCGGAGGGGAGCGAAGCGGTTCGGGTGGAGATCTCGAAGACCGGAGGCGGCGGAGGGGGAGAGGTCGTCGCCTGGGGCCTGGCTCGCGTCTTCCGTGGCAGGTGCTGCACCCAGGGTCCGTGGTGATCCGGCGCCAGAGTGAAGGACATCTGGGTAGATTGCGTCCTGGTTGCACCGGGCCTGTGCAGAGAAACACACGGAGTAGAAGTGGTGGGAGAGATAGCAGCGCGCTGTATACTTACCTCGGATTTGTGAGCGTCAGCCTGGGATGATTCCAGCTCTCTCCGCTCTCTCAGCTGGGTCTGCTTTGCCACCAGTTCCCGGATCATCTTCTCCCACGGCCTCCACTCGACCGTCACTCGATGCCTCTCGAACGTTTCCTCACCTGCACTCAAAGGTAGACACACATCCGCCATTAATGCAAGTAACAGTGAGTAAAACGATGGAAATGTGTGTGAATAGAGTATTAGTGTAAACGAGATTAGCGGCAACCACGCTGGCGGTGCTAGCGGGCTATATGCTAATAGCGGACTCGGGAAGTCAAAAATAAAACTAGTGATAACAAGGCGCTCTGGTTGTTTTTGTTGTAGAATACGATAGGGATATATTCACACGTTATAGAAAAAAAAATTATGCTGTATAAAATTGATTTTAAGATAAAAAATTAGACACAAAGACTTAACTTGACAGAGCTCAAACTCAAACCACACGGCAGCAACAAACAGGAAGTGACGTTTTAGTGAAGTAGGTCCAAAAGCACATTACGTCACCCCACCCGTGATGTCTCGCCCATCCATTGGACTGATTACACATGCGATTCAGAACGTGGTTACGCTGAAGGCGTTCCCGTAGCATTTCGACACAGCATCTCGTTCCCTTCGGGGAACCATAGTTACATACGTAACCTAGAGACGCTTTCTCTGGCATTTATTCAAACATATGTTTCTAGGTTCTATATGTAGGTTCAATATGCAATTTAAACGTATATGTAAACATAGGTTCTATATGTAATATTGACAGCTAGGGACATGCAACAGCAATGAGCACTATTGACTGTGGCAATGAGTCAGAGTCTTACACTGTAAGTTGACAAGGCATTTCAGGTTGTGTAGAATCTGTAATCTCTGACCCAGTTAGTTTGATGGCTTCTATGGCTGCAGTACGCTGTGTTTTCCATCAACTGCCAACCCAGTGTGTTGAAGTCTTATTGGGTAAACTGGCAGTGGGCGGAATCACACAGACCTAAACAGAAACAAAGTAAAGTTATTCAAAGTAGAATAACTGGCTGTAGCATTGTTTTCAGAGAAACAAGTATGTGAACTTAGAATATTTCCTAAATATCTGCAAACATATTATGGTATTTTATGCATTAGCACATGTAATTATTTACTAAACAAAAACTGCACCCAAGTGGGAGGGGATAATGATGACTATGGGGGCAGGAAGGAGGGTCAGGACCCCTGATAGGGAGAGTCTACAGGGAGCTGGCAGAGAGAGAACCCACAGAAAACCCGACGGAGGAAGGAGCTAAATCTGGGTTAAACCAGGGGGACAACTGACAAAGGTGGAGCCCCCATGCAGAGCAGAGAAACCAAAGACGCAGGGTGATGGCGATGGTTTAGGGCCAAGGTGAAGCCAAATGGCTTGGGGGACCATGCCACAGCCCAGAGACTCGGAAGACTGTGGTGGAACAAGAGCGAGGGAGGACAATGGTTGAGCCGGAGGGATGGAGGGCTGTGGTGACGCCTAACCAATGCAGAGCCTGAGGGATGAAGAATCACAGCGGACCCTGAGGGAGTAGAGAGGAGTATGTAGTCAGATGAAGCTCGATGTGTTTAACAGGCTGAGGTGGAATCACTGCCCTGTTGAATAAAAAGCAGCATATGCTGGTTAGGTATATTTTAAAGCATGACAGCTTGGTTAGAGCTTGTTTAAGCTTATCCTTAGTTGGTCATGAGCTGGTTTAAGCTGGTCCTGAGCTGGTTATAAGCTGGTCTGAGCAGAGCAGTTTTTAGGCCAGCTGACCAGCACATGACCAGCTTAAACCAGCTACCATGCTTCAAAGCATGCCTAACCAGCATATCCTGCTTTTTTAAACAGTGTGGCTTAGAGGCCTGAGGTAGAGCAGAGGTATCTGAGCACCAATACAAAGCTAAGGACCAGGAAGCTTGAGGCGGAGCCATGAAGCTAGATGGAGCCAGCGGAAGGGGAGGAACTGAGGAGCTGTATGGAACCAGCGATGGTGACCTGGATGATCCTGGATCATCCTGGATGACCAAAAACAAAGAAGATAATCCAAAGCACGATAAACGTAAAAACAATACCGCATAAAGAACTGAACAAACTGAGGGCATATACTAAGGCTGATGAGGACTAAACAAGACACAGGTGTACAACATAATCAGTTACTAAGGAGCTAGTGACTAGAACAAAGGAAACAGGAATTAATGCTGCATTCCAGACAAGTTGAAATTCAGATTTTTTCCTACCTCCTACTAGGAAACAACATATAGGGCCAGTTTTACTAAACAGGGCAAATTAACGCGATTTAGTGCAATTCCACAAAAGTGCCGATGGGCATAGAAATTTCTGTGGTTGATTTATTAACAATGTGCAACTTAAAGAACACAGACACTACATCTCATTTACATATCGACCAACACAATATACCAAGCGCAGCGCAAATTAGCATAGTCACAAATAAAGAATAAAGAAATAAAGAAGCCACAGTACATTGAAATGAATCGGAGGCCAAACAATTAAGGGCTGCAAGAAGTTTTGATAGAGCTGGTATTGCGTGACTCCTCGTTGAGGGTTCCAAGTCGTCTTTTATTTCCTGAAGCAAATTAAAAATAACATGGCTTGGCAAACGACATGTCCGGATAATGTTCTTCTGGCATTCAAAATAAATTAATATGTGTGGAAAAAATCCCCTCCCTTCTACCACAGGCTCTCTGTTCTCTTTGGTGTCTCCTCCTATAACAACAATTGCAGCCATTTCAAGTGCAAAATAGTTTGACATGCTTTTTTTAGGCGGTAAATAATAGCGCAAATACCAGTAATTTGACTAGCGTTAGTAAATTGCGTTGCGCAATTAATTTGAATACTCTCCTCCCATAAATTTTGCATCTGAAAGGGAAACTCCTACAAATGCATATTCAATAAGATCAGGCGGAAATAAAACTCTGTCCACACTTTTTCAGCACTAATTCGTGACTGCATGTCTTTAGTAAATCCTGACAGAACTATTTTAACACCAAAAGACGGTTTGCACTGGCGCAAACTGTTAGTAAAACTCGCCAACCTGGATCCCCAACCTGTGAACTTGGGACAGATCGATCAACCCAGACATCAGCGAGACGCGTCATTTGACATCACAACGAACATAATGTGGAGCTACCTTATGTTCAACCCAAATTTGGTATTCTAACATCCAAACCGTCTACACAGCTGCCCAGAGCCCAGGCATATCAATTTGCATTTCAAACAACTTTGCTTTTCTAGCCCTTAGAAACACATGAATCACAAGTAACTGATCTGGCTCAACAGGGACCCGGTCCGCAATGGCCCGTCAGCCACGCAAACAACACAATCAGTGTTCTAAAAGCAACCCAGACTTCAGAGCGTTTTTTTTTTTCAATCCGTCTCATAAAGCCGCAGAGAGTGAACGAAGGCTTTTAGCTCTTAGAAAAAAATGTCCAACATCAATACGTCCAGCTAACATAAGGCCAAGTGTCAGCAAAATTTGTGTTGTGTGTCATGAATCATTCATGGTGTCCCATGAGGTCAGAAAGGTTAAGGTTGTGGCCTTCTGTCAGGTGACATGTCAGGTTGTGTGCTTTCAGACAGGTTGCTGAGTAAGCTGTCAGTAACTCCTAAATTATCGCTCTTACACTTTCTTGCGTGCTTTCCATGTGAATGATGGATTTACTTTAGGGGAAAACCGGGGTGACTGTAACAGAGGACAGTTGCAAGATGGACGACACTTTTTCTGAAAAAAGAAATGTTGCAATGTATAAAACATTTTTGGATGTTTAGTACTGTAATTTTACTTTCTAAAATTAAGATACTTTCAGATTTAAACGATAAAGTCTGGAGCAAATGATGTAATTAAAATGAAAATAATTTTATTGAATTTTAGCTTTAAAATACATAATGGACATGATTTCATCTAGTTGAAGACTTGTTCATTCATCAATACATTTAAGTAAAAATGATTTACCGTATTGGCCCGAATATAAGATGACCCTGATTATGAGATGACCCCCCTTTTTCCAGATGTACCTTTTGGAAAAAGGCTTTTAAAAAACCAAATCTTGTTTTTTCTCAGTAAAACACATTTTGTCTTCAGTTATTTTCATATTGCATATTTTTCCTATTTTAATTTTTGTTTTGAAAGTATGGTAAAAACTGGTAAAATGTACCAACAATCACATTTAAAAAATATACACTTTTTGATATACCATAAAAAAAAAAAAACAGGTAGCCCATCTGAATTAGGACATTTAGGCTATCCATCTAATAGTAGCCTACCAAAATCTTATTAACAGTAGAAGTGAAATCTTACTGTAGTCTTCAAATCTGGGTACTGTCTTACGTTTTAAAATCACAAAGGTCCCATCAGGCTAACGTGACAGTCACGACTCATGCAGCTGTAAGGTTTTCTTTCTCTTTTGTTTTTACTTATCTTTACAACACGCATTACATTACGTATTTCATGGCACACTCGTTTTATTTGGCGCCACCTATTGTTGTGGGTGTATTATTGACATGTCAAAGTCTAGACCCTGAATATAAGACGACCGCGTTTTTTCAGATGTATTTCCAAGAAAAAAACTTTCTTATATTCGGGTCAATACGGTACTATATTTTACATAATTATGATGTAGGTGATGCACCTTTTAGAAGGCAAACTAAAATAAAATGCTTTTAAATTGATAAACTTTATGAAAACATGTTTAATTATTATTTTATGTAATAAACAACTATAATATTTTGTTATATATTAAGCATGTATAGTAGTTAAACGGGGTATTGCAAACAAAGTTGTATGTTCAATTATTAAATAATTGAAATGGTACAGTTTGTTTCTTTTTTTCTGTAACACTTTATTTTACAGTGCCATTTTTGCAGTGGTGTAATGTAACAAAGTAATAATACTTCGTTACAGTATTTAAGTATTTTTTGGGAGTATCTGTACTTTACTTGAGTTTTATATTTCAGCCAACATTTACTTTTACTCCACTACATTTTCTAATTAAAATGTATACTTTTACTCCGATACATTTCCCCGAAGCATATTCGTTACTTACTACAAAATAGTCAGAAGAACACGGACTGCAGGAAAGCAGGTTTGACGAATCAGTGGTCTGGCGTTTGCAAGTTAGACTCCTAAAAAACACCTTTGCTCATGTGCAAACAAGTGGGCGCACAACTGCGGATGATTTTATTTTTCACTCAAGTCGAGTATGGGGTTCTTCGATATACAGTATATCTTCTTCGATAATATGGTAAGTGTTGTTGTAATGATGTACGATCTGACATTACCAAGTATATCACCAAATCACACAAACAGAGACAGTGTGCAGTCTATTAAAACTCAAAATTTAAGGCATTCTAAATTGTAGACGGCAAAAATGCTTCTGTATACTTTTTATACTTGTATAATTTAATGTAGTTAACCATATATATTACACAAAGAGTACCGTTTTTTTCTGCAGATATCAGCATGATAACTAATTTAATAATCCTTTTATACAAGTTCAGTACATTTTAGACATAATACTGCTTGTTTTAGCTCAATTTTGCCTACGAAAATAGTTCCAAACAAAGATCACAGCACTGTTTTGCGTCTCTGAGCAACATGAGGGCGTTTCGTTCCTGAATGAATCAGCTTTTTGAACGAATCGGTTGAATAAATGATTCAGTGATTCACTCATTAACAGAGTTAAATGCTTTGTTCCTGAATGAACTTCTCAGAGTGTCCATCAGTCGAACCCTACAAAAACTTTCATTTCAAAGTTCATTTTGAAGTGTTTTTTTTTTTTTTTTTTTGGTTCGGATCAACCATGATTATTCTTCCTTTGTAGTCCCCTATGCAGGCATTGTGTATGCCATTTAAAATGCACTATTAATCTAATCTGTGTTGTGGCTGTTTTTGATTTAATTGACTTTGTGTATATTCTTTTTTTTGTCCCTTTCTAGTCTATTTTTGTCCTTGTTTGCAGTAAACCCAGGGGTATTTGACTGAGTATGTCATTAGTGTATATTATCAGCACAGGATTATGTTCCTACATGACTTAATCTTATCAGAGACCATAAATGTGCCTCCACTGACATTTATTTTGACAGAAATATGTGACTTGCCCTTTAACAATGAGCGATGTTTAGGCTGATAGCTGTGCCAAGGACATAGTGCTATACGCTTAAAAACTAGGCTCTGTGGACAGAGGACGTTTTATCCAACCTTTGGTGCATAATATTACCTTCACACATGCATATTAAGATGACTTTTTTGGCCTTAAATGAAGTGGTGGAACAGACTCCTGTGGGGGGCCACTGTTTGGCACAAATAAATGTGTAATTTTCTTAATGAATAATTTATAGAATAGTTCTTAAGCATTCTAATGAATCTCAAGTTTAGGTGTAATTCTGTATTATCATTGATTATCAAGAATGATATCACATAGTATGACTTTATGCTGTACTAATTTTTATTGTGTGTTTATATTGTCTTTTATGCTGATTTTGATAAAGCCTCGTATAGACACTGTGTTCAAGGACATAGTTATAATACGCTATTCATGGAGATATTAAATGTTAAGAACAGCAGTCTAAGTTTAAAGAATAAAAAAATAAAAGCATATATCCAATACAAATATACTCATTACATTAATAATCAGATTCAAATTCTTACAATCAATATGCTTTTGTGACCTGAAACTGTAATTTGATCTCAGATTTACATCAGCATTTGTCTCCTGTTTTTTTATTAAAGATTCAGTTGCATGTCTTTTCACATAATTCCGTTAAAATATAGCAGAAAAAATATTCACATTTTGACTTATTTACTAATTAAATCTGGATACATAATGTATTAAGCTTTCTAAATGTTATTATGCAGTCAAAACAAAAGAATTAAATTGAATTTGTCTTTCCAAGCAGTGAAAACAAAATTAATGTTTCACCATATGGACCACAACTAAATTTGCAAAAGTAACATTCTCAGCTAGCAATGGCCCATTAATTATAGTTTATCTTTATTTTCATTTGTTTTTGTATATGTATGTAATATATGTTCCTATGTATAATATGGGCAAGTATTGTTTAAGCTGTTTATTCCTGGCAAATAGAGCTTATGGTAAATAAACTTTTATCCAGCAGTCTTAAAGCCAGTCTTAATTTATGCATCATCTCTTCTGCATCATGTCACAGAGAATGTGTTTGTTTTGGCAGGTGAATCAGGATTAGTTTTTGGTTTTATTATGTTCACTGGAGTTAGACTGCTGAGTGAGGCAGGCAACATTAATTCTGTTCTCAAAATGCTATGCACATTTTTTTTTAATTCTTGAAGAGTTCAATTTATCAAGGGTTGCAGTGGTCTGAAGTATTGTATTCCATCTCTCGTTTGAATACCAAATGAAAAATGAATTCTCTCTCTTTCTGTCTCTCTCTTGCTCTATTGTTTATCACCATTGTATAAGCACTGTGAGAGAATTAAATAGTGCAGTAATTGCAGTACCACATGCCATTTTTTCATAACAATATTAAATGAGAATACATTTGACTCAAATAGGGGTTCAGGCTTGCACAAGACATGTGTGCATATTTTAAAAAGCCCATTATTCATTCTCTTAGTGAATTGTATGTGTTTGTGTATCCATCCCTAACTGATTAGGATCCTACAATGCAAACCATTTGTTTATGTCTTCCAGCAGTGCTGGGTAGATTACTTGTGAAAGGTAATGAGTCACTCATTATAAATGACACAGCTACAATTCTAAGATACTTTTAGATACTTTGATACATTTTAGGTGATCTGGTATTATTACTTTTAATCTCTCTTTGATCATTTATTTGATGTAATGCACAAGAAGATTTCTGCAATATGTTAAAAAAAAAAAAAATTGGAAAGAGAAATCCTGGAAGGAATAGTTCACCAAAAGAATTTTCCTGAAATTATCTCAGGCCATTCAATTTATATAGATGAGTTTGTTTGTTCATCGGAACAGTTTTGGAGAAGTTTAGCATTACATCACTTGATCACCATGGATCCTCTGCAGTGAATGGGGTGCTCAGATGTCGAGTCCAAACAGTGAATCACCCAAAATCACAATAATCCAGTTGATCAATTAATGTCTTGTGAAGAGAAAAGGTATGTGTTTGTAAAACTTGAAACAACTGCTTCTGACCAAAATCTATTCTTCTATAATTATAGTTGCATAATTTACAATAACATTTCCTCTAGTGATAAAATAATTCCCTGTTGTCATTCAATCGGAAAAGCCATGAGAATGTTTGTTAGAAACGTTTTGGACCTTTGGCATCGCCTCTCATTTGGGCTGAGACGACTGTTCAGAATGAGGACCAGGCTCGTTTCCTGCAAATGGGGCTGGGTTCCAGGGCCTCTGATAGATTAGTGTTCCTGGGGGGCGCTACTTGGCTGCGCCTGGCGGCCTTACGGTGTGAGGTGAGGAATTCCCCGCCAGGGACAAAATCGCGGGCTCCTCATTCATGGCACTTTAAGCCAGTGAGCTGCCCAGGAACTTGTAACCTTTGAAGCCTACCCCATGCTCGGAGGCGTCGCCCTGCATCAGAGCGGTGGCCCGACCTTTCTGGAGATGATGCTTGGGCGTTGTCACCTCTGGGCAGCCAGAATGAAGGATCAGATCAATATCTGGCGGTCACGCTTCCCAAGGCCTCCGAAAGGTTGGGCTCGAGTGGAAGCTTCCCAGACCGAAACTAAAGGCTGGACGATTGGTATCTCGGGAGGTTCGCTCTGGTGTCTCAGGGCCCCACCGGGTTTTCTTTTCCGGATGTGCACGAGAGCTCACTTGGTCGTGGATGGCCCCTTTCAATGCAGAAATGCTCCGGGGGCGCGTCCTCCCTCAACAATCGAAGTGGGGCCAGCGCAGGATAACTGGAAATCTAACGGTGGAGCGGCTGTGCGATGCAAATTGTGTCCAAATACCATTTTTTTTTTTTTTTTGGGGGCCACTGGCAGGGCAAGCAATGTGTCCCCTCCCCGGCTGTAGGTGCTGTCGGACTGATCAGCAGTGCTTATGCTGCCTGGAGAGAAGCTGCCTCAGCTTTACACGCCCATGGTCGTTATTGCGGGTTAATCACGCCAGGCACTGAAGGACCTGCACGAGGGTGGTCACGACCCGGAAGTTCTCAAGGAACTCCGCACCACGACGGACCTTGCGCTACGAGTGACGAAGGTTACGGCGCGGTCTCTGGTGTCGTGCGATGTCCACTATGGGGGTCCAGGAGCACTATCTCTGGCTGTGTCTGGCTGACATGCGTGAGACGGACAAGATTCTTGAACGCCCCCGTGTCTCAGACCGGCCTGTTCGGCGACACGGTGGAGAACTTCACCCAGCAGTTCTCCGCCGCACAGAAGCAGATGCCCAGGCCAGGTCCCTGCGTTCCTCTTGGTGGTTCCGTTAGTGGCACTTGTATGGTATCTGGGAGCCTGGCTAACACTCCCGAGTCCGTCTCGCTGGCTCCTTCAGACCATCAGACTCAGCTATTCAGTTCGCCCCCCGGCGTCCTCAAATTAAGGGGGTTCCATTCACTTTCATGTTTACGGATGCGGATGACACGGTCTCATGTGCAGAGATCACTGTCCTTATTGGGGGGTCGGTCCCTCCAGCCTAATTCATGTTCCAAGAAAGGCAGGGGTTATGCACCAATCTTGGATCTGCGTGTCTTGAATCGGGCCCTTCACCTGTTACCGTTCAAGATGTTGACGCAGGAGCGCATCTTCGTGTGCATCCGTCCCCGAGATTGGTTTGTAGCGATCGAACCTGAAGGATGCGTACTTTCATGTTTCGATCCTTCCGCACCACTGACCATTGCTGTGGTTAGCGTCCGAAGGACGAGCATAACAGTAGGAGGTCCTGCCGTCTGGGCTGTCCCTGTCGCCCCGTGTCTTCACGAAAGTTACGGAGGCAGCCCTTGTTCCCCTGAGAGAGCAGGGCATTCGCATTCTCAACTACCTCGATGAATGGCTCATACTAGCTCAGTCTCAGGATCAGTTGTGCGACCACAGGGACTTGGTGCTTTCACACCTCAGCCGGTTGGGCCTTCGGGTCAACTGGGAAGAGAGCAAACTCTCCCCGACGCAGAGGATCCCTTTTCTCGGTATAGAGTTTGGATTTCGGTCGAACAGACAGCATGCCTCACACAGGAACGTGCTCAGTCGGTGTTAAACTGCTTGAATACATTCAAGAGCAGGACCGGCGTGCCCTGAACAGTTCAAGAGGCTCTGGGAATATGGTAGCTGCCAGCGCAGTCAACGCGCTGGGATGCTTCATGAGACCACTTCAACACTGGCTCCATGGCCGAGTCGAGGGGGCGTTGCAAATGAGGCACTCACTGGGTCCAAAGCGACACTGACTGCCTTCCAACCTTCACTCCGTGGTAGACTTGTGTTTATCGGGCAGGAGTGCCCCTTGAACAGGTATCCAGGCATGCTGTGGTTTACAAGGATGACATGGTCCAGGGATCAAGGCTCACGTACAGCCCACCCTCGAGCGATCCTATGAGAAGATCTAATGATCAAGATGGGCACCCTGTGGCCACCCGGTACAGACCTCAAGAAAACTTCATGTTGTTTTTCCTTGGGTTTTTCCCCATGGCCTGGGGGATGCGGAGGTTCTAGGTGGCCTACCCCAAGGGGTAGTTGACACCATCACTTCGGCGAGAGCACAGTCTACGAGACACGCTTACGTTTTGAAGTGGAACCTGTTCGTTGATTGGTGTTCTTCTCGCCGAGAAGACCCTTGGAGATGCCCGATCAGAGTTGTGCTGTCCTTTTGCCGCAGGGGTGGAGGAGGCCGTCTCCCTCCACGTAAAGTCAATGTCGCTGTGTTGGAGTGCGCAACCACGACCGTGGAAGGGAGTCATTTGGACAGCAGTATATGGATCATCAGGGTTCCTTAGGGGATAACTCATCCTCGGCCCCTTATTACCTCTGGGACCGGCTATAGGCTAAAAAGCCTACAGCAGGGCCCATTGGGCCTTTGCAGTCAGTTAAGCTGAGTTCTATTAATGAAAACTAAATGGAAAATGATGGCATGGCTCCCATCAAGAAGGTAGGGGATGCACACATTTCGTCGACGAATCATGCTAGAGTCAGGACGGCTAACTCCAGTACTCTGAGGCCCAGGATGGATATGTGTCAAGTTCCCCACTACCTCCCTTCGGTATCAGGTGAGCTATTAAGCGTAACCTGGAGGAGGCAGACCGCCTAGCTTTGCTTTGTCCCGCCTGAACCTTGAGATGGTACGTAGACCAGACACAAAGCTTCAGGACCACAGATCAGCTCTTTGTCTGTAATGGAGGCCTGCAGAAGGGGAATGCCATCTACAAGCAGAGGATGGCCCACTGGATAGAGGATGCCATCACCCTGGCTTATCAGGAACAGGGTATGCCCTGCCCGATTAGAAGTCACTTAATAGACGTGTTGCACCTCCTGGGTGTCTGGCTCCATTGGGCTCGGAAGTGTTTGTAGATTCTGGGGGGGTGTCCCCAACACGTCGCTAATTCTATAGCCGGGTGGAGGGTATCTCCTGGTTTCAACTCAATCGAGTAGAGGCACTGAGAGCCCTGGTTAGTGTCGGCTTGCCTAAACCCGCTCAGGAGAGTGTTACGTAGACCTGTCGCGTCTCCATTTCATCAGGCAGCCAGACGTGGCAGAGTGTCCGGAGCCAGGCCCGCTCTCCATTAATCCGTGAGAACCTGTTGAGGGCTGGGTTCCATATGTAGAAACCTAAGAAACTGTAGAAACAGTATAGCCTCAGAGCCCGTGTTTCCACGGCAGACTTCCTGTTATTTTCCAAGAGGGTTACAATCACCTCCAACCTTCCATATGCACCTAAGGAATGTTCATACGTGTATTGCTTCCGAAACCTCCTTCGAGAAGGATGGGGCTTATGCAACGTTCCTGTTCCAAGTGGAACGGGTACGTTTCCCAGTGTTATCCAATCTCACTAAGTGGATAGTGCTACGACAACAGTGACTGGTCTTCTTGTTGCAAGTCTAGGTTACTGTATGCAACCCTCGTTCTGAAGGACCGGCACGGAGATGTCAAGTCCCGTCACCACAGCTGCTGTCACCTAACGCGAGCGGCCAGGTCACCGGCACGGCTCCTCAGCGAAAACCTGGTATGTGTTGCACCTGCTGC
Source organism: Sinocyclocheilus anophthalmus (assembly GCA_018155175.1). NCBI lineage: Eukaryota > Metazoa > Chordata > Actinopteri > Cypriniformes > Cyprinidae > Sinocyclocheilus > Sinocyclocheilus anophthalmus. Next base: position 551,649 of record JADLZN010005009.1, read on the forward strand.
CTAATTATACTCGCGCTGCGATCGGCAGCAACTGGATGCAATCATCACATGCCACCCCTGGTGAATGGCTAGTTTAGTTTACACTCGAAGTAGATTGGTCTCTCTAAGCGAGAGCACGTTCGTCGGTGTTACCCGACGGAAGTCTCAGTTCCATCCTTCAGGTGTTTCATCGTGAACATCTTGATGGATTTGTTTATCACAAACATGCAGCTTTTCGCTTCACAAAATGTGGAGTACCTGTATTGTGAGTTTTTGGACTTTCATTGGGCACCCATTCACTGCAGGGGAACTATTGGTGAGCAAGTGATGTAATGCTACATTTCTTTAAATAACAAACTTATCTAGATGTTGGATGGACTGAGAGTGCGTACATTTTCAGCAAATTTTCATTTTTGGGTAAACTATTCCTTTAAACTGAATCAAGACAGAGATAAAGTGCTTTCCATATTTTGATGAAAGTGCATTAAGTACCACTCATTTCATTGCATGTTAAATAAACTGCAAATTACTTGTAGTTCGTTACTACTCAACACTGTCATGACAAACATGCTTGTGTTTTTAATCAGTCTTACTATTTTTATAATAAAAGCTCTGTTCTGTTTTGTAACATACTTAGTCATTGCTATTTGCATTTGGTGTCTCTCTCTCTTTATGACCTTGTTTTCAGTCTGATTTAACATATACAGAGGTGCTGAACTCTGCATGGGGCTTTAGATCAAAAGTGTTAATGCATGAAGTCCAGTCATATAACAGACCTATGAACCGATAACATAAACATTATGCATGAACTCTGGTATTCACTTATCAACATGTTTTAGTTCTGTCAAAAAAGCTCCTCTAACAGGCATAATTTTCTTCTGCATTTTAAGGTGAGGCTTTACTGTTGATATTTTTAGCATAATATTTTATTAGGTGCACATATAATAAGCTCGTATTTCACATGATAACCCATTGCTTAATATATTAGTGCTGCTGGACACTACTTCCTATTGTAAATGCAAATATATGATATTGTACCAGTGCATTTTAATTCATCCATTATACATCAAATCACTTTATTTATTTTTCCTGTGTGTTTTTCCATCTGCACATATATTCTTTGTTTTTCTGCCCAGATTGGCATATGAAACCCAGGCACAGCCCAGATGCTTCACAAAGGTTTGATGACTACAAACTCAATGACAGTGTGTTCCTGGTCCAACCAACCAATCAATATGTGTAGATCAGTGTAGGCTGTGAGACCAGCAGCAAGTTGTGGGTCTTAATAGAAGGACAAGCTAGAGTCTACAGCTACTCTGAAATGTCTCTCAGTTTCCCCTAAATTATTTCATGCTGGTAGAAGGGATTGGATCCAGATGTGGTACTGAATGAAAGCGTCAAAGCCTTAAATTTGATGCAGGTAGCTACTGGTAACTCGTAGAGGTAAAATCAAAAGGGGTTTTATGTGCGAACCAGGATTTGACATAATTAGATTTTTTTTTCCTTTAACTTATTTTTTTTTTTTCAGGATGCAAAATTGTAATTTACACTGAATTAAAAAAATAGAATGAACTCTTTCCTTGCCAGCTTTTTTTAAGTTACCAGCCACCACCAGCATTTTTAAAAAATCATTTTCACAAGAATGTTATGGCACCCAGAATATTTTGATATATGAATATCTGCATATGCAATATGTCAAAAGATAAAACCGTCTCTAAAAATCAGAGTCTCTGCTTTTAAACAAACAAACAAACAAAAAAGATTCTAGCTTCATGCATTCTTTTTATCACACGTGAATGGTGCTGCTTTTCATAAGCAACTATTGTAAACCAACAAGCTGAGAAATTGGATTGAAATGTCTGCTGTAATTGTAGCTATAAGCAAAACAGCAACCGTGACCCCTCCCAACTATGATTTATTTTAGTTAAGTGATGTTCTTACCCGATATTGTCTCCGAATGATAAACTGATTGTTTATTCTGGAAATACATCAAAAACAACCGCTGGTCGGCTTAATATTCAGGGTTCTAGCCTTTGACATGTCAATAATAACAACCCACAACCATACAGGTGCGACCAAAAATGCATAAAACGAGTGTGCCATGAAATAAGTAAAAACAAAAGAGAAAGAAAACCTTACAGCTGCAGGATCGTTGACATATACGTTAGCCCGAGGAACAAACTCCCTTTGGTGATTTTAAAACGTAAGACAGTACCCAGATTTTAAGACTACAGTAAGATTTAACTTCCTAACTTCTACTGTTAATAAGATTTTGGTAGGCTACTATTAGATGGATAGCCTAAATGTCCTAATTCAGATGGGCTACCTGTTTTTTTTTTTTAATGGTATATCAAAAATTGTATATTTTTTAAATGTGATTGATTTTACCATACTTTCGAAACAAAAATTAAAATAGGAAAAATATGCAACATGAAAATAAGTGAAGACAAAATGTGTTTTACTGAGAAAAAACAAGATTTGTTTTTTAAAAAGCCTTTTTCAAGGTACATCTGAAAGGGGGGGGGGGGGGGTGGTTGTCTTATATATCCGGCCACTTACGGTACTTTAGATGTTTATTATTTTTATTCAAATAAAGTTTTGGCTGGAGCAAAGGGGTTCATCAGACCAGTGGGTTTAACCAGACAATTTTGTGTGAAAAAATTGTGGAGAAATTTTGTGAAGAAATTACAAAAGAGATAGTAACTTCTATAAAATACATGAGGTGAGAAACAAAACAAAGATCAGAAAGAGAAAATGTGGTTTGGTCACAGTGAGATATGTGTGTATACCGAGAAGAGGAGCAGACCACGCACTGAACCCTGAGGCACCCCGGTGGTTAGCTGATGTGATTCAGACAATCTTACAAGAAACCTTGGCTGTACTCATGAGGCAGAACTCAAGGTAGCTCTAGTCCTCCTCCTACCCTACAGACCTGAAGTTGTCCATTTCTGATAGTTTGATAGTTTACTTAATTTTACTTTAATTTGCTTAAATTAAATTAGTCAGAACCTTCTTAAAATAGCTTGTGCATCTTTTTTAATTTCCATACATTTCTTTCGTCTTTTGATACACATAATCTCATTTCCACTTTTGGAAGCCAAATATCTATCATTTGCCAAGCACTAAGTGAAAGCTTACTGCTGTTGTTGTTCACTGTGTCACAGTCACAGTGATTCAGTGGTTGTCTTATCAGTTCTTTGTTCCCAAGAGAATAATGTGAGTAATGTAACATTTAAATAGGCATAACTCAAATTACTTCCTAATTGTAACTGATCTGCTGGTCAGTCATAAGCTATTGATCGGCCCCTGCCACCATTATCCTGTCTTGAGCAATAGTAATTTGTGCTCAGATTTGCAGATCAGCCAAGCAGGGCAAACATGTTCTAATTTGTTAGGCCAATCTCATGGCACTCAGCATCCCTTTGGTATTCTAGGCGGATAAATAGAAAGACCAGGGTGATAGATTTAATGCCATGGTGTTGATGATTAGTCATTACACTGCTGGTTAGAAGGGGTAAGTATTTAAGGGTCCTGTCAAAGTAGCATTTCACACTCTGCATACCCACATTTTTAGTATATTTGTCAAGCAGACTATTACATCTAAATTTCCAGGCCAAGTACCACCTTTAATCAAATCAGAACTAAAATTTAATTTGTAGCTGTCCCATCATGCTTTTCCAGTAAGAGTTTTGTTCACAAAATTCAGAGGTGTACACAGGACCACCTGACTATTTGAGATGGAGCACAGTTTAAGAAGTGCTATGATAGGAGTTTCTGATAAAGCTTTAAATTTCTTTCCACTGTGAAAGTGGATTCTCATCCATTGGGATGCATGACCCTAACAAGAACTGAATATAGCAGTAACATTCACAATAATGCCACACTTGGCTGCCCCTGAAAGCACAGAGCATCACTTCTCATCACCCCAATGTCACGTGTCCACAAAGCCACTCAATGGATTTAGTTGTAAGACCAAGTTTTAGATGAATGATGCAGTGAGAAAATATATTTAATTGTTGTTTATACCAGAAACAGGCACTAAGGAACATAAATGTGCAATTAGGAAGTAAACCCACAAATACAGTGTACTTTACTTTTTTAGCATTAGTGATATAGATGTATTTTGATGTATGTGTGTGTGCATTATATTGTTCAAAGCTTACAGTAAAGACATTTTTAATACTACAAAATATTTCAATTTCTTAGAAATTCTTTTAAAGAACTCTTTTGAACTTTTTTTATTCATCTTTTTTTTTGGACAAAACATAAAGCAGCAACTATTTTCAGCTTTGATAATCTAAATCATTCTGATATGCTAATTTGGAATTTAAGAAACATTTCTTAAGGATCATGTGGCACTGAAGACTGGAGTAATGTCTGCTGAAAATTCAGTTCACAGGAATACATTGTAAATTATATTACAGATATTTTAAATTGTAATATTTCACAATGTTACATTTTTTTTTTATATATTTTTTTATCAAATAATTACCTTTCCTTGGTAATTATTGCCTTGGTAAGCCAAAAAAAATAAAATCTTTCAAAAACATTAAAAGCCATTGCATATATAATCATTCAAATAATAATGCAATGTTATAATTTTTGTGCCAGTAGTGTTTTTACAAGTTCACTAGTTAATGACATACAGTGTACATTCATATTTGTACGTTTCTTGTAATATGTGGAGTTTTGTGAAACAATATCTATTGTGAAAAGCTCTACACAAGTTAAACTGACTTGATTACACATGCCTAATCAGGATCAATAGATCTAGTATTGCCACTACAGTAAAAAGCTGTAGCATTTTTTGGTTAAAACAGACTGAAAGTTTGCAGTGCATGATTTAACTGAACCTCTGATGCTAAATTGCCAATTCCCTCTTCTCTCTTTTAGCCGTTGAAGCTGCATTGCGAGGTTTGCAGTATAGTGTCCAGCTCTGGCCAGATGCTGGGGCGTGAGGCAGGAGCTGAGATTGACCAGTCCTCCTGCATCTGGAGAATGAACAACGCACCCACCCGTGGCTTTGAGAGGGACGTGGGCCGCAGGACAGATCTGAGAGTGGTGTCTCACACTAGTGTTCCTCTGCTAATTCAAAAACCCCAGCACTTCTTTGGTCAGGGGAATGAGACAGTCTATGTGGTGTGGGGACCCTTGCGCAACATGAGGCAGGATGGCAAGGGCATTGTGTACAATATGTTGCGGCAAGCGGTGGAAAACTACCCACATGCACGCATCTACGTCACCACAGAGGACCGCATGAATTACTGCGACACTGTTTTCAAGAAGGAAACGGGCAAAGACAGGTGAGAGTGCTGTAGCCACCGTCACCGTCACTGTTTAGATTTAATGGGGGGAGTCAAAAATGTCAGGATGACACATTATTATAATGTAATAAAGAAAAAAATTGTATAGTCATAATTAGTATAGTCAATTTTTTCTTTTTAAATTGATTGGCGGTGGAGCGAATGTTAATGAGTGAAAATTGTGCCACACACTGGTCTTGAGTCCCACGGAGGAGCTCCGGAAGGATGCTCTGTTCCAGAATCAAATCACTGAGGGTACTTCGTTGGGGTGATTTAGCCTTCATGCACAGCTATTTTTGAAATATCATATTTTGTCCGGTCCATTGTTATGATTATCACTATGTCAGTCATTGAGATTTCAAGAGAGAATCCCCCCATTTATATGCAGATGTCCTCTTAGCAGCATGACAAACAAAACTTTTATTCAAATTCTGAATCAAATTAAGAATCAAAGTCACTCATTTCAGTTCATTGCAATTCGATAATAATCAATGAACCTCTTTACGCTGCACAATAAATCTTATTTACATCGAGTCTACACTTTTTCATAATGAGTAGAGATGTAACGATATTATCAATACCGTGATATCGCAATAGAAAAACGATATTATCGTGATCACATGATGATATGAAATGATAGGTCTTCCGGGCAAAATGTATAGTTTTTAAAATATATTTGTTTTGTGCCATTATGCTTTGGCACAGTATCTGTCAAACTAACTAAAACCGAAAGCACAATATGGCTTAATCCCGTCATCAAGTCTGTTTTTGCTGCATGTTTTAAAGCAAAGTGCACACATTTTTCAGGTGATCAGCTTGTGATCCGGTGGTTTCTGCACCTCAGAATGGCTCCGTTCACTGTGAATGATTGCCGTGAACTCGTTTATTGCATGTGCTGTGAGTGCGAGCGTTTGGGAATGCAACAGCCACCAGTTATGCTTTATTTTCGCGGCAGATGATTACAGTTTTTCACTAGATTTGTAGTGAGATGTGTTTTTGTTTTTGTAAGCCTGTTTTCACTGAAACTGGAGTTTTCCTTCAAAATAAAAGCTTTACTGTCGTGTCCGTCAAAATATAAGCTTAAAAGTGATAGGAATTGCTGACATCTATCGTTTAAATGCCGTCCATTCACAATATCTGGGTAATATCAAGTGTAGAGATTAGGAAAGAAGTATTGTAATTTCCCTACTGTCATACTTAGAAGGGAGAGGTTATTATGTGAGTATAGGAGATCATAAGTCTAAGTGGACGTCCCTCAACGCTCTTGAGTCCCTCAAGGCTCAATTCTTGCACCGCTCTTGTTTAGCCTGTATATGCTCCCACTAAGTCAAATAATGAGAAAGAACCAAATTGCCTATCACAGCTATGCAGATGATACCCAGATTTACCTAGCCTTAACTCCAAATGACTACAGCCCCATTGACTTCCTCTGCCAATGCATTGATGAAATTAACTGTTGGATGTGCGAGAACTTTCTTCAGGTAAACAAAGAAAAAACCGAAGTCATTGCAGTTGGAAACAAAGATGAAGTTCTCAAGGTGAATGCATACCATGACTCTAGGGGTCTAACAACTAAAAAGCAAGTCAGGAATCTTGGTGTGATTCAGGAGACAGACCTTATTTTCAGTAGTCATGTCAAAGCAATAACCAAATCAGCATATTATCATCTCAAAAACATTGCAAAAATTAGATGTTTTGTTTCCAGTCAAGACCTGGAGAAACTTGTTCCTTTGGCCTTTATCACCAGCAGGGTGGACTATTGTAATGGTCTCTTCACCGGCCTTCCCAAGAAGACCATTTGACAGCTGCAGCTCATCCAGAACGCTTCTGCCAGAATTCTGACTAGAACCAGAGAATCTGAGCATATTACACCAGTCCTCATGTCCTTACACTGGCTTCCAGTTATATTTATGATTGATTTTAAAGTACTTTTACTCGTTTATAAATCACTCAATGGCCTAGGACCTAAATGTATAGCAGATATGTTCACTGAATATAACCCTAACAGACCACTCAGATCATTAGGATCGAGTCGGTTAGAAACACCAAGGGTTCACACAAAACAAAGGGAATCCACTTTTAGCTATTATGCCGCCCACAGTTGAAACCCGCTTCCAGAAGAGATCAGATGTGCTAAAAAATTAGCCACATTTAAATCCAGACTCAAAACGCATCTGTTTAGCTGTGGGCATTTTATTTTGAATGAGCACTGGTGCATGTCCGAACTGTTGCACTGTATTTTATGTCTAATCGGTTTTCCCCTACCTTAAAATTCATGTTAAAACCCTTAATCGAATTTTTTTTTTTAATAATTTTCAATTTTTTTAAATTCCTTTTTTTTATTGTTGTGATTATTTTTTCTTTTCTTTTATGTAAAGCACTTTGACTTACCATTGTGTATGAAATGTGCTATACAAATAAACTTGCCTTGCCTTGCCTTACTGTAGTGTAAAGCAAAAATAATATACCTATAAAATAATAATTTTCATTTATTTTACAGTGCAACAGTTTTACAATATATGGCTCTGCTGTCATTGTTGTTTATAATTATTATTCTTATTCTAATTGTTTGGCCTTCCTAAAGTACAATTGTCCATGGTAATTTAGACTGAACATTATATCACAAATACAAAAGTAGGTTATTCCCTTTAAAGTTCAGGTATGGAATAAATTCAGTGACTTTTTTTTCTGACTTAAGTTGTCTTGGGTTTAGTTGAAAAAACAGTGGGTTGGAGCTCTTCATTTTGAACTCTCAATTCTAATGCATTAGATAGAATAATTAAACTTTAAAATGTACACAATTTTCATCTTTTCCCAATTCTTCATTTGTCTTTTTAAATATCACAATAAATATCGTACCGTGGACTTCATAACCGTCAAAATAGCGCATCGTGAGATTTTTGAAATCGTTACAGCCCTATAATGATGGATTAGTTTTGTTATTGAGTTGTGAGTGAATTCGCGGACTTACTGAAAGCACCTGATTGGCCATTGCGTTTAAGAAATGAATAGATACGTCTGTGATTGGCTACAATGTTCAATGCTGTAAAAACACATCGTAAATAGAATAAAGACATTTTTGAAAATGTGTAAATATTTGACCTTCTATCTCTAGCACTCTCTATTCTAATTATATCCTTTAAAAAAACACTTGTCCCTTTTAGACTTCCACTCTATTCATTTACTGCTTGTTTTCCTTAACTACACGGACTTTAATCTTTTTGTATTCTATCTGTTTCCTTTTCATTTATTATACAATTAACAAAATCAAAAAAGACCTCTAACACTAGCTTGCTCTTTTCTATTTCTATTCTATCTGTTTTCTTTTTATTTATTATATCATTTAAAAACCTTGGTACGTGTACTGCGTTAAGCTAACTGAGACTTGTTATAGCACTTGTATATCATTGCTCTTTTGTTGTTTTTGATTGCTTCTATTGTACTCATTTGTAAGTCGCTTTGGATAAAAGCATCTGCTAAATGGCTATATGTAAATGTAAATGTAAATAAATAGTCATTCGTGAGTATTGGCTTAGCAGCCTTTTTGTTTCCCTTAAACAGGTGAAAACAAAATTATTATATTAATTTAACAATGTGTAAAGCACCATTAAAAATGCTTGTGATGTGGAACACGTTTTAGTTTTAAACAGCAACAGGCAGAAAAAAAGAAAGCATGAGCAGGAACTTATACAATACTGGTGTTGCACCAAATAGTGGTCACAGAGATAAACTTCACTGTGAAACAGTCAAGATTCAAAACATTTTCAAATGAGGAATGAGATTTGATCATATAATATTTTGGGTGAAATAACCCTTTAAGTTAGATTACTAACCTCAAATTCATGCTAAATTATCTGCATCTACAATTGACATGGTTCTACAAAAATACTTTCTTGTACAGCATTGAAATAGGAAAAAACAAAAAAAAAAAAAAATTTTTTAAAAGGTCATGCACTCATGCTGACTTTCAGTGGTGAAACTGGAGAACTATACAATCTGAATTATAGCGCGGGCTTCGAAGTTTGTTTTGTGTCTTTTAGTATCTCTTGCCATGTGCCATTTGAGTGAAACGACTTTTTTCCTGCATGTCAGTCCTGTTTGAATTGGGAAAAAAGCTCAAATTGTACATGGCTTCTCAAAGTTGTTCATACATGAGTCTTGGACGCGTACCTTTGACCCTCGTTCAGGAATTCTTCCAGGAAGACTATAAATAACAATAAATGAAATGAATGAAACTGAAATACAGAGTAACATGCAGAACAAGTTGAGATTGAATTATCAACTGCTATCCCAAATACTTTCCATTCCAACATGTTTGTTATAAAAATGCTAACTACATTTCCAGTGTTCTCCCATTGCATCTGCCATGTGATCTTGTCCCACAATGTTTTATGGTATACTTAAAGGGATAGTTCACCCTTAAATGAAAATTCTGTCATTAATTACTCACCCTCATGATGTTCCAAACCCGTAAGACCTCCATTCTCTCATAACCACATTAATATATTTTTTGATTAAATCTGAGAGCTTTCTGACCCACGGCGAATGCATGTGGTGCTGCTGACATAGACCCCGCATGCGCTGCACCTTGTTTACTGGTAAATGAATGCACACGCATGCATGGTGTTACTCTCATTAATGGCAGCAGACTCTCCCAGGAGAGAAGAAATCGTTGAATAAAGTTGCTATTTTTGTTTTCTTTGCGCACAAAATTATTCTCATAGCTTCGTAAAATTACAGTTGAACCACTGATGTCACATGGACCATTTTAACGATGTCCTTATACTACGTTTTTGTGCCCTGATGGTAGGACTTGTTGTTCTATGGAGGCATAAAGCTCTTCGATTTCATCAAAATATCTTAATTTGTGTTCTGAAGATGAACGAAGGTCTAACGGGTTTGGAATATGAGGGTGAGTAATTAATGACAGAGTTTTCACTTTTGGGTGAACTAACCCTTTGATTATTTTCAACTGAACAGCAACACAACAAAATGCTTTATACACAGTTTCATTATATATGTTCCTTACATTTGTATGAATTCCAGTGTAGGTGCCATCTCCTCTGGACGTTTTATGTTTAAAATAAAATTAAGAGAATGTGAAGCTCAGCCACAACGGGGGAGGAAATGATAACTTTTTGAATGCCAGCAATCTGGAATCACCAATAACAATAAACAAATAAGAAATTATAAAAGAATACATTGTAAATTCAGAAAAGCACTCTAAACATTGATTACATCTTTCCTACACAAACAACTTCAATAACAAAGTCAACTGAATAAACGACTCAATGAATAATTTTTTGTCAGTATTGGAACATCCCTTATGGTAAATAAAAACTGTTAATAAATAAAACAGAATACAAACCCATGATAAGAATGCAGGGGGTGCTTGGGATGTACAGTACAGCAGCAATTACGACCTGTCATTAGAAAAGAAAACGAAAGAAACACCATGAATGTCATGAACTGCTGTCCCTTTAAAACATGACTCACATCAACGCACATCTGACACATCCCAACTCTTTACATCAGTTAAGACTTTTTAACTTATTTAAGACTGTCACTCAACAAAAATGGTCATTTTGACATAATTTTGTTTGATTTTGTCAGTGTAAGTTAAGTGCAAGAGAGAACTCGATGCGCTCCTGGTGCGCTGTCTGAAGCGGCATTCTCTGCACATGCATGACATGTGTGCGTTCACAGACAGCGTGCCAGCAAACAGTAACGTCACCGAATTACCATTACCGTTAATTACATTTACCGAATTAACTTCTTGTGTGTGTGTGTGTGTAACAAAAACAAGACAATAAAAAGTCTAAACCTACTTCGTCTGGCAGAAAAGGTGATAAGTGTTATCCTTGAAGAATTCCGCGATGTCAGATCTTCATCTAGTCGTATCTTAATCTCTTTAAAATAAAAAAAAGTTGTAAATGGTGTCTTCTTTTCTTGACAATTGCTCTGCCTGCACTTTTTTGAAGGCATAAAGTGCTCTAAACATGTGGCTCAGTGGTAGAGCATTGCATTAGCAGTGCAAAGGTCGTGGGTTCAAGTCCCAGGGAACACGCATGCTGGTAAAAATGTATAGCCTGAATGCACTGTAAGTCGCTTTGGATAAAAGTGTCTGCTAAATGCATAAATTTAATATAATTTAATTTAAACACAGTTGTACCACAAATCAATCTCCTCAGTAACATTAATATGCCGGATGCGTTAACGACATACTCGGAATTAGTGCTTTGCATTTATCCCATCCAAAGTGCGCACACACACACAGCAGTGAACACGCACACCGTGAAAACACACCTGGAGCAGTGGGCAGCCATTTTTATGCTGCGGCGGCCGTGGAGTAGTTGGGGGTTCGGTGCCTTGCTCAACGGTACCTTCATGGTATTGAATGTGGGAGAGAGCGCTGTACTCCCCCCACCTACAATCCCTGCCGTACCTGAGACTCGAACCCACAACCTTCAAGTTACAAGTCCGACTCTCTAACCATTAGGCCACAACTTCCCACAATGTCATCTTTTCTTAAAGAGATAATTTAGGTCATAATTGAAATATATATATATATATATATATTATATATATAGTAATATATATATTTATATAGATATATATACATTTTGCCTCCAACTTATTAATAATACATAGTTATATAGTAAATTTAGTTTAAAGACCAATTTTTATTTATAATATTTATAAATAAAAAATATAGTATCCGATATATATGTGTATATATATATATATAATATATAATATATATATATATATATAAAAAAAAATATATAATAGTATAATATATTCTGATATATATTATATATATATTATTAAATTTTTATTTTATTTTTATTTTTACTTAAAGAGATAATTCATGGAAAATTTGCTGTGGTAAATGGAAGATTTATGCCAAGATTTCACCCGGTAGAAAAACAAATACTATTAAAATGAATGTCATGATTCCCACTATGACCACTAAATAGCAGCAGATGATCATTTATTGTCTCCTTTACCATTTCCACTCTGTAATATAGTTCTTTTCACATGTTTTGCTAATGGATTTATATTTAGAAATTATAAAATCACTATTATAACATTTAAAATCTTAAAGTTCAGCATTGTTTTGTATTGAAGTATGAAGTAGCAAGTGTTTTCAACTCATTGAATCTACTTGAATTACACAGATGGCCTATTTTGAATTTACAACAGCATTTTTCAGCGAAAAGTGGCTAGTTTGTGTCCTTGTTTACAGTCTTAGTTTCTCTCAAATGTAAATCAAATGCTCATTCACAAACATGAGCAATAGAGATACTCAGAAATAAACTGATATTAATCACTTTGCCCTCTTAGGCAGTGGCAGAGCCAGGATGTTTTCATAGGGGTTGCCAGGTAGGGGCCAGCAACCAGTCTGGGGTGGCAAAGAAATCTTCATTATTTCAATATAGAAATGGGTTTGACTATAAAGTACTGGACTGTTTTAGTGCCTAAAACACAACTGAATACAATTAATTTGTCCTTAATTATAATTGAGATATTTGTGAATTACATCAAGTAATACTGAGTGAATGACAATTTTTGTTTTATTTTTCATTTCCAGGTATTTTAATAAAAGTTCTCACTATAGCTTTATTGCTCGTTAAGCTTGGGTCTGGGTCTCAACACCACCAAAATCTTGGTCTCCATCATTGCATAGGCCCACTCATGGATGAGACATGTAGATAACTATTAGTCAACCTTCACTGAATTTTATATAATCAACAAACTCTGAAAAAGTTATCAGTCAATGTGTAACATTCTATTAGTTTTCAAAATAAATTCATTGCAGCACTTTTGTCATACCTAAACCGAGCTCTGTACAAAGGAAAATAATGTAAGAATGTAAAATGAGTTATTTCATGCATTTAAATATGGTTTCATTTTCTTTTCATTTTCATACTTTACAAATTAACGAAAAAATGTGCATTAAATTATAAATAAAAAAATTACATAGCCTATCATCTTGCACCCTATTGTGATCTCGAATTGCAGAATATTTCAGTAGCCTGCATGCATTTGAGAGACATTCTTAAATGTAATACACATACTGTACATGCATGCACAGTTTTGCGGTTTTAATCGCCATTTTGGTAATTTCGTGACTTAACTGATGATGTATGCTCGCAGTTTCTAGTGCGGTTTATTTATGAAGTGAGTTTGCGCCTCATATTCGCGTACAGTTTAAGAGCGTGCGCCATGAGCACAGTAAAACAACTGACAGGACAGGAAAGTTTTTTACTGACATATAACAATATCTCATCACACCGCAGTTCAGGGGCGATTCTAGGATTTTCATTTTAGAGGGGCTCAGCCCCCCAATGAGGGTATATATATATACAGGTAACGAGTGGAGGACAGAGGAGCCTCTTAAAGAAGAAGTTACAGGTCTGTGAGAGCCAGAAATCTTGCTTGTTTGTAGGTGACCAAATACTTATTTTACCGAGGAATTGACCGTTTAATTCTTTAAAAATCCTACAATGTGAGTTTCTGGATTTTTTTTCTCATTTTGTTTCTCTTCATAGTTGAGTATACCTATGATGAAAATTACAGGCCTCTCTCATCTTTAAGTGGGAGAACTTGCACAATTGGTGGCTGACAAAATACTTTTTTTCCCCCACTGTATATATATATATATAGATATATATATACATATCATATATCCTATATATATATATATATATATAGATATATATGTATATATATATATATATATATACAGTGGGTACGGAAATTATTCAGACCCCCTTAAATTTTTCACTTTTTGTTATATTGCAGCCTTTTGCTAAAATCATTTGTTAATTTTTTCCCTCATTAATGTACACACATCACCCCATGTTGACAGAAAAACACAGAATTGTTGACATTTTTGCAGATTTATTAAAAAAGAAAAACTGAAATATCACATGGTCCTAAGTATTCAGACCCTTTGCTCAGTATTTAGTAGAAGCACCCTTTTGATCTAATACAGCCATGAGTCTTTTGGGAAAGATGCAACAAGTTTTTTCACACCTGGATTTGGGGATCCTCTGCTATTCCTTCTTGCAGATCCTCTCCAGTTCTGTCATTTTGGATGGTAAACGTTGGTGGACAGCCTTTTTAGGTCTCTCCAGAGATGCTCATTGGGTTTAAGTCAGGGCTCTGTCTGGGCCATTCGAGAACAGTCACAGAGTTGTTGTGAAGCCACTCCGTCGTTATTTTAGCTGTGTGCTTAGGGTCATTGTCTTGTTGGAAGGTAAACCTTCGGCCCAGTCTGAGGTCCTGAGCACTCTGGAGAAGGTTTTCGTCCAGAATATCCCTGTACTTGGCCGCATTCATCTTCCCTCGATTGCAACCAGTCGTCCTGGGGGTCCCTGGCACTGAAAAACACCCCCACAGCATGATGATGCCACCACCATGATTCACTGTTGGGACTGGTATTGACCGGTGAATGACATCCTGGTTTCTCCCCCCCCCCCCCCCCCTCCCACCATACCGCTTAGAATTAAGTCCAAAAAGTTCTATCTTGGCCTCATCAGACCAGAGAATCTTATTTCTCACCATCTTTGAGTCCTTCAGGTGTTTTTTAGCAAACTCCATGCGGGCTTTCATGTGTCTTGCACTGAGGAGAGGCTTCCGTCGGGCCACTCTGCCATAAAGCCCCGACTGGTGGAGGGCTGCAGTGATGGTTGACTTTCTACAACTTTCTCCCATCTCCCGACTGCATCTCTTGAGCTCAGCCACAGTGATCTTTGGGTTCTTCTTTACCTCTCTCACAAATTCTCTTCTCCCCCGATAGCTCAGTTTGGGCAGACAGCCAGCTCTAGGAAGGGTTCTGGACGTCCCAAACGTCTTCCATTTAAGGAATATGGAGGCCACTGTGCTCTTAGGAAACCTTAAGTGCAGCAGAAATTTTTTTGTAACCTTGGCCAGATCTGTGCCTTGCCACAATTCTGTCTCTGAGCTCTTCAGGCAGTTCCTTTGACCTCATGATTCTCATTTGCTCTGACATGCACTGTGAGCTGTAGGTCTTATATAGACAGGTGTGTGGCTTTTTTCCTAATCAAGTCCAATCAGTATAATCACACACAGCTGGACTCAAATGAAGGTGTAGAACCATCTCAGGATGATCAGAAGAAATGGACAGCAACTGAGTTAAATATATGAGTGTCACAGCAAAGTGTCTGAATACTTAGGACCATTTGATATTTCAGTTTTTCTTTTTTAATAAATCTTCAAAAATTTCAACAATTCTGTGTTTTCTGTCAATATGGGGTGCTGTTGTACATTTAATGAGGAAAAAAAATTAACTTAAATGATTTTAGCAAAAATGGCTGCAATATAAGAAAGTTAAAAATTTAGGGGGCTGAATACTTTCCCGTACCCATGGATATATATAATATATATATCTAATAGATATATATTCAAAAAAATATCAACATGATCGTTTTATAGAAGTCGGCGTTCCCTAGGTGCTTCATTTTCAATGAGGAAACAGCTGAGGGTGTGAGGGGTGATCGCAGCGAAACCTTAGCTACATTAGATGGGGACGTTGCTTCCCCATTATTTTGTAAACTTATTTCTGACAAAGAACGGGCAGATTCAGACTTATAACAATCTATCGATAAACAGACACCTTGTCCTCTGTTTCTCGCTCTGCGCCGCCGTGGTCTGCAGATTGAAAAAGAATGTGCTGAAAGACGAGAGAGCCGATCTGAAGTCTGGCCGCTCGTTTTCATATGAAATTTAAAGGGGACTGAGGCGATCACGAATTCGTGTACAGTTTGTGGAGCTAATCGCATATAGCCCCCCTAAAAATGGCCTAGCGACGGCCGTGCCGCAGTTCCCTGTTGTTCTACTGAAGTTAATTTGGCACATGTACCTTTTCCCTCCGCGCTCGTTTGACTCGCACGCTGAGGGCAAGCTGAAGTGCGCATCTGAAAAGTTTCCCATTTGTTGTGGTTGCAAAGAGATATGGCCATTCTCCATCTTAATACATTTTTAATAAATACATTTTTGAACTCATAAAAATGCTAAAAAACGTTAAATAAAAATGTTGCATTAATTATTTTTAAAAACTAAGCTTTTGATTATTTATAACGTTTTATTAAAGAAGATTTTCACAGAATGATTTTGTCAAAATGGCGCCCCCCTATGAGTGGTTCCCCTATGAACTGCATATACTGCATACCCCGTTTTTGCGCCACTGAATACACTGCATCAACAACAATTAAAAGTTAATAAACAATTAAAAGTGAGCACGCTGTAACACGTACATCCATGTAGAGTATGTGACGGTATGCTGAAAAATACGACGGTTCCGACATTCCTTTGCCAAACAAGCCAGACCGCATCTAAGTTAACGTTACAGTTTGTTACATTTAACAAAAAATAATTTACAACGGAAGTGTAAGAACGGTTTCCCAAACCCGAAATCGACTGAGCTTCTTGTTCCCACAATGAAAAGCGTAATTCAAAAATACAGAAAAAACTCCTGTAAAAAACAAATACGGAAAATTCCTTCAAATTATTACGGTATATTGTACTGTATTTTTACTGACTTTTTTTACAGTGTAGAATGGCAGCTGTGCATTTCATCTGAAGCCAGAGTGTTCTTTGTCCTCTTTAGCTTACTAATACAAATAGCTGTAGCCTTATGTAAAATGGTACTTCAGTAACTCAGTGTTCTCAGGAAGGCAAAGTAGGTAAAATCTTCCTCACGTTGTTGTCAACATCCCAGTGGTACCAAAGGTGAGATGTCGTCAGAAGAAATCAATGGACTCTCAAGGTTATTTGAGTTCTGAAGTGCACTCGCTGTGTGCTAATGAGTCTGGCACATTGTGCGCTCATAGCGCAGGAATTAATCAGCTGTTGATATTACTCATTACAATCATCAGACCATAACATAACACCCTCATGAATGTTTCATTTGAAGTTGAGCACTCACAAAGTCAGCAAGTTCACTGTAACTCTAAAAATTCTCCAAAAAATCTCTATTTCCTGGAGAGGCTTAGATTACATTTGATCAGTCCGACTGAAATGCCACGATAGTTCTGCCTTTCAAGAGTAATCCTCACATGATAGCCCTAATGCTGTTGTGTTATAGCACAGATAAGAGATATTCCTAAGGAGGCCTGGAGAGGATTATCCTTTATCCTACATCAATTCCTTTAGAGGAAAAGCAAGCAGATAGTGATGTCTCTAACAGTGAGCTGCAGTTTGTATATCCGGTAGGTGAGATGCGGCCATTTACCGCATAGAGAAGAGACACTTATAGCGTGAGTGAATGCATTGCCATGAGCAGATGTGTGTCTAATGTCAGTAATAAATCCGCTTTAATAGAGCAGATCGGCATGTCAGGAAACAGTTGGCAGCAAAGCCTTTGTTTTGAATCACATTTCCGAAGCAGCTTCACTTACAGGCAACACCTGCGATTGGACCGTGTGGTTGAAATGCTCCAAATTATCGCTAAAACAGCCTAAAATCACAGAAAGCTGCGACAAAATTCAAAAGAACTAAAATGTCAGTGAATGCAGTTATAATATAAATAATACATAGTAAATATGAAATATTAATAATAAAGGTTTACTCAAAAACTTTCTCCTCCTCGAAATCGCTTTCTAGTTTAGCTTATGTCATACAAATCGTCTTACTTTTTATATCCCTGCCCTCTAACCTAATGCCCACTTTTCATGCTCATTATTATTATTATTATTATTATTATTATTATTATTAAAAAATGCTCAGTGCATTTAAAATACACATTTACTCAGTGTTCACATTATTTTGAAACATTTCATATTTTTATATAATATAAATATCCATATCTATTCTACAAAAACAAAAAAGACTTTAAACTAAAGCATGACATTTTTGAAAACGTTTAGGGCATGGAATGTTCTATAAATCTTGAGGTGCTTCTGGCATCCTTTAAAAGAAAATTAAAAAAAGCTCCCAATGAGAACTTCTTTCCCATGACAAATGAAGCACCCATTTCATGCTCTAGTTAGGTTCTATCAGGAACTATTCAATATAGAGTAATAAATATATGAAAAACAGGATTGATTCCAACCTGCAACTTAAAACATATTTGAATCCTTTTGAGATATGCTTAGATGACAATGAATTTAATGAATTTAATGCCCATTAAGTTTTGGGAAAGTGTGAAATAAACAGTTTTTAATAAAGACAGATTGTTACATCCTTTGCTTTATCAATATCTTTATTAGATTTAGTACAAGACATAGCCTACAGACTTATGTTAAGTTTAGGATAACGTTTTAAGGGGTCAGTGGCATGATGCTAATTGTTAAACATGGATGTATTTATTTAAACATAAAACATTAAAAATGCAGTTCATAAATACAGTGACATTTGATTGCACCTCTTCTACGTTGAGCATATTTTTAATTTTTATTTCTTCATTTATTTATATTTTTTGGTGGAGGGGAGTTTTGAAAAGAAAACCTGTGGGTAGTCTAGCATAATATTTTTTTCATTACACTGCCTTTTAAAAGTTTTGGGACTGTAATTTATTTATTTATTTATTATTTTTTTACTGTTTTTGAAAGTAGTCTCTTAGTAGAAGGTATTACCAAGACAGCATAAAAAATACAGTTACAATTATTTTATTAAAATACAGTAAAAACTGTAATATTGTGAAATATTATTACAACTCAAATAACTGTTCTCAATTTTTTTTGTTTAATTTATGTAATTTGTTAAAAAAAAATTATTAATCCCCAAACATTTAAACAGTAATGTATTTCTTAGGGGGAAAAAACGTCTCAGGTTACACATGTAACCACGTTCCCTGAGAATGGGTAACGAGATGCTGTATACTCTAGAGGGTGCTAGGGGAACGCCTTCAGCGTGAGCGGTGTCTGAAGCATGAATGAAAAAATTACAATGAACCTGATATTGGCAGGTGGCAGCCTATGATGTAAACAATAACGTGCCTGCGGGTATAAAAGAGCACCCGTGGAATACATCATCCTCTTTTTGTCTGAAGGAAACGCAGGCAGGAATGCCCGAAGCATGGCACGGGGATGCAGCATCTCGTTCCCTATTCTCAGGGAACCATGGTTAAATGCTTAACCTGAGATGTTCCATTTTGAAAGGGAACTCCACACTGTGCCCTCTAGAGGGCGCTAGGGGAACGGTATACCAACGCCGCTATGCTGAGGGAAAAGTGCCCAAATAACTGGATTCCCTAAGTCAAAGACTCAAGGAGCCTCATCCTTGCCCCAGCGAAATCCCTGTGGCCAGAGCCCGAGCTACAAACCTCTACAGGCAAGCTCAAAGCTCGCCAATCGTCATAGACTAGCTCCCCCACCAAAGTATGAAACTCTAAGAGTGGAGGTCTCAGCATAACAACTCTAGAACGAGAGGAGATCTAGCTACACTCAACACTAGGGACAGTTAGTGAGGCGCAAAGAAAGAGCCTACAAATTAATACTGCATAAGCGGAGCTCTGGAGAGCGGAGGCTTCAGCAGACTGACACTCTTAAATGAGAGGAAGCCTAACAACACTCAATCCTGGTAGGGGGATTCTTAAGAGTGGAGGTCTCAGCATAACGACTCTCTAAATGAGAGGAGCCCTGACTACACTCAATGTTAGAGACAGTTAGTGAGGCTTCAAAGAAATAGCCTACTCATCAAACTGCCTAAAGCAGAGCTCTAGAGATCGGAGGCTTCAGCAGAATGGCTCTCTTAAACGAAAGGAAGCCTAATGGCACTCAGCCCTAGTTGAGGAGCTCTTAATAGTGGAGGTCTCTGCATAACAACTCTCTAAAGAAAGAGGAGACCTAGCTACACTCCATTAGTAGTACATACCATTAGTACTGCCTAAGCGGAGCTCTGGAGAGTGGAGGCTGCAGCAGAATGACTCTTAAACGAAAGGAGCCTAACAACATTCAATCCTGGTAGGGGAACTCTAAGAGTAGAGGTCTCAGCATAACGACTCTTTAAAACGAGAGGAGACCTAGCTACACTCAACGCCAGAGGCAGTTAGTAAGGCTAAAAAATTAGCCTACATACTAAATTACTGCCAAAGGCTGAGTTCTGAAGAGCGGAGACTTCAGCAGTATGACTCTCCTAACGAGAGGAGCCTAACAACACTCAATTCTAGTTGAGGAGCTTTTAAGAGTGGAGGTCTCAGCATAACAACTCTCTAAAGCGAGAGGAGACCTAGCCACACTCAACGCCAGAGGCAGTTAGCAAGGCTCACAATAGAGCCTACATACTAATAGTACTGCCAAATACGGAGTTCTGAAGATTGGAGGCTTCAATATTATAGTTCTCTTAAAAGAGAAGAAGCATAACAACACTCAGCCCTTAGTTGAGGAGCTCTTAAGAGTGGAGGTCCCAGCATAACGACTCTCTAAAGCAAGAGGAGACCTAGCAACACTCAATGCCAGAGGCAGTTAGCGAGGCTCAAAATAGAACCTACATACTAATAGTACTGCCTAAGCTGATCTCTGGAGAGTGGAGGCTGCAGCAGACTGACTCTCTTAAACGAGGGAAAGCCTAACAACACTCAATCTTAAAAGTGGAGGTCTCACCATAATGACTCTCTGAATGAGAGTAGACCTGGCTACACTCAACGCTAGAGACAGTTAGTGAGGCTCAAGGAAAAGCTTATTCCCTAATACTACTGACTAACGAAGCTCTGAAAAGCAGAGGCTTCATAGAATGACTCTTAAATGAGAGGAGGCCTAACAACACCCAGCCCTAGTTGAGGAGCTCTTAAGAGCGGAGGTCTCACATAACAAATCTCTAAAATGAGAGAAGACCTAACCACACTCGATGCCCAAGACAGTTAGTGAGGCTCAAAAGAAAGAGCCTAAAACTCATATTACTGCCTAGGCAGGGCTCTGAAGAGTGGAGCCTTCAGCAGGATGACTCTCTTAAATGAGAGGAAACCTAACAACCCTCAATGTTATTAGGGGAACTCTTGAGAGTGAAGGTCTCAACTCTCTAAAAATGAGAGGCTAGAGACAAGTCTGGAAAGCGGAGGCTTCAGCTGACAGATTTTCTTTTCTTTCTTAACCGAAAGGATGCCTAACAACACTCAAACCCTAGTTAAAAAGCTCTGGAGAGCGGAGGCTTCAACAAAATGACTCTCCTAAATGAGAGGAAGCCTACGACACTCAACCACACTAACCGCCTGGCCCTAAGTCCTGACATTGTGTGCAAGGCAGCACCAGCCTGACCCGCTGCCGCGTATGCCCTACCATTCAAGCGAGATGTCTCCTTTAGTGGCTTGGATGGCAGGGCCGGAGCCTTCAAAGTCGATGTCACCCCAGCTGAGAGATAGCTCACAAGCGTCTCTTCAATAGGGGGCATCGACACATATCCGTGCTCACACATCCCCTCGACATTAGCATAATTAGCATGCTGGTATCAATGAATGCGGGGCTGGATATGGTTTACCCCATGCCTTCTCGATCTCACTATGAAGATCTGAAAGGAATGGGAGGCTCATGGGAGCTGGGTGGTTATGTCCAGAAAGAAATCGCTCATCAGGTCTACTGCGAGCAATTTCCCCTTTTTCGCGCCTCCACTGCAGGTCTAATCTAGCAGAAGCGCAATCCATAAGCTCCAATAGCTCATCATTCGCGGGGCAGGCAGGCTGAGAAGGCTCAGAAATATCCTTTTCACCCTCATCAGCCAAATCCTGCTCACTTTGGCTGGAAGCCAACAGAGCACTTCCTGCTGGATCAGAGGATGTAAGAGACAACACATCCTCTTCCAGCAGTTCACCCTCGTCAGCCACGGACGAGTGCGAGAGATTAACATCTCTCTCAAACTTGTCAGCAAGCTCCATTTGCGATCCCCACTATCTCAGTCTCCTCGCTGCCTCGGCAGCGGCAGGACCCGAGCCACGGGGGGGCATATGATTGTCCCAATTCCCTCGAGAAAAGGGACAAATGAAAGCGGAGCTTCTTCAATGAGAAACGCTCACAATGAAAGCACTCTGTTCCCTCGAGAACAGTGCGTGCGTGCTCCTTGCCCAAACACATAATGCATAGGTCGTGTGCATCATCTGGTGTCAGATAGCGCTGACACGGATCTGCACACTTCCTAAAACACTTGACAATAGACATTGTTCTTACCGAATTACACTTCAGAAACAAAGTGACCCTGAAAACAAAAAAGAGGATGACGTATTCCACAGGTACTCTTTTATACCCGCAGGCACGTTATTGTTTACGTCATAGGCTGCCGCCTGCCAATGTCAGGTTCATTGTCATTTTTTCATTCATGCTTCAGAGACACTTGTCATGCTGAAGGCGTTCCCCTAGCGTCCTCTAGAGCTTTTCTCCTCATTAAAGGGGTCATATGATGTTACTAAAAAGAACATTATTTTGTGTATTTGGTGTAAATAAATGTGTTTATGCGGTTTAAGGTTAAAAAAACACATTATTTTCCACATACTGTACATTATTGTATCTCCTCTATGCCCCACCTTTCTGAAAAACGATTTTTACAAAGCTCATTGGTCTGAAAAGCAAGGTGTGCTCTGATTGGCCAGCTATCCAGTGCGTTGTGATTGGCCAAATACCTCAAACATGTGACAGAAATTTTACGCCCCTTTACCATATTGTGATGCCGTGTCCCGGAGCGATGAGACAAAAACATTAAAACCCATTATAAACGAGGCATTTGTTGCATCCAGTGGGGACATAATTACGGATTATAGTGATTTATACTGTCTTTTTATGCGTTGCGTTGCATCGCGCTGCGTAAACATAAAACCGTGTTTACATTTGTGATCGGAGAAATGACAAACAACAAGCGCTACTCTACACTGCACAAAACTCTCATTTGAATCATCAGTGGCAAATCCTAAATGAAAATGTACTTACAGACTGTTAGGCAACCATCTGGCATTGTATCTACCCTGCCGATAGAAACAGTTCCCATGAATGCGCGCAACTCTGAACATGTTGGGCTTAACACATTTACTTAGTAACTCGTTACTGTAATTGATTACTTTTTTAGTAATGGAGTAATTTAACGCGTTATAATTTTCAAAATAGTAATTAGAGTATAGTTACAAACCAAGGTTTCTAAACGTTACTGCCGCGTTACATTGCTGACAGAATACAGTGTTTTCTAATCTTGAGTTCACGAGTTCACACTAACATATAATGTGATTGAGCAATTAGTAGCATATTTGGAGTGTTGTCCAAGAGGGAGGGCTCCGAGCTCGGGATAGAGCCCGAACCCAGAGAACCCCCCCATCCCCCATCCCCCATCCCAAGAATGGGATGAAATTGGATTAGTAGTGAGGTGTTGGGGTGGAGGTGGGATGCTGGAAAACTTTTGTGGAACTGAGGTAAGTTGGCTGTATATATACACGTATGTGCTTGTTAAGGTGATTAGCTGACGAGCTCCACCTGGGCCAGACTGATTGATTATCTGATCATGCTCCTCCCGAACCTTGTTAATAAAACATCATATTGTAAAAAGGATGTAGCACACGCACTGTCGAGTCAAGTGCCAGTGGATTAGAAACCTGCTCCCGCGAGACCCGACGCAACAGATCGCGGCGCGGGACAAGAGGCGATGCGGTGTCGTCGTAATGTGATTGTGCTGGATGCGGGAGAATAAAATGATTCACGGGACTCCCGCAAAATATAAATATCTAAACATAAAATATCTAATACAAATAAATTGTTATTCATCTATTGTACAAAAGCAACATGAACTAATATAAACGATTAACGGGTGCAAGCGTATGCAGAGTTTCTATTTAGGCTAGAAGACGTGTTTGCAGCGTTGCGCAATGCAGTGCTGAAATTTGCGTGCTCACGAATCCTCTCATTATAACACACGAATTGTAGACATTGTGAAAGATTCATTGTGCATATATTTATTGTGTTATAACAGACATTTGTGTGATTGCGATGAACTGAGATGTCTTTTAAATGCAGCGCTCTTTGCTGGTATTCTGCCAAACCATGCACAAAGCAGCCGCTTGCTTTAGTTAGTTTAAAAATAACATTGTTGCAGCATCAACATTCACAAACAAATATTTATCGGGAGCGTGTATGCCGAGATTTCATAAATTTTTAGTCGTGTCCTCTTTTGGAAGGCCAAACAAAGTATTTTTGCTTTCGCAACGAAACACACAGCATCTTCACATCATGGCGGCGACGGTGGCAGCAACAATTAAGTTATGCCTTCTTTCTTTGCGTGAATATTTGGGCGGTGTTATGCAAATCTTCCCACATCGTGACATAGACATGTGGGGCGTGTTTGAACGAGGCGTTTTAGGAAGGTGTGGACGAGTCTTAACTTTTATAAATAATATATTTTTGGGTTTGAGACTTTAGTATTTGCAATTTTAGGGATCTTATCTATTCACAAACGGCGTTGTAATACTCCAAAGAGAAAGGAAAAATTGAAATCGCATCATATGACCCCTTTAACATTTGAAACACTCAGGTAAAAAAAGTTCCTACCAACATTCAGGGTAAAAAAATTATAAAAATCTGAAAAGTATACCATAGAGAGGACCAGGGGCCTCATTTATAACCGTTGCGTATGCACAAAACCTGCCCTGAAAGAGGCGTACGCCACTTCCTACCCAAAAGGTGGGATTTATAAAAAAATAACTTGACGGGAAAATGTGTGCACCTGCACGAAAACTCTGACCCATGCGTACAGACTTTTTTTCCTGGAGAAAGAAAAGTAATGAAGTAAACAGCGATTTTAAACTGTTTTCATTTCATCATATACATTTTCATTAAATATTCCACTCTCATTAATGGAGATAAGCACTGAAATTACAAAGTCATTACGCAGAAGTTAAACCAAAATTATATGAATTTAGATATAGCCTATTTGTAGTGGATGTGCTTGATTACTTTTCCTGTGGTATGTTATGTTTTAATGACAGCGAGGAGTGCTATAGGTGCACAATAATTCATATTTAAACTAAGCTGTTTTTATAAAATATTTTTAGCAAGAACAATGATCTTGATGCGCACTTACTTCGATATTGTGGCGGACTGCTGGATTCGGTGGAACGGTCTATTTTCCGGTTTGGATAGGACCAATGATAATATCTTACTGTACAACCACAGCTGCACGGAGGTGTTGATGTCGTGTGAAGGCATCTCCACAACATTATGAAAAATACCACTGTATTTGAAGGATACAACTTGAAGAAAATGGTAAGATTTGCACGTTTTCTTTTTAAAATAATTTGTCAATGACGTCAGATTATTGTATTTACACTGCAATAAATATAGGCCCATATTTTTTTCCACTAAAAATAGCTAAGATGTTCACCTTATCAGCAAAACTACAACAATTTAATTTAATTTGAATTTTTTTAAACAATTGAATATTGGGCCAGTGGTAATTAATGAGATCAACTCTATTCTAAATATTTTTTCTGAGAACTATCTTAAACAGTTTTTATGGATATTTTGATATATTCATTCTAAAACATACTGGATGATTTTGGCAATAAAAATTAATGTGGCACAAATAGCATTTAGTCCGTATCTCATATTTCCTTAATGTCTTTTAACTTTGACGGTGTTAAACATGGTGTCACATGGATGGGAATATGCATGGAAATGATATGCAGATAAAACTAGGCGTTGTAAGCTCCAGATATGGTGATTTCGGGGAGGAGTCGGGGTGGAGAGGCAAGTACACACAATCTTCCCCTGACTGGGAATTATAAAGGTATTTTTGCACAGTCGGTGTACGCGGTTTATAAATCTGAAACTTTGATTGTCCGCACAATCTGCTTTTTGCCTACATACACTTTTAGATGAACTCTACGGAGAGTTTTATAAATGCGACCCTGGTTATTACCATGACTTTGTGCAAGGTTTCAAGGTTTTTTTTTTTTTTTTTTTTTTGTAACAGTGTGTAAAACCGAAACCTGGCACATGTTTTAAACTGGATTTTTTAAAAACTTTTCCTTCTTATGGACACTCTTACTTTGTCAGTGACCTTCAGGCATAGACCAGTTATGCTCTTTCATTATTTGTGTTAGAAAGACTTAAAAAGTGACTCCTAGCAGTGACAAAACACTGATGATTTTCTCTTGCACTATATGTTTCAGACATTCAAATGCATGTGTGCAGTATTATTTATCTCTGTGTATTATTTGAGTTTCAATTTTCATATTGTTCACGCCTTAATCCAGTTTTGAATACCTGTCAAACACTGAATGAAATCCCAAAAGTACATCAGAACATCCATTTCTGTCTCATTAGTCCAGTGTGATCCATCAATCAGAGGCCAACAGTGTGAACCAGCAGGCGAAGCGAAAGAAAGACACTCCATTATTCTGAGTGTCAGACATCCACCTATCTGATTGTGAGCAGCAATGACATTTCAGATATGTGTGATGACAGCTCTAATGTAGCACATGATGAATGAAAGCTTAAGGAATCCAGGAGAATGATTGTGCTCAGTTTGAGCAATTCTGTCCTCTCCTCATACTGTACTGTTCTGTCTAAGTGAAAGCAATCTGAGGCTGATTGTCAGTTCTAACAGTAACATTACGAAATCCCCTGGGGGGGGGGGGTTAAATAATGGGGGGGGGCGGGCGGTGTAAAGGGTTTAGTTCAACCGCAAAAATGAAAATTAGCCCATAAATTACTCACCCTCAAGTCATCCTAGGTGTATATGACTTTCTTCTTTCAGATGAATCCAGTCAGAGTTATATTAAAAATGGTCTTTGATCTTTCAAGCTGGTTCATGCCACTCAGCTGGTGTTGCATGCATCAGTCCAAAAGCAGTTAAATAAAATGCGCCCATCCATTAAAAAAAAAAGTGTCTCACACGGCTCCGGGGAGTGAACAAAGGCCTTCTGTAGCGAATCTATGCGTTTTTGTAAGAAAAATATCCAGATTCAAAACGTAATAAGCAGCGGGGGTTACTTTAGCTTTGGGCGCTCACTGTGTGTCCACTGGAAGCCGTTCCAGGGAATGACGTATGAGGTCAGCTTTGCGCATGCGCCGCTCAGAAGTGACGCACGCGGAAACACAGCGGATAGATCAAAACAAACAGCGGTCACTAATTAAATGTAACAACATTATTTGTAAATAGAATGTCGGAGGATTTGCTAAAAAGGGCCAAAGGAGACTGTTTTTCCTTGTGCTAACGTAAGAAACGGTGTTGCTTCCTGGTGTACCTGTAACACGGGGACGTGGGGTGGTTTTCGAGCGGGGGGAGACTCATCGTTGCATGCGCAGCTCTGAACCATACGGTCATTCCGCCCGGTGGAGGGGCTGGGCGGGTCCATTTACTTAGGTTGAGTAAGTGTGGGTGGGGGTGGGCTAATTTTTCATTGGGGGTTTGGGTGAACTAACCCTTTAACACTGGAAGTAAACAACAAGCTCTATATCGCATTTGGAAATAACATACCACTTACCCTAAACCTAACCAAACGCAAGCATGAGATAAAGCACTAACTGAAGCAACTATGCCATTTTTGCTTGCTTCTACAATTCTGTGAGCTCTTTTTATCATAAATCACGTTTTACAGGACTTGGACCCATCCACTCATAATAAAAGTTGTTGGAGATTTACTGCCACTAGCGTTTAGCTAGAAAATGCATTGAATTATGTGTAGAGGTACATTTTTTAGAATTGCAAAAATGTAGGTAGAGGCATGTCTTTCCAATAAGCCTAGGTTGGTAGCATGTGCAAGCGATGGGGATAAAAAAAACATTTGTGTTAAATGTTTGTTTTCTGTATTTAATTGTCAATAAAGCCAAGTGGACGGAGCGTGGATATATGGCCATTGTCAATATATTGGACGATATTTAGCATATTTTAAATATTGGCACTGCCCATAGGTTTTTCTGTTTGGCCAATGTGTCAGAAGTAGGATTTTTATTTTGACATTGCTGAGAATGCCAGTACTAATTCTCCATCTTCATTAGTTTACTGTCTCTGTTTAACAGTTCTATCTCATAAATTATTAGACGGCTGTTAAACAAAGAAAGTAAGTAGTTTATGAAAAAAATTGCATTTTGCTGTCGCTGAGTAATAGAACGGCAAACATATTTTCTCATCTGTCTTCTCATTATACTTTCTCGTCTACTGTAAGCATTTAACAAACTTGCATTTATAACACTTAATCACTTAAACCGTCTTTAAACGTCTAATAAATACCAATTACCAGACTGCATAATGCATGTGCTCATATTCATATTTTTAACAATTTCTTTGTGAAAAATACTATAAGATTACAAAATCAAGAAGTTGCCATCTAAAACATGAATCTGTTTAATATATATTGTTTTTACTATCTTTAAATTTCATTGTGTGATGTCATATAGTTTGACCATCAGCCACCCTGCTCTCGAAGATATCAATATCAAAATCAATATAGGTCGACCACTCATTGTTATGTCTAACAATAAGGATCTAAACTCATAAACCCCAAACTTAGCCCAAACCACTTAACTCTGTTAAATTTTTTTTATATATATATAGTTTTAGTTTTGTATTAAAATTGAACTGAAATGTCTGTATAAATGACATTTATAGAATGTTCAAAACGTGATGATCAGTGACGATGTTGTTGTACTATTTGCATATTCACTTGTGATTAATCTTCTTTCTTACATATATTTGCATACCGAATTATCATTGGTCTTATATTCCTTTCATATATTTAGCCATTTATCCTCATTATCATGTGCACAGTGATTCTTGTGTCGAGTCGACTGAAAACCAAACGGGTGATGAGTGTCAGGACAACAGCAAAGTGACTCTAATGCATTTCATTTGCATAGAACCAAAACTTTAAGGTGAAAACATTATGCTTTTGCAGCCTTGCGAGAACTGATATTTCCTTTGGGAAATGCAAATTTATCTTTGTTCAAAATGTCTTTTGAAGTCAGGGTTTCAGGGAGTCAGGGAGTACAATTACTGTTTAAAGAAAATGCTGTGCAGTAAACAAAGACTGAGCATTTATGAGTTAGAGCTACATAATTATACTAGGCATGTGTTTTGGTGTATCCCTGTAAGCAGGACACTGTTCTTTTTTTGTCACAGGGCATGTCAAGACGAGTTTAATTACTACGCAGTCTTCTGACTCACTAATCCAAGCAATTAAATATTCTTTTTTTTTTTTCAATCATGGTGTGATTGATTAAGATTTTCAGATTCTTAATCAGCTTTGAGTTGAAATTGCTCATTTTTCTTCAGCTTAAAAAATGACAAGTAAGATTGAATTTAGTTTTGCATGAGTAAATTTCAATGGATTAAAATTAAAATCTTCTTAAGTGAATGAATATATCTAATAAAGTTAACTAAATTTAAAACATTTGAATTTATAGATTAACTTTTACTTTTTGCTAATGTAATGATGCTGAAATAACTCATAAATGTACAATAATGAACATTCATATACTCATTTAAGGCACATTTCAAACAGCTAACTCACTGCATACAAACAAGCATATAAGTAATATTTACTTGCAGTTAGCTTCTTTTCACACGGTCATATCTGTAAAGGCAAAAGGTCTCATTTGTGAACATTAGTTAATGCATTAACCTTTGTTAATGTTAGTTAATAAAATACTATTGTTCATTGCTTGTTGATGTTAATTCACAGTGAATTAACTAACAGATATGAATTTTGACTTAACAAATGTGTAAATAAATGTGACATTAACTAAGATTAGTAAAGGGTGTAGAAGTATTTTTATTGTTAGCTCATGTCAACCAATATGAACAAATGAAACCTTATTTCAGATTTTCAGCATAAAATCTTTTCTGCAGTACAAAAGATTTGTATTATGCTTCCTAGCTTTCTTTTTCTTTTATTCCTTTTTATGCTCTTCTGACCTTTCTTCCTCTGCTTTCATTATCCTTTATTTCTCCCCTCATTCTTGCCTCCTCAACCTTTCTGTGTTCCCTCACAGGCTGTGTGTTAACTTTTGTGAAATCTATGTACTTGAGCAGCGCATGCAGTGCATTGGGCCAGGAAGAATCCTCCAGACTGAGTTCTTTTATCTTAAATGTCGCACATTTACCGGTTTGCTGTCAAATTGTGTGTGGGGGTGGCCGGGTAAACTATGTGCAGATAACAGCCGACAGCCCTCCTAAATCACACTGTCACATTACCTTGTTGCCATGATAGTACTGGTGACCTCTGACACACACACACACACACACAGGGTGCTAAGTCACTGCAGATATCACCGATAATCTGAGACTCCATTTTGTGGGTTGTTCACTTAGCTTGTCCACCATTTTACCGGTTAAAGCTTTATAATTGCTTTATTAGAACCATATTACACTGTAATATTTTGTTGTACTTTTTGGGTGATGTCTTATCATCTATAATTGCCTGAATAAAGGCAAAAATGTCAAAATTAAATCTAAAAAAGGAAAGGGTAACACTTTCAGTTAGGCTTCAGTTAACCTGAACTTAGGGCTGGGCGATATGGCCAAAAAAATTATCACATTATTATATTTTTGCTCCAAAGTGAAAGTCGTAGAAACCAGACCATTCATTTTCCTTAACAAAATAAATATCTAAATTGAAAAATGAATTTCTTAGTTTCTGCATGCTCTAATGAGTGATATTGTTTCAAATCAAGAAACAGGTTTGGGTTTCCTGTTAATATTAATAATAATAATATCACTTTTTGTCTCTTCGAAATGCACATTTGATTTGAGTTAGGATGCAGAGGTAAATTTTTGTTCGTTATCAAAATCAATAACATCTGTAAAAATCGTAGCAACCTCAGTTTTATATGGTTACATTTATTCTGACCAAGTTTTTATTATTATTATTTTTTTAATTAAGCATTGGTCTCCCATAGTAGCATGCATTTAAATCATGATAAATACCACACACCCTCAATACTATGGTAAAAATATAACTATATCGTTTTTAGGTAGCCTAGAAAAACAGTAGTCTAAATACATTCAGTATAAATGCACACATGCTATAGCTTAATCACAAATACATACTACAATTATATAGTATCCTTTAATAAAATTTAGTGTGAATATCCCAAATTTGTGTCACAATACCATGGTGCAGTGAGTGTTACTACAGTAAATCCATGGATTGAAAAGCCTTCTGACTGTCTTGTTGCACACAGCGTTTTTCCTGTTTTTCTTTAAACTAGTTTAAATCACCGAGTCATTTGTGTTCATTGCTGAATTCAAGCGCTTCACATTGGATCTCACAGCGCTGCTTAATGCTCGCGTGACCGAGTAAACGGCATCTGCTCTAGTAAGCTTGTGCCACGCGGCAGTTTGAACTTTGATCCGAGCGGATAAACAGTCTGTGTGGCGCGATTCAAATGAGTTTCAAAAGCTGTTTCGTTCTGCTTTTGCCGCATAAACATTATATCGAATATCTATCGAACTCTTCATATCGTTTTATCGAGGAAAATTATATCACGATAATTATCATTATCGAATTATCGCCCAGCTCTACATGAACTATGAGCAATATATTTTGTACAGCATTTAGAAAACATAATAGCTGAAAGCGGACTCAGTAGATATGTTTACATGGAGCCTTGTATTACGAATGCAATCAATTTAAAAGTCCAATCTGAATGAAAATGCTCAAAGTAAATGCCTCGATCAGAATAAAAATGCCCAAACCAATTGGAATTTCAATCAGGTTGAGAGGGGTGGAATAAACCTTTTCTAATCTGTTCATTGGGACATGTAAACACTTGATTGGATTGAAATGGTGTAATGACACATGACAAATTGGAACGAGCCGATGTTGTTGCTGTTGTTGAATATATTAAATGACTGTCGCTAAAATTCTAAAATTCCCTTTCCACTCATCTTCTGTAAAGAGGTGCAGGATAACCAAGTGCTTGCTTTGAACTCTCATTTGCAGACGTCTTGTTTTAGGTGAGGGAATGGAAGTTTTTAATGCTTGATTAATATAAGCATCACTGCACAAATGTGCATGTGCTTGTCGTCTCCGAATTAGTACCCGAAATAGATAAATATTAAGACTGCTTTTTAAAACAAAGAAAATGAGGATGTTTAATATGCGAAAACAGCGGGGAACTCTGTATATTCGTGCAGTGTGCTCTTGTCAAAAGATTAAATCTGATTTGAAGCTTGTGACATATGAACACGCACATCAACCCGATCATTTTATTTAGCGTTCATGTAAACACTATGTTTGGATTCATCAGTCAGAAGGAATTCATTCTTTTTGAAACAAAAACGGTCCATGTAAACGTGGCTAGTGAGGCATTTACCGCTTCTAGGAGATCTTCTAAACAGTTAAACACACTTTTGAAGAAAGATGTTTGGAGTGTGTCAGGGGAGTAGGTTGATGTTTAAATATGCTAAAGACTTTACCATCAGTTGCCTCGAAATGAGACACAGTGACTAATTTCTGAAGTTGTTGTGGCCGGTTCTGTCTGACATCAGCGCAACGCGAGGACGTGCTGATCGCCTGTCAGGTATTATTGATCTTCTCAGAAAAAAAGGAAGCAAACTCATTGCATTTGGTTTCAGAGAGCAGCTCACTGGGAATGTTACTTGAGGGGTTTGTTAGTCTCCCTACAGTAGCAAAAAGAGTACAGGCGTTGTTTAAGTTGCTGCTCATAATGCTTAAAAATGCCTGTCTAGCAGTGCCTAGTTACACATTGAAAGCATGAAGGTTGACTTTATAGAATTTAATGGAGTACAAATTGTTTTCCA
Organism: Sinocyclocheilus anophthalmus; assembly: GCA_018155175.1. NCBI lineage: Eukaryota > Metazoa > Chordata > Actinopteri > Cypriniformes > Cyprinidae > Sinocyclocheilus > Sinocyclocheilus anophthalmus. The sequence goes on from JADLZN010005009.1 coordinate 584,630, forward strand.
CCACATGCGTTCAGCTTTCCTGCATTTTCTTTTCTTAGAAATGCTGTTGTGCTTTCACCAGAGCAATGTCATCAATAACAAATTTTAACTTTTGAATCGAAGGACTCAAGGAGAAAAGCAACACAGTCTGCAGATATGCTTGATGTCATTTAAGTATGCTTTTTTTTGACAGAGACAGCTCTAGCTTTAATGGGAGGAGAGATCAACATATTAAAGAAAAATACAGAAATGATCAGATTGTGCTACATCCTGAATAACATTGGATGAAATGTTTAGACCCTTAATAATCACTAAATCTAGGTTCTGTCCACGATTGTGGAACAATTCTGAGTTCTTTTCATGTATTAGATTATAAGCATTATAAATGGGAATGTTAAAATCAGATAACAGTTGTTAAAAACTGATAGCAGTTCTGTGAAATCATCAATAAAGTCTGAAGAATATTTCAGAGACCTGTAAATAATGCATGGAGCACCATTTAATGCTGTACTCACATACTCAAAGGACATGTATTCAACAAATGACACTTGCTTGCATTGATAGTCATCTTTAAATAGAGCAGCTATGCCGCCATCTCTTCAAATAGCTCTTCAGACTCTTCTAAAAGCAAAGTTAGGAGGGGCTGTTTCATTGCGCACTCTTGCATTGCAGCTGTCATCTTTCCAAGTTTACTTTAGAAACATAAAATCCATATTGTTTGTGTTGATGACGTCATTGACTAGAAGTGATTTATCTTTAAGTGAGTGGATGTTTAAAACTGCTAACTTAACAGTATCTGTTTTTAATAGGCAGTAGATTAGATGGGGTTGCTATAAGATTTGAGAAGGCCTTAAACCAGGGCTCTCCAACCCTGCTCCCTGAGAGCTACTATTCTGCACATTTCAGCTCCAACCCCAATCAAACACACCTGAATCAGCTAATCAAGGTGTTCAGGGTTACTTGATAATTACAGACAGGTGTGTTGGAGCAGGATTGGAGACAACCCTGCCTTAGACATTTTATCACTTAACAAAACAGATATAGAGAAAGCAATAGGAACACTAGGTTCTCACTTGTTCTGTAAACATTTGAGAAAGTCGCTGTTATACCGGTGAACTCACACATATCACTGAGAGTTGTTATCAGTTGTTTGTTGTTCACCTACAGCAGATGGAGAATGATGTGGGGCCTGGTGTTGTGGTAGAGGCCAGAGAGATCTCACAGGGGTAGAGCAAGAGCAACCCATAGGCTTTAGTGGTTGTGGAGTTCATCACTTTTAGTTTGATATCTGGGGGCTTGCAGCAAAGGAGTGGGAGAGTTTGGTTCCAACATAAATTAGTTCCTCTATTTTCTGTGAGAAGTTTAGAAGTGGAGATGCTGGAGAGAGGGATAACATGTCTGCTATGAGTGACTGTGGCTCTGGTGTCATCTGAGGCTGAAAGATGTTATCCTGGCTTCCTTCCCAAAAGGTCATCCTTGGGTGCAGAATCTTAAAGCAGTTCTAGTTCGTAACAGTCTCTCTGTGGGCAGGGCTCAGCTGGGATTGTGTCTTTAAGCAGTGGTTGTTATGGCTGTTATCATCGTCCTTGTTGCATATGTCAATCACATGTCCTGATGTGAAGTCCTGTGGTCATTCAGATACTCTCCAGCTGTGTTTGTGCCATTCAAGTTGAGTGGATTGGCACACTCTGCTAAAGGATGGTTGAGGGAGAAGTAGATATTTTGTCCTTTAGCACTCTTGCACCAAGTTTGTTTGGGTGGAGGACATCTGATTTAAAAAGTTGTCTTTGTGTCCAGAAAATGTCAATTACATTCATTCCTCTCATGTTGCATGTTCTTCTAAGTTTTACTCCCTCTTGTTGGGAGTGGTCCACTGATAAACAACTGAATTTCCAGTCTTCCAAATGGTTCTGAGAGTTCACTGAAATCCCTCAGAATTCTGACTGCTCTTTCCGAATATCATTCTTTCCCATATGAATAATAACCTGCTTTGCAGTCTTGTGCTTCTTAAGAATGTTCTGAAGTTCCAGTTACATCAGAAATGGTTTCTTGAGGAAAGCAGTATGCAGTTGTCACTAAGGCTACGTTCACACTGCGAGCCTTAGCGCTCAATTCCGATTTTTTTTTTTTTTCTCTGATCCGATTTTTTTTGTGCAGCTGTTCACATTGTTTTAAATGTGGCCACTATCAGTTTTACAGTGTGAACAGATCATGGTTCTGAACTGACCCGCATGTGCAAAAGAACAATACGAACAGGGTTTCCAGGTTTACACAACAATATCCGCCCAATTGCTTCTCAAAACTAGTCCATAACTAGCACAACCATGTTCAGGGGGATAAATATCGCGTTAGTGGGGTCGCGTCGACCCACGAAGTTGAAAAACATCTTGCAGCAACAGTGGAAAAGTAGCCTAATTCCGCAGGGAAACTGTGGATTTGGCAACACTAGTGCAGTGCGCTGTCATACGGAAGTAAACACTGAGGGCATAAAGTAAGTGATTATGCGTTTATTTATAGTGTAATCTGTTGCTGAATCCACTGAAATTATGTGCAGGCAATATGAAAAATAAAGACAAGGATGTGACAAGACAGCAGAGTTTTGAAGCATTTATGATACGAGCCCTCATGTTTTGTTTGTATATAGAGTTTTAATACTTATGAGTTCTGACACATTACACTTCCACTGATTACCTTTCGCAACTGTCTTGATTTATGCCATCAGTTAGTGTGGTCATCAGTTACTGTTTGTTTCTCTATACTCTGAATAACGTGTCAAGGAGCACAAGACTCACCAGCTGTATGCTGAGGGGGTCCATGACAATGAGTGTCCTGCCTGTTTTGGAAGTCCAGCAAGTAACTTTATTTCAAGAACCGCAATTCTTTGTAGAAGTTTGCAGTTTGTGCAGAAATTCTTTCGGACCAGATGGCCGTACTTTCGTCTGAATATAGGGCAGCTGTGTTGTGTTTGTCTCAGGATAGGCCCATACGAAGTGTAATATTTACATTTATTGTTGAAGCTAAGGATCTGGGTGAAATATTCAAAAGATATCAGACTACAACTCTGACTAGTGTATGCAGATTGAATTAAACCCCACGATCTGGAGATTGCCTGGCCGAAAATAGACAGAACGTGTGAATTATACTGCTCGGGTCGGGAAGAGTGGATATATTTCTACCACAACAAGTAATGCAAGTCAACGCGGTCTCTTGATGGTAGTATAGGGGTATCCAGCTGTGCCAGTAAGGCATAAAATGCTGGACAAGGCTAGACCGGAAACCAGGGGTAATGCCTTGTGACCTTGCTCTGCTTGGGGGCAACTAGATGCTCTGTGGCGATGTACACCGCACGCCAAAGCAACAACGTGTGATTGGATGAGAATGTCACGTGTATGGGCCTCTGTTATAGATGAAGTAATGCGCCAAACAACCCCCCCAGTTACTGCTTGCTACAAACCATGGTGCTCTAGATTACCATAGATATGAACATGGCTGCTTTTCTATGGGCCAGGGCTATACTTAAAGACCATATCGCCATGTTCTAGCGGTCAAAGACGTCCCATGAACACATCGGAGCAAGTTGCCAGGCTCTGCACTCACGGTGGTTATCCCATGTAGGTATACTTTATTCTTCAGTAACTTTCAGAAGAGATTTTGCTAAACTAACACAATACAACAAGATGGAGTCTGTAACTAACAAGGCATTTAAAGGGTACTTTAGTTTAAAAACCTGTAATATTGAGAAGTTAATATGAAAAACACAAACCAACATATTCTTACATGTGAAATGTTATCAAGTTTCTTCAGGAATTTATATTTAGGTGGTTTTTACAACCAAATGCTGCACAGTGTTGTTGCATGTTGAAACTCGTTGATTGTTATTGTGAGTGACAACATAGACCGTTCCAAGATGGCGGACACGTCAACGTATCTGGTGCCTCCTTATAACTGTTGCGTCCGAAACCCTCCAAATTGATCTGACGCGGTCATCTCTCAAATATGAAGCGCCTACGTGTGATGTCAATAGAAATGCCTACGCACAGAAAACCACATATGGCACCTCTCTTCAGATGAAATCCTATCCTGAAATCTAGTGAATCGCAATGATCCTGAACTTGCACCAACTGAAGGTTGCCAGCTCTCCTGCCTTGTAACTACAGCCTAATTAAATGTCTGTATACCATATAAAAGATCAGCCAAGCTCATCGTCCAAATCTTTAATTTAGAACAGTTGAGTCTGCAAGAACAGCTTACATTTCAAAACCCTGCAGTATTTCCGACAAGAAAAGTACCTTACGTCTGCACCTTTCCATGTCAAAGGCAGTTTTTACAAATATGAGTGTTGGTGTGAATTTAAGCATACACACACTCTAAGATCAAATCTGAACATACGCACACTTTATAAATGAGGCCCCTGGAGCGGTCAAATGTGGCATCAATACATATCTATTCTATTGCGTTCTGCTGACACACCATATGTTTCTACGCAGTGAAAAATACATCGCAGAGCAAAGAGGTCGCTGACAATGTGCCAGCAGACAGAGCAGGTTACTTTTGGCATCACTTTCTTTTTGATATTATATTTATTCTTTTTAAACACATTGTTCTGATAAATGTCCTTACAACATTTCAGCCGATTATTAATTATGAATATATATAATATATTTATTGAGTTTGCGCATGCGGTTTGTTTACCACTTCAGAAATGTAACCGAATTCCCAGTAAGGGAGCAGAGTGAGCATCAGTGCTCCCTAATATTTGCTGTGCATTCCAGTATACGTTCCAGTGCACTGGAATGATTTCGCGATTGAGACAGCACTTAAAATGGCTGGCTCCCTAATCAGTGCCCTGACTACTGAACTAGGAGCTGCATGTAGATAACACACCTACTCTCCTCTCGCTAGGTTTGTTGTTGGCAAAATGTACAGATTAGGTGTTATGATCTATATATCTTTTATATTTACTTATAAAATAAAGCAAGAGAGCAAAGCGCAGAGCAGTGAGAAAAATCTGTCCAAACAGTAGCTAAACATAAAGCAATGTAGACACTTGCCATATTAATACAGAAGTCATTTACAGTCAAAGAAGCCTTCATGTTTGTCTCATCCCATTTTAAATGTTAATGTCTGAACTGTCTATCTTATACTATCATTTAACAGGCAGGTTTAAATGTAGCATTTCATTGCCTTGACAGTCTCTTATGGTTCTCATCAACAGTTGTCAAGTGGTCACAATTCTGCCTCGGGCAAGTGTTGACCGGCATCCTCTCAATGCCTAATTGAATCAGACTCTTTCACCCGCTATATTAATGAGGGTAACCTGCACATCATGCAATATAATGTGACAGTATAATGTCATTAGAGATAATTAGATCTGCTGACTGTTTGGTTGGAAATAATCAGACTAAAGTGTGTTCAAACACACTGAGTGGACTTTAAATGTAGCCCAGATGAACAAGGTGCCAAGATGCAGCTCTAAAAAACAAAAGCATATCTGAAACACTAAATGCCGTGTTGTCACAGTCCATTAGGGATGGGCGATATGGGCTTAAAAATATATCACGATATTTCTGCTATTTATTACGATAACAATATCAATGACGATAATTTAGGGAATCCTGTTTCTTTAGTGAAAAGTATTATCTTTCCTATTTTTATGCAAAATAGGGTGAACATTAATGAGTACACACCTAATATAACTGTTTAATTCATACTGGCGCGCTCATTGAATTAAAACGCACAACGGAGATGAGCCATTTTAAACTGATTAAACTTGAGGAAAATAAATGTACGATTGCACAAAATATATGGTTTATCTGTGTTCTTCAGTCTTGGGTATTTTTATAAGGAAAGTATATTATTTATAATGCAATGTTAATCGACATGGCCTTTAATACTATCATTCTGTAATATGAAACCACGTCTGGTCACAGAAAGGAGTTATTTCAAACACTCAACTATGTTATTAAGTTTATTTGGAGAAAAAGTATGTCAATAAATTATATCTTTGTTGGATAACAGTTTTGTAAACGGGCTCATACACATGCAAAACTGTATCGCGCACGTTTTACTGTATTACATTTATTCAGACCGGGGGGGACATTTTGTTGTGCCCTGTACAAGCCCTAACTAACCATATACCGATTGGTAGCAGGCTCAGCTCCTCATTTACGATAATGGCTAACTCCTCCTCAATTTCACCGAGTCCTGCCTTCCCGCATGTCCTCTGCACTGTCGCAACACATAAATAGTACAACAACTAACTTTTAATCGTTACTTTTCTCGCGGGAAGTCACACATTCCATATCGTGGGTAATTTTACCGTTATATCGCCAAATAAGATATCGCACCATACCCTACAGTCCAGTTTCTGCTCTTTATTAACTACGTCCTCGCGTTCCTAATGCCTCAAAGTTTCTATTACTTTTGTAAGTCTTTAATTGCAACTGCAATCTGGAGGCATTTAAAAACCAAAAATTCCTAATAATACCGCCCGATCCGTGTTTCGGGCATTTGGCTTGACCTATTTCCTTATGGGGATGGAAATAAACGCAGCTGGCTTGTAGCAGGTCAGAATTGGTCTTCACAAGCTTCAATATCTTTGTATGTCTTTAATACATCTGAGATACAAGGCCTATACCATCATTCAATCCGTGATATTCCCTCTGGTTTCATTTGATTTCAAAACGGCTTGTGGTGGATTATATTTGATGTAGTAAATCTGGATTGAGTTTTTGGTGGATGAAGAACCTTATGTGGAACGGGCCAATGTATTGTTACTTAGCAAAATAGTGGATACTCCTCAAACAATAAAAGAGAATGGAATGATGTTATGTGTGTGGTGTATATTAGATATATATTTATGAGAGAGAGAGAGAGAGAGAGATCCGATTCCAAAAAAGTTGGGACACTGTACAAATTGTGAGTAAAAAAGGAATGGAATAATTTACCAATCTCATAAACTTATATTTTATTCACAATTGAATATAGATAACATATCAAATGTTGTAAGTGAGACATTTTGAAATGTCATGCCAAATATTGGCTCATTTTTGATTTCATGAGAGCTACACATTCCAAAATAAGTTGGGACAGGTAGCAATAAGAGGACGGAAAATTTAAATGTACATATAAGGAACAGCTGTAGGACCAATTTGCAACTTATTAGGTCAATTTGGCAACATGATTGGGTATAAAAAGAGCCTCTCAGAGTGGCAGTGTCTCTCAGAAGTCAAGATGGGCAGAGGATCACCAATTCCCCCAATGCTGTGGCGAAATATAATGGAGCAATATCAGAAAGGAGTTTCTCAGAGAAAAATTGCAAAGAGTTTTTGAAGTTATCATCATCTACAGTGCATAATATCTTCCAAAGATTCAGAGAATCTGGAACAAATTTCTGTGCGTAAGGGTCAAGGCCGGAAAGTCATACTGGATGCCCGTGATCTTCGGGGCCTTTGACGGCACTGCATCACATACAGGAATTCTACTGTAATGGAAATCACAACATGGCTCAGGAATACTTCCAGAAAACATTGTCGGTGAACACAATCCACCGTGCCATTCGCCTTTGCCGGCTAAAACTCTATAGGTCAAAAAAGAAGCCATATCTAAACATGATCCAGAAGCGCAGGTGTTTTCTCTTGGCCAAGGCTCATTTAAAATGGACTGGGGCAAAGTGGAAAACTGTTCTGTGGTCAGACAAATCAAGATTTGAAGTTTTTTTTGGAAAACTGGGATGCCATGTCATCTGGACTAAAGAGGACACGGACAACCCAAGTTGTTATCAGCGCTCAGTTCAGAAGCCTGCATCTCTGATGGTATGGGGTTTCATGAGTGCGTGTGGCATGGGCAGCTTACTCATCTGGAAAGGCACCATCAATGCTGAAAAGTATATCCAAGTTCTAGAAAAACATATGCTCCCATCCAGACATCGTCTCCTTCAGGGAAGACCTTGCATTTTCCAAAATGACAATGCCAGACCACAAACCGCATCACCTCCAACCTTATGCTGCCGAGAAGCAGAGCCGGTCGTACTGAATGGCCACCTGCAGTCCAGGATCTTTTGCTGCGCACCATCTGCCAACCAATTTCATACGAAAGAGTACACCGTCGACCCGTAACGAACCGTCTTTACGTCTTCCGGCTGTCGCTACCGTTCGAGAAAAACGTTTTTGCTTACTGCTCTGTGCTTTGCTCCCTATTTCTGTACTTTTCTTTGATTTTTCTAAGATTTTTACTTCAGCAGATCAGCACAGTGCTCAAACAACATATTTTTGGCACAAACACTAAAATTAAAAACTCTTTGGGACTGGAATAATACTACAAAAAAGGGGATTTTTGCCTCCCACTGCCAGCAGCTTACATGCCGGAGAAGGGAAAACACAGCTGCCCACATTCAAACAGAAGAGAAAGAAGATGCCTCCTGTTGAATCTACTTGCTGCATGAACTACTGCAAACTTCTACAAAGGATTACGGTTCTTGAAACAAAGTTACTTGCTGGATTTCCAAAACAGGCAGAACACTCAGCAGACCGTCGTCACGGACCCCATCAGCATACAGCCGGTGAGTCCCATGAACCTAGACAATCTCAACAATTTATACCAAGTGTAGAGAAACAAGCCGAAACTGATTGTCACACAAATCGATGGCACAAACAGGGAGCGAGACCCAAAGGCAGTAGAGACATCAGATTGTCACGAGTTTCTCGTATTGCTGCCGTAGCATCCTCTACCCCAGATTCGGCTATGACAAGGCTTGTGAATACTGGTATTCTACCACCCCCTATACATCTTGAGAACAGATTTGAAGCATTAATGAATGTGGGTGAGGAATCCCCAAATGTGATTAAACATGGATCGGATCAGCCAGCAGCTAACATCGCTACTAACAGACGCTCAAGGTCGAGCAGACAGCGGCTTTCAGCTCAGAGCGCAGCCGAGCCCAGGACTCTGATAGTGGGCGACTCCATTATCAGAAACATCAGTAGCAGAAATTCAGCAACTTTCTGCTTTCCTCAAGCAACAGTTTCTGATTTGAACAAGGAACTTGGGAAAATTCTAATGAAGCACAAGACTGCAAATCGAATCATCATCCATGTGGGGAAGAATGACATTCGGAAAGAGCAGTCAGAGCTCCTTAAGAAGGACTTCAGTGAACTCTTTGAAACACTTCGAAGACTTAGAGTTCAGTCGTTCATCCGTGGGCCACTACCAGCAAGAGGAACTAATATGTTTTCACGTTTGCTTGGGCTGAACACATGGCTACAAAGAATCTGCAGCTTAAAAGGAGTCAATTTCATCGATAACTTCAATCTTTTCTGGGGCCATAGACAACTGTTTAAACTGGATGGCCTCCACCTAAACAAACTTGGTGCAAGAGTGCTAAAGGACAACATCTACTTCTCCATCCGTCATCCTTCAGTAGTGTGTGCCAAACTACTCAACCTGAATGGCACACACACACCTGGACAGAGTATGAGTGACCACAGGACTTCATATCAGCTTCCGAGTCATCATGTGGTTGACACATCCCACAAGGACACTGATAACACAACGCAGCCACAACAAGCACTGCTCATTGACACTATCCCGGCTGAGCCCAGCCCACAGAGCTCATCACAGACAGACTTTCGACTTAGTCATATCGCGCGGACTCCAAATCAGCACGCCGTGTGTCCACTTTACCTTGGTCAAACGCACCAGGGAAGCCAGGACAACATATTTCAGCCACCGGAAACAACAGAGCCACAGCCCTGCTCACCAGACACATTATCCCTCTCTCCAACATCTCCACTTCTAAGCTTCTCACAGAAAATGGAGGAACTGGTTTATGCTGGGACCAGACTCTCCCACTCTTTTTGCTGCAAGCCCCCAGATATCAACTAAAAAAACGGCGGCCCCACAACCACCAAAGCCTGTGGACCCAGCTCATCTTCCTCCTCCTGTGAAAGAGCTCTCCGGCCGCTGCCACAACGCCAAGGCCCAAACCCTCCAACTGCTGTAGGTGAACCAAAAACAACTGATAACAGCTCTCAGTGATATGTGCCGGGTCCCCGCTATAATAGCAGCAACATTCACAAATGTTTACAGAACAAGTGGGAACCCAGTGAGCCTGGCTTTTTCTCTATTTCTGATTTTAATCAGCGGATAGAAAGTCTAATGCTTCTTAAAGCCGTACGGCTGCCTTATCTAATCTGCGGCCTGTTATGCATCAAACTAATATTGCTGTTGAGACAAAATGCAATGCAATCAAGTTAGCATTTTTAAACATTGGCTCACTAAAAAATAAATAATTTATGATCATTGACTTAACCACAAACAACCTGGATTTTATTTTTCTAAATGAAACATGGCTAGAAGACAGCTGCAGTGCAACGGTCCTCAATGAAACATCCCCTCCTAACTTCACTTTCATGAGTTTTTGCAGGACTGTTAGGAGAGGTGGAAGTGTAGCTGCTCTATTTAAAGATATCTATCAATGAAAGCAAGTGTCATTTAGTCAGTACTTGTCTCTTGAATATCTAGGGATTGTGTTGAAAAGTGCTCCACGCATTCTGTTTATCATTATTTACAGGCCTACAAAATACTCTCCACAGCCTGTGTCGAAGAGATTTCACAGAATGCTATCAATGACATTTCCTCGCGGTTTGACTGTTTGCTATGCAAGGGATTTTAATATTCACAATACAACTCGCAACCAATAAAGGCCAGAAAACACCAACTACAAAGAAATATAACTAGTTTTAAATACGTTTGACCATATTCCGCAATGTGATGAACCCACACACAATCGTAGGACGTCTCTAATTTACTCATCATAGAGGGCTCGATCGCCTGTTCATCCTTGTTGATTAACGGACGTAGCACTATCTATCACTTCTGATACTTTCTTTTTGATATTTAGATACTCGTTACCAACTACGAATCTAGCATCGGTCCATCAGTCAGAACGAGATGCATTAAACGAAAACACTTAGTGGCTATTGTTAATGGAGGCTAATCTATTTAACACCAAGCATTTACAGCAGACTCTGTTCAAACTATCCTTCTCCTTGATCCTTACTCAACGTTAAGGAATGTTTAGATGCTAGCCATTGCTCCTTTGAAAGTCAGCAGTAAGACTGGCAGACAGAAATCAGCTTGTAGAAAATCAACAGCAGTTCAGAGTATTAAAAGACAATGCAGAAAAGCTGAGCGTATGTGGCGGAAGACGAAACTTGAAATTTACTATAGCATTTATAAAGACAGCCTTCGTGCTTTCAATGTAGAACTAGCCACAGCTAGACATAGTTTCTTCTCAAACCTTATAAACAGTAATTTAAACAACACTCGTACTCTTTTTGCTACTGTTGAGAGACTTACAAACCCCCCAAATCAGATTGCCAGGGAAATGCTCTCCGACAGCAAATGCAATGATTTTGCTTCCTTCTTTTCTGAGAAGATCAATCATATCAGGAAGGCGATTAGCACATCCCCATGTTATGCAGAGGTTAGACATATTCGAACACAATATCAAAAAGAAGATACTATGTCTGCTTTTAAAGAAATTGATAGCAAATTTTGGAAGAAATAGTACAGCACATTAAATAGTCAACCTGCTATCTTGACACACTTCAAACATCTTATTTCAAAAGGGTGCTTAACTGTTTGGAAACAGATCTCTTAGAAGTGGTGAACGCCTCACTTCTTTCTTGGACTTTTCCAAACTCCCTGAAAACTGCATTTGTTAAACCCCTTCTGAAAAAGAGAAATTTTGATAACACCATATTGAGCAACTATAGGCCAATATCAAATCTTTCTTTTATAGGAAAGATTATTGAAAAGTTAGTCTTTAATCAGCTGAACAAATACATAAACTCAAACGGATACCTGGACAATTTTCAATCTGGTATCCGACCGCATCACAGCACAGAGACAACGCTCATTAAGATAATAAATGATATTCGCTTAAATTCTGAATTTGGCAAAATATCAGTGCTGGTACTACTGGATCTCAGTGCTGCGTTTGATACTGTTGATCATAACATACTACTAGAGAGACCGGAAAACTGGGTCGGGCTTTCTGGCATGGTAATCAAATGATTCAGGTCATACTTATAAGGGAGGCTACATTTATTGTGGTATAGGAGAGCATAAGTTCTAAGTGACTCCATGACAGGCTGGAGTCCCCAGGCTCACTCTTGCACCGCCTTGTTTAGCCCTGTATATGCTCCCACCTATCAAAATAATAGAAAGAACACAAATCGCCCTAATACACAGCTATGCCATATTACACCCGATTACCTACCTTATACTCCAAAAGTGACTACAGCCCCATTGACTCCTACTGCCATGCATTGATGAAATAAAAGTTGGATGTGCTAGAAACTTTCTTCAGTTAACAAATAACAAACCGAAGTCATTAGAGTTGGAAACAAAGCTGAAGGGTCGATACACAAGGTGACAGGAGTGTGCGATCCCTTGACCTCTAGGGTCTACCCACAACTAAAAATCAAGTCAGAATCTTGGTGTGATTCTGGAGACAAACCTTAGTTTCAGTAGTCATGTCAAAACAATAACTAAATCAGCATACTATCATCTCAAAAAAAAAAAAACATTGCAAAAATTAGATGTTTTGTTTCCAGTCAAGACCTGGAGAAACTTGTTCATACCCAGTGCCTTTATCCACCAGCAGGGTGGACTATTCTAATGGTCTCCTCACCGGCCTTCCCAAGAAGATCATTAGACAGCTGCAGCTCATCCAGATCGCTGCTGCCAGAATTCTGACTAGAAGCTGAAAATCTGAGCATATCACACCAGTCTTTAGGTCCTTACACTGGCTTCCAGTTATTTTTAGGATTGATTTTAAAGTACTTTTTACTCGTTTATAAATCACTCAATGGACTATGACCTAAATACATTGCAGATATGTTCACTGAATATAAACCGAACAGACCACTCAGATCATTAGGATCAAATCAGTTAGAAATACCAAGGGTTCACAAAAAACAAGGGGAATGTGCTTTTAGTTATTATGCAACCCGCAGTTGGAATCAGCTTCCAGAAGAGATCAGATTTGCTAAAACATTAGTCACATTTAAATGACTCAAAACTCATCTGTTTAGCTGTTCATTTATTGAATGAGCACTGTGCAATATCCGAACTGATTGCACTATATTTTATGTATAATTGTTTTCTTAAATTCCTTTTAAACCTCTTAAATCAATTTTTAAATTCCTTGTTTTATTATTTTTATTATTATTCCAAGCGCGCGAGTTTTTAAATTCCTTGGTTTATATGTTTGATTAATTTTTTTACTTTCTTTTTATGTAAAGCACTGTGAATTACCATTGTGTACGACATGTGCTATATAAATAAACTTACCTTGCCATTGCCTTCGCCATAGAAAACAATTTGGCTCATCATAAAAGGAAGCGACAAAGAAGACCTAAGACGTTGACAACTAGCAGCCTGTATTAGACAGAATGGACAACATCGCTTTCCTAAAACTTGACGCCTTGTCTCCCCAATCCCCAGACCTTTTCAGGAAACAACAGTGTGTAGTATAAAAAATAAACAAGGAGGCGCCAAACACTGGTAAACACAACGGCCTATGTCCCAACTTTTTTTGAGAATGTGTGATGCCAATGAAAATTTACATCACACATTTTTCCCCGTAAAATTATACATTCTCAGTTCTAAAAACCATTGATTGACCTCTATGTTGTATTCTGAATAAAAATATTGAAATTTGAAACTTCCACATCATTTGCATTCTGTTTTTATTCACAATTTGTTCAGTGTCCCAACTTTTTTGAAATCGGGTTTGTGTATATGTGTGTTGATGTATGATATCTATCCTATCATACACTTGTATATACATATAATCGGGGTTACGGTCTGGTTTCCGGTACAACCGAGGAAAAAGAAACTACATGCTGCATACATACATACAGACATACATACAGTTTTTAATGGGTCCAAAATAGGAAATAGTTATATAAAATCTGAATATATAAATGTAAATGTGAATATATATTATATAGGCTGAACATATTTCGTCTGAATACTATAAAAAGAAGAAAACAAGCAGTAAACTGTGAAATACTACTTACAATTCATGAATAATAAATGTAAATCTGAACAATATAGTTGTACAGTTTGATAAACAGGTAAAGTTTTCAATATCTATCATTAAATCTGATATATAGTTAAAAGGCTGAATACAAGAGGTAAATCTGAAATTAGTGTAAAGTTTGAATATATACATGTAACTTGTGAATTTGTTATTATTCTATATATACTAGAAACTCAAATGTAAATGTTTTATGACCATTCTTTATATTTTTCCACCTTAAGTAAATTTACGATTATATATTTTTCACTCTACACAGCAATTAAAATTGTACGCAACAGTGTATTGCACACAATGCATTTTTATAAATTAACTTCTAAAGTATAAGCAATTTCTATTTGATTGTTGAAATTCAGTATCATTGTGACACAGTCATGACTGTTGACTCTAACTTTTACTCATAACATAAATTTTAATCTGTTAGAACTAATTCAATTATTAATAATATATAATATATCCCTAACAGTTGAAAGTAAAATTCATGTCTAATTTTCATCAAAATGCTCTTTTCTCTGGCAAATAACGAGCTGGAGACACTGATGACTTGCCTGAGGTAAATGAAATGCTATGTGACTTTTTGTTTACAAGTGGTTTTATTGACGTCTTTCCACAGTTGAAACAAAAGACCTTCTGATGTTCATTCATGTTTATTTCACGTTAAAACTAATATTAAAAAGGAAGGGATGATTGTGCTTGCTCGCGCTCTGTGCTGCCGTTAGAACTGAGGCTTCAATACAGCGATCTGTCACGCCACATCAAAGAGCGCCAATATGGCATGTCTAAATTTCCTGAAAAAATGTTAGGATTTGTTCGGTATACATGCGTACCGAACAGAAATATTCGTACCGAAAAATGAAAGATAATATATTCAATTGTTATTTAAACTGTTAATTAAAGGGGTCATCAGATGCGACATGCACTTTTACAAGCAGTTTGAACTGAAATGTGTGTTGGCAGTGTGTGTACACAACCACCCTAAAATGATAAAACAATTGTTTTCAACACCCAGTCGTGGAGCAGATGTAGACAAGAATGGCTCCATAGCGATTGAGGTGTTTTGTTGTTGGATGTAATAATGAACATAGCAGTCATCATTTACTCCCTACATCTGAGCCGCTGAAGACGCAGTGGGTTACCTTTGTTTCTGAAATGAATGCGCTCCCGATCTACCTAAATGCATCGTTGTGCGTGAAAAAAATCATTCGTGAATCCAGCTCACCTCGGAAGACGTGAATTGTGTAAGGTTTTTTTCACGGCTAAAGTTTACCGTCTCTCAGAGAGTGGCTCGGAAGAGAGGGGCGGGGTGAGCAGAGCTAATTTGCATTTAAAGTGACACGCAATAAAACAGCTTGCTGTAGACAGAACTGTTTTTGACAGGGTAAAAACGGTGTTGTTTTACACTACCATTGAGACATTTTAATCAAACTATGTTACAGACTTTCACAAAGACCCTAAAGAATCATATCAACTTGTGGAAAATCGGCATCCGATGACCCCTTTAAGATTATTTGATGAATTTAATTGTCGCTATTTGTTTGACTGTTTTTTTAGCATCTTGTGCCATGAGCATTGCAACATGTTAAGTTAAAAATACTTCTACTAAACTGTCTTGAGTTGTGGTTCATTCCATTGTGCTAGCTTCTTTGCACTTGTTAGCATGGCCCTGGTGGTAGGTACTGTACTGCACCGTCCATTCAGACGGCCATTCAGAACTGTGTATTGTGACAAAATACATTTGTTGATGTCATTTTCCTTCAGCTACAATATAGACCTTTGGATAAATCCGAAACCAGTCTACAGTGATACAGGGCTACCTTAGGATTGACAGTTTGAGTAGTCCTCACCTATTAGTTTATTTAGAAAATATGTAGCTTTATACTGTATATCCATATTAAAAGAGTTGCCACTGATCCACTGATGTGTGAAAAAAGGTATTAAAAGAGTATAAAAAGAGTAATTGATACATCTTGACTCATCTGAAGCATGTTGAAATGTATAGGAAAGGCTTTGTGTGAATGTGCCGCACTGCACCTTGGTTTAAAAAGTCTAAAATCTACCATGTCAACAGTATTGACTCCTATTTCAACTCTAATCCCTTATTTCATACTGGAGGCACAAAGGTATTCGTTTTGATTAGTTCTTCAGTTTACTGTTTTCATTCTGAATGCTTGCTGAGGATTTCTGAGATGTGCTTATCTTTACATTTATTTGTTATTTTGCTCGGCTGCACAAAGTCGCTCTGCATAATTTTAATAAATAAATTCTGTATCGACTCCCCTAGCACCTATCTGACATATTACCACATGCTTATGGTATTAGGAAATCCATTTCCTCTTTTTTTTAGCAGCCACTGTAATTTCAGCTCTTTGTAGAATTTGGCTGAATGTCAGCAAAATAGCAGAAATGACCTCCCATTATCCAGAGAGTGCTTCCTGAGGCGCCGCCGTTTGTGTATTCTTGGGAAAGTTCTGTTGAATCAACCGTGTGTCGGGATGGATGGCTTTATAGTCCATGAATTCAAGCGCTGCCGGAAAACTGTATGAATAGGGTGAGGGAATAAAAGTCCTAATGCATGCAAAAGGACTCATCATTCATCGGCTATTATCACAGATCCTGGAGCCTTTGAAAGAGACATTACCCAGATGGGATGTGAGCAGAATTCAAATATTGAAATTGTTCATTATTTTGCTCACTCATATTCCTCCCTGCAGCAAATGCAGCTACGCCCAGATTAGATTTGTAGTTCAACAAAGTCAGTTTAGCCCTTGAAGATTGATTTTAGATCTAAAAACGTAAATTCTTGCTGTCTCCGTAAAGTTATTTTTTTGTTTTGATGTGTAAATGATAGGAGGAAGACATTTAGCTCACGTTGAACACATACAGAACAGAAGCCTGCAGTGTGACAGATTCCGCCTAAAACTGTTTTAAACAGAATTTTACTTCTTTTATACTTTAGAAAACTTAAAAGAAAGAGTGACCTGTTATATGACCTGATTATGCATTCATAAATATGTAGCCAAATTTATCACGTGCAATTTTAACTGTTATGCATCAGCTACTCGCAAGCAAAAATGAATGAACTTAAGTGTTATTTTTTCTTGTTTGCTGGGGGGGGAAACAAGTTTGTAATTTTTTCTTGTTTATTCAAGTGCAGATAAATTAGAATGAGATGCACCAGAATAGCAATGTGCTTGTTCCTTTTGCCAGATGTTGCCTTAAATAACAATAAGTCACACACCCTACAAGATGCACAAGTTACTCAATAAATTCATAAAAACACATATCATGTGAGATTATAATGCCAATCGTTAATCAATTTTAAATATTTTTACCATATTAAACTGTAAATTAAGATAAGTGGATTACTATTTGAGCCTATTTCAGGTTATTGAAAAATAATAAGGAATGATCTTTGACATGAATTGATCTTAGCATGCCTTAATTAAAAATCTGCACATAAATTAAATTAATCTGCTTAACTTTGCAATAAATCAAATCCAGAAATATTTATCCTTACTTTAAATGCACAAGCTATCCTCAGATGAGCTGAAACTGACATTAAAGACATTAGATCTATTTCCAACCATGAAAGATGGTAAAATCGCGCAATGCTGTTTCTCTGAGCTGATAGAGATCAGAGCATAAGGCTTTAGCTTGTCATAGATGAATGAATATTTCTACAGATGAAATCTGTTCAATAAGCAGTCCAAAGTGGAAAGAGTGAGTAGCGTGATAAATTAGTTCATGCTTCGACTCGTCATATTAAACTTTTTGAAATTCTCCTTGTACAGAAACTCAGTCAAAACTGTGAATGTACTAACATTTGAGGTCACCTTATTCGTGCATGTATTTCTTTTGAGGCTGTTCATTCGCTGCTGAGACTGAGCTATTATGACTCATAAAGAGCTCTAGCTACTGAAACTTTATGGAGCACTATTTACAGAATGCACAAACAAAACTTATGTCTGCCTAGGTTTCCTTTGAGAATGTGGTGAGGGTTCAAAACATCCAGGAATATGCCATTGCATGAAGCATGGTGTTTTGATGAATGTATCTCTTGCATGAAAGCATCCCTTATGGCTAACTTAACTGTTTTTGCAAAGTGGGCCAAGACATCAATCAAGATTTACTCAAGTGGCTATATACAGTATGTGCCATCGCCTCAAAATGACAGAGGCCTGACCTATGAATATTAATCAAGTTAATCTTAAAGGGGTCATAGGATGCTACATGCACTTTTACAAGTTGTTTGAACTTAAATGTGTGTTGGCAGTGTGTGTACACAACCACCCTATAATGATAAAAATCCACCCATTGTTTTTTTTTATATCTCGTTAAATGTTTTCCCCTTTCTCAAATCGAGCTGATCTCAGATGCCTGTCATGGCAGTCGTCATTTACTCCCGACATCTGAGACGCTGAACTCGCTGTGGATTACGTTTGTTTTTGAAGGGAATGCACCCCGATCGACATAAATGCGTCTATGTTCGCGCAAATCATTCATGATCCAGCCTCATCTACAGAAGGGAAGGAAGTGCCGTATAATGTTGTATGAATCTTTGCAAATCGCCTTTCCTAATAATGTGCTAATTAGCAAGTTTCGCAATGAATGTGGCTGAAGTAAACAGTCTCTCTGAGAGCAGCTCGGAAGAAAGGGGCGGGGTCAGCAGAGCTCACTGATATTTAAAGGAAAATGCTACAAAAACGTCTTTATCTGAAAAGAGCTGTTTTTTGACAGGGTAAAAAAGTGTTTTTTTACACTACATTGAGAAATGTTAACCAAACTATGTGATGTTTTACAGGACTAAATTTTTTACAGACTTTTCATTAAGACCTAAAGAATCATATCAACTTATGGAAAATGGGCATCCTATGACCCCTTTAATATTTAGATGTATTGTGTAGATATCACATCTATAGTAATGTTTTCTCATGTCCAAGTCAAAACTGCAATGTAAACAATATATGAATACCATTACAGTTATTAAAAGGATAGTTCCCCTTCAGGAACTCGAGCTACATCGAGATTCACTTTGGGAACGCCCCTGCCTGACCGCGTTCTGAAGCACGTGTAAAATCAGCCCAATGGAGCAGCGAGACGTCACGAGCAGAGTGACGTAAGCACCAGAAAGCATAAAACCACATCCGGCCGGGCGCAAACCAGCTTCTGCTCTTCAGTAGCACTCTGTGTATGTGTCTGTCTATTTACTGTTGTCTGGTCCGCACAAGCACTCCATATTATATGATAAACACAATGAGGAACGTCTATGGCAGCGAAGGCAGTACAAACGCTGTGTTTTCATCCTGCCCACGATATCCGAGAGGGCTAGTCTTTCTGTCCTCACCGCTAGGGATCCGCTGGGCTCTATCTCAGGGGTTCGGAGCGCGCTGCGGTTTCTTCCCCCGGAGGAGAGAGCCAGGCACTTTCATCTATCTTCATCCGAGGAGGTAGAGGTGGAGCGTCGAGACAGAGGGGGGATGTGGAATCGCCACACAGTCCCTGGCGTATGAGGAGCTTGTGGAGGTGTGACTTCATGCTGTAGCCAAATAAAATATTGTTTGGCAAGCCTAGAAACAGGACGCTCGTCTTAAAAATAATTAGACGAGCATGTTCTTAATCCAGATCACAGCCTTCACGACGGTGGCCTTCCGTTTTTCCCGATCTCCATGCCGAGGTGTCAAAATCGTGGGAAAATCATATCTTTTGTATTATAGCCCCACAAGTCTTTAAATTATTGCTAATATCATGGGTGAATGAGAGGGGAATGGGGCATGCCATGGTGGAGCAGACGCCGCGAAGCTATCTTCTACCATCCTAGATCGTCATGAAGGCCTGAAGGCTTCCGCCAGGCCTTGTAAGCTTACATCTAGTTCTGGTGGGCAAGTTAACGGCAGCAGTTCAGGGTGGAGCCTGCTTGCCCGAGTGACATGGCGGTCTTGTCAAGGACATGGATGGACAGGAAGGTATGGGGAATCGACAGGGTAGCTGAAATGCGTCGGGCACAGATTTGTCCACAGAAGCCGGAATTAGTGGTTGATCTGTCCGATATGCAAGTAAGGACAGATTCTTCCTCTAGGGAGCCCGCTTTAGCCCTCTGGCCTTTTCGGAGATGCAGGTAACTACACTGTCGTCGAAAAGGTTCAGGAGGCGGAGAAAAGCAGGCGGCGGATGTTTCACAACGGTTCCTCACTCGTCCGCTCCCAGGCATATGGTATGGCACGGGATAGCTAGCTTTCGGATAAGCTCGACCCCTCAAGTGAGGGTGCTACAGCAGTGAGGTCGGTCGTTCCCTGCCGGTCATCAGCTTCAGGGCACCGAACTGGCTCCTCAAATAACACCAGAGGCCAGCCTCGAGAAGCTGGTTCCCTTAGTAGATATTCTGGCAGCGTGGGAACTTCTGCCAAAATATATCAAAATGGGTCCTGCAGGTTGTAGAAAAAGGCTACAGAATCCAGTTCGGTTCTCATCCACCTCGTTTCAACGGGGTCATCCCCACACTAGTGGGCTCCGAGCAGGCTCTGGTAATGGAAAAATAAGTAGATACTCTCTTGAGGAAGGAGGCCATAGAACGTGTTCCTCCTCTTAAGAGAGAGACAGGGTTTTACAGCCGTTACTTCATCATTCCGAAGTAGTATGGGGGGTTGCGTCCGATCTTAGATTTCTGTCTTCTGAACCGCGCTATCAAATGGCTTCGGTTCAAGATGCACACTATCAAGCAGATAGTATCTCCAATCCAGTTCGAGGGATGGTTTGGTACGATAGATATCAAAGATGCTGTTTCATCTCCCTCAAAAACAATGGAAGTTCCCAAGGGTTTTGCTTTTGGGGGCTGAAGCATCCAATATATCGAGTTCTTTCCTTCGGTGTCACTCTACCCGACTTTTCAGAAGTGTGTGCGATGCGCTCGGGCTCCTCTGCGGACTCCAGGGCATCCGCACTAATCCATTATATCAATGCTGGTTCAATACTAGCTCAATCGGAGCAGCGGCGGCTCGGCATAGATATGTCGTCCTCGGCCCATTGTGAGAGAGCTGGGGGTAAACTAAACGGCCAAGAAGAGGGTTCTTCTCCACTAAGAGATACCACTTAGTTAGGCGGTGGTGTGGGGGACTAAACTCGATGGCAGGCAGTCTGTTCTCCTGCTCGAATCGAGGTCACTCCTCAGTGACAGTAACGAGCGTAAAGGAGAGGGACAGTCACTTACTGTCAAGCAGTTCCAAAGGCTGCTGGGTCTGATGGCAGCTGTGTCCAAAGTGATACCTTTTGGCCTGCTGTACATTAGACCCTTGCAGTGGCGGCTCAGAACAAAGGGATTTTCCCGAGGGGTGTGAAATACGCTTTGCCTGATCAAGGTAACATGGCGATGCTTACGTGCCTTACGACATGGTGGAGGAAACATGGGTTCTGGTTCAAGGGGACATAATGTTAGGGGATCCTAGTCGTCGCGTTAACGCTAATGACGGGATGGCCTCTCTCACGGGATGGGAGAAGACGGTACTGAGGGGCCGCTATGCCCAGGTCGGTGGGAGGCCATCAATCTTTTGGCACCATCAACTGTGGTAGAGCTGGCCGTGTGTGTGAGCTAGACACACTTCCTCCAGACTAAGGGTGCATTCATGTGCTTGGTCACACCAGACAACACATAGGTTGTCTCTACATCAAGGATCCTATTGCGTAGCAGGGGAAAAAGACCACATTGTAGCTTGGGTTCCCTCAAAGCATCCAGCTACAGGGGTGCGGATGCCCATGGGGAAGACGTGGCTGAGGCTTCGTCTGTATGCCTTTCCCCTGATTGTTCTGCTACCGGGAGTTCTGGAGAGAGTACGCCCGGGATGGGGTCCGTCTGTTGTTAGTAGCCCCGTTCTGGCCGGCCCGAGTTTGGTTCTCGGACCTGGTGTCCCTCCTTGATGGCTCTCCGCTGGAGATTCTGATCAGGAAGGACCTCCTCTCTCAGGGGGGGGTGCCATTCTTCAACCCCGCCCGGTGTTATGGAAGCTGTGGGCATGGCCCATGAGGGGCACAGCTCCTAGCATCTGGTCTCTAAACTGAGGTTTTTGAGACTATACTCCAGTCCAGAGCTCCCGCCACTAGGGAACAGTACACCTTGAAGTGGAAACTTTTCACCTCTTGTGTGGACAGCGACTGCAAGACCCAGTCAAATGCCCAATTGGTACAGTTCTGGAGTTACTGCAGGCCTGTTTATCTGCAGGGTTATCTCCCTCATTCTGAAGGTATTACGGTAGCTGGGCCGCGTAGCCTGCTTTACCACTCCCCTTCTGGGTGGTTAATCAATTGGGGAAGACACCCACTATTGTCACGCCGGGGGTTTCCTCCATGGCACCAGAGGCTGAGGCCGGTACAGAGCATAAGGTACCTCATGGGACTGGCTGGGGTTCGGGAGGCTTATGCAGTGCCCTGACACCCTTAGAAGAATGTTGGCGGTCAAGTTGCTACACGTCAAGACTATTTTTTTCTCCTGCTATTTCCTCATGAAAAGGGATCAGGGATCTTTCAGGCATCTCTGTTCGTGCCTGGGAGTTTGCTCCAGGGCATGGTTAGGGCCTATTTTCTTACCAGAGGGGGCCGGGTATTGTCCCTAAGGGGCCTAGGGGTATTCTTTTCCACCAGGGCCCATAGTACCTTCAGACATTCTGTCCTCCCTCAATCCAGAAGTAGGCCACGAAAGGCTTATAAATTGCTCGGTAAACGTGCGAGCAATCTGGGCCGTTTACTAAACAGTAGCTGCCCCGTGGCGTATGGTCGATCAGCTTTTGTTTGGTTTTGGGCCGCCAAAGAAAGGATCTCGGAGCCAAGCAGACTCATGAGTAGGTGGGTGGTCGGGCCATTAACTAGCTAAGAGTACTCTGGCCTACAGTTCACATATGGGGTTCAGAGCAAACTCTAACAGGAGTATGGCGGCCTAAAGGCTTTCAGCTATTGGGTGTGGGCTGCAGGTCATTGTGCTGTGGACGGGTGGTCCTTGCACCACTTCCGCTTTTACAAACCTAGACTGGCATATAACCATAGTTCCCAAAGTTCTTCTTGTGATATGGCTGCAAGCGATTTACACAAACAGGCAGGGATCGTGGTAGGTTATGGCGCAGTGGGTATTCTAGTTACAAAGCATCTCGATGCAGCTAGAGTTCCTGAAGGGGAACGTCTCTAGGTTACATATGTAACCATGGTTACCCGAGGAAGAGACGCTGAGTCTCTTTGCCATACTCCCTGCATCCATGCAGGTGCTACTTCATCGAAGCTGGTTTACGCCCGGCCGGATGTGCTTTTATGCTTTCTGGTGATTACGTCACCCTGCTCGTGACGTCTCACTGCTCCATTGGACAGATTTGATAGGTGTTTCAGAACGCGGTCACGCAAGGGCGTTCCCAAGCGAATCTCGACGCAGCGTCTTGTTCCCTCGGGGAACCATGGTTACATACATAACCTAGAGACTTTCTTCTAGGTTCTTTCTTCTGCTGAACGCAAAAGAAGATATTTTGAAGAATGTTGACAACCAATGGAAAAAATACTATGGAAATCAATGGCTAACGGCAACATTCTTCAAAATATCTTTTGTAGTAGAGAAAGAAAGAACAATTCATGGCAGGTTGGAAACAACACTTGAGGGTGAGTAAATGGTGACAATTTTTAACCATCCC
Source organism: Sinocyclocheilus anophthalmus (assembly GCA_018155175.1). Lineage (NCBI taxonomy): Eukaryota > Metazoa > Chordata > Actinopteri > Cypriniformes > Cyprinidae > Sinocyclocheilus > Sinocyclocheilus anophthalmus. The sequence goes on from JADLZN010005009.1 coordinate 608,375, forward strand.
TTTAAAATACACGTACAGTGATTTGACGGAGGAATTATTTTTGTTGACCAATTCAAGTAACCAACTTGACATCTTATTTGATCCATTTTGGAGGCAAGCATATAGATGCATGGGTTTTAGAGCACGGCTGGTTGGACAAGCAGTATACAGTATATGGGGTTCAGGGTTTTAACCTACCTTGATATAAGTTATTGTTTTAATAAATCAAAATTGTAGCTCTACATCACAACATGTATTCTTGATTTCACTTTAAAGCACACAAACAAGCAATAGAGAAGCAGGGAGCGTGTCTGAGAGCTGTGCACGGTAGAGAACACTGCTGCTTTCCGTCACGGATGACAACTGCAACGACCACTCAGCAAAATATAAACTCTACAAATTCCATTGCCAGATTGCCTCTCAAAACACACTGACAAAATGAAACTCCTGCTAAGCAATTGGAGATGCTTCCTTTGATATATTCAGTCGGCCATGGCAAAAAGTCTCTCCTGTCATGATTGTAAATGACAACTATGGCTGTATAGTGGTTATTTTGACAATATGTTTGATTCTTGCTTTGTCTTGTCCTGATGCTATGACAGCCATTGTTTAATTTAATATATTTTAACAAATAGCTTAGAAATTTAATTATTTATAAGTTAATTTAAAAACTGCATTATATGCAATTTACATGTTTGCATAAAATTTTTTTTTTCAAGTTGAGTGTTGATCATCTATTTAAAAATAAATAGCAATTAAATTTAAGTTTGGGTTAAGTTGTTAGGCCTAATTATAACCTTATAACGTAAAAGGTCTCCCTATAGTTTTAAGCATAAACTGATAAGATTATCACTAAGAAAATTTTAACTATAACAATGTATTTAAAGAAAGAGCAACTTGATAAAAAAAAAAAAGTTAAGTTTTTCCCCCTGCTGTACCGAAATCATACCGAACCATGACGTTAAAACCCAGGTAAGAACCGAACTGTCATATTTGTGTACCGTTACACCCCTAGTAGATAGTGTTATTTAAAAAGGTTTTACAGCAGTACACAATATTATTTTACCACAGATCTATACAGAAATTATGGTTGTAGCATTAATGGCTGCATATTTCATGCAAAAGTCAGATAAAGAAATGGCACTTTTAGGTTTAAGCAGAAAACAGTGGGAAAATAATATGAAATCCACACCTCAGGATAACAATTAAACTTACCAGCAGCGTCTGAGCATGTGTTTTAACTGATCAAACAAGCAAAAGATATCTGACTTTGTAACAATTCGAAGAGATCACCTTAACCAGTGGTCCACAAGATCACCTTTGAGAGATTATTAATTGTCTCGCAAAACCCATTGAGACTTGAATAAAACACCCTTCTTTCAGTCTAGTATCAGGTATTTCTTTTAATGAATTGACATGAGTTAAGCTGCTCAGTGGAAATATTCAAGTTCCTCCGCCCTTTTTTAAAAGAAAGAAAGGCTTGTGTTCTGTTTATGTTCCATGCAAAATAAATTCAGTGGGCTGAGAAACAACATGGATCACACAGACTGAATTGATAGACAAGACACTGTAACATCTTCAAAATATTTTCTTTTGTGTACCAAATGTATCTTTCTTGTGCATTTTTTGACTATCCCTCATTTTCAAGTTAAAATAGATAAATGGATTTAAAAGAAATCTTTGAATAAAATAGTTTTTTCTTCAAGAAGCAACACGGCATTACATATTAAGGCTCTAGGTTTTTATATATATATATATGAATATATATAGTATAATATTTGATATATAAGTGGGGAAAAAAAAAGTATTTATCATGACAAATTTGCAAGTTCTCCCACTTAAAAAGATGAGAGAGGCCTGAATTTTCATCATAGGTATACCTCAACTATGAAGAGACAAAATTAGAAAAAAAAAATCAGGAAATCACATTGTAGGATTTTTAAAGAATGTATTTGCAAATTATGGTGTAAAATAAGTATTTGGTCAATAACAAAAATTCATCTCAATACTTTGTTATATACCCTTGTTGGCAATGACAGAGGTCAAACGTTTTTCTGTAAGTCTTCACAAGGTTTTCACATATTGTTGCTGGTATTTTGGCCCATTCCTCAATGCAGATCTCCTCTAGAGCAGTAATGTTTTGGGGCTGTCGCTGGGCAACACGATTTTCAACTCCCTCCAAAGATTTTCTATGGGGTGAGATCTGGAGACTGGCTAGGCCACTCCAGGAACTTGAAATGCTTCTTACGAAGCCACTCACTCCTTCGTTGCCCGGGCGGTGTGTTGGGATCATTGTCATGCTGAAAGACCCAGCCACATTTCATCTTCAATGCCCTTGCTGATGGAAGGAGGTTTTCACTCAAAATTTCACGATACATGGCCCCATTCATTCTTTCGTTTACACGGATCAGTCGTCCTGGTCCCTTTGCAGAAAAAACAGCCCCAAAGCATGATGTTTCCCCCCCATGCTTCACAGTAGGTATGGTATTCTTTGGATGCAACTCAGCATTCTTTCTCCCAAACACGACAAGTTGAGTTTTTACCAAAAAGCTATATTTTGGTTTCATCTGACCATATGACCTTCTCCCAATCCTCTTCTGGATCATCCAAATGCTCTCTAGCAAACTTCAGACGGGCCCGGACATGTACTGGCTTAAGCAGGGGGACAAGTCTGGCACTGCAGGATTTGAGTCCCTGGCGGCGCAGTGTGTTACTGATGGTAGCCTTTGTTACTTTGGTCCCAGCTCTCTGCAGGTCATTCACTAGGTCCACCCGTGTGGTTCTGGGATTTTTGCTCACAGATCTTGGGATCATTTTGACCCCACGGGGTGAGATCTTGCGTTGGAGCCCCAGATCGAGGGAGATTATTAGTGGTTTTGTATGTCTTCCATTTTCTAATAATTGATCCCACAGTTGATTTCTTCACAACAAGCTGCTAACCTATTGCAGATTCAGTCTTCCCAGCCTGGTGCAGGTCTACAAGTTTGTTTCTGGTGTCCTTTGACAGCTCTTTGGTCTTGGGCCATGGTGGAGTTTGGAGTGTGACAGTTTGAGGTTGTGGACAGGTGTCTTTTATACTGATACGTCAAACAGATGCCATTAATACAGATAACGAGTGGAGGACAGAGGAGCCTCTTAAAGAATTTGTTTCAGGTCTGTGAGAGCCAGAATTCTTGCTTGTTTGTAGGTGACCAAATATTATTTTACTGAGGAATTTACCAATTAAATCTTTAAAAATCCTACAATGTGATTTACTGGATTTTTTTTCTCATTTTGTCTCTCATAGTTGACGGAGCTATAGACGTAGGATGAAAATTACAGGCCTCTCTCATTTTTTTTAGTGGGAGAACTTGCACAATTGGTGGATGACTAAATACTTTTTTCCCCCACTGTATATCTATATATATATATATATATGTATATGGTCTCAAATGTCAGTGTTAGATTGTTGGCAGGAATGTTTCAAGAAAAAAAAAAAGGTTTAAATATATACTTATATTCTAGATACAGTATATATTGTTTTTACTTGGAAAGAGACAAGACATGTTCATACAGCTCTGCATTGTGCCTATAACAACGCCTGTTACCTGTTCTGAATTCACTGTAAACCACTGCATTTTGGGACTTTCTGCTTTATAAAGTCATACAATAAAATTGTGTGAGGAACAACATTTAGTGTTAGTCATTATTACCTAGAAATCTTAATTCTTCGTTAAGCATATTCTAATTGAAGCATCATGAAATTTGAATACAAACCTTTTATTGACCGGGACAAAAATGTCCCTGTATGAGTTTGTATGTAATTTGTATGATATGATATGGTTTATCAATATCACACAAACAAGAGATCTGTTTTTTTCCCCGAATATCTGCACAATTTCAAATGTGATGGAGTTAAAATAGTTCACTAAATATGATATTGTGTTAAATTTTAGATGCAATATTGTGCATCTCTGAGCAACACAGCAGTATTTTGTTATTGAACAAATCTGTGGTTTTTAACAAATGATTCAGCCAATGATTCAGTGACCCATTCATAAAGATAGTTAGTAGCTTTGTTCCTGAAGGAATCAGCTGTTTAGATGAAGTAATCTGACCGAATAACTCATTACTTGTTCGCCACCTACTGGCGGTTTTAGTTTCATATTGTGAGTATGATTTCATTTTTTTTTAAATAATTTCATATTTCAATATTTCTTTAAAAAACAATACCCATTAATTATCATTAGTTACAGTAAAATATTTTTTTCTAAAGCTGCTTTTTGTGATATCTATTCAATGCTTTTCTCATCTACCACAATATTTACTTTAAATGATCTGTTGGGGGGATGTGTGTTTAATTTGTGATCAATTTAATTAATAAATCGGCACATCATGTAATTTATTAGCTTAATAAATACAGCCCTACTAAAACATGTACAGTACAGCAGCATTAGCTGCTGCTGGATAAATTGAAGTTGTGCTGACCAGGTAAAACCACTTAAGAACAGGAGCTGGTGCACTTACTACAGGCCTATCATTTACTAGCAACCTGCTGACAGCCTTAGGGTTATTAATAGATCTTGCCGAAATGAAAGTAAACACAACCTTACCTTGGAGGAACTGTCTGTCTTCTTTAATGTGTCAGGTAATAATGGCCCTACTTAGTTCCCTTACAAAGATAAATTGGCGCAGCCAAAGAGTGCTAGGCAACTCTACCATTCTCCTCTGGCTAAATGAAAAACTCATCCCAAGGGAAGAAATAGTTTAAAACATCTTAGGGAAGCACTGTTCAGCTGTATTAGTCAGCAGAACCACGCCATTAAAAATGAGCTGTTTAGATAAATCAATTAGGTAAAGAATAGCAGTGCTTCTCCATTTCCGCAAGGTTGGTAAGCAATTCTATCACACTAGTGGCACTGTATAATGTTGGCTTGTGGCTGTATATTCCAAATAGTGTTTATTTGAAAGATTATTCCATTGTCTTGCCCCATATTTTTCCATTGTAAAATAAATTACAGATAAACATGATTTTTGGTTGCACACATGAGAAGATGCTATAGTGTTAATACAATGCAAGTCAATGGGATCCAGTGTTGTTTCTCATCTCATTAATTTTCATCATGGACAAAACATTCTTGACATTATCGTAGTTGTGTTTTACAGAAGAAAGAAAGTCATACCGTTTGGGAGGTAAACGATGACAGAATTTACATGTTTGGGTGAACTATCCCTCCTTTTCAAGGTAAAATAATTAAAAATCTTTGAAACAAGATATATTTACTCAAGAAGCATCTCTTTAATGCAAGTGTAGTTTATCTTACTGTGCTGGCAGACTTGTTTAAAGTATAAGACAAAAGATACTAAGACAAAATACTCTTATATATCAGGGGCATGCAGCTGTGAATGCTCCATATCCAAGCCATTTGAGAGACTGGTTTCGGGGACTGGCTAATTAATATTAACCCTGCTATAAATTCCCTTGTCATTTGATGTGTAACGTAAAGCTTGCATAATTAAATGTTGGGAATATGTATGAAAAGCAGTCCGCATATTGCTCCTTTAAGCGGAAAACTGCTGTTGCTGCCAGGTCACAATTATCGAAAATAAAATTGTATTTGATGCAAACTGAACTCAAATAAATCAAATAAACAAAAAATCATATACGTACAGTTTCTTGCACATACCAATCGTTTCTCTTCATAAGACCTCAATATGTCATTAGAAGCCACCACAGGTGCTTCATTTTTTCTTGCCTGCGTATAAATTTTCTTGACTCTCAAGTGCTGGTAACCGCTGACTTGCATTTATAAATCACCATGGACCATGGTTTCAATTAAAAGTCTTCTTTACTGTTTTCTTGAAGAAAAAAAGCCAAAAAAAAGTAAATGAACAGCATATTTTCATTTATGGGTGAAGTATTCCTTTAAACTTCGGCCTGTTCATCACACAAAGCTATTTCATTGCTTCTGAATACATGGAAAATAGCACACAGGTTGTATGCACTATTTTTGTGATGCTTTCCTTTATTTGAATTTGCTTGAGGTTTTCAAAAGATGCATGAACATTCTTTAAAATGTATCCTTTTGTGCACCACACAGAAAAATAACAGCATATGGGTTTGAAGCAAATAATGACTGAATTTTATCCCTTTAGGTTTTTCCAGCTACCAGAGAAGCCGTCATTAAGGGGTGTTGTGTTCTGTTGAACATTGACTCAGAAACTGTATGAATGGCAATTTAAAGCTGCACAGAGCAGAGGAGGGTTGATGGCTGGGAATTAATGCCTGTACTTTGAAAGCAGGTTGGCTGTTTCTGATGAAATTGGTGTTCTTTACAAAGCGCCTGGGAAATGGATTTTTCCACAGGTGCCAATAGCTTCTCTAAATGGCCACGTGCTCTAATATGTCTTGATGATTGACCATTTTCCTGAGCCCTGCGGGGGAGAGTTGCAGAGAATATAAGCATCAAGGCTGTGTGATGGAGGTGCTGAGTCTGTAGAGGTGCTTTTATACAAGTCGAGGGAGCACATGTGCACTTAAAGTGTGATGGTACTTCAACTTATTTCTGATTTTGAGAATTTCACACAAACTAATTATTTCTTACCTGTGAAGAGAGAGATGCTTTTGTTCTGTATACAGCAGCTTCTATGTTGTTGGTCCTCACTATAAGGTTCACTTGGTTTATGTTCTTCAAACAGGTGCTTTATTTTTCTTTTGAAAGAGATATTACAGTATTTTGGGAGCTATATTGTAGATCATTTGAATGTAGATCACTCAAATGCGTGTTAAAATGACATGATCATTTTATGTTGGCAGGATTCAGTCGGGGTCATATCTCAGCACCGGTTGGTTCACACTCATTCTGGCCATGGACATGTGCAAGGAGATCCGAGTCTATGGCATGATCAATGACACGTACTGCAAGTAAGACTGACATGCAATCTATCACTTGACAATGGGCTTTAAAGAAGCTTCACCTGGTTCCAGAGTGAAAAAGGACAGCCGAGCTGATACAGAGCAGTGCTGTGGGCTTCTTTTAAACATTGTGGAACATATCTACCCTGCCATAATACAGACATAGACGCAAATATCTTTGCTTCAAAATTCTTCACTAGTTATCATTTTAGACCATGCATTGTAGCAATAGCGGTATGATTTGCTGCATAATAGGAGTAGCACTATAATCAGTTCCATTTAGTGATTTCTTTTATATTTGGTTCATTAATTTGAAGGTGCACTCAGTAGAGTCTCGTTTTGAAGGCTGCATCCTCCGGAGGTTGCATTTGTCAGTCGCATACGTCATTGAAGCGGTCTCATTTTAGAAATGTAACCATTACATTCCAAAGTAAGAAAGAAATTACAATAATGTATGCCTCAAAATGAACAGTTGGCTTTACAATAATTACTTTTCTGAAATGACAATGACGTAACATGGATGAAGTACGCATCCAACAAATGTGACCTTCCGAGGCCACAGGCTACGAAATTAAACATAAGGAGGGGTTTTTGGCTGCATCCAAAACCGCATACTATATAGTATGTAAAAAAAAGTATGTGAAAAGAGTAGTATGTCTGGATTCACAGTATTCATAAAGCATTCGCTGAAGTACTTCGAAGATGACCTACTACTTCTGGTTCAATTTTAAATTGCACATTTGATGCGGATGACAACAAGAGGTAAATCAAGAAACAGGTGTATATCTATAATAAATATATTATAAACAGGTGTATAAAATAATTAGCGTCCATGGCAACAAATGAGAATCGGGAACAAAGAAAGGTTACAAAGAAAGGTAACGAGGGTTACACAAGTAACCGAGATGTTACATACGCAACGTATGTAACATCTCGGTTACTTGTGTAACCCTCGTCCGCTGAAGGAGGGAAAGGAGACGTACGTCAGGTCGTGACTACGAATTGCGATCTCGCCCAACAGCCAATCACCTTCGAGTGTTAAACTAAACAAGCTAACGACAAGTGGCGTGCAGTTCGCCACGTGCACCACGCCCCGCAGCGCGGGTATAAAAGGAGAGCGCGTGCAAACGCACATCTTTGTAGAGGAGCTGAGACTGCGCGCCCCGGCCGTACAGCGGTGGTACAGCAACTGTGGCGAAGGAATGTAACGTCTCCATTCCCTCCTTCAGGGAACGAGGGTTACAGAAGTAACCGAGACGTTCCCTTTCAGTCAGTCACGTTCGAGTACGTCAGGCGCGGACGACGACGAATTGGGATCCGTATGGAAATCGCCACTATTGCTGACCCCCTCCAGCACCCTGCGGTAGCCGGCAAGTCCCCCCACACCAGCTTGGGCGGAAGATAGGACAGCGGCTAGGTAGAGGTGTCCGCCACTGCTGTTCCATACCGTGGTACATTGGATAACACTGGGAAAGAGTACCCAGTTGGGAACGCTACGGAAGCCACAACCTGCGCATAGGAGGTATAATGTGGAATTACACATATGGACTGGCCCAGGGCAGTGCTACATATGGAAGTCCCTGCGGTAGACTCAACCCACCTGGGGTGAGATGACTACGCAGCAGAGATGGCAGAGGACGACTGCCAGGGAAAGACACGGGCTTACCGTGAGGGGAGCCGTACCGTGGAAGAATAAACATGTGGGATCACCCGAAGGGAGAATCACTACACACCGGCACCTAGCCCAGCACAAGGGCTGAACTTGGGCATGCACACGAGTGCTGAGCCTGGGGTCTGGCGCTCCGATCGACTGCTTTGCAACTCGAGGCAGTTGATATGCCATTGCAGTCGGGGCCCCGACCAGAGCCCCTGCAGCTGCATTCCCATTGCACGTGGCACCCCAGCCACTGGCAGAGGCATCTGTTGACACAACAACATGCCTGGATACTTGGCCTAGGGACACCCCTAAGGCAAGATCTGTCCACGGGCTGAGGGTCTGATGGCAGAACGGGATGGTCGACTGAAACCGTATGTGCCGTGTCGCCATGCCCATCTCGGGACCTGGTCGTGAAGCCAATGCTGAAGCGGTTTCATATGAAGCAACCCGAGCGGCGTGAAGGCGGCTGCGGATGCCATATGCCCCAGGAGCCTTTGAAATTGTCTCAGTGGAACCGCCGTTTTTGCACTGGAAGGACCCCAGGCAGTTCGACTGTGTTCTACTGAGAGACGTGCTGAGAGGCTGACCGAGTCCAGCTCCATACCAAGAAAAGAGATCCTCTGCACCGGGGAGATTTTGCTCTTTTCCCAGTTGACCCAAAAGCCCAACAGGCTGAGGTGTGAAAGCACCAAATCCCTGTGTTCGCACAACTGCGCTCAAGACTGGGCCAGTATGAGCCAGTCGTCGAAGTAGTTGAGAATGCGAATGCCAGCTTCCCTCAATGGAACGAGGGCTGCCTCCACGACCTAGATGAAGACACAATGCGACAGGGATAGCCCGAAGGGGAGGACCTTGTACTGATATACTCGCCCTTCGAACGCAAAGCGGAGAAACAGTCTGTGGTGCTGCTGTTGAGGGTGGAGTGGGAGGTGTGAGGCGGATAAAGGAGGGCGCCCTCGGCGACGAGCAGACAGAGGGGCGGTGGGGTGCGGACAGCAGCGGACTGCCGGGGCAGGATGTGTCGAAACACCTCCGTCTGCCTCTGCGCGGCGGAGAACTGTTGGGCAAAGCACTCCACCACTTCGCCGAATAGGCCGGCCTGGGAGATCGGGGACTCCAGGAAGCGATGCTTGTCGGCCTCCCTCATATCCGCCAAGGTCAGCCATAGGTGGCGCTCCTGGACCACCAGTGTGGACATCGTCAGACCCAGGGCCCGCGCTGTGACTTTTGTCGCCCTGAGTGCGAGGTCCGTCGCAGTTCCTGCAACACACCTGGGTCAGCACCACCCTCATGCAACTGCTTCAACGCCTTGGCCTGGTAGACTTACAGGAGGGCCATGGCGTGCAGGGCGGAAGCAGCCTGTCCAGTGCTGTAAGCCTTAGCCGTAAGAGCGGATGAAAACGTACAGGCCCTGGACGGAAGGCGTGGATTACCCCTCCAGGCGGCGGCGCCTTGCGGGCAGAGCTGGGGGGATGTCCACATACGCTTGGGCCGCCCCACCGTCGAGGGTGGTGAGGACGGAGGAAGCACCAAGTCTGTTTCGGGCAGAAAAAGGTGCCTTCCAAGACTTAGTGACCTCCTCATGCACTTCCGGGAAGAATGGAACCGGAGGCGGCTGCCGACGACCGGCTTGCGCCCCCAGGAACCAATCGTCCAGCCTCGAGAGTTCGAGAGAAGGATGAGGCCTCCAGTGCAGACCGATACTCTCGGCGGCCCGGGAAAACCTCCGTGAAGTTGGCCCCCCACCCAACACAAAACATCTGCAAAATATTCTCAATCGTATGTGCTTCGTTTGTGCTGGTTTGTGCTGTAAAAATTTTCGTTTGTGCTGCTTCGGTTTTTTAGATATTAAAAGAATATGTATAGGTCATTCTGAGGTCGCTCAGCCCCCCAACATACTCCAAATTCACCCCAAATAGTCTCGTTTGTTTGTGCTTCGTTTGTGCTGGTTTGTGCAGGTAAAAGTTTTGTTTGTGCTGCTTTGGTTTTTTAAATATTAGACATTGAATTATAGGCGATGACGTCACCAGCCCCCCCCCACATGCTCCAAATTCACCCCAAGAGAGCAGGATACAAGCGTTTGTGCTCGGTTGTGATGGTTGTGCAGTAATAGTTTCGTTGGTGCTGCGCGGTTTTAAAGAGTAGACATCGGAATTATAGGCGATGACGCACTCAGCCCCCCACATGCTTCAAATTCACGAAAAATTTTCTTGTTTGTTTGTGCTTCGTTTGTGCTGGTTTGTACCGTAAAAAAATTATTTGTGCTGCTTCGGTTTTTAAGATATTAAAATAATATTTATTGCTCATTTTCTGAGGTCACTCAGCCCCCCACTGCTCCAAAATTAACCACAAATAAGTGTGTTTGTTTGTGCTTCGTTTGTGCTGATTTGTGCAGGTAAAAGTTTTGTTTGTGCTGCTTCAGTTTTTAAAATATTAAACATTAAATTTTAGGCGATGACGTCACCAGCCCCCCTACACGCTCCAAACTCACCCAAAATAGTCTCAATCGTTTGTGCTTCGTTTGTGCTGTAAAAAAAAATCGTTTGTGCTGCTTTGGTTTTTTTTAGATATTAAAATATTATTTAGTGATAATTCTGAGGTCACTCAGCCCCCCCACATGCTCCAAATTTACCCAATAGTTCTCGTTTGTTGGCTGGTTTGTTGGTATTTAGTTTTTACTGTCATTTTTCCAACACAGTTGAAGTAAGAAGTATAAATTCAAACGCCCCAAAACAAATCAAATGAAATAGTCGCCGGTCACTTAAGTGTTAGCTAGCCATATCGTTCAATTAGACCAATAACCGAAAAAAAACTAGGCCTATTTCATATGCTTTACAAAAAAATAAAAGACTTGATATACAGGAGGACTATTTTCGTTTTAGCGGCCACAAATAAAACATGCAATAGCCTACCGTTCCGCGTCATGTAGCCATTACTTTTGCATCCTTAGTTTTTCCTTTTAACCAGACGAAAAAATGAAAAAAGAAGGAGTGTGGTATTTTAAAGCCATCCTGAAAAACCAAATTTGGAAATGAAGAACCGTACACAAAATGCTGCCGAAAAAAGTAAATATAGATTGTAGATTTTGTACCTGTAATAAACAATTGAAAAAATGCACAATTAATATAGGAAAAATTTAGATTTAACAGGTTTCTTTGGTCCAATGAGAAGTACGCTTAATGTTCTCTGCACATTAGGTTTAGAAATATATGTCTCTGCGCTAAGATTATGATGGGAGCTGGGCAATTAATAGTTAAATATGACCCAACAGGGGTATAATTATTATTTCATGAACTCATAAAATCGATATATGCGCATGTCAAGGTATTGGGGATAGTTGTGTATTACTGTATGATATGGAGGCGCCCGCGCAATCTCTCCATTTTTTTTCCTGCAGAAAGAACTTAGAATAGGCTACTCCATCATTTTTGGATTTGCTTTATACTGTGAAGATGGCCATCAGCGTTGACTAATCTGCTGACTAGGAAAAAATCTTTAAAAACGACAGTGGCGAAAACGAAAATATTACCAGCACAAACAAACAAACCTATTTGGGGTCAATTTTGGAGCAGTGGGGGGCTGAGTGACCTCAAAATGATCATTAAATATTATTTTAATATCTAAAAAACCGAAGCAGCACAAACGAAACTTTTACCAGCACAAACGAAGCACAAACAAAGAAGATTATTTTGGGTGAATTTGGAGCATGTGGGGGGGCTGGTGACGTCATCGCCTATAATTCAATGTCTAATATTTTAAAAACCGAAGCAGCACAAACAAAACTTTTACCTGTACATACCAGCACAAACGAAGCACAAACAAACAAACTTATTTGGGGTAAATTTGGAGCATGTGGGGGACTGAGTGACATCAAAATGATCATTAAATATTATTTTTATATCTTAAAAATGAAGCAGCACAAACAATTTTTTTACGGCACAAACCAGCACAAACGAAGCACAAAACAAACAAGAAAATTTTTCGTGAATTTGGAGCATGTGGGGGGGGGAGGCTGAGTGACGTCATCGCCTATAATTCAATGCCTAATATTTTAAAAACCGAAGCAGCACAAACAAAACTTTTACCTGCACAAACCAGCACAAACGAAGCACAAACGATTGAAACTGTTTGGGGTGAATTTGGAGCATGTGGGGGGCTGGTGACGTCATCGCATATAATTCAATGTCTAATATTTTAAAAACCAAAGCAAATCACAAACGAGAATATTACTTGCACAAACGAAGCACAAACGATAGCACAAACAAAGCAAACTATTTGGGGTGAATGGGAGTATGTTGGGGGGGCGAGCGACTCAGAATGCACCTATAAGATATTTTAATATCTAAAAAAACGATTAGCGCACAAACGCAAAAAATGTACCAGCACAAACGGAGTAGCACAGAACAATGAGACTATTTGCAGAATTTTTGCGTTGGGTGGGGGGCCAACTTCACGGAGGTCCCGGGAAAGCATAACAGTCAGCTCTGGATCTGACTCGGGCAATGCCACTCTTCCCGCCCTGTACGAGGACTCAGCACACTCGTCCGTAAACACCAGGTGGTGCGATGTGCTAGAGGAATGAGAGGCCCGCGGAGACGTACTCGATGGGGAAGCTCTCACCGTGATCTTCAGATCTCCCTGACCATGAACCGAAGTAGCCCTCCGAAAACCGGAGGAGCTAGAACGGGGGATGGCAAGGGGGATACCCCTCCGTTTAATGAGGAGGTATCTAGACCGCAACACCGCGATGGTCATGTTCCCGCACTGAGAACATGACTAATCCATGAGCGCTGCCTCAGCGTGCTGCAAGCCCAGGCACGAGATACAGCGATCATGACCATCAGATGAAGCCAGGAAGTGACCACATCCAGAAACGCACGAGCGGGAAGCCATTTTTAAAAAGACGCCCGTCGCTCGTGAAGCTCTATTAGAATTTGCTCTTTTTTTTTAAAGGAAACACTCTTTTAGAGAGCGCTGGAGCGCCCAGGGGAGGTCGCGGCGAAACCGCAGAATGAAAGCTGCAGCACGCCGAGGTTTCTAGCAGCACTGGATGGCAACCCCCTGCTGACAGAACGTGACACCAACGCCAGCTGTTTCTTTTGCAAACACTCGCGGAGATTCGTCTTGAAAAGGCTCGGCTCCGAAGCGAAAAGCTGATGTGCGTTTGCACGCGCTCTCCTTTTATACCCGCGCTGCGGGGTGGGGTGCGCGTGGCGAAACACGCACGCCAACTGTCATTGGCTTGTTTAGTTAACACTCGAAGGTGATTGGGCTCTCGGGCGAGATCCCAATTCGTCAGTCATGACTGACGTAACATCGAACATGACTGACTGAAAGGGAACCATGGTCCTAGAGGGAACGAGACGCTGCGTCGGAGGACGCTTAGGGAACGCCCTTCAGCAGACGGCTCTGAATCCCATGGTAATCAGTACAATTAGATGGCGAGACGTCACAGGTGCGGGGGGACGTAGCGACCACGAAGCTATTAAAAGAATGTGAGGTGAAACCGGAGTCAGCGTCTGGAGTGAAGCAGCTATGGCAGAGAGGCCGGACGTATGGCCGAGGATTGCAAGCGTCTCGTTCCCTGAGGAACCATGGTACATACATACCGAGACGTTCTCGTCGGAACTCGAGATGTCGGAGGCTTTAGCGGACGAGTTATGCAAACGGCGCCAGACTTCTAATTCTCTGCCTAGTGTGGAAGACTGCACTGCTAGGGCGAGAGAACAGAAGAGCCCATAGTGGCTCGCATATCTTGGCCATAGAACCTGACAAAGGTTAGGAGCATGGACCATCCCGCAGCTTTGCAGATGTCCTGCATAGAAACACCTGACAGGAAGGCCTTGGAGGCCGCCACACTTCGGGTAAAGTGAGTCTTGACCCCTAGAGGCGAAGGGAGATCAAAGGACTCATAGGCGATAGAAATGGCATCTACTATCCACCGACTCAGGGTCTGTTTTGTAGCTGGAAGACCACTCTTAGGGGGACCATAGCAAACAAGAAGTTGGTCCGCCCTTCTCCACAGGGCACCTTTGTGGACGTATGCGTCCAGTGCTCGCACAGGACACATACAATTAAGCTTCTGCTGGTCTGGTTCCCCGAAGGGAGGCAGGACTGAGGCCTGGAGTTAAGAGGGACCGTACCGGGGGCCTCAGCCTCAGCGCACCGTGGAGGAAATGTGTAATTAGGGGGTGTCTGCCCACTGACTGTCCACCAATGGGGGCGTGGTAGGCCGCAATTGCCGCCACGTAGACCTTCAGGGTGGAGTGGGTCAAACCTGCAGATAAACAGGCCTGCAGGAACACCAGAACTGTACCAAACGGGCAGTTAACTGGGTCCAGCTGGCGATCTCCGCACCAAGAAGTGAAAAGTTTCCACTTCAAAGCGTACAGTTTCCTCGTGGAGGGAGCTCTGGATTGGGGGATGGTCTCAACAAACCGCGGTTGAGAGGACCGGAATCTATGAGTTATGAGACGGGGGGTGGGGGGGGGGGGCGGACACTCAAACTGCCACAGCTCTAAGCGGGGGTGGATGATCATACCCTCCACCTGTGAGAGGAGATCTCTACTGACGGGAATCTCCCATGGAGCGCTGTCGAGAAGAGAAATCAGGTCCGAGAACCATACTCGGCCTGACCAGAACGGGGCTACTAGCAGAAGACAGACCCCATCCCAGCGCACTCTCTCCAGAAATCCCGGGAGCAGAACAATCGGGGGAAAAGTGTACAGACGAAGCCTCTGCCACGTCTGCACCATGGCATCAAGCCCCAATGGAGCTGGATGCGTGAGGGAGAACCAGAGGGGACAGTGCGATGTCATCCGAGTCACAAACAGGTCCACCTGGGCCTGGCCAAAAAAATCTCCATATTGCTCACAACCCATACCACACCATGAGGCATCTATTCCCCGGGCCTCGGTCCCTGCCTCGACAGGATGTCTGCTCCAAAATTGAGATGCCCAGGAATGTAAACTATTCTCAGTGAGAGAAGTTTGCCCTGGGACCACAAGGATCTGGTACGCTAGTTTGTACAAACGGCATAAGCGCAGACCTCCCTGGTGGTTGATACAAGAGACCACCGCTGTGTTGTCGGTGTTGCGCACCAACACATGGTGAACTCTTAGGTCTGGGAGAAAGTGTTTCAGGACTCGACACATGGCCAGCATCTCCAGACAATTGAATGCCATGTCAGATGGCGACCCCTCCAGAGACCGCGGGCAGTGTGGCCACTCATGACTGCACCCCGACCGGTGAGGGATGCGTCCGTTGCTAGCATTATGCGGTGACATGGAGCTCCCAGCACCGGGCCCTGAGAAAGAACCAAGGTTTCCTCCACATGTCAAAGGCACAAAAGCATCTCCACGTGACCTTGATCATGCAAAGCGGATTCCCCCTCGGGGAAAATCCCTTGGTTCCGAGCCACCACTGCAAGGGTCTCATGTACAGCAGGCCAAAAGTTATCACGTTGGACGCTGCTGCCATCAGACTCAGCAGTCTCTGAAACTGCTTGACAGTGAGTGACCAGCCTTCTCTTACTCTCGTGACTGTGGTGAGGATCGACTCGATCCAAGCAGGGGACATACGTGCCTGTATCGTGGTCGAATTCCACACCAGGCCTAGATAAGTGGTCCTCTGTAATGGAGAGAGCACACTCTTCTTGGCGTTTAGTCTCAACCACAGCTCTCTCATGTGGGCGAGAACGACATCTCGATGTCGAACCACCGTCTGCTCTGATTGAGCTAATATCAACCAATCGTCGATTTAGTTGAGTATGCGGTTGCCCTGGAGTCGCAGTGGAGCCAGATCAGCATCCACACACTTCGTGAAAGTGAGGGGTGAGAGTGCAAGGCCGAAAGGAAGAACAAGATATTGGTACGCTTTGCCCCCAAAAGCAAACCTCAGGAACTTCCTGTGAATGGGAAGGATGGAAACATGGAAGTATGCGTCTTTCAGATCGATCGTGACAAACCAGTCCTCGGACCTAATCTGAGACACGACCTGCTTGAGAGTGAGCATCTTGAACTTCAGTCGCATTACTGATCGGTTTAACTGACACAGATCTAAAATCGGACGCAACCCACCATCTTTCTTTGGAACTATGAAGTACTGGCTGTAGAACCCGGACTCTCTGTCGAGAGGAGGGACCACCTCGATGTCCTCCTTCCTCAAGAGAGTAACTACTTCTCGTTCCATGACCAGCGCCTGCTCGGGACCCGCATGGTCCCGTTGAAAGGGGAGGAGAACCAAACTGGATTCTGTTGCCTCTCTCTACATTATGCAGGACCCACTGAGACACATTTGGCAGTAGTTTCCACGCTGTTACGTTCCCGGGCGGTGACTGAGAGTGGCGCTCGCGGGAGACTGCTGTGCCCTGTTACTCCGGCAGGGTTAGCAGACCGATCTCCTGAGGGCACTGAGGAGAGACGGACACCGTGTAATGCGGTGAAACCCACTCCACCCCAGAGGGGCCTGCCCTCATGAGCCCTGGGCCAGTGGCGTCAGGACTTCTTGGCCGAGGACCTCTTAGTCTTAAGTACGGTCCGCAGATCCGGCTTAGACTTCAAGGCCCCCGACCTAGACGCGGAGGAGCAACGTTCTGTTTTTGTGACTCCCTCTATGAGGAGCTGGTACTCGGAGGGGGCTGCTCTCGCCCAGCAGCCCCCAGAGCTAGAGAGCGGCGTGGGAGGAACCGCTGGAACGCCGCCGCCTGTTACGAGCCTCCTGGTACCTATCGACGACAGAATTGACTGCGTCGCCGAACAGGCAAGAAGGTGCAAGCGGGGCGTCCATGAGGCAGACCTTATCTCTTTCTTTCATATCTGATAAGGTCAGCCATAAATGCCTCACCATAGCTGCCATAGACCTGCCGATGGCACGGGTGGTCTCTTTAGTGGCGCGGAGAGACAAATCAGCGGTCTTCCTGAGCTCAGTGATATCATCAGAATGAATCTGCTCACGTTCGTCTAGCTCTTTAAGCAGGTCGGCTTGGTACGCCTGTAACACCGCCATGGTGTGCAGACACACACCAGCCTGACCTGCTGCCAAGTACCCTTTGCCCACCAGCGCTGATGTAGTTCGTAGCGGCTTGGAGGGCAATGCCGGAGCCTTTAAAGACGATGCCATGTCAGGTGATAGATAGCTCGCGAGCGTCTGTTTTACCCGGGGCATCGATCTATAACCACGTTCACCCAGCCCCGCCACATTGCCATAATAATCGGAGGCGGGGATAAAGAGGCTCCCCGGTGTGGAGTTCGGGGAAAAAATGCAGATCAGGCGCGGAACGGGTCCTAGGTGGCTTAACACGCAAAAAATGCTCATCTAATTTACTTCTTTGCGGTTCAGCCATTTTCTCAGCGGGCCATTCGATATTCAGTTTGGCCACGGCACGAGTTACCACCTCCAAAAGCTCCTCATACTGGGGCGACTGAGGGGGCGATTCCTCATCGAAGCCCACCACATCAACCTCCTCGGAGGAAGACAGGTGGAGCACCAAGCTCGCTCCCCGGGGGGAAGTAACCGCAGAACGGGCTTTCGGGGGGATCAAGAGAACGGGCACTGAATCTGGTGGGTGAGGAAGAAGATAGGGACTCGCCCGTCTCCATTCCCTCCACCAGATCCACCTGCGAACCCCACAAGCGTAATCGCCACTCCACCTCGACAGAAGCGGGACCAGCACTGCGGGGAACGCTAGAGAAGGCTCCCTCCGCAAAGAGAGCCTTACGGGAGTGGAGAACATGCATAGGGAGATGCTCGCAATGCAGGCAGTCAGGTCTCTCGGCAGAGCCGACTCAGCATGTTCCGCTCCCAGGCAGACAACGCATAAACTGTGTGTATCCCCACCCGTAATATAACGTGGGCAGGGAGAAACACACAGCCTGAAATGCTGCCTGCCCTCGCCCCTTATGTGTTTTTTTTCTCTTGTGCTTTTGACATTTCTGATTGACAAAACAACATAAAATAAGACTCGCAACAGATATCAGACCGACACACACACAGAGTGCTTGCTGAATGACAGAAAGCGACGCCGGTTTCACCTCACGTGCTTTTATAGCTTCCTGGTGGTCACTACGTCAACCGCCCATGACGTCTCACCCATCTATTGGACTGATTACACACGGGATTCAGAGCCGGTCACACTGAAGGGCGTTCCCTGAAGAGGAACAGGAACATAACACAGGAAAACCAGTTTGAATAAACTAAAGGTCTAAAAAAACAGCAACAGGAGAGAATTTGGGAATGAGAGTGATGTGATGCAACTGTTACTGTAGGTCACGTGACAATGACACCATGGCGAATGTAGTATGTATATGTGTAAACTTTTTGAATTTGAAGATCAGAGTAAATAGAACTTATTTTGTCTTCTGGGAAACATCTTTCATTATGCGGAAAACTATCTTCTTTTGTAGCCTCTGAAGGGCAGTACTAAATGAAAAAATATTATATTTAGGCAAAATTTAAAAAAAAATGTTCAAAATCCATTCTGTTCAAAAGCTTTCACTCCCCAGCTCTTAATTCATGTTTTTTCCTTCTGGAGCATCAGTAAACGTTTGAACCTTCTGTAATAGTTACATACGAGTCCCTCAGTTGTCCTCAGTGTAAAAAATAGATGGATCTCAAAGTCATATATTCATTGTTAGAAAGGGTTTTTTTAATCACAAAATGTGCGAAAACCAATAGTGTGTGGACCTAGTGGGGATGTTCTGAAGAACAACAGTTTAACGTTCAGGACAAACAAGGGACTCGGTGAACAACTATCACTAAAAAAAATCACAGCGGGATCATTTCAGGTAAAAGCACAGTATTAAAAGGCTGCCATAGAATGGAAAACTGTTTACCGTTTGGCATAGTGCATAATAACAGTTCTGCTCATGGAAAAATGAATCCGTGAGACTCAAACACCATTGTTTCCTCTTTTTTGTAAATATTGGCATGCAAAAGACACGGAAAAAAGGCGAATCAGAAACATAACACCGACTGTGCATAAGTCGGTATATAATCGTTATGCCCCCGACATTGCATTATCCCCACCCATGTTCTATACAGCGACAGTAGAACACTGCCACAGCGAATATTAGGAATTTCTGAGGTATGGAAGAAACAAGCGAGGGATAATAGCGAAAATGGCAGATCATGGAAACAAATGCTATGTTCCAGGCTGTGCAGGAGATGTGATGTGCAGGGATGGGTTGGTATCTGTATTCAGAAAGGCACAGAAAACAAAACACGTTCTAATAAAATTCACACAAGAGCACTAAAGGAGAAAATGTAGCTGCTGTCTAGCGGTAGCCTGTTCCTTCACATAGTACATAAGATTCCTTACACATAAACAGAAGTAAGGAGAGATGAATGATGAATAATGGCGAATGATGATGACAGATCCTGAGCCCAACTGACAAAGTAGCTGCTCTTGAAAATATGTTGTAAGTCTGCGCTGTGAGTTTACACCGATCACGTGCGATCGTTTTGAAAATATCGGAAAGTGAAAGTTAAAACGCGATTGGGCATCGAAAACAGTTCAATGCCCCCCACCAGCATATAATGCGGCTCCCTGAGTCCGCTTTGATATACAGTATAATACCCAACGATATAACTGTGGAGAAAGATTGAAATGTATATTTTCTTGTGTTTCCTTCCTGCTGTGTAGAGCTAATGAAATGAGCCTGCACTGTGAAACAGCAATCAGAGCATGAGCTCAACCTTAGTAGTCATTGAACCTTCCAAAAAGGTTAAAAAAAACCAACCATTTCCATCGAGGGACAGATACTGGGTTGTACAAGGGACATGTAAACCGTTTTCTGGAGATTGTTGCCATTACTAGCTACATACCTTCGAGGTGTAGGTATCAGAGAACCAATTTAAAATATGGTAATCAATGCATGCTATGGCACCTTTAAGAAATCAGTAATTTCTAAAGAACAAAAGTAATGTTTATAAATAACTGTTATTTTGTCTTGTGGACTATGTGTAAACATCTTTTATGTGTAATATCTTATTCAGGTCAGCACTAAATAATTAATAATATGCATTTTGTATGATCCCTCTTATTATGGTAAAATAATGAACATTTTGCAGATTTTGAAAGGGGGATGTAAACTTTGACCCAACTGTATATAGAAGGTACTTTAAAAAAAAAAAAAAATTTTTGTTCAAAAAAAACATTATTTTCCACATACTGAACAAGATTGTTTCTCCTCCATGCCCCGCATTCTGAAACGCGTCGATTTTTACAACGCTCATCAGTCTGAAAAACGAGGTGTGCTCTGATTAGCCAGCTATCACCCAGTGAATGTGATGCGAATCAAATTCAAGAGGTGTGACCGGATATGTCCTTACGCCCTGTTACACCTACCGTGATGCCGTTTTTTTCCAGTTTCCGTGTCCTGTCCCGGAGCGGACAAGACAAAACCAATAAAAACCTTTACAACGTGCATTTTGAATCCGTGGGAATAGGGATTGCTATACTGAATCTAATACTGTATTTCGCGTTGGTGTGCATCGCGCCGTGTAAACATAAACACCATGTCTCATTTGTGATCAGCGAAACGCAAAAACACACAAGGTGAATATACACTGCTCAAAACTCACATTGAGTGCTTCGGTGGGGTGGCGGGTGGTTCGGGAGTGGTCATAATCAGGGGTTTTTACATATGAAAACATACTTGCAGGCTGGGATTCAGAACAGCCGGCATTGTAGGCTACTCTCCCAGGTTCAGGAAACAGTCCTCCATAAAACACATCTGAATATTTGGGTTGAACTGTTCTGGAACAGTGTTGTAAATACAACTTAACCACTGATTTCTAGTTGTGTCCTCTTTTAGAAGGCCAAACAAAGTATTTTCGCTTTCACAATGAAACACAGCATCTCCACGACATGGCGGCAGATGCAACAACAATACCACAGCGAGAATCAAAGTTACGCCTTCTTTCTTTGCGTGAACATTTAGGCGGTATTATGCAAATCTTCCCACACAGTGACGTGTTTAAACGAGGCGTTTTAGGAGGGCGTGGACGAGCCTTAACTTTTATAAAGAAATCTCTGTGCCGCCGAGTTTGGAGACTTTAGTCTTTGCAACTTTACAGGTTTTCTTTATGCACCAAGAGCTTGTAACTCCAAAGAGAAAGGAAAATTTTTAATTTGCATCATATGACCCCTTTAAAAAGAATTTTCTAAAAAAATAAAAACAAATCTCTTTTGGGCTCTTTCATCATTACTGCCATAAATTGTTGCCAAAAAATGCCAAAGTAGTCAGTTTGTTGTCTGGTTTTCTATGCATGTCTCCTGACACTGTGTTTTAATAGTTTACTGGCAGCATATAAACCCCTTTACCATGAATCTCACACCATGGTTCCATTTTAATGATAGAGTTCTTAACAACTTCATGCCCCCCCTGCTGCAGATAGACGTAAGCAGTGCATGCAATGATGTGATTAGCGTGTTTGTAAAGTAGCTATTATAATCTGTTTTCCCAGCCATTTATTCATTCCGCTCTCCCTTTCAAAACAATGAGCAATTTTCATTTCACAGCAACTCCCAGTCACCTGTAAAGACTGGCAAATGAGAAAAGAGTGGCTACAACAAAGTCATTTTGATGAAAGGCAGTTCAGCTGGGAAGTATCTATTTTAGCATAATGTTCTGAGCTGTTGTTGCAATTGACCTCGCTGGATCTCTTGTAATTAAAATTCAACAGGTGCTACTGGGAGAGAAAAATTGAATCTATTTGTGAGAGGGAAAAAAGGCCTTTTGAGCTTCCATTTCTCCACAGGAATGCTCCTTACGGACTCAGTCTTTGAATAAAAAGGAGCAATGGGTTAAAGCTCCAACAACATCAGAACTGCTACAGGTTCCCGGTCTTTATTGTACACAATTCATCAGTGCATTACCGAGGAAAAAACATCCTTGTTTTTCTGTTTTCCAGTGTTTTTTTCTTTTGGTTTCACTCCGAAATATGTGATGCGGAAATGAAATAAATTGCAAATACCTTTTAAAATGTACTGAAAATGGCACCTTATAGTATGCTTTATTGTGATGGAATAAAGTAACATTTATTTATTTTTCAATTTTAGATCAGAAGGCTACAGGAAGGTGCCATACCACTACTATGAAGCAGGAAGTCGTGACGAATGTGCCGAATACCTCTTGCACGAGAGCGCCCCTTATGGTGGCCACCGGTTCATCACAGAGAAGGCTGTTTTTGCAAAGTGGGCTAAGACACACCCCATCAAGTTTTTCAGCCCGGAGTGGCAGCTGTCATGACCAAGACTCCCATTCGTTCAGAATATCCCTTGATACAACAGCTCTGTTGGCTCGTTCCTCCTGCATTGTAAAGTAATACTCACAAAACGTGCCATTCAATGGCTAAACGAATCATTCCAAATGCGATTTCAAATGGCAGTTGTCAAGAGTGAAGTTAGTATCCCATCGTGACCATGAGGAGAGGTTTCTAATTTAAACTCGTGTTGATCCTGGTGTGATCAAATAGTGGATTTTGCATGTTCTCATTTTATTCACATCTGGATAATCAAGTAGTGTATGTTTTCCAGAGGCACACGTATTGCAGAAAAGATCTACAAAGAACGTCACATCCTTGCTTTAGCTTTCATTACCTTAAAGGGGCTCACTTTAGGGCTGGCCGATATACCAAATTATTTATAAAGTTATATTTCAATATTTTTCAGCTTTTTGATTATATTTTCTATACATTTTTATTTATATATTTGATCTCAAATGGGGGTCGCATTTTTGCATTTAAAGACACAAAGAAAGTGGAATGAAAAAATGTTTTTTACAAGTTGAAGTACCCTATTTTAGACTGCTTTTTTCACTTATAAACGATTATAAACGTATAAACTAAACATCCATTGTAGCCCCTTAGATTTAAAAGGATTAATGCAAAGAAGTAAAGTACAGGAATTTTTTTACCCTACATAAACCCAAGGAATAATGATACTTTATAATAATTTATCTGAAGCATTATTGTTACAAACAGTATGTTGTGTTTGTAAACAGCCATTTCAAATGATTAATGCAAATTAAATTAATCTAAACCAATATACCTACACTTTTTTTTTTTTGCAAAACTGTACAAAAATGTACATTCTGTGCAAACAAATAGCTGAATCAGAATTTTGAATAAACTAACAAATGAATTGAACTTACAAACTCTTATGAAGTTTAGACTTAAGTAATGCTACTAAATCAGATAAAACATTTCTGTTTAAACATTCTCATACTCGAGTTCGACAGTCTTTAGAAAAATTAATAGCCAAATTAAAATCACATTAACTTATTGCTGCTTATTTTTATATTTCCTGCAACATAATCGTGAAAATTTGATATATTTTCCAGCCCTAGTTTCATATATTATTATTTTATGGTTATTGTTATTACAGTATTATGGTTATTCTTGTCTCATAGACAAGCATTGGACTGCAACAGATCTTAGGAAAACAGTCTCTTTCAAAAGTTTTACTTTCATAAAAAATCTACAAAAATCATTAGCCCAAAATCATAAACATTGTTCACTACACCGCTGACATCACTTTGGAAACATAACATTGAAAGCATCCTTTGAGCAGCTTAATAGGTAATTCAGGAACTTATTATTCCCATTTTTTATTTATTCCCTGAACAAAAGAATACGTATGCATTTGTTGATCTGAGACTGTTGAATACAAAGCGATATTCTGTTGTTACGTGCCATGACAAGAACACAGCTTTGCTTATGATATATAGGTCTGCTGTTGACAAAACACATGAGGAATGATTCAGAATGAGTTAATTCAGATGTCAAGACTGTGCCTGTATGAAGTGAAGCATATGTTGACTCTGCAAAGCTACCAATCCTTCATTTGTATGCCTTATTTGCTTATTTAAAAATGAGACTCCTCTCCACCACCTGTCAGTATCCTGAATTCCCATGAGATGAAGACACGCCGTCTCTGTTGTCAGATCAGCGGGTTAATTTGATCAGCTACTGTAGCTAAGTGTCGTAGCATCATATAAACCAGCAGACAATGCAGCGCCCTTGGGGCTCCCCTACTGCTTCGAGACATCCGCTGCGCTTCACCTTGTTTTTTCCCCCATCAAACTAAGTATGCACTCTTTTTGCATGTATATAAAGAATATTCATCATCGCCGATACTGTATGTAACAAGTTTTCGTATCAGCTTGTGATTCTGACATCATCTGGCAGCTCAGCCCGGACAGCCTTTCTCTTCTAATGCACCACTGTGTTTATGTTTGACCAGCACTGCGACATCGTGTGAGCACCGTCACAGTTTTTTCCCTGGAGAAAAAGATGGATGCACTGGCTGTGTGAAGAGAGAATTATATACGGCATGAGAATATGAGACTGATACACAGAACGGGAGGCAGGCGCCAGTGCTGGAGCAATTTGATGAGATACTGCTCACGCCCCTGGCCAACCTGTTCATTAAAACAATTGATGTCAGCTCAATTTCTCAGAGTGCTGACCCAGGGTCGTCATTTCCTGGCCTCTGTATTGATTTTGTTCACCATGTGACATAAACCAGAGCTTGTCAAGAAATGGCACTTTGACTTTTCAATGTATTTTTGACTTTAGCTTCTGTTGTTCATGCCTCAGTCATACTTCATGTTCTCACGATATACGCTTCATGAGCAAAAGTATGTGGACAATGCAAAAATAATTTTTAGCAGTAATTTTGTCTTGTTTTCCCTTAAAAATATAATCTAAAACAAAAACTAAATACGTTTAGTGGAGAAACTAAATAGTTGTTTTCATATTTTACTTATTATTTTCATATTTTTTCTTAGCCCATAATTTTTTTCCCCTTCTGTTAAAGCTGCAGTCCATAACTTTTTTTTGGTTAAAAATGATCTGAAATCAATATTTGAGCACCAGCTAGTGTTCAAAACTATCGCCTTACTTTAGGCTGATCACATTGTTAGCTCTGATTACAGATAGCCTACATGGGATTACACAAGTTTTGTATTTTAAAGAGAACCAGTTCTAAATAATTAGTTTTTTTTGATTAAAAGTATTTCTTTATGAAATTCTAATGGTATGTCAATTAGAGATTAGACTGTACAGAAATGGAAATCTACATGTAACGCTAGCTGCGTTTACATGGACCCTACTAACCTGATCGTAATAGGACTAGAAGCACAATCAGAATTAAAAAGTCACATGTAAACACGTCAATCGGATTGAATTGGCCAGATTAAAATTTCGATCGGATTGTAAGGGGGTGGTTTATTCCTTTTGTAATCCGAGTGAGAGAAACACTTGATCGGATTGAAAACCGAAACTTAGAGGACTGCGCATGTCCAATGACGTAGAAATAATGACGTATGACTCGCAGAACGAGCAATTCTTCCTGTTGAATAATATGTTGTATAAATGAGTGTCTTGTCATTATAAAACTCACCCTTTTCTCGGCGTCTGTGAGTGGAGCAGCACAACGTCCCCCATCTCCGTGTTAAGACCTAATCACCCACAGACGACGGTTTTGCGTGGCGTGGAATTGGCACTTTTACTGCTTTCATAAGTAAGCATCACAGCACAACTTGTTCATGTGCTGTCTACGCCTAATTAGGACCCGAAGTAGATCAATATCGAAGTGTGCTTTTTAAAGCAGTATGGCCACAACAGCGTAAAACTCCTGGTTGTTCATGGCAGGGTGTGCATGTCACAAGGAGTTAAATCCCCTTGGCCATTTAATCAAGGTGGGATTCTTGGAAGGTTTTTAAACTTTGTTTCTTGAGTTAATTGGTTCCACAGTGTTTGCCTGATTTTTACTTTATTTAACCTTTGTGTAATTTATATATTTTATTTTACATCTAGGTGTATGCCGTGCCTCCAAGCTTTTTTTATTCGTTTTGCTAATAAATGTTCTACGTTTCTTATTTATTTTGGTTATATAATATTATAAGCGGGATGTTACTTATTTGCCAGTTTTTGTATTACCTATTTTAACTTGTATGTAGTTATTGCTATTTATTATTAGAGCAAAGCCTGCGCCCTATAGCATAGTGTATTTTTATTTGTTTTGTTAATAAACGTTCTATGTTTTAAATATAGGCTAAAGTGAGTTTGACGTTGTTGCATTCAAGCAATTCACGCCGAATTGCCGCTAATTCGATGTGCTTTTAAGCTATTTAAAAGCTAAGGAAAGCCAGTTTGTAAAACTCAAAACGAATAAAACTAACAATTGCTTTTGCGATGTTGCTGCCGCAATTTGAAAGTGGAATTTGCGGTTGTCGGCCGAAGTAAAATTGTGCAACGCCGCTTTTTTACAAGAGTTACAAGCTATGGAAAGCGAGGAAAAGAGGGAACACCCCTGCCCCCATGGTTATACCAGTATTATCGGTGTTGTCACACGCCGAGGTTTTCAAACAGAGATGGCGAAGGCAAAGAGGCTAAATTTACGGACTGCAGCTTTAAGCATAAACTTCTCTAAATATAGTTATATTTATGCTGCCTTCACGTGCTATCCGAATTATCATAAATACGAGCTTCCTAGTTGGAAATTGGACATGAACGGCCTTAGAGAGGCCTTATATGTCCAATTTCCGACTAGGAAACTTGTATTTACGATAAGTCCGATAGCACATGAAGGCACCATTATACTTGAAGCAAGATAAAAATTATTTGCTGAAGGTTTAAGAAAAAATATTTTTATAAAAAACTGATTTTATAAAAACAAACACAACAATAATAACAATAACAATAATACTAATTATTATTATTATTATTAGTCTATTATTATTGGTTATATCGCAGTCTAATAATAATAACACCGTCACTACTGTAGCAATTTTGGGTAAAATTAATTTTTTTAAAGACAATTATTTATTTCTATAATTTGTTTCCACAAAATATTAAGCAGCAACAACTGTTTTGTTTGTTTCCATTGATATAGAAATGTTTCTTGAGCAGCATATCAGTATATTAGAATGATTTCTGAAGGATCATATGACACTAAAGACTAAATTAATGATGCTGAAATTCAGCTTTGCCATCAAATGAATAAATTACATTTTACAATATATTTCAATAAAAAAACAGTTATTTTAAATTGTAATAATATTTCACAATATTACTGTTTACTGTATTTTTAAACAAGCAAATGCACCATGAGTGAGCATATGATTTAAATAACTATAATGTATCTTTTTAAGATTTATTTTTGGCATTTTGACTTTTATTAGGACAGGACAGTGTAGAGCAGACCGGAAGCAAAGTGGTAGAGTGGGATCAGGAAAAGCCCTCGAGCCGGGTTTCGAACTCGGGACACCCATAACGCAACGGCGTTATATGTCGGCACACTGTTCACTAGGCTATCGTGCTGACCATGTACAGATATTTTTAATATAAAACAAGACAAAATACTGATTGGGAGAATTAGTTTGCAGTACACTTTGTTTTAAAGCCATTGACATTAATCTGGAGGTGGTTCTTCCTTTGCTGCTGTAACAGTTTCTATTCTAGGAAGGCTTTCCAACAGATGTTGGAATATAGATGCAGGGATTTGTGTCTATTCAGATGCAGGAGCATCTGTGCGGTCAGGTGCTGATGTTGGGTGATGAGGTCTGGCTCACTCAGCCTTCCAAAATTAATTCCAGTGGTGTTCAGTGGGATTCGTGTCACGCTTTGTGAAATCCACTCAAGTTTTTCCATCAACCTTTTTTGCACACAGTGACAAGAACAGAAAAAGGCTCCATTCTTATAAAAATGTTCATCTGAGGAGATTGCATGGTTGTATTCTTGTGTTTATTAACTTTATAGTAACGAGTGCAGCTGAAATAGCAACACTTGTTAACTGGAAATGGGTGTCCACATGCTAATGGCCTTGTTGTGTTCTGTATATCAGAACTACGAAAGGAGAGTTCTCTTATCTCAATCTCATGATCTGCTTGATGCAGTCAATGCCTTTCCACAGATCTGCAGCAGCTTTAGCGTTTCAGCACAAGCATGTGAATGTTGACTTGTCACCCAGATGCCCGACTGAGTCAAAATTCAGCACATTTTGTGGGTTTTTTTGCATTGCTTTTGCATTTAGCTTGTCCTAATAGTTTGTTTCTTTATCAAATGTCGTACAGTAAGTGCATTTCTTGAACCTTTTAAAAGGGTGCGAGCTTGAGGTGTACACTTTATCATTTTTTTCTTTGCAGCATGAAGTGTCCTTTTTTAGTTGCTTTTCTTTCATTCTAGTTGTATTTTTGCTGCATTTCTTTTCTTTTTTTCTTTTTTTTTTGCTTATGCCCTCACACAATTAAGATTTTGGCCATTCACTGCAATCAGAACTGTCTGTTTTTTTCTCCCTGCAGGTGATGATTTGCTGAGTGTTTCCCTCCATTGTTAGTGCAATCTACTAAGAGTCAAATATACAGTGCTTTCCAAAAGTAACAATTCCACTAACAAGGACACAATTGCCTTACAATTGGCCTCTAACTGTGACTCATTGAAATGTCTTCCAGATTTGGGGGGGGGGGAGAAGAGATCATCATTCAAATTGTTATTTGCGAGAACAAATGCATAGATAAGGAGAAGGTTATACACAATAGCTTTTCAGCATTTGATTTTTACAGTGGTGTAAAACTCGCTATGATGCTAGGTCTTTCGAAGCTAGCTTGCCAAAGTATTCTGAGTGATTTGTGGTTGCATACTGGCCTTTAGGTCACAAAAACTCACCAACAAATTTTGATGCTTTTCGGATTTCTAGATTTTGCTGTTTTAATATAAATTAGGTTTATAACTTAGATTTTTCCCATGAATTTGTTTATGATCTGGTGGGTAAAAAATCTTAGGATTACTTAATACTTACATTGTAAAATCTTCAACTCGTTAAAAGTCACAAATCAATTTAAAAGACACGATAAAAGACACAAATCAATTTATGACAGAGTTCACATGTGATTCATGAGACATTCGTATGCCGCCAATCTCATCATATGAATGATCGCACGTTGATAAATGTGGTGGCAGAAAACAATCGTCATTTGAATATCACGCCCCTAAAAGCACCCCGGTTTAGAAGCCTCGCCCCAAGAGTTTACGACACGGAGAAATGAAACCCAGCCAAAAAGAGGAAGTGATCTCATGAAAGAGAAATTGATCTTACTCCAAAAACACCCGTTAACCTTGTAATGGAAAACAATTAGGCTACATTAATTTATGTAATTTATATGTACATTAAAATACTGGTAAATATAAACAGCCTATTTAGTTCCCCTCACTCTACAACAAATTTTTTAAATTGAACGGTATTCAGAACACAACAAGAATGAAAAATAAGTATTTATAAAATTATATATTAAACTATATAATAAAACACAAATTAGGCTATAGTGGCATTCATTATAAACATCATACAAATGTCAAGCAAAACTGAAACGGCTTTGGGCTCACGAGCCTGTCTCATACCAAAATAATCCAAATGTTTCCATTTTTGCCATATTTGTAACATTTGTTTGCATAACTATTATTCATTATGTAGCCTAATCATGGCTTTATACTTCTCTCTTGTTCTAATATCCGTGTAAAATCCTTCACATGCACAAAAATGTTTGTTTGGTTGCTGCACGCTGATTTTACAGTGGACCTTTTAAAATAAACATTGTAAATTTTATGTTTGGTTGACTGTGTTTTAGTTTGATGATGAATGGCTGAATGTCAGGCAACGCTGGAACTAATGTTGTTTGTGTGTGCGTGATGACGCCTGTGCGGTCAGATGGATTAAATCAAATAAAGATATAAATAAAATAAATAAAATGCATTAAGAGTGTCACAAAAACGAGCGTAGCCTATACTTGTTGCACAGTGGTTTTTTTCCTTTTGTTAATCTGTTAATTATATTATTTTATATATTTTGCGTGATCCTATTTATTTAATAATAATACATTTTATTTAAAGGTGCCTTTCAAAGCATTCAAGGACAACGAACAGTGGAGTGATAATCATAAAATCAAAACAACAATACAACAACAACACAACAACTATTGACGTTAAATAATTAAAAATTAATCCGAGAAAGGTAATTTAAACAAGTAAGTTTTAAGACATGATTTAAAAGTAGTCAGACTTTCTTGTATAGATTGTGGAAGAGAATTCCAGAGATTAGGAGCAGCACAACTAAATGCTCTAGACCCCATAGTAGCTAAACGAACAGAAGGTACAATAAGGGAAACAGATGAAGAAGATCTGAGAGTACGCTTCGGGATGTAAATATGAAGCAAATCAGAGAGATATGGTGGTGCGAAATTATGAAAAGCTTTAAAAGTGAGAAGTATAATCTTGTACTCCACTCGATATTTAACAGGAAGCCAGTGAAGATGGTAGAGAACTGGAGTGATATGCTCGATGGATGAGGTTCTAGTAATTATACGGGCAGCTGAATTTTGGACCAATTGAAGTTTATGAAGGAGTTTGTAAGGTAGCCCAAAGAGAAGAGAGTTACAATAATCAATGCGCGAGGTAACTAGAGCATGTACAAGAATAGCTGTGGAATTTGGTGTGAGAAATGGACGAAGGTGGCTGATGTTCCGTAAATGGAGATATGCAGACCGAGTAATATTGTTCACATGCTTTTCAAAAGATAAAGTACTATCGAGGACGACACCCAGACTTTTAACCTGAGCAGATGGGCAGATTATAGAGTTATCAACAGAAAGTGAAAAACTATTGGATTTTGACAAATTAGATTTGGTACCAACAAGGAGAACTTCTGCTTTTCAATATTCAGCTTGAGAAAGTTACGCGAAAACCAGGATTTAATCTATTCTAAGCAACCCAAAAGAGAGGAAGAAAGAAGGGTAGAATTTGGTTTAGAAGACAAATAATGCTGGGTGTTGTCGGCATAGCAATGAAAACTGATGCCCTATTTCCTAAAAATGTTGCCAAGTGGTAGTAAATCAATAATAAATAAAAGAGGGCCCAGAAGAGAGCCTTGAGGAACACCAGCTGTAACAGGTGAAACGTATGATCTGAAATTTTTAAGTTGAACAAATCGAGTGTGTTCAGAGAGATAAGATCTGAACCAACTAAGAGGGACACCAGTAATACCTATAGAGAGTAGTCTATCTAAGAGAACTTGATGAGAAATTGTATCAAAGGCCGCAGTTAAATCGAGTAGAATAAGTATAGATAAAAGTTCTGAATCGGCAGACATCAACAGATCATTAACAACTTTTACCATGGCAGTCTCTGTGCTATGCAAAGGCCGGAAACCGGATTGGAATTTTTCAAACAGGCTAATTTTTAAAAGATGGGAATGAACCTGAGATGCAACAACTTTTTCCAAAATTTTTGAGAGAAAGGGCAAATTGGAAATTGGGCGAAAGTTTGCAAAATTATTAGGGTCAGCTCCTGGTTTCTTAAGACTTGGAGTGATTACAGCTACCTTAAAATATGAAATTAACCACACCAGAGGTTTGAGACTAGTTTATAATCTCGAGACTATAACCAGAGAGAGAAAATAAACAGGCTATTTGATTCCTTTTATAGACTTAATTTCTGTTTTTCTCTGTTTTCATAATGCGACGTTTGAATCCTCGTGGTCTTGTTTACGCTACTATTCGCGCATATAAAGCTAAAGCCCTGTATAACCCCCCCCCCCAAAAGAAAGACATTCTAATCTTACTGGTTAACGATCGACTAATGAGCTTCGCTTGATGGTCAGGAAAATAAAAAGAACAAAATACTGTCATTCTACAATTATCCATAATATTTACTATGCTGTGCGCAAGTTCAAGTAACTCAAAAACTTGTGTACATGAGCTGAGACCAGACGTGAGATTTGATCGTAGCCACCACTCACATCCATATTGATAAATTCCAAGTTTTGCGTTTAAATGACCATATGCCCAATTTTCTGTCATACATTCGTTTAGTAAATGAGGCCCATTGTCTCTCAAAAGCAAAAGTCGACTCTGAATCATTGAAACTAGTCGTTTTTAAAATGAATCCCAAGCCGTCCCACGACGTCAACATGAAACATTAGCATATTGCCCGCCCACTTGTCGTTTGCCTGGTAACGCTGTACACAAAGCAGCACTGCGTTCACAAACGCTGCTTTATCAGGCATTACAGGCAAGATGAAATGAAAATGAGACCAATCGGACCAATCACCGCAGATTAGCGTCACGAAAAGTAGGGGTTTGGAAAAAATGAATCATTGAGCGAATCGTTTAGGAGTCGTTGAGCAAGTAAGGTAAAAATAAATGCATATTATAAGACAATGAAAGCATGCATGCATGTTAACCTGTTGTTGGGCACTCCCAAAACCAAAATATGAACCTTTCATTACCCATAATAGGGGCACTTTAAAATAAAAAAAATATTGTGACAATTTAAACAGATGTATGATAAGTTACAAAAACTATATACATGGAAGAAATAAATTGAGTTAAAAAGCATAACCATGACCTAACTGGAATATGGGCGATTTAAAACCCAATCTAACACCCGTATCTAAAATAAACCCCTCACACTTACAGTGAAGTCATGATAGCATCCTGCTATGGGGCTGCTTTTTCAAAAGCAAGGACCTGGCATCTTGTTAAAAAGAAGGAAGAATGGATAATATCTTTTAGCTTGAAAATGATCCCACGCACAAGGCCGGTTTAACAATGGAGTGGCCTAATTGGTGAATTTCCTACAATGGCACCATTAAAGTCGTGATCTCAGTCCAATTGTGAATCTCTGGTGCAATTTTAAAATCATCAGTGCGCAAGAGTCACTCACTAACCTGAAATATCAATCTGCCTGGGGAAAATGCGACAAAATTACTGTTTTTACAGCTGTAAAAAAAAAAAAAAAAGCTGGTACATACCACAAAAGACACTTATAGAGCCAGCTTTGCAGCTATCATTGCGTCAATGCTAGCTTTATAATATATTCAAATGTACAGTATAGACTGAATACACCATTTTTATTATTTCAAGAGAACTATTTAAGGATCTCAAAACCTTTGCAAAGCACTGTATCATTCTGTGTTTGAGCATGTTATGAAACTTGCCTTGAAAGTATTTCACAATGTTGACCTGTAAAAACCAGTCCTGTTATGTTAACGATTTTGTGGTGTGTACAAAATATGTCTGTTCTTCATTGCAAAAGTGACGAATTCAAACTGCTTAGGCATAGTCCTCTGATATAATATAATTGCATTATATTTATTTAGTTTATTTACAGGTCAGTCTGCTGTATCTTAATGTGTAATTACCAGCAGAGCACAATCAAATAGGGAGCAGTTAGTTTTACTTTTTGATTCATTTTCATTGATAAAACAGTTTTGCTAGGAATTTACTAGGTGTACAGTAATTACTTTGTCTTGTCATTTCCTGTCCCTTCTCTTCATGCTGTCAGAGAATGTGTGAATGTCATCATAACATTAGAGGGGATTGATTTAGAGTTTTTTTTTTTTTTTTATTTGGAAAAGGGTTAAAATAATTAAAAATGTTACAAATGTATCCTTTTGTGTTCTGCTGAAAAAATAGTAAAGGCATTTGGAATGAAATAATGACAGATTTTTCATTTTAGGGTGAGCAATTCCTTGAAAAAAAATTCTGTGTTGTACAATATACACTACTGGTCAAATGTTTGGAATAATTACGATTTGTAATGTTTTTTTAAAAAGCACATATGCTCACCAAGGCTTGTTCAAAATAAAATCCAGTCTTCAGTGTCACGTGATCCTTCAGAAATCATTCTAATATGCTGATTTGGTGCTCAATCATTGTCAATTGTTATTAGTGCTCAATTATTAATAATGGTTCTCATTACATTATTATATGTTGAAAACAGCTTTTGCTGATTAATATTTTGTGGGAACCATTGTTCATTCTTCTTTGATTAAGAGAAAATTCAAATGAACAGCATATACTGATGTGGAAAAATAATTATTTTGTGACAATTTATGTGTTTTTGCTAAATAAAAGTATTAATTTCTTTGAAAAAATGTGCAGTAGTGTATGGTAGGTTGAAGGGTATAGCGTATCATGGTTACCACAAAAATATTAAGCAACAAAAACTGTTTGTAAATCTGATAATACACTCTAAAAAAATGCTGGGATGTTTCAACTCAACTTTGGGTCAAATATGGACTAATCCAACCGTTGGGTTAAATTTTTACATTCAATTTTTAACCCAAAAGTTGGGTTAGTCCAAATTTGACCCAAAGTTGGGTTGAAATAACCCAGCATTTATTAGAGTGTAATAATAATAAATGTTTCTTGAGCACCAAATCAAGATTCGATTTTTTTCTGAAGGATCATGTGACACTGACGGCTGGAGTAATAGATGCTAAAATCGAAATAAATGTATTGCTGTCCCATCACAGTAATCATTACATTTTAAAATATAGTAACCTACGAAAAAAGTTAATTTCAAATTGTAATAATCAGTTCACAATTGGTTACTGTTTTCACTCTTTGTAATTAAACAAATTCAGCTTTGGTGAGCCTGAAGAACTCAATGTATCTATATATATATATATATATATATATATATATATATATATATATATATATCGCGATTAATCACATCCATATAAAACTCTTTTGTTTACATAATCTTGTGTGTTACTAGTGTATTTTATTGGTATATATAATACTCACACATGCATGGATATATTTTAAGAAAATATCTTATTTCTTTCTATTAAATAATATTTTTATATAAGGTACATTATATAAATATAAATATATACATGCAATACATGTAATATATTTTCAATAATAATACTGTATGATGTGTATTTAGATATACATAATAACCTTTACACAGTCACACACATATAATATATATATACTATATATTATGTAAACAAAAACTTTTATTTTGATTGTTGACAGCACCTAATAGATAATATTATATACAGTGGGTATGGAAAGTATTCAAACCCCCTTAAATTTTTCACTCTTTGTTAGATTGCAGCCCTTTGCTAAATCATTTAAGTTATTTTTTTTTCCTCATTAATGTACACACCGCACCCCATATTGACAGAAAAACACAGAATTGTGACATTTTTGCAGTATTTATTAAAAAAGAAAAACTGAAATAAATATCACATGGTCCTAAGTATTCAGACCATTTGCTGTGACACTCACTCATATTTAACTCAGGTGCTGTCCATTTCTTCTGATCATACCTGAGATGGTTCTACACCTTCATTTGAGTCCACAGCTGTGTTTGATTTTACTGATTGGACTTGATTAGGAAAGCACACACCTGTCTATATAAGACCTTACAGCTCACATGCATGTCAGAGCAAATGAGAATCATGATGTCAAAGGAACTGCCTGATGAGCTCAGAGACATAATTGTGGCAAGGCACAGATCTGGCCAATGTTAAAAAAAAAATTCTGCTGCACTTAAGATTCCTAAGAGCACAGCGGCCTCCATAATCCTTAAATGGAAGACATTTGGACGACCAGAACCCTTACTAGAGCTGTCCGTCCGGCCAAACTGAGCTATTGGGGGTTGAAGAGCCTTGGTGAGAGAGGTAAAGGAGAACCGAAAGATCACCGTGGCTGAGCTCCAGAGATGCAGTCGGTAGATGGGAGAAAGTTGTAGAAAGTCAACCATCACTGCAGCCTTCCACCAGTCGGGGCTTTATGGCAGAATGGCCCAACGGAAGCCTCTCCTCAGTACAAGACACATGAAAGCCCGCATGGATTTTGCTAAAAAACACCTGAAGGACTCCAAGTAAGATTCTCTGGTCTGATGAGACCAGAATAGAACTTTTTGGCCTTAATTCTAAGCAGTATGTGTGGAGAAAACCATTGCACTGCTCATCACCTGTCCAATACAACCCCAACAGTGAAGTATGTTGGTGGCAGCATCATGCTGTGGGGGATTTTTTCAGCTGCAGTGACAGGACGACTGGTTGCAATCGAGGGAAAGATGAAGCGGCCAAGTACAGGGATATCCTGGATGAAAACCTTCTCCAGAGTGCTCATGACCTCAGACTGGGCCTGAAGGTTTACTTCCACAGACAATGACCCTAAGCACACAGCTAAAATAACGAAGGGGTGGCTTCACAACAACTCTGTGACTGTTCTTGAATGGCCCAGCCAGAGCCCTGACTTAAACCCAATTGAGCATCTCTGGAGAGACCTAAAAATGGCTGTCCACCAACGTTTACCATCCAACCTGACAGAACTGGAGAGGATCTGCAAGGAGGAATGGCAGAGGATCCCCAAATCCAGGTCTGAAAAACTTGTTGCGTCTTTCCCAATAAGACTCATGGCTGTATTAGATCAAAAGGGTGCTTCTACTAAATACTGAGCAAAGGGTCTGAATACTTAGGACCATATATATATATATTATAATTATGCCAAACTTTTGACCGATAATGTTAGTATAAAGCAAATGGTAAATATTATTGTCTCTGATTAACTAAGAATTCTAACAGTCCAGATTGGAAAATGACATAACAGTGCAGATTAATAATTGGTGACATGTATTAATGATGCCTTTGTCTTATTGGTTAGTTCATTGCTCTGTTGTTTCCAGATGTGGTTGCATTTGAGCAGTGGAAGTGATTATGAACAATGGTTACACTCCTCATTAAAATCTAAATGAACCTTGGGACTAGTGAGGGGGACTAGTCGCTTTAATACCCCATCAACGTCATTAAGTCCAGCATATATCTCCTCATTTCAACATATCTTTGTTCTTTTCCCATTTTCTTATATCTTCTCTAATTCTAAAAGTCCTGTAAGACCCCTAAAGCTAAATGCCAGCGGGTAGCGCTACGTCAATGATGTTCACTTGACATTCTGTAGTGCATCTCAAACTTTGTTGAAGCAGTTCAGACAACTTGTCACTTCAGTTTTTAATCAAATGCATAGATTTTCCTGCAAAACAATTTCTCCCAGAATATGGTGATGTCCTTCATTGAGCAGATGGCCTTTCCATATGTACTGTGCTCCCACCTAAGCCTCTGCTCACAGCTCGCAACCACTATTTCACTGCTGTTCTGTGGATTTTTCAATGGCTGTGAGAAAACACCCATGGAGTATCTGTCTACATCAGCAGTTCTGCTACACATTGTTGCATTATGAAAAAAGTATTTTGTAAGTTTTAAAATGATGCTGTTGATAACCCTGCTGAGAGGGGAAGAAAAAAAAGCTGGTCTGCTTTGCTGGTTTTAGAGGGGCATTTGTATGGTCAAACTGGGAAACCAAGTGGCTGGCCAGCTTGACCAAGCTGGAAGACCAGCTTAAAGCAGGTAAGACCAGCAAACCATCTTAGGTTTGTTTTAAAGTAATAGTTCACCCAAAATTTGATAAATGTCCTCTCCCTCAGGATGAGTAGATGAGTTTGTTTCTTCATCAGAACAGATTTGGAGAAATGTAGCATTACATTTGTTGCTCACCAATGGATCCTCTGCAGTGGATGGGTGCCGTCAGAATGAGAGTCCAAACAGCTGATAAAAACATCACGATAATCCACAAGTAATTCACATGACTTGAGTCCATCAGTTAACATCTTGTGAAGTGAAAAGCTGTGTTTGTAATAAATCCATAATTTAGACATTTTAACCTCAAACCGTTGCTTCCAGGTAAAATACCTAGAGTCCTCTATCCGTTATATTGCTTCCTTCAGTGAAAACGTTGTAACACCGTTTTTTAAAATGTTCAGAAATCATGTTTTTTATGTTAGCATGTTTTTATTGTGTTAGTTAGCTAGCTGTATTTTTTTTAACCTAATCAAAATAACCCAACTGCTATTAGATTGAGATTAAATGGAATGCACAATGAAAAAACATGATTTTTGAAAATTGTTAAAAACGGATTTATCTATTTTTCCAAATGAACTCTTCAAATATATAGATCAGCACCGTTTGCAAGCCTAAACAGTTCTAACCAAATATGTTGGTGGATTTTGATGTGAAAGGATAACAGGGACTTCGCACTTTCCACTTCATTAACGCGTTATATGGATTATGGACTCACATTTTGGCCAGAAGTGCCGTTAAACTTTAAACCCTCAATGATGGATTTGTTTCTTACAAAAAATGCAGGGAGAAGTAAATGGATGGACTGGAGTCATGTTGAGGATTATTGTGATGTTTTTATCACCTGTTTGGACTCAATCTGATGGCACCCATTCTAATTTAATGCTAAATTTCTCAATTTCAATTTCATCTACATTTTGCATGGCCTGAGGGTGAATAAAATTTTTTTTTTTTTTAGCAAATTTTCATTTTAGGTTGAACTATTCCTTTAAAGCCCCCTTTTCAGCAGCATATATTATTATGATAAGAATTATATTATTGAAAATTATATGTTATTTTGCCTACCAATCACAGTGGGGAAATCAGTGGTCCATCACACCCTTGTTATGGAGTTTACATTTTTGCTGTCGTGGAAGCTGATTGTTCTGTGCTGTTTAATGTTATCACTTTGTCTTTAACATCTGTAACTGTGTATGCTGCTTTTTCCCTTTCCTCTCCTCCTTATTGTCTGCAGTGTTTGGTTTTTTAAGAGAGAAAAAAATGTTATACATTAACAAAATGTTCGCTTTCAAGCAATGTGATTGTGCCTCACTCATTTTTGTACTTGCTGTCTGGCTGTTTGTAATAAATGACAAAATTTAATATGTGACTTTTGTACTTGGTAGTCGCATGGATCACATAGCATAATGCATTCTGAAAATCTTTAATTAATGGGTCAATTAAATTTTTTTTGTCTGGGTCTATTAACATATTTTAAAAAATAAATTACAAAATCAATTCAATAAAAATACATAATTAAAATGTATTTGGATGTTTGTGGGAGCCTAAAGTAAAAATGTCAGGGTGATGCATCTGCCCTGATGTCATAATGAAGAAAAAAAAACTCATTAAAAGAATACGTTTCTTCACTGCTTATTGATATCTGAAAAACAATCACCTGCCACATTAAAGTGCAACAAATTAATTTATATCGCTTTTCACAATACTTATATCTTAATGCCTTATAGTCACATTTAGCAGATAAGAGCTGGGCAATAATAATGCATTTTGCAACAGTACAAGCAATCAAGCAGTTATGCTATGTAGTATATACTAAATTTTTTCGACAATATAAATAATTACGCAGCTGAGATTTGCTATAGTTCGTACTGCAGGAAAAAAAACATATTTTGACCTTTTTGTGACAAGGCAAGGTTAGTTTAGGTTGTTAAATGTCATTGTAGTGCAACTCCACAAAAATGATATTTATGAATAATTTATGATATTCTGCAGGAGAATGTGATCATACAAGCGTCTGCTGGTGAAATAGTTTTTTCCTTGGAAAATATATTTAAAAACCATTTTGTAAATAATGATTAAGATGTGTATGCTTACAAGATGTAAGGAAAATATGCTATTTATACAATTTATTTGATGGTTATACTGCTTGACATTTTTAGAATCATTAAATTGAAATGTTTCTCATGAATGATGTAAAGGTTTCTTGAAACAAAGAGCACATTTCTAGAATTTGACATGTCTTTTAAACTAGATTTTAAAGTGATTTTTTTACCCAGTCTTTATTGAGGACACTTATTTGTTATTGACCGTAATGTACATAATTAGCAATGAAACTTTATACTATAAACAAATAGTTCCACAGAAGTGACGTCAGTGGTGTTGAGCAGACCAAGAAAACAGTCAAATGGGGCATATTTGAGGACCGTGGCTCAGTCACATTCTGTTGACTTTTAGTTGGTGACTTTCTAAAAAATAATGCTGTGATTCAAGGTTTCCCTGACAGGGGACTTGAATCGCATCAGCTGTCTTTTTTCCTGCCACAACCCAATTAACTACTGCTCCCTGCCAGCTGCAACAGATTGCTTCAAAGATATTCTGAAGCAGACACTGTACAATCATATTCTCCTGCACAATGTTTACAATAAATGGGTTCCTCCCCATTAAAGTTGTTATATCTTTTCATTGACTCCAGCCCCAGATAGAAAGCATTTTTGTTTTCCCATTTAAAGATAGAACCACATGAGCCAAATGGATAAACGATAACCAGGCTGAAATATAGACTCCCAAAGCCAAAGCCTCCGGGTTCAGTGCTGCTGTGGTGGTCTGTTCGAAGTTGATAAACGACCTGATTTTTACCTGCAGGTGGGATAGTGAGTCCATACGGCTGCTGGCAGTGATGACCACATGGTTTTATGAGAAAATGTGTATTGTAAATATGCCATATTAAGCTTCTGCTAGAGAGAGTCTTTCCAGAGAAAAAATGTTTTTGCTCTGAGGTCACTCTTTCATTGCTCAGGACGCTTAATGGAGTTTGTTTCTTTGTCTTATGAAACTTAAAGGGATAGTTCACCCAAAAATGAAAATTCTTTCATTAATTGCTCACCCTCATGTCATTTCAAACACGTAAGTTCATCTTTGGAACACAAATTAAGATATTTTTGATGAAATCTGAGAGGTCAAGGCCCAGAAACATAGTAAGGACATTGTTAAAATGTCCATGTGGCATCAGTGGTTAAACCTTAATTTTATGAAGCTACGAGATGCATGGGAATTATGAGCAGAGGGAATGCACACACATGCATCGTGGTACTCTCGATAATGGCAGTGGACTCTCCTGGAAGAGAAGAAATCATTGAATAAAGTCGTTATTTCTGTTTTCTTTGCAAACAAAAAGTATTCTCATAGCTTCATAAACTTACGGTTGAACCACTGATGTCACATGGACTATTTTAACGATGTCCTTACTTACCATTCTGGGCCTTGAACGTGGTAGTTCCCTTGCCGACTCATGGCAGGCTCAGAGCCAGTGCGCCGCTAGAAATATTTGGGCCCTACTGAAAGAAATTTGAAGTTGGGCCCTCTAGCGCACCAAACATACACCTATATGCCCAAGTATTGGTACACCCCCTACTCTAAGAAACCAGGTTTGACTACTTTAGTAATTTCCATGAGTACAAATCTTAATGTTTAAGCATATAATGATATTCTAGGGAATTGTGTGCTTCTAATTTTATACCAACAGTTTGAACAGGAGCCTTTTTTATTCTAACATGACGATGCCTCTGTGTTTAAGGCAAGGTTCAAAAAGAAATGATTTATTCAGTCAGTGTGGAAGAACTTGACAGGTC
Organism: Sinocyclocheilus anophthalmus; assembly: GCA_018155175.1. NCBI lineage: Eukaryota > Metazoa > Chordata > Actinopteri > Cypriniformes > Cyprinidae > Sinocyclocheilus > Sinocyclocheilus anophthalmus. The sequence goes on from JADLZN010005009.1 coordinate 649,975, forward strand.
TGCAGAAAGCCAATTCCTAATCCCAGCTGAACACCTCTGGTGTTACTTTAAATGCAGACCTTGAGCCAAAAATTCATCACCAAACACCTGTGACTTGTACATACATATGGACAAGTGTATTGGGACACCCCCTTCTTTAGAACAGAAAAAGGCACTTCCAAAACTGTGGCATCAAAGATGGAAACATAATTCATGTATTTAAAAATTGTATTTCTATCTTTGTTGCCACAGTTTTGGAAGTGTCTAAAAATGATTGTACGCATATGTACAAGTCATTGGTGTTTGGTGATGAGTTTTTGGCTCAAGGTCTGCATTTAAAGTCACACCTGAGGTGCTCAGCTGGGATTAGGACTTTGCTTTCTGCAGACCAGTCAAAGTTCTTTCACACTGCTGAATCAATCTTTTTTTTTTAAACCTTGCCTTATACACAGAGGCATTATCATGTTAAAATAGAAAAGGGTCCTGTCTAAACTATTGCTAATTAGAAGCACACAATTCCCTAGAAAAGCATTATATGCTTAAACATTAAGATCTGTACTCATGGAAATTACTAAAGTAGTCAAACCTGTTCATTAGAAGGGGGGGGGGGGTTCCAATACTTTTGGCAATATAGTGTACAAGCCAACCTAGCTATTCAAAATCTTTGTCTGCAATTTAATAATATTGACCTATTACTTCTGCGATTGCTTTTGACCATTAGGTATCAGTAACATAATCCATTCAGAACCTGTTCAATGGAAATGGACTTTTTGTACCACACTATTCTGCTGATATGGAAAGAGTTTGACTACTTAATCAGTTATATTAATATAAATGCTTCACTGGGGCAAACAAAAATATCCTAAAATAATAAATAGGATACCCCATAGCAGCGTTTCCAGCAGTATCCAACATTTCTCAATCATGATCTTACTCAGCTAAATGTGACTATTAGCTTAACAGCTGTATTCTTTGTTTTGCTAGCTACCTATGCACATACAGCATACAATGTTAAAAATGTTCTACATTATGAACCTTAACCCAAAAACCGTCTCAGGTTACTTATGTAACCATGGTTCCCTGAGTAGGGAACGAGACACTGCATTCTCTAGGGGTCGTTATGGGGAACGCCTCGTTGTGACCCGTGTCTGAAGCATACATTAAAAAACACCAACTCGTTGGCCGTCGACAGCCATGACGTCACTACCGGTGTCACTAAAATAGTAGAAATATGCGCGGGAGACACATCATTCACTTCTTCGTCTGAATCTTGCGTCCGCAGCATGGCAAGAAACATAGAGGACGCAGTGTCTCGTTCCCTTCTCAGGGAACCATGGTTACATAAGTAACCTGAGACGTTCCCTTTCATGGGAACTTCAAACTGCATCCTCTAGTGGTCGCTATGGGGAACGATATACCCACACCACCATGCTGAGGGGAGTGCATGCCAGAACCATGGCGAGCACTAAGTACCAACTCTACCATATTGCTATGAGAGTTGCCCCTGGGACGTTAGACGGCTGTCAGTGATGTTATTCCCTACGTCCAAAGGCCTAGGCTACATACCCCAATATTACTTACCTGTTAGGGCCAGACTCCTTGGCCCGGGGTATAGCTCAAGGCTTGGAATCAGGAATAGATTCCTTTAAGGGAATACGACCAAGAGCCTAGAATCATACTAGTCTTGGCCTGTCACACAGGGGCTACTGCACGTTCTTTTTGTGTGAACTCATGACAGTTTACCATCTGATCTCACTCAGTGACTCTAGGCTACGTAGGACGGAACGAAACCATGCAGTGAATGGGGGGAGATAATTTAGCTGGAAATGCAGAAATAAGCCGTAATTTTGTTTTATTTCTAACTCTTTGGTAGATACATTTATCATTTCTATTACACTACTACTACTACTGTTACTACTAATAAAACAGATCTCTGAGGGCTCCAAAACTGTGTGGGCCCTTAGAATTGTCCTAACTTTCCCCCACTTAGCGGTACCCCTGGGTCAGAGAGCTCTCAGATTTCATCAAAAATATCTTAATTTGTGTTCCGAAGATGAACAAAGGTCTTACGGTTTTGGAACAACTTGAGGGTAATTAATGACAGAATTTTCATTTTTGGGTGAACTATTCCTTTAAGATGAGGCATGTGTGAGATTAAACAAATCTTTTTCTCATGAGAAACATCTAAGTTTATTTGCTTGTATCCAAAATTCTCTCTCTGGAACGTATTACTAGAGAGTTAAATGTAAAAAATTATAGATGTTTTTTTTTGCTTTGTTTGATTGGTATTGGTTGGTAGTATAAACGCCTAGATTTCACACACTTAAAAATAATGACATGGCATTTTTATGATGTAATTGATAATTGATATTTTAATCATATTTCTTAGCTTAAATGAATTGTCATTAACCTCAATGTGACAGAAGTTAAGCATATTTCTGCATGAGTGCCAAATTAAATGATGGAGGCTATTAAGTGGTGGAGTTCTAATCATACTAATACCTCCTTTCCACAATATCAGCTCAGCTCTCTCTGAAGTCAAAGACCAAAGCGCCTCCAATCAAATTTTAATGAGGAACACGCTGGCAGACTGAGACTTGCTGGAGAATGGGCAACAGTTCAAATAAACACTCAGATAACATCATATATCGTGATGGGGACATTTCAAGCTACAAGCTTTCTGAAATGTGTCACTTTTTCCTGGAGTCATAGACCGATAAAGGTTTTTTTTTTTTTTTGCAGCTGATGAGCAAAATAAGACACTGGGATCAGTTGTTAAATTTATTAAGTAAGCTTATTTCCAGATATACGTTATATATTAAGTATATTAACATCAGTGTACTAGTAGATGTGTGCCAGATGGGCCAGATTCACAAAATAGTCAAATTAGCATAGGGTCGCAAACCAGCAGAGCCGTTCTTTGACTGTTAAATAAGCAGAGCGTTTTTGGGTGTTAAATAATGGTACAGATGCAAGTATATCAACCTTCCATAAACTTTGGCTCTAAAAGTGAAACTCCTACAAATGCATATGCAATAAAGTCAGCTGCAAAAAATAACTGTGTCCACACTGTGTCTTTAGTAAATCCTGTCAGTAAACGCCAACAAACTTAGTAAATCTGGCCTTAAAATGTGTACCAATACATGTGATTTTTTTTTAAGTATTTAAATTAAAAATGCATTTAATAGGCTATTCCATCAAAATAGTAAACACAACTACAAGTCAAGTATGCTTGTAATACTTAATTATACTTTTATCTTAAGTCAAAAAAACAAGTACAAGTATACAACAAAATATACTTAGACTTGTCTGTACTTGTCAGCGTATAAGCCATATAATTTTAAATATATTTCCAATAAGTACATTAAAAGTAGATTGACAGTATACTCTCTTATTTTGTCATTTGAAAAAAAGTATACTAATAGCTCCCTCGAATAAACATTTTCACATAAGAACCAACAATGTTTGCGCATTCTCTTCTTCTTATATATTGTCTTGTGTATTCTCTATGGTGCACTCATGTAAACACCCGGTCCCACTTTATATTAGGTGGCCTTAACTAATATGTACTTGCATCAAAAAATAAGTGCAATGTACTTATTGTGTTCATATTGTATTGCAAAACACTTTTGATGCTATTGAGGTGGGAAAGGTAAGGTTAGGAGCAGGTTTGGTGGTATGGCTAGGTTTAAGGGTGGGTTAAGGTGTAAGGGATGGGTCAACAGTGTAATTATAAATGTAATTACAGAAATTATTACAGATGTAATTACATGCAGATATTGTTAAAATATACGTACAATGTAAAAACGTGTACACAATAACTGCATTGTACAAAATTGTAAATGTAAGCACATAGTAGTTAAAGACACCTAAATAAAGTGGGACCCGAAACAAAACGATAAAAACATATAAATAAACAAAGTAAACTTGAAAAAAAATTGAACAATTACTCTATGTAGTAAGTCCATTAAACTGATGTACTTAGTAGTAAGGCTTACGCGGTCCCCCTGGTCCCACTTTTTATTTATAAAGTATATAGTTATAAAATTTAATTTAATAATTAAAAAAACATATTAATAGACTACTACTCAATCAAAAGAGTAAACACAGCAAAGCCAAGGATACTTAGAATACTAAATGAAATTTTCTTAAATATAATCCTGATAAAAAAGATTAAATATCAAGCATCAATAAACAAATGCATAGTACTTTGACTGTTCTGTATACTTGCGAAGTATATTAAGTATAATTTAGTTACAGTAAGTATATCTCTAAATAAATAAATAAAAAGTAAACAAAGTATACACTCAAATTTTTAGTATAAAAGAAGTATGCTAAGCACAAAGGAATAAACACTTGTGTACTGTGCCAGATCTCTGGACAAGCAGAATTTCAGTAAAAAAACAACTGGACTTGGAAGTGTCATATGGGCTACTTTTATGGTCCTTTTTTATTTCATTTAATTACTTTTTTAATGTCTGAGTCTTGGGGTAAACAACCCTCTTAGGACCTTAAAAACTGCATAGCATTAGCGTCATGCTAAAAGCCTTCAGAACCAATTAAATGCATAAATGCACCACACAGGGATTTGTCTATTTCTATTTCCTATTGTCATTGGCTCCCTACAAAATCCCAAAATGCACCCTAAAAACCAGTGACTGTCAGCTGCTTACTATATTCCCTTACTGGAAATGTTGTCATGTTTTATTCCGTTTCTTAAGCCGAGAGAAATATAGAGGACATTTGATACCACTCTACTCTACTAACAACTACTGTACGACTAAAGATGTAGAAAGAACCACGTTAGCAAGTACCACTATTAAAGAATTGCTTTGAGGGACTGTTAAAACAGCTGCCTCATATTTACCACCAGATCAGATCTCTAGCCTATAAGCCTGATAGTAATTCCCTAACAGGGATTGTCATCAAGACTAATTATTAAGGAAAAAAATAGTAAGGAAACAAGGTGTAGTTGCTTTTTTCTTTTTGTGTCATGTGGATTAGGGCAAAATGTCTACAAGGGCTGGTGTGTATAAGTCAGCCAGGCATAAGAGCTGGGAGTCTCAGAGCTCCTGTAGCGTAGTCACCCCTGAAACTAGATTCCAGCTCCAGCATGCCTCAGGGAGCAATTTAATTAAAGCTCTGCTCTGAACGTAGGACAATCATCAGCTCTAACCAAACTCAGAGAGGAACCAGTGTAGAAAACTAGAATATCTTTCTGGACATTGCTCGTCCTTTTGATTACAAGGGTAAACATCTGATGGAATTAAGTCTGATGGAGTTTTTGGCTCATGAGATATTTCCCCAAAGGGGGGGGGGGGAATATATTATATGTAAAATTAATTTATACCATAAAATGTATTGACTCAACAAATAGTGCAACTATCAGGTAAAAAGCCATAACATATGTTCTTACAATATGAATGAGCATAAACATCTTAAATAATCATTGTTTAAATAAATTATTTAAAGAAAAGAAATCATAAATTCATAAATATCATTACATTTTTGGAAAACAACCTAAACTAACTTAATAAAAAATGAGTTATTCATTTATTAATTTGTTTAGAAATTTGTGACCCTCTGTGAAAACCCAGCTAAAGTCTTTTTTTTGTGTGATTTACTGTTTTCTACATAAAATCATTCTTCATAAGGTAAAGAACATTCTGTGAAAATGTAACCTTTATATCTTTAATATTGACTGAGTAAGGTCATGTCAAAGATTGAAATTATAGAGAAATTAATGGTTGAAATCAAAATTTGATGCTTGTTATCTCCTAATTAGATTTTGAGACTTTAGTCTGAATTTCACAGAGAAGGTCACATTTATTAATCTTGACACACAGTCACATACAGTAGGTCTGGATCCTTTTTATAATGTTATTTTGGCCACCAGCATACTTCTCATACTTTTTTTTGGATATGAACTCTTTGGTCACTTTTGATCAAAACAAATATGATGTTTTGAAATTTAAAAAATTGTAACTTCATCAGAATAGTACACAACTTTGTGGCATTTTTGGCTCTGGCTATGTGAATACATAAAAATTGATATGACTAGAAAAAGCTAAAAAATATTCACATTGGCACTCTTTGTGCCCACAGGAAATTAATTGGAAATACCAAAAAATATGACAATATAGAGAATTTTTAGGGGAACAATCATATGCACAAAAAAGCAGACAGCAGTGAAGGAGTGAACATTTCAAACATGAAATGTTTGCAAATTTATGATGAATTAAAATCAATTATTCAGACACAATGCAGGAAAAAAGCAGATAGCAATGAAGGGGCTAACCTCTTAAACATCAAGAGTGCAAAACAGACAGACCCACCCACCCAAACACACATACACATACAACAAGCATCCTTCACCACCAGAAATGACCTCAACATACGTACACTTCTATTTCTGCTCTCTGTATATTTTTATAGTAAACCTTCATTAAAACTATCCAAACAAAAAATGAACAGAACAGCAGCAATATTACCAATGAAAGAGTACACTTTTATACCACATAGAATTCTGCAGAAATACAGCAGTGACTTGCCAAATGAGCTCATTACAGCAGCTAAAGAATGGCTGCACATGTCATTTCAGCTTGACTCTCCACTAGATGATTGCATTCCTGATGATAATGAGCATCTTCATGTATTTCTTTTTTTATGCCACGACAAATTTAAGACTTGAGTGCATTTTCTTCATCAGCCACAACTCTTGCCGCAGTTGCACTGAGACCTTGACTCGAGGCTTTGGCTGGCTCTTTGTCCTATATATAATTAGCAAGTACGTCCAATCCACCTCGTTCATTACCCAAACGCTAGTGACAAATGGGAAGGAGGCCTATTTTCACTCCGGTGTCTGTTCCCTGCAGAAATATGGCACTGCTGAGGAGAACACTTTGAGGTGATGGACGATACTATGTCGTACATTATAGAACACAACAGAGCTTCCATTACAGATATTTTTATATACATTTACATTAAATAGCCTTTACATTTTATTAATGAATTGTTCTTAGTACGTTTTAGATTGTCTTCATCATTCCCCTTAGGTTTCTGCTTATGAGCCCCAGCTTCTTTTCCATAGTCCATATCATTTAAAAAAGAATATCTGGATATTTAATTTTTTATTTTTTATATATATATATATCTGTAATGAATGGACATCAGAAAGTATCTTGTTTCAATTGCGGAAAGACACATCAATACACACCATTTTCAAGTTCAGGTCCACTAATGTAAATCTCTTCTGTGTGGGTTGTTTGTCAGAGAAAATGGCAGATTCAGCGTTATGATTGGTCAGATCGCCTGTCAATCAAACTCCTGGCAAAGGGTCAATTGACAGTGGGAGGCGACGAGCCTTAAACTGTAAGTTGATGAGTTGATTTATTTATCCATGTTTTAATAATAAGCCTCTGGTCATAGAGCTTTTAGATGGATGCCAAGGCTTTTTAGGTCATGTAGAATCTGCGATCAAGTAAACAATTCTGATATTTTTGTGTTAGTAGTACAGTCAAATTACATAAAGCACCTTTACATTTTGTTAATGAATTCTTCTTAAGACTCTGTTTTAGTCTATCTTCATCATTCTCCATAAGTTTCTGCTTTTGAGCTCCAGTTTCTAAGCTTAAAAAGAAATATTCTTATAAGTTCATTTTGAATCATGATGTAAGACCAAGATCATTTGCATTTCTGTGAATATCATCAAGTTACACAAGGATCCCAATTAGCTCTATTCAGTATGCTGGAGTTCAGCAGCGATTTTAAGTCCAGGTGAGAACACACGGAGACAAAATCACTGGCAGTTTCACATCATTATTTCACATCATTTGTCTGGCTCTTAGTACCTTCAAGAAGATATGGACACATTTCTTTGTATGATTTTGCGAGCTAGCTCTTTTCTGACATTTTGAACCTTATCATTTAATGGGCCATAAAAAGGCCCATCAATGATTATTTGTCATAATTGGGGCTTATTATCTGTAATACTAGCTATAATTCCACAAAAAGGTTGAAGCTTTTAACGTGTCTCTCACAGATGGATGTCGATATGCTTGTTGTCGCACAGAGTCTTTTTGAATTTCTATTCTGACACCTTTAAGGACTTTATAGGGATTTGAGCACATGCTGTGTTGTACAAGGCTCACATCCTGTTTCTTGGTAACATATTTCTTGATTACCTTTTCCAGGAAAGCTTCTTAGCGATGACCATTCCTTTAATGAAAAGATTGTATGAAACATAAATAATAGCCTGTGCCTCACATTTTCCATTTAGATTTTATTGCCTTGGTGCCCTCCTAACCCTCCTCCGGCTCCGACCCAGGTGCAATTTATTACTTTCCTGTTTTATGTTCTTCTTGATCTTTAATTTGGTTCTCTTTAATATTTCACTGATATGTGCTAGCTCAAACCATCTGTCTCTTGATGACTTGTCAAAAATCTATGTTGCTGTCTCAAACACCTGTCTATTGCCTGATTACTTGTAAAAAAAAAGCTACATATATGTGAGGCACAAAACGAATCTTATTGGAAGTCTATTAGTCTAAATTGTTTTATACTGAAATATTTGGCCAGGTATGATAAGCAAATAATAGCCAAATATTTGTCTTAATTGAATGTGTAAGCTTTAAATAGCCCCAAATGATACAGCTGCACATCAAATAATGTTTATTTAATTTTTTTAATCATGATTATTTTTTTTTTCTCTTTACTGAATCATTTGTTACTAATAAACACAAAGAATAAAATAACACATGAGTTAAATTTGTCTTTCCTTCCAGTTCATCTGGAAAGTTCCTACCTTGATTTGTCATTCATTCAGGTCTGAAAAAAATATAATTATGGAAAGTTTTATTTTTATTATATTTTGTACCATTTTCAATCATTTCTATTGCTATTTCTATTTCTACTATACACATAGTATCTAACAAAAACAAACTCATGAGTGCCATTTCGTCCCCTTGGAATTATAAGGTTCTATCAGACATTTTTGCCAAAATTGAGATATTCACATATTCTTATTCTGTGACAACCTATTTACATTATGTGATAGATTTTTTAATGTTGTGTACATTTTGGGACTTTTTGTTTAAAAAAAAATAATAAAGTTCTATCTACACAGTCAAATGGAATGCAAAAACGTTGAAGCTCAAAATCCCAAAACTACTCGGAATGCAGATAGAACCTTATAATTCCAAGGGGACGATTTGTTGCCCTACTTTTAATACTAATGAAATATAATAATTTATTGTTGAAATACACCACAAAAAAATTACAAATCATTTGTTTCCTTTCACAACAGACTTGTCTGCCACCATGTTTCACACTGACAGACTTCCAAAAGTCAAAGTTTTTCCATTTTGATATCATTATCAAATCATCAAACATGGTTCTGAGAGTGCTTACAGTTCAATAGCAGTGAAACTTTTCACTGACTTTTTGTATCACTGCCTTTGTCTGTGTGTTCCAGACAGACTATTAGTCTCCTCCATTGACATGCATTCAATTGTGACTCTCTTTATGGGTGAAGCAAGCTAGTCATTGAATCACTCACTCAACCAATCTGTAAGGGAGGCAGGTCAATTTAGCTCAAAGGGAATTATTTATGTTTTAAAGGGTATTTAGATAGAATCACTGTTTTACGGCAGATCACTGAGTCAGCCAGCGATTCATTGAACGAGCCGTATAACATCAACTCTGCAATGGATATTAATATCCAAAATATAGTGAAAACACAATTTATTAGCACAGTAACAAGATCGGCAGTTTAAGACATTAACTTGTAAGCACAAAACACAAGATACTTCTCTTTTCAATATAAATAAGACTTTATTAGATAAATCTAAGACATACAAACTAATCTAACACAAACTCACACATTCATACAAGTTGCAGAAAGAGAAAAAGTGACGAAAGAATGAGTTTAAAAGAGTGAAAATGTGAAATCCCAAGTTTATCGCAATATATGCAATTGCTAGACCTGAAAAACCGTCAATTATTTAATTAACCCTTGCATTGAGTTCCTCAATGAGGCTGTTAAACTTTATATTAAATGCACCAGTTCAGCTAGGATCTGGAGGTACGTGCGTTGCCTGTGTCCGGTGTTCTCTTTGTTGTGGTCATTGCAGAAAGGGGTTTCTCAAGGTTGTTGATTGGCTGGAAGTTCAGCAGTCCTTCGAAGTGACATCTTGGGCGTTGGCTGACGAATGGTGCGGAGCCAGCGGGCTGGTTGAAGTTTTGAGGCGGGCACAGTCGTGTGACATGGCTTTGCGGCAAAACTTAACTCAGTATGCAAAACTCTCAATGGAAAATAAAAGAAACTAAAGAAATAGAAATAGAAGTAAAGTTTGACGAGACCAGATGGCGTTTCTCCTGGCATGATGTACAAAAGTGCATCTGATGCAAGCCAGAGCACGTTCAAAGAGCGCTAAAAAGCAGCAGCAAAATGCAGTGGCAAAATAAGCTAAATTTGTTGGTGTCCTGAGTTTTTAAACTTGGCTGCTGGACACATCCCAAATGGTGTCTTGACCAATTAGACATTGTCTTTTAGACATGTGTTACTATGTTTCTCCTCCTAATACATACATCAACCTGTTATCTTATTAGTCCCATGGTCCGAATTCTCCCACTCTTGCAGAGTATAATTCAAACATAATTTCTATAACAAGAATATAATACATTTTACAAAGAATTGATTGATAGAAAAAGTTTTAAGAAAAGATTTTCAAACACCTGCATATCAATCACAACTATAAACCTATAAACTATTCAATAGTTATTCAAAATACATACACGATAAATGATTAAGACCTGATAAGTCACATTTGGGTTACATACATGATATGGAGTTACAGTATGTATAGAAATGATAGTTGCTCTTATGTCCTTTTAGCATTTATCATGGATTTACATGTGATGGTCATGCTGTGCATCTCTTTGACTATCAATCTTGGTTACTTGCCCCAAAATCGAACAATCTCCTTCCTGAGTTTGTATTATCAATAAATGTTCTTTTGTTTTAATGCTGCAAGCTCTTCAAAGCCAAGCAAGAGTTGGTTGGTTAGGCTTACTTCAGGCTGGCTGGTGCTAGGAAAACAAAAAAAAAATCCCCCCTTGGAAAAAAAATTTGTTTACAATCATCCCTGTTCCTTGGGCTCATTTGGAATTCGGCTCCTCGTGTTTAAACAATGTTCTGATAGAATCTTAAATTGTCTGATTCGCTCTGATATGCTACTAATCTGTTGAAAAACACTGATTCATTCAAGAACAAAACACAACTACTGTGTGTCGCCTGGAGACAACTTCATTTGGAACTATTTTTGTTATAGCAAAAATGGACAAAGTAAAGGCTGGAATAAACTGACAAGTCAACAGTAGTTGCTGAAAGTCAGAGTTGACAAATATGAGAATACCACATGATGCACAGTATAATAGGCACAGACTCAGACTTTGATTCCATCTAGTAGGAGGATATGAGAGTTGGTTGATATTTTAAACTGATTTTAGAACAAATATTGTGTTCATTAGATGTGCATCTACTAGCAATGAGGCGAATGTTTCTGTATGCATGTTTCTGAGTTTGTAGTGTTTGGAACCGCATGACAGCTATTAGGTGGGGGGGGGGGGGGGGGGGGGGGGGGGGGGGGGGGGGGGGGGGGGGGGGGGGGTGTTATCCTCATTTATTTAGTTTATGATGCCCCGTTTTTCTCTGTAGCTATTTTGATATTTTGAGCTGATTATAGAATGCATATTTTTTTCATTTTCATGCATCTACTAGCAACAAGGTGCATGTTTCTGTGTGAGATTGTTGTATTTGGAATGATTTAAATGTCTAGTAGTTTGTAGGGCTGGGTTTTGACAAATTTCACGATTCGATTTGATTCTCATTCACAAACTTGTGATTCGATTCGATTACCGATTCGATTCAATATCGATTATTTTGGATATATATCAGGTACAGTACATACCAAATTTTCTCAAGGAAAACAAATCTCTCAACTAATGCTGTAAAATATACATGAGAGTCAGTTGGTACTACATTACTATAATATTGAAGGTTAAAATTGACTGATAAAGTTGTACTCTTTCTTTTAACTTACCTTCAGATGTTTAGTCATGTTTATTTTGTGCTGAAACTAGTATTAATGTGGAGGAGATGATCAGTTCACATGCGCCTTGCGCTGTCGCTTATTATTGAACTGAGGAGCGCCACGCTACAGCAATCTGTCACTCCACATTAAACAGCGCCAAAACGCCATTTATTGTTTGAATACTGCAATAAAATGAAAATAATTTGAAATCTGAGACTTTATTTCATATTAAAAGTACCGACGCACAATGCTTATTGCGATATATTGGATGGGATGTGCCTTTCAATGTTCCATCCATTAACTGAAAACAGGCTAGAATAATCGATTCTTGGGATTTAAGAATAGATATCGTTCCATAAAAATTATAATCGATTAATATTGAGATATCTATATTTTTTACCCAGCCCTAGTAGTTTGTAATCCTCAGTCGGTTAGTGTCTGATGCCCAGTTTTTCTCTGTAACCATTTACAAAGTCGGCAAGTGTATGATGCCTAGTGTTTAAAAATCTTTTAGGATTTTAAAGGTGGTGTAGTGTATTCCAGTCTTACCAAAATGGTGTCTACAATGTCTTTCAAAACTTCTTGTTTACTGAATTTGCATTAAAGCAATATCACTATTGTTCTGTTTACTGGAGGTGAGAAATGCTGCTTTTCAACTTTAGCTTTTAGATGAGCCGTGACCATGAGACTTTCGGCTAAAAATCACAATATCTGAAATAAGCAGGTTTGGCATAAAATTCATACACAGCATATATTAGTTTTTTGTGTTGTCTGCCATTTACTTCTTCTGGACAAATATCCCACAGCATTGCATGTGTGTCTCTAAGCCTTGCTGTGTTTTACTACTTCTCAAAGGGACTTGAAATATGAAAGAATTATGAAATATACATGATCTTATGCAGTTGACGACATATAGCAAATCAGTTGCTGCGCCTCTTCCTCACGCTCTCTCCTTCTCTCCTAATGTGGCTGTCATAGCAACATCAACACATGTGCCTTTTGGCAGCAAATGTAATGAGGTGAGCACACACACTGTGTGCATGGTGTGCTTTGGCAAACTCATTCGGCATAGTGGTTCTCACAGAAATGAATATCAGCGAGGATCTAAAACGAACTGTCTTGCACACACCTATTCATTCTAGCATCAGACATCGTCGGACGACCATCTGACCTTTTTTCATTAAATAAGCTTTGAAAACACAGTAGACTTTACATTAGTACATTAGGAATTTTATCTAAATTAGTACAGAACATTGGTTGAGGTTGCAGTTCAGCTAGAGCAGTTACAGTAACTGCTTAAGGGAAAATAATGTTCTATCAGTGGGACTGTGGATTATAGGTAGTCTCTTAGAGCCAGACATTTGGCTGGCGGCATAAAGTCTGATCCACTTTGCAACCAGAGCTGGGTAGATTACTGGGTAAATTGTAATCCATTACTGATTCCAAATTACATGACAAAAATTGTCAACCCAGGCTAATTGGAAATACATGCCTCTAAATACATTTCTGCAACAACGTTATTACGTACCTTACTGCATGTTTCGCGGTAGTTTCAAAGTGAAATGTCCAGAGAGTGACGCTAAAACACATGTTCAATACGTGACTGTGGCACGTTTTTAATAGGTTGGTACAGGCACGTATTCCTACGTTTTTATTACGCTGCTTAAGGTACGTTTTGCGGCTAAGGTAAAACCAGGTAAAACCGCATTTGTTGATGCAGCCGTACTATTTCAAGTTCCTCATGCGTATTTGAGCTGTTTTGTTAGTACCGGAGCTCTTCAAGTGCAACGTCATATTGCGTGAGCTACGGAGCAAACCTACTGAATTAGAAAACTCATGAAGTGCAGGATGTTAAAATTATTTTGAAATCATAACATAATATTCTGCAAGCAATTATGTCAAAATTAGTCTTTATAAATCAAAACTCTGTCCCTGTAAATCATAATTTGTGTGAACATGATTGACACTTGTTGGTGTTTTACTGCCTCTAGTGTTCATTTCAACTGGAAACTGCAGTGATTTGTACATATAGTTTTTTTTTTTTTCAGTTTTGCAGAAATTTATATAGAGGCATATATTTCCAATGAGACTATGTTGAAAATTGTAGTTAGTAACGTAATCCATTACATTACACATTTTAGGTAATCAGACTACTTTTTGATTACTTTTAGATTACTTTTGACTTCACTTGTTTATCACATTGATTTAAATAGGATAATCTTGTACCATATTGATATAAAAATACGAGTAAGAAAATAAATTCCATTTGTTGTAATTAACAACATGAAGTGCATTAAACATTACATTAAACCACGGTTTCCCAAACTGGGCATAATGTAAGAACTGCAGTGGGTTTGTGAGTTGTTAACGAAATCAAACTAATTAAATCATAAAATGTCAAATAAATAATTTAAACACTTGAACACTAAAAATATAAATATTTTATTTGTTTACCTGCATGTCATGTGACCATTAACCAGTGTCAAAGAACCGTGAACATGCAAATGTGATAATTATTAAAATATTTATTTTAAAATGTCTGGGGTACTTCAAGTAAATGTACTAGGTTCAGATGACAATAAAGTTTGGGAATGCCTGCATTACATGTCAAGTCAAGTCAAGTCACCTTTATTTATATAGCACTTTTAACAAAACAGATTGTCAAAGCAACTGAACAGCATTAATTAGGAAAATAGTGTCAATATGCAAAATGACAATAGTAAACACTAGTTTTTCAGTTAAAGACAGTTCATCATTGAATTCAGTGTAAACTTGAACTTGAAGAGGAACTTGAAATTTACATTACATGTAAATAAGAAATGCATTTTAATGTGTTTTAAAGACAAAAGTCTTCCAAAGACATAGTAATACATGGTTAAACTACTGAGTCATCATTCAAATAAAATTAATGTGTTCAGCAGTAGTTGATGCAATGTTAAAACCCTTCTTAAACAAGAAATGTTTTTTTGGAAATTCAGATGCTGTGTAGCCATCTGGCTAGTGACTGGTCTTTGTGTGAATGTCAACAAAACTGGAAGATTTTCTGAATGTATATTCAGAATGTATAGTACCGGTAGGCTAATTTGTAAAGGAACATTTAAAAGATGAAAAAGCGAGAGACAGTTCATTATACAATCATTTGAATACCTGAATGCTAATCTTTAATCTGTCTGCTATGACATTCATTTTTCTAAAGAGCTTTATCTGGAGTGTGCTAAAAACATCATGGGAGTTGTGTGACTGATAGGATTTATTTATAGAACTACCCACTCATGTCTATAGTTTTCACCAACAGTTGTCATAAAACTTTGGGTTGAACTAATCAGAAATAATAAAACCTAAAATGTATAATTTCTTCATTTCTTTCTTTCTTTCTTTGTTTTCATACCAATTTAATACAAGCAAAATTGATGGTAAGGATAAATGTAAATTATAAATTATTATAATCATTATCTTAGTCACTGCAAGTTTAGAGTGTGGTTTATAATAATAGCTATAATGAAAGAGTGGTGCTATCTACTATGATTATAACAAATATATGACCTGAATAACCAAAATGTATGTTTTTGTAATTTATATTTCACTGCAAGCTTAGTGTGTGGTTTTTAATAATAGCGTATAACAAATTACCATGAGAAAAAATGGTGCTATCTACACTGATTATAACAATTATATGACATCAAGAAATATGAATGTTTTTGGATGACTAGATTTATTTGTGACTTTCTTCATCTCGTTGCATTTATGATTACTAGTCTCACAACTTTAAGCAATCAGGCTGCTCTGTGGTGATCAGTATTATTATAAGACGCATTTGTTTGATTTACGTATAAATTGGGGTTGGGGTGGACCTTCACGCTTAAGTTTTTTTTTCCCCCTAAAAATTGTGTTTCTGTACAAATAACATTGTATGATTTCATTGGAAATTGTCACCTTGTAAAATAGTTGTTTTAGAGTGTGGAGGCGGAGGTGCGACAGGCCGAAAAACCAAAGCAGGAACAACATTTCACCTGTATAATGATCAGTTAGTTTTGAGTTTTGCGGTTCTGTCCGTTTGGTGCTGGCTGTGAATTATGACTCTCCATGTGAATTTTTAATCCATTTTATTATTATTATTATTAAAAAGTAACATTGAATGTTCTACTTGCTCTCCTTTGCATTATTAACGTGATGGCATAAATGTATGTTGTATCAAAGACTATAGAAGGGATTTTGGTTGTATAATGTGCCCTGGCAAATACATATTAAACAAGAGCTGTCTCGGGTTCATGACTTTATTCCTATTGTATCGGGATTATGTTGTTGCGTTGAGTTTAATACATGCTTCAAACGGACTTAGAATTGTTTAAGTTATTCTTGGAAAATTGTGCATCTGAATATAAATGTTGTCATTTTTAAGTAATTTATTATCATGTGGTGATTTGAGGGAAATGACTGAGTAAATTGATATACGCTCAAATGTAGGAGATCGAAAACAGAAACCATCCGACGCTATATTGTGCGTATTATCTCGACGAGTCAGCGGTCTGAATGGCCATGTAAGTTAAAAACAAGTAAAATGCTATTTCTTTGTACATTATATAACAACAAGGAAAACAGACAAAACAGAAAAGGTAGGAAGCATTATTTGAGGAAAGGGCATACTAATATAATGGTGCTTTTCGACTGCATGGTACGACTCGGCTCGGTACAGCTCAGTACGGTACGGCACGGTTTGGCTCGGCACGGTTTGCTTTTCCACTGCAGTTCAGTACCGCTTTAGAGTGGGTGGGATTATTCACATATCGTTATAGTTGCGCCGCCTCTTCTATCACGACTCCTAAAAAAACTTTTTCATTCCGTGTCGCCCCATCAAGCTCTCGCTGGATCCGCTCCTCTGCAATCAACGAGAGGAACGTCTGTTCTTCCACAACAGGGGGAACAGCCACTTTTTGGTTGTTAAAAAAAGGTGCGCTTGTTCAAAACAGTTGCGTTCGATCCTTCGCTGGCTGTGGTGATTTAAATCTAGTGGTTCTGTTGTGTTTGTCGCAAGTTCAGTGACACAGGTAGTGACAATTCTCTCTCCCGCCAATCCGTGATCAGCAGAGTTTACACATCACGTTTTGGTAACGTACGGTTCACTTGGAACACCAAATGAGGTGGTACTAAAAAAAGTACCAGGTACTGTACCCAGTGGAAAACGCCCCAAAAGTGAACCGTACCGAGCCGTAGTCCCGTGCGGGGGGGTGCCGTTCTATGCAAAAGCTTTTTAAAAGAGGCGACTCTAATCAACCAATCAACACGGCCAGCAAGGCAGACCATTTTTGAATATTAAATGAGGAAGCGTTATAAATTCCTCTGTATTATGACTTCACACGCCAGACTTCAACATAATCTGTGCACTCTTACTTGGAGTATCTCCTCTAATCTACGACAGTTAAGCAAAAAGACCCCCGATTCAAGTAAGCAACGAAGCGGCCGATACTGTAACGGGGCGAACGAGATGTGAGACGTGTGGATCCATATGCAAGCTTTATTTAAGGACGTGGTCAAAACAGGCGACGGTCAGACAATGGCAACAGGTACAACCACAGGCAAGACATGGTATCCTAGGACAAGCGTGGGTCTTCGATAGGTGAACAGTATCCAAACGGCTTGACAAAAGGGGTAATCCGTAACACACAGGCAAAGATCTCACCAGGAAACAGCAAGACAAACTAGACAACTACTAAGACTAAGACTAGAAATGGCTCCGTAAAGTAGCTACCGCTAGAAGAGTGATAAATGCTAAACAATACTCAGCGTTGAATGGTGGTGTGAGACTGATTTATATAGTGTGTGTATATTAGTAGCTTTCAGGTGATCGTGTGATTTGGTTACAGCTGTGTGCAATCAGTGCAATGGATGATGGGAAATGTAGTCCAGGGTATAGTGTAACAGTCTGTGTAGTGTGAGAGTCCATGTAGTGTGCCGGTGATCTCTGGTGATGAGTGAACGGAAGTTCATAGACCGGATTCGTGACAGATACAATTGATGCAGTTGGCTAACACAGGCGAGCAGGGCAGACTACTAGAAACCGATAACAACTCAGAGATTCGAACATATTCGGCGATTTAATTGCTGTCAACAGTAGTTAGATGACCGATGGGCCTCTGTATTCAGCTTCTCCCGGGATTATTGGAAGGAGGCCAATTCCTCCAGTGGTGTGATGAGTGGAAGCGGGAAACAGCAACGGTAGACATGAGGGTGAATAATTAATGACAGAATTTTCATTTTTGGGTGAACTCTACCTTTAACAGTTGTGGCCATTTGTAACATTTGTAAGTGCTGTCAATGTGTGAGGCTTCCAGTGTCATTCGTTTCCTGTTATTTTTAGCTGAAAACAGCTTGTTATGCAGCTTGATGATGCAAACTGGTATTTCTTTTCATATTATTTTAATGTATTGTCATAATTTCAAACACAGCCACCTGATACAGTTGGATACTCCGGCCAACCAGGAACACCTATAGAAACCAACAACTCAGAGATTAAGGGGTTTCCGACGCACGTCAACGCAGCTTGACTCATCACAGAGCTCGATGAAGCACCTCAGCGGGTGATGGATGGGTATGTGTGTTCGGCTTCTCATGGGATCGCTGTCTTGCATGTTGTTGGGTTGTGTTCCTCTAGTCTACACCATATACTATATGGGAATGACCCATGGTGTCAGTTGATGTGACACTCTCACTCACTCTTCGTCCCACTTGGAACACTTTTACCATAGTGAGACGCTGCTTTATTTCTCTCACTCACAATGAAGATCAATAGAGAAGGCTTCGCTCGGTGGGTGAAAGATGGGGTTCAGTTCAGCTTCTCGTGGGACTGCTGACTCGCGTTCAGTAGGTGTTGTGCTGAGAGCCAGTGTGAACCGGTTAGTCTGGATAGTGTCTGGTGCTGGCCCGTTCGGGGGTTAACCTCATAGAGGGTCAGCATTAGGGGCTTCCCAGCTGACTTATTGGAGCTGGAAAGAGACCGACCTCCATCCTGTGCTGCAATTAGTTGGAAACGGGAAATAAAGTAATAAACTAATATAATATATATAATATAATTGATATATATAATCATGGACTAGAGAGCAACACATGAATTGATAATTAGCCTAAACTAAAAATATAGGAATAGTCATTTAGTAGAAAAAGGTAACGCACTAATTTAGAATAAATATATATATAAAATATAATATATTAAATATCCCTAATAAATTGATTAATGATATGTAATAATAATTTGTTTTATTCACTAAGAACATAATCTAGATAACAAATAATATTATATTTTTGTTATTAATAATATAGAATAGAAGAAAGCACAAGAACTCAAATAGAATCGACTGTAAATCATATAGTCAACAAACCTAAAATAAGAAAGAATAAAGAAATGTTAAATAGTATAAAACATAAAATATTTATAAACACAACACTAAAATAAAAATACTATTAATCGTAAATGTATATAATCAATATGTAATACTTAAACCTAATAACATACTTAGTTAAGACATAAAATCCACTACAACATAATATATAAGAGGACCATAGTAATAATAAATACATCTGATGGATTCATATGATAAATAAAATTATTATACACAAATAATTTTTTTAAATAGCTTATTTTTTGTATGTGTGTGGCTGTTTAGCATATAAAAATGTTTACCATGCAGCCTTTCAGCTAATAGCATTACAAGCATCCCCTTCTCGCATAATTGTTACATATTTTTGTTGTCTAAAAACTCTTTTATCTTGTTTTCTTAGTGCATACAGTCCATACAGTGCAACATAAGTATTATGATCTGTAACACAGTTACACTGACTGGAAGAAAAGGAATGAAAAGTAAATACGGTCCAAGTTGGCTGTTGAAGAGAATAATCATTATAATGCAGTATTTACTGATAGAAAAGTTATGAATTCTTGCAATACTTTTACAGTGCATCTTTGAACACAGAACAGTTCTAAACACAGGAAGTGTGCCATTTAGGACAGGGTATTTTTTGTATGAATCAGCCATTTGAACGAATTGGTTGAATGAATGACTGAATGACTCACTCATAAGACAGTGACTTGCCGCTACCTAAAAAACAGTTAATACCCATTTATTATCATTATTTTGTTGAATCAAAAGGTTTCTTTCTAAAGCTACTTTTTTTGTTTATTTAATGCTTTTCTCATCTAATTAAAATGTAATTACTTTAATCTTTTTGTAACAGATCGGCCAGGCTCCGCTACCACCCAATCACAACGATCCCTCTCACCTGAGTTCTAAGCACCCGCACCTGTCACCAATCAAGCACCTCATTTCCAGCCTGCATAAAAGCACACACCTCAGACACCCTCACTGTCCGGTCTCGTTCATATGTTGAGGACTCACTGACTTTGCTACTGATTACCTTTGGATACTTCGTGCATTACTTACCTCCTGTGTTTCCTCCTAGTGTCTCCCCGTCTCCAAGTGTCTCCTGTATCTCCTGTTCCCGGATCGCTGAGGTGTGTGCTTCCCCGGATACCTTCCAGCCTCACTCAAGCAAAAGACTCGGATTACTCCACTCTCCATATCCTCTGCACTCTCTCACGGACCTTTCCCTCACCCTCACTTCCTCTGGACTCAACACCAGTACTCACTGTGACCAAATAAACTGTTTTGTATAAAACTAACCTGTTGTGTCAAACCTCTTCCGTAACAAAGACCCGGACACCAACGACCGACGGCACAGATTGATCACCCCGATCCTTTCAGTAGCTCTAGACCTCGCTACGGCGAAGTGTACAAATCCACCGGCCGGCCGCCAATCACCACCCATCGACCTCATCCATCAACCAGCACTGCTTCGCCTACCATCATCGCTAGTCCCATAGCCCGACCTGCGCCCTATTCTGGTTCGGCGGAGGAGTGCAACGGATTCCTCCTCCAGTGCAATCTCAACTTTAAGATGCAACCGCACTCATATCCCACCAACACCTCTAAAATCGTTTTTATTATCTCCCTGCTAACAACCGCACTGCAAAAGGGCAAACTATCTGCTCGGCCATCCCCGGTCGTTCAGATCTGCAGAACTTCCTGGTCAGTTTCCCCGCGAGGGTTTTGGTGGCAGACGGAGATGCCCGCTGGTGGAGAGCGACCTCTATCACTCCAACAGGGGCCATGCCCCATTGCTGAATACTCGCTGAAGTTATAACTCTGCGCGCTGCGGCGAGTGGATGGCATGAAGAGCCTAACCTGACCACCCCGCACAACAGGGTGAAAAACCCCACTCCGGTTACAGCTCGCTCCTATAACTCGTTGGATTGAAAATTTCATCCAACTGTCCATCCATCTCGGAGCCGCAGCAGTCCTGTCTAACAGCCATACCTCCCCTAGCCACACCGCCTGCCTCTGTCCTCCGCCGACGCCAAGCCATTTTATCCTCCATAACCATCGCCAGAACCCATGTCGGGGAAAAGCACGATTATCGTGATTCTCCTCTGAGCGACATAGAAGGCTGACCCGGGGTCTCTGTTTTTACTGTGGAGCTCAGGGGCATCTGATCTTGGCATGCCCCCTGTGCCTTCCACGTCCCGTGGCGAGTGTGATTCAACCTGATATTATTAAGATGGAGCCCCTCACTACCTGTGTAATGCTTACTGCCTCTGATGTCTCTATTTCAGTATCAACCCTTATCGACTCCGGGTCAGCAGGAAACATCATCTCCAGAAACCTCTGCCGCCAGCACAAGTTACAAGCTACCGCCACTGAAACAGTTTACCAAGTCCAGTCAATAACTGGAACACCACTATGCCATAGACATGTCCGCTATCGCGTGGGACCATCACTCTTCGTCTGCACCTACTTCACTCTGAGGACATTCATCTTCTGGTTCTGGAAGGATCTACTGCGGACATCATCTTAGGGCGACCGTGGTTGGTAAAGCACAATCCCATTCTGTCCTGGAAGACGGGAGAAGTCCTAAAGTGGGGCAAGGATTGCTTCCCAGACTGCTTCCCCAGGACTCCCTCTCCTCCAAAGAAACTCCAGAGGCCCTTTCCGTGAATTCCACCTCCACTGAGAGTCCCATCGAGAAGCAATCCTTAAAAATTCCAGCCTGCTATGCCCCCTTCAGAGACGTGTTCTACCCCAAACAAGCCTCCCGCTTACCACCACACCAGCCATGGGACTGCGCCATAGATCTCATCCCGGGTGAGACAGTGCCTTGTGGAAAGATCTATTCACTGTCGCTTCCAGAACAGAAGGCCATGGAGGACTACATCAAGAAGGTGCTGGGTCAAGGTTACATCCGTCCATCTAACTCCCCTGCTGCATCAAGCTTCTTCTTCGTGGCCAAGAAGGACGGAGGCTTGAGGCCCTGTATAGATTACCGAGCATTAAATAATATCACCATCAAATTCCGATATCCTCTTCCCCCTCGTCCCTAACGCCCTGGAAAATCTCACAGGGGCAACCATTTTCACCAAGTTGGACCTCCGCAGTGCCTAAAAACCTCATCCGGATACGTGAGGGGGACAAGTGGAAGACTGCCTTTTTCCCCTACTGCCCCGCTACAAGTCTCTGGTCATGCCTATGGACTGCCACGCACGCCCCCTCCGTATCCAGGAATTTCATGCAACGCGGTGCTCCGTTTCCAGATGGACATGGGAAGGGGGAAGCTATAACCCCTGCCAGAACCCCCATATTAAAGACTCCACCGATTCCCCTGGGATTTGCCAATTTTACCGCGCTGTCATTCTTGCTACCCGCAGATCACCCAGCCCCCCGCACCACTTACTGCCGAGGGAACCCCAGTCTCTGTCCTGGACTCCCGCATTGGCCTTAAACCTCGCCCGCTCAAGAAGCCGGCACGAGGCCCACTCCGAGGCCTCAGATCCCGACCGCCCCGTCGTGGGGAACGGGACCCGCCACTACAGGGTGGGGGACAGTGCTGTCCCAACAGCAGGGACTTCTGAGTTTCCGGCGGTAGACTCTGGTTCGGTAAAGCGCGAGGGTCTTTTCCGCTGCTCATCACCATCTCCAACGGCATTGCGCAGCAGAACCGACAGCGACCTTCAAAGACGAAACCCCTACCTATGACACCAGTCAAATGTAGGCTGGTCGAACTCTGACATCATAAAACCCCCCGGAACGGCGCCTGCCCTGTAAAAAGCTCAGTCCCAAATTTGTTGACCCTTTCACCATCCTGGAACAAGTCAACCCAGTCACCTACAAACTCCAACTCCCCTCACAGTACAAAATTCATCCCACATTCCACGTATCACTACTCAAACCTCACCATGACCCCGTTTCTCTCCCCACAGAGCCTGGCCAGACAGAGGAACCACCTCTTCCCTTGATCCTGGATGAAGGATCAGTCTACAAGGTGAAGGAAATTCTTCAGTCCCGGCGCCGTGGTGGTCAGCGTGGAATACCTCGTGGACTGAAGATACGGACCCAGGAACGCTCATGACCTAGGACCGATGTACTGCTCCCGCCTGAATGTCAGAGTTCCATGCTTCCCATCCTGGATCACCGCACCCATCAGGGCAGAGGGTAGACCCAACCACGACGTCTTGTTTTACGCCACTCAGGAGCGGGCGTGGAGGGGGTTACTGTAACATATCGCCAGGCTCCCCACCAGACCCCTCACAACGATCCCTCTCAGCTGAGTTCTGAGCACCTGCACCTGTCAACAATCAAGCACCTCATTACCAGCCTGTATAAAAGCACACCTCAGACACCCTCACTGTCTGGTTTCGTATACACGTAGAGGACTCAATGATTTTGCTACTGATTACCTTTTGAATACTTCTTGCATTACTTGCCTCCTGTGTTCCTCCTAGTGTTTCCAAGTGTCTCCTGTTCCTCCTAGTTGCCGGATCGCTGAGGTGTGTGTGTGCTTCCCCCGGATCCCTTCCAGCCTGAATCAAGCAAAAGACTCGGATTACTCCACTATCCATATCCTCTGCACTCTCTCACGGACCTTTCCCTCACCCTCACTTCCTCCGGACTCACACCAGTACTCACTGGTGACCAAATAAACTGTTTTGTATAAAACTAACCTTTTGTGCAACCTCTTCCGTACCACTTTGGGGGTAATTTCTCAGCCAAAATTGATGTGTGATTAATTTGCGATTAATTAATCAGCACATCATGTGATTAATTATAATAAAAAAAATAATTGCTTGACAGCCCTACAATAAATGAAAAAAGGGGACAGGGAAGCAGGAATAAACCATTAACAGTATCATAAGAATTATTAGTCATCACATTTACATTTTTACATTCTGCTCTTTTAATAGTCAAACCCATCAACTGCTCTGAGAAGTTAAATCAAAATAGGTTGAAGAACAGAAAGTCCATGCTTTTCTCTGCTTTTCAGCCATTCTCTTTGCCATGTACTTTATCTTCGTTTTTTTGTTTTTTTTTGGACGTCACAAGCCGCCTGCCACAAAGAAAACTATTTCGTCCTCAGAATCCATATTTTTATGAATGGTGCGAAATGTAATGCTTACGTCAGAGTTTGTAAAATCGTAGTAAATTCGTGTCGTGTGTGACTGCCTCCGTACGATTTTCGGATAAACTCAATCGTGACATGTGCCACAGCTCACGACGTTCCAACCTTCAGAATCACACCGTGTACACCCGCCTTATCTTAAGCGTACCACACTTTTTCGGCGATACCGCACTTTGAACATGTTGCCGGTACTTAACACAACAGATTTCAAGCGTCGTGTCTGGTGATTAAAATGACACTATAATGCACACTACACCCCAGAGGTCATTTGAAACTTCTGGAAAGTTCAAGATTTCAGTAGGAATGAATTAGTAATAATTAACAGTTCCAAACAGCGCTAATGCAAAGAAAACAAGGACGAGTTCATCAGAGATGGCGGAGAGAATAGTGACTCTCGTCCAGGATGGCGTTTCAAATTATTCTTTAAGCGTGTATAATTTGCTTAAACCACGAGTGTTTTATGATGAATTGCCGGCTGAAGGTTTTAGATTCTGCGGTTCATGGTTTTTAGGTTTGGTTCTCATGTGATCTATAGTAGCATGTGACAGCATTAGGCAGCAGGTTTAGTACGCTTTTGGCGCCTGTTTGGTATCGCAGCTCAACTGGTGCTTATATAAAAAATACTCTAGACCAGTGTTTCCCAACCGGGGTGCCGTCTGTCGAGAGCAAGGGGTGCCGTGTAAAAAATATTTTTTTATATTTTTAAATTGCTAAAATGTAAAAAAAAAAAGCATCTATTTTATAATATCCATTTCTGATGTCGCCATTAATTAGAGATGCACTGAAATTCCGGATGCCGAAAATTAGTTCACCGCTCAGGATACACTTTCACGTGGTGTGACGCTCTGCGTATTACCCTTTTATGCGTGTGCGTTCCGCTCAGTCGCTCCACTCGTATACCTTTCATGCTCATCGGAACAGCAAAGTCCTCTCAAAAAACGAGCCGACAGGAAACATCGATGTAGTACAGTATTGTTTCTATCTGCAATAGCCCTACTGTGTTGTAAAATGGTGTGGTTTGGCAACTCTGGTAACGCTGCCCTCTCCTTCATTGATCTGCTAACCGTTATTTATGCTCACGTGTTCTGATAATAATAGCTTTCTAAGATTAAACATTTTTTGGATAATTGGTAAAAAAAAAAAAAAAGTTAAATATCTAAACCCTACTGTTAGACCTACCTGAAAAAACTAAAAAGCAATTTATTTAATCCGGAGGCCTGTCGTTTTTTTTTTATTTGTGCTATCATTATTAATTTCTTTATTTGTTCTTACTGCTTGCTTGTCATTTTTTATTCAATTCAAAGTTTGAAATCAAGTTATCTTGTGCTACTGCACCAAA
Organism: Sinocyclocheilus anophthalmus; assembly: GCA_018155175.1. Lineage (NCBI taxonomy): Eukaryota > Metazoa > Chordata > Actinopteri > Cypriniformes > Cyprinidae > Sinocyclocheilus > Sinocyclocheilus anophthalmus. The sequence goes on from JADLZN010005009.1 coordinate 675,883, forward strand.
ATTACCTCCACTGTAAAATTAAAAAAACACTGAGTGAGCAAAAATTTGTGAGATAGCTAGTTATAATGGTAATTAAATAATGTTTACATATGTATAAAATCCTACATTAAGATCTGTCATATAAATTGGTCTCTTCAAAAGAAATTAGCCTACTGATTGCCACCAATAATGGACAATTTTTTTTAATAATATTAAAAAATATCTGTATGACAATATATTCTGCAGTTCTTCCCTGCTGTAACGAATATCCATCATTTTCAAAGTATCATATCGAAGTTAGAAAATCAAATATTGTGACAAAATTAATTTTGTAGGGTGCCACAAGTTTGTTAAAATATTTCCAAGGTTCCGCCACGAAAAACAAGGGGGTTGGACCCACTGCTCATAGAACGTTTTTTCTTTCTTTCTTTCTTTCTTTCTTTCTTTCTTTCGGCATTATATACATACATTGGTACCGGCACTTCTTTTTTCCACTTCAAGCACTGATTGAACCTGTAATATTCCTGCACAGTTGTACGCACATTATATGCAAAAAAAAAAACAAAAAAACAACAACACTAAGCACAAATATATTAGCCTCTTACAACAGATGATTATTGTATTTCCATGTCGCCGCAATGACTATACAGTAAGTGTGCAATTTGTCCTGAACGCCGAATTAGAGTTCACACTCAAACACAATGCTCTTTAGGACCGCGCGTTGTCACATTCGCTCTCTGCTCGCCGCTCTCAAGAATGGGTTCAGTCCGCGCGCACCGCACACACACTGGCATCTCCCAGCGCGAGCGGAGCGCAGCAATTTAATGACGACATAATCTGATGAAGTAGCAACAATCGGGGAAAAAAAGTGGATCTTCATGCGCACATTCCCGGGAATATTCCAGCTGGCTTCAGGATGAAGACACCGATGGTAATTGTAGTGCAAACTGTTTGAATGTCTCGCATCTCTCCTGTGCAGCATTGTTGTTGAAGTACTGCGGCTCTCTGTTGCTTTCACATGCTGAATGAAAGAAGATTAAAGACAATAAAAAAAAAAAACCTAATCCCCTTTTCCTGAATAATGACTTGTCGGAAATTAATTTTGGGGGACAGGAAATTTTGCTTTGAGAAAAGAACATGGCTTTTGGGATTTTCTTTTAAGAATATATAACAAATGCAATAAGAATATGGTGTATTCTTGTGCGTAGCAATTTTCTTATTTTAGTATGGCACTATTAAATACACAATAAGGTGGCTTTTCAGCGCTTTTTTAATTTTTGTTAAGATAAGACCACCATGTAGCCTAATTATCGTACTTAGTCAAATGTTGCTGATGCAAAACCATTATTGCATGATCTGATGCATTAGTTTTAGGCATCAGCATTTAGTAACAACCTGCAAGTTCTTATCATCTCAGTCCCAAACTAATTAATATTTGAGCATGGAAATGTTTTTTTATCCTATAATTGACTGCGCTGAGGGCATGAGTTGGTGATGATTTATGACCTTGCGCTCTGTGTGGATTTGAACTTTTGCCCTCGTGTTTTCCAGCGTCATGGACTAGCCGTGTTTCTCGCCATCACCATGTGCACCAGCCTGTTGTTCGTGTACAGCGTCAGCTACAATAATAATACTACAGCATCCAGCGCGTCTAAGGGCGCGTCAGGTGAGAAAGTGGAGCCCACCAGTGCGCCCCGCGCGCCTCCAGCACTGCAGGGATACAGCAGCATCATTGAGCACAAGGTAAACGCGCCTACTTTATGTATTCAAGTGAAGTTAATTGTCCGTAACCAATGGAGCGATGCACGTTTCAATGTCCTTCTGGAAAATCCAGTTGTGTATTGAAACAAAATAGCAAGTTTCTCACTACCCCAAAATGGTTATTAGCTGGTTTAAGCTGCATGAGCTAAAATTATAACAGCTGTATCAGTGTTATTTTAAATAATAATAATAGTAATAAATAATAATAATATAAATATTGCAAAGTCTGCATTTCAATGTTATCTTGATTTCTTGATTGATTTATTTTTAATTCTGTTCTGGTGGCATACAGAGCGAAAATTATGAAAATTGTGTCAGTATCCAAATATATATGGACCTATTTCTTACAATAAAATACTATATTCTCAATTTGACTGTGAAATCAGTGTAGGCTATAGGGCATTTTACACCAAAGTGCAGGATTTTCTTCTAGCCCGTAATAGTTTTATAGTCAGTTCCTTTATTACATGGAGAAGCAGTATAAGCGTTATGATTGACCTTTAAGCTTGATCATAACTTGCAATCTGCACTTTATGTACTGTAGCAATTTTGTGCCTAACAGTCCTAATGTAATAGTGGAAATGGTTTGAACAGATATTAACACTCAGCATACAAAAGTCAAGAATGGTGACATAATTTCAGATTTAAAAAATATATATATATTAATCGGTTTATGTTCAAGAGATTACTGCGATGAAGACAGCTAATCACTTTGCAACATCACAGTCATTTCCTGATCTTGTTCACAGTTGCCACAAAATTGTAAAATCTTGATATATGGCAAATAGCAGTGAGAAATATTCTATAAATATTTGGACATGTTGTCACAGAATGTTTCCATCTGCTATAAAGGTGAAAATGTTCAATTGATTTGAGAAAAATTCTCCGCCCCTGCACCCCTGTCTTATTTTTTTAAATGTTCATAATTCAACATCATTATGTATGCATTTTGTATAGCAGTGTGCTTTTCAGACTTGTTTTAGTTTTCGTGGAAACTAGTTTTGTCTAGGCCAATAGCACAATAGAAAGTACTTCAATGTATTTTTGAACAATGGAGGTCTTGTGGTTAAAAATTGAACTGTGGCATTTAAAATGTGTAACCACTGACTACAGGCAGACACATTTCTCCTAGCTTATTTTCAAACTTGGATCCAGTTCAGTCAATACTGCCTGAGCCATTCTGACAGATTTAAAGCTTATTCAGTTGCTGACATGGCTAATCAATAAACCCGATTAGTTTGGAAAATGATCAAATCATTGCTGGTGTTCTCTAATCTCATCTTTGTTAGCTGGAGCCGTTTTAGTAAAAAAAAAAAGATATTTCATTCACTTCAGAATTCACTTCTCTTGTTGAAATCGACGGAATTGCATGAGCTTGAGCAGAGCAGGGTTGAAGAGAAGAGTCAGATTGCAGGCACTCACACAGTTCCTTGCGAAACCTTCCTCCATTGCCCATTAATCACTATTTACCCCTGGCTCAGGCAGACGGACCGTTCGATACTCACCTGCCTTTAGCAATATCAGCTTCAACTGGAGCGAAATCCCTCACTGCCCTCTTCTATCTGTTATTGATAAACCCAAAGCAATTTTTCTACAATGAGATCTGACACCACTTGTCTGATGCCACTGCTAGTGACTGTCATTGTTGTTCACATGAGGGCTGATAGAAAATGTACTGTTATGGTAGGCGCTGTGCACTTTAAGCCACAGAAGAGCTGTTGACAAAGCCAAATGACTCTGTGATCGATAGCCGAGTTGCTTTGATGACTCTCTATGGGTTGGTCTTCTGATGCTCAGGGTTTTTTGGGAGGTAACTGATGGCTGGAGTTGACATTTTTTGAATGATTTCATTTCATAATGCAATTGTTTTAATATATTAATTAAAACTCATTCATTTGGGTCAAACTGGCATGTAAACAATGTAGGCAAGAACCTAAATATGGACTGAGCATTTCTGCATTCTATTTTATTTAGTCACTAGCAAACACTCTAAACTTTGACCTTGATAATGCATTAAGCATGCTGCTATTTTGGGTTCTGGGATGAGAATTGTTGCTGTCTTTATGGAATAATTCTCAATAACAAGACCCAATTCAGACATCAGATGTTTTGTAATCTTTAATGATCTTTGAGTGTCTTAACGCCTTTGTGAAATACAGTATGTCTCGCACTCTCTCTTTTTTATTTTATTTATTTTTATAAATACATTCGACTAACATTCCGATATCACAGATACTGGTTTAATGAATGTCGTTGCAGCTTTTGTTTCTGACTGTATGACGTCAAAAAGTTTTTGAAAGAAAAAAAAGGGGAAAACAAAAAAAAAAATCCAATTCTTGCATGCCTTTTCAGTAATATTTAAGTGTCTGAGCCTCGATAGATGTATGGGAGGTCTGTTTCTTTCAGCTCTGAATTTGGGTTTCTGTATCAGATCGTTGGATGGCAGTGTGAAAGCAATGTATAATTTCAACATTTCCAATTATTTTTTCAGGACAGGAAGGTCAAAGATCAGAGCAAAGCGATTAATCTGCTGAAAAGCGGCTGTGGATAACTCAGGGGTTTTCAACCTTTTAGGACATGCGCCCCCCCCAAGTTTGTCTAATTTCACTCAGTAATTGAGATGTCTTGGGCTTAAATGGCTTAAAATTACTTTAGTGTTTAAACTGACCAGACTTAAAACACGTGAGAATGGTAAACTTTCTTGAGGAAGCAGCACTGGCCTGATCGTTAAGATAGTTTTGGGGGGCTAATGTGACAGATAGGGGGGCTGAAACCCACCTAAAAAGGGTTTTGAACCGCCCCTGGTATAGCGTGCGTAATTCTACTGAAACATAAATATATAACCAGTTTACCTGATGGCTGAGCCTGTTTCTGAGATAACAACATGCCAATCCGTGGTTGGATTTCCGACACGGCTAATCGTAAATCATCTTACACTGTCATTAAGCGTGACCAGGGTTGCCAGGTTTTCACAACAAAACCCACCCAATTGCTACTCAAAAATAGTCCAAAACTACAAACCAGCGGCCCAGTTTAAATTGCCCAATTCCACGGGCAAAGACCGCAGACGTGGCAAACTGGAGCGTGACTGATACCGAGCCAACTCTTGCTCTAACTGTCGACTAGCAGTGGGAGTCAGATTGTCCCCTAGTGGATGGCTAAAGATTTGTTAACTCATATTCATAAATTCTCAAGGGAACGTCTCTGAATTAACTGATGCTCGCGCCCCTCTTGACAGGTGTGCCCCACAGGTTGAAAACCGCTGGTATAACTGATGGTGGAGTGCACATGCATTTATGCTGCTAAGACTTTAAAATGGGCAAGGGGTTTAATCTTTAAAGTAGATGCCAAGTGCTGCTTATTGTTTTGTTTGCCATCGGATTATGTGGGTGGATTAAAAAAGTCCATCATTACATCCGTGATGTCTGGCTGACAGTATAGAAAGAATGCATATTATACTGCCCCAAATTCAGACTTGCCAGTTCAAAAGAAACAATTCTCAAGAGCATGCTAGGGAACGTACAGCCTGCTAATGTGGTTTGAAGATACTGGAAGGGCTCAGTTTGGAAGAACCGCACACAGACACAAATAGAATTATGAAATACTATTTAAAATGCTTTTAAACCCAGCTGGATTCTTTGAAATGCTAAGAAATGTATGCCAGTGCGTTCTACTGTTTCACAGAATTTAAAGAGATAAGAACTCTGCTGTCTTCTTCTCACCTTCGTTTCATTTCAGTCTCATATGACTTTCTTCAGTGGAACACCAATGGAGATGTTCAGGCTGCTCTGTTCCATACAATGAAAGTAAATGATGACCGGGGCTGTAAAACCCAGAAAAGGACAAAAAAGTTGTCTATTCATGTAGTGCACTCTATTTGGAGTCTTCTCAAATGACAAGCGTTTCTTCTGACAAAAAAAAATCTTTCACATTATCTTATCTTTGCCTCATTTATCTTTGTGTGTATTTAAACTTCAAAACATGAAGTACAGTAAAACATGTAAAATATAATATACAAATTGATCTAAATATAATTTTATGAAATGTTTTCAATGTTGTCATTTTGAAGCTTGACAGCCCTTGGTTAGTAAGAACCGTCATACAGTGAAAAATATTTCAGTTTGTACCCTACAGAAAAAAAAAGGGTTGGAATGACAGAATGTTCATTTTTCAGTAAACTATTCCTTTAAGAATGTAAGAAAACTATTTCATAGTCCATAGCTCTTGCAATTTCTCATTACACAGCACATTAGTTGCACGCAGGTTTGGATCCATATGCACTTTGAGGATTGGGTAATTAAGAGGACTGACTAGATCTTATGATTTGAGACAGGTGACGTAGAGATACCTCAGTACTGAAGCATTCATGTGGACTTCCAAGGACTTCCACTTTTTATCCTCAGTATTTGATTGTGTATGACTGTGTATGTGATGTATATGAGGAAAATTTACCATTCACTTGTACCACTTTTGCACACTGTATGTAGCCCAATTCATTCATCTGCAATCCAGTTTAACCACATGCTATCTGTGCCAGTATAGCACTTTATGGTTTTATACATCAGGAAAACAATCAAATGTAAAATAAATTACAGAATAGTCTTCACTGTATGAATTAAACATACACTGATTTGTATTACAAAACTCATTCAGTTAAGATCAGTGAGAGATTTTCTCTTTTTTTTGTTTTTTTGTTTGATTAATGACATAGATTGCAGCAAGTACATTAAGACCTAATGCATGGATACACTATACTGATACAAATCATGTTTTGTCCCAGCAGTAGACTGCATTTTATCACAGTCATGCTACATGTTTTGACTGTTTTGGATGTTAATTAAAAAAAAAATATTAAGAGGGGCACAAGCAAACCACTGTAAAGGAAAGGAACAGAATGTGGCACTATAATCGTTTTTATCTTGATTGTTGTTTTTCATAATCATTGGAAACTAAAATTTGATTTGAAAAAGCCCATCAGTGTGGGAGACAAACTCTCTCTCAACCTCCACTGTCTTTTGAGTGTGATTGTTTTATTGTGAAAATGCAAAACAAGTCAAAGATGAATTTGACTAATAGCACAGTTAATTAATTAATTAATTTAAATGTCCATAGGCATCGCAATTACCAGGGACGTGCACAGACATTTTGAGGGGCAGGGGCTCAAGTGGAAAAAAGGGCACTTCTCATATTTATTTATTTATTTATAAACAAAACGTTATAAATATATTAGGGGTGTGTGATATTGACAAAAATATATATCTCAATATTTCTGGGATTTTATTGATAACGATAATTAGATGAATTTTCTGCTGAGTGTCGTTTTGTGCGGAATCTTTAAGGACGACCGTAGGGACAAGCTTCTTGGACCGCCGTCAAGTTTGTGATATTCCTAGTCTATTCTGTGGGGTATCATTCACCGCAGTGAGAAATAAATCTTTTCAAATAAGTTTTCCATTGATGTGTACCTTATGTCAATGTTGGCTTTTTTACCTTTATAAAGGCATTTTCTTAAAATTGTGCCTCCTCTTTTCAGTCACATTCTTAAATTGGATCAATCAAGTAGAATAATGGGAAGTCCTTTTGGCTGTTTCCAAGCAAATGAAATCAGTATCAACATAATTGATCTTTGCAATGCAGAGAAAACACAGAAGCTTGCATAGAAGGGGCTTGTGGATGCATTTTGCTCTTTGTACACCTTGATCTGTAAAGTGCACGTGTATTCCCACGACTATTGAAAGTGTTTTGTTTTCTACATCCAACTCGAGTTCCACCGACATCAATGGTTTTTATAACCTTTTCTTAATATGAAAAGATAACGTTTAATGTGAATGTTGATGAGGTTTTTTGTCCTGTCACTTATCTGGGGATTTTAAAAACTGGCAGTACAGGTTGTCAGCAAGTCACGGTTAATAATGGCGAGCATGTCATTCTGCTCAGCTGACCGAATCTTTATAGAAGGCGGTGGAGGTCTTCTTACGGGGAGGGGGCGCAAACGGTTAGATTCAATTGTCAGGAACGAAACACCGTCATTCTTTTGCTCAGTGCCTTGTTAGCCGACCCTGTGGACACTCTATATATTCTATTGTTGTGACAACATATCGCAAATACACATCTTCAGTCAATACTCTGTGTTACTAAAACGTTTAGGTGAGTTCATTGGTAAGAGGTACACATATTCTTTGGCGATTTATTTTGCGAACAGCTGGACTAAATTGAAACCCACAGTTTGTTCATTTGCTTCTTTTTTTTTGTGTGGAAAAGACCTTCCGTCCTTTTTTCGCTTGCTCGCTTGGAAAAAAATAATGACTTATTAACAATACCCATTATCTTTTAATTTTGTGATAATTCTAAATATCATTTTAATAATATCTGAATCCATATGCCGTATGAAAGAATTTACACTGGGCTCACAACTTACATAACCGTTAGACATGTTCCTCCAATTCCTTTATCTAAACTTTTAGCTAACTTCCCCATGTAGCTTCTCATGAGTCTGGATGTTAGCAGACAAAATTAACTATAGTGTGCCTTTTGATAATAATAGCTGGAAATTCGGGCACATGGTTAGCTTAGGTCCTTGTGTTCATACACCACTCACCGCCACACCAAACAAACACAACCTGGCAATGGGAGGAGGGCTTTCAACTTCTACGGCTTCTGCCTGTCACTGAATGGCGTCGTGTGCTATCAATGTGTGCTACAGCTGCTGTGCTGTCGTGGAGATGCGGAGGGTATAAAGTGTCAACATTTCCCGACCTCCGACCCGACCCTGATATTTAATGATTTTTTTATATAGTTGACACAGGGAAAATACAGCGAATAAGGAATGAAAGCTGTGCGCAAACAGAAACACACATATATTCATTTATAAAAAAAATAAAAAACACTCCCCAGAAAAAAAGGGCACTTTCTCTCAAGGAAGAAAAATGGCAGGTGCTTAAGCCCCCTTTGATGTCTATGTGTGCAAGTGCCTGGTGATTACATGTTTCGTCACAATAATTGTGGTGTTAAACCCTATATTTTGACACTACAGGCCTAACACATGGCCTTTGCAACTAATTTCTTACTTAGTGAAGTGTCGTGTTCTACAACAGCTCTGATGGTCACAATTATTCTTGTTAACTCAGCTCAGGCGCTTTCCTCTAGCGTGTCAAGTATGTTGACATAGTACAGTAAATATTAAGATTCGCAAGGATCATTTAATTTGTCGGTCACATTTTGACTGAGGGTTTGTATCCGTCCCTGCCTCTGCAATAACAGGTTACCGAAAGTGATGTCATAGGATTGGTCCCCCCTGCTCTCCGCTGAGCGCTCTCGCATTTCATTTGCGGTATCCGCTCCTTTTAGATCCTCCCATGTGTGAGGTCAAGCTGAGTGTCAGTTCTTCTCTTTGACTGGGGAGAGGGAAGAAGCTGAGGCGAGAGAGAGGGACTGGAGATCCAGTGGTCTTCCTTCAGCTCCGCCAAGCCAGTGCTGATGTCCCATTGATGGTCGAGTTTGCACGCGTCGCAGCTCATGGGCTGAAACATCCCTCTCCGCTCACTCTGAAACACACACCTGTGACATAACCAGTAGGAGGACGTTGAAGGCTGCACTGATACACCTCAGGAAACACAATTTTTAGAAGGGTATTAGAAGGCCAGGGTATGATATTCATTCCCCTACAGTCACTAGTTCGAAATTGTTACTATATGCCCTGATACCCTCATTTCTATTAGGTGCTAAAAATTCTGTTTTTGGTTTCTTGTCCCAAAAGCTTGTTTTTGGGCAGATATTGACACATATCTGATGGTCTAGTGCACGGATGGGCATCGGTGCCATATTGACGGGGTCGCAGCATATTTATTCTCCTTTATTACCAAGGGGCCAGATTTACTAATTCCACCACACATCCACACAACCATTTTTACACCGTCTTCGCATATTCCTGTTTATGAAGGAAATAAAAGTGAAACTAAATGTAAGTTGTTTTTTAAAGCTATTATTCAACTAATTTAAAACTTTGTGTCATGATTTTTATGGACTAATGTTTCAAGAAGAAACCTTTGTTGTCATATGGACGAAATTATTACCTCACAAGTCCAATGTAAAATCATCTCTCAATTGCATGTCTGTAAATTTTTTCAACAAACAGAATGTAGCAGAGGTCCTTTTGTTATTAGTGGCGCTACATCTCAAAACAACCTAGAGGACCTGCTTACAAAACAGCTTATTCAAAAAAAACAAATAAAAATTTTTTTTATTCCAAATGGTACCATAAAATAACCTGGTATCTGCAGTATTTTTAAAATCAAATTTAAGACCTTTAAAGAACTTTTTAAGATCTGCACTTCACATTTCAGCCTTTAAACCATTTTTAATAAAATGGACGAGTCAAAAGTATTAATTATTACATTAATTTAAACAATTATTATCAATTATTATTATATTAAATACATAGAAATAATCTTAGTGTCTTAATTGTTTATGATTTTATAATGCATTGCTTTTTGTCAGATCCCCGGTTCCCATCTAAAATATGATATGGGCTTAATTGAAAAATTCAATTCATTCTTTGCCAGCAGGTTTTCACTTTTGGAACTGCAGAAATATGTGGTTTTTCCTCCGCCGGTAACCCGTACTAAAGCGACACGTGCCGCGCTCAAGTTTATTCCGATGAACGTACCTTTTTGAAGTTTAATCGTCATATTTGTCGATCCATATAGCATTCATTGGTCTTGTCCGTCCCCCAAAGACACTCTTATAATTTAGACTTTTTGTACCGTTTAAGATTTTTCTTGGCCTTAAATGTAAACAATTTAACTGAAGACGTTTTAAGGACCTGCAGAAACCCTAGATCAGAGATAGTGCAAACATTTCTGTCATGAATTTGGCAAAAAGCTTTTGTTGATGATGATTTTACCTTTGAAATTTGAGGCAAGTGCAAATGGCGTCCCCTTGTTTGTGAGCATTGGTGTGATGGCGATTTAAATAAAATGCAGATTTCCAAACAATCCAAACATATCGGTATCCCCTTGAACTTGTTAAAAGATCATCTGTTTACCATCTTGATTTGAAAATACTGTTTTCATGGTCAGTTTTTCATTTATTATTTGCTAATGTTAGTGTTTTGCTGCATCGGAATTCGCATACTATCCGTCCTAAATAGTATTTGAAAATAGAATTAGTATGTCCCAAATCATAGTATGTTTAAAAAAGTATGCCAGAGATTCCCGGATGGTCTACTACTTCCGGTTAGAATTCGAAGTGCAGATCGATGCACACTCTAACGGCTAATATTGCCCACAACACATTGCGTCTGGGGTGGTGGGACAGTGATCAAGGAGTAATACAAACACACAACAAACACGCATTAAAAGTGTTAAAAAGCTACAGGCATGGCAGATATACGCGACCAACGTACAGGTAGATAAACGGATTTGAGTGATAAATAATCAATCTCTAACCTGATGAAAAAATATAAATGTTATGTTATCCACGTTATATTTCATCTGTAGTACCACTGAACTTTTATAATGATACGTTTGGTCATTAACTTTTAAATGCATCATTATGCAAACACATGAGCAGAGTTCTCGGCATGATAGACTAGCAGATCAATGTAGCTCTTAATTTCTCTCCAATACGGTAGGAAATCAAATTAAACAAAATGTGGATGATGTTAATTGTGATAAGATGATTGACAGGGCAGTTTAAACAGTGACAGAATCAAGCGGCAACCTTCCGGTCTCTCTCGTGAAACCAACACGGAAGTGACTAAAACTGCAATTCATCGACTGGCCGCTAGAGGCTGGCTCCAAAAGGGAGTCAGTCCCATAGACTCCCCATGTTAAAATGCCCAACTTTACAGCCGAAAGAAATATGTTTACAGCCTGGTACAAAAAGTGGTTTTGGTTTATATAGCTAATTTTGCCTGTGAGGGGGGGAATATTTTTTATGACTCATCCGTTTAAATTATATTAAGCCTTAAAGTTCTACATAATTAAGGGAGTGGCCACTTGAGTGACAGGTGGATTGCCACTGCTGTCACCACTGTCGAGCTAGGTGGGTGTGGTTTCAGCAACCAGCTCCCGCCTCTTTTGATTATCCGGGAGTGACGCGCGGTTACGCGCTTCCAAGATGGCGACGGCCGGCTCCGCCCAATTTTGAGCTTCAAAAACACTCTTCGGAAACCTGCGGGTGACGTCACGGTGTTACGGAAGAGGCTTGACACAACAGGTTAGTTATATACAACAGTTTATTTGGTCACAGAGATTACTGGTGTTGAGTCCGGAGGAAGTGAGGGTGAGGCAAAGGTCCGTGAGAGAGTGCAGAGGATTGAGATCTGGAGTAATCACAGTCTTTGGCTTGAGTAGGCTGGATGGCATCATCCAGTGAAGCGACACAGCCTCACCGATCCGGGGAACTAGACTGCGGAACACTTGTAGACGGGACGCCACTAGATGAACACAGGAGGGAAGTAGTGCAAAGTATTCAAGGTAATCAGTAGCAAATCAGTTGTCCTCTAGTGTAAACGAGACCCCTTGACCGTGAGGGTGCTCCTGATGTGTTGTTGCTTTTATGCATGCTGGTAATGAGGTGCTTGTGTGGTGACAGTGCGGGGCTTATAACCTCAGGGTGAGTGGATCGTGGTGGATGATTGGTGAGGTGACGAGTCAATGGCGGGGCCAAGACACTTGTGAACAGTATCTCCGCCCCCCTTTCCGAAAGGCTCGTCCTCGCTCCTGTACACTTCATCCACCCATGTGGGGTGGGGGTGGTGGGTCCTGGTAGTGGCGTCTCGGGTTGCCATTGGGTGCGAGCTAGGGGACGCACACGTGGCCGGCCATGGCGGATCCTGGACCTCGGGTGGCCATGGCGGATCCTGGACCTCGGGCGGCCATGGCGGATCAGGGGCCTCGGGAGGCCATGGCGGAGCCTGGACCTCGGGAGGCCATGGCGGATCAGGAACCTCAGGAGGCCATGGCGAGCCTGGACCTCGTGCGCCACTGGCTGTAGCATGGACTCGTGTGCGGTCCATGGGCGGTCCTGTCCCTCGTGCGGGCCTCGGTGGATCAGTGCCTATAATCACTGTGGGTCTCGGTGAGTCCATTGATGGCGGAGCCTGACCTCGGTGCGGGCCATGTAAGGATCAGGGGCCTCGGGAGCCAATGGGAGCCTGGACCTCGTGCGTGCCATGGCGGAGCCGGGATCATATCTAGGTCACTTTGTGGGAATATTTGCATAACGCCACCCAAATGTTCTCGCAAAGAAGGCATAACTTTTATTCTGCTGTAGTATTGTTGCTGCCGCCACCACCATGTAGTGAAGGCGCTGTGTGCTTCATTGTGAAAACGAAACTACTTTGTTTGGCCTTCCAAAGAGGACGATATCCGCTTCGTCATGACTGGAGCTGATCCGTGTTGGTTGCTGAGGAAATACATCAACTTTGTGCTGTCAATCTCCGGATTGGCTTTCACCGTGGACGAAACAGAGTCCAGCCCAGGGTCGTCACATGCGGTTGCCGCAAGCCCCTTTGCGAATCCCCGCCGGGCGCACGCTCACTGTCAAATCCGCTGTGTTTCATTGTGACAGCAAAACTACTTTGTTTGGCCTTCCAAAAGAGGACATAATGTTTCAATAAAGTGGGGCAGTTCCAACTTTGCAAAGACAATCTGGCGCTTCTGACTCACAGACTGCAAGTAATGTTTTTTATATTTAAAGGATTTGCCACTGATGATTCAAACGCGAGTTTGAGCAGTGTAGAGTAGCGCTTATTGTTTGTCATTTCTCCGATCACAAATGCAGACATGGTTTTTTTTGTTTACGCGGCGCGATGCAACGTAATGCATAAAAAGACAGTGTAAGTCATTATCATCAGTAATTATGTCCCCACTGGATGCAACAAATGCCTAGTTTGTAATGGGTTTTATTGGTCTCGTCGCGCCGGACACATGGAAACCATAGACTGTATGATGGAAACACAGTTATCGGTAGGGCTGTACTATTTCTGTCCAGAGTACGCTTGGGATTCGGAACAACACAATGCCTTGATAGCTTGCCAATCAGAGCCCACCGGTTTCGCTTTGTCAGCCGTCTGATGAGCTTTGTAAAAATCGATGCGTTTCAGAAAGGCGGGGCATAGAGGAGAAACAATAATGTACATTGTGGAAAATTATTTGTTTTTTAAACCTTAAACCGCATAAACACATTGCATTACACCAAATACACCAAATAATGTTCTTTTTAGCAGCATCATATGACCCCTTTAAAGAAACACCCCTTTAAAATGAAAGACTGTTGAGATGAGAACATATTTTCAAAATAATTTTTGGATATTTCATAAAAATGCTAAATGCATTCTCTTTGAAAAGGATACATTTTAGGGATAAACAATTTATAGGTACCATATCGGTTTCTGTTGGGCTTAGAGTTTTTTTTCTTCATTTATCGGTATTGGTTAATATTTTCATATATATCAGACAGTGGCTGATATTTACAATATTTTCAGTTTTTTGTGGCATTACAGTTTCTTTTTTTATTCAGTATCGGTTAATATTTGAAATACTGTATATCAGATATTGGCTGATATTGCCAGTATTTTTGCATGTAGATTATATCCGTCAAATATCACTCACTTATTTATTTTTTACAGAAATTGTGTATCATTTTAATAGCACCCATTTAAAGGATATCATCCATAACATGACATTAATTATTGGCAGCATTGGCTAGAATTTTTTATATTGTTCACCTAACTTTTTTTTTTTAATCAGACAAGAAAACATGTATAAAGAACGGTAGAAAAATGTTCTAAAAAGCTCATGTGACTTTGCTTTAACAAGTGAGTAATATCATTGTATAGCATCTTAATGTTGAAATTCCATTGGCTACAATTACCTCACAGGACTGCAAGACAAACTGTCTCTTCTAGAAATATAGCATCTTCCACCAATCGCTACCTAACATAAAGTTTATCAGATTGTTTGGTCTATGCACTCTAGACCATGTTCATTGTGGACCAATGTTTCTTGGATTTTGTTCTATTGAACACATGGGATTGAACCGCTGCTTTATCCGCAAACAATTTTTTGTGATATTCTGATTCCAACATTGAGTTTTGGACGGGCAAGCACCACTCAGGTTTTCCAGAGAGTATCTTTTGAATTATTTAGTCATTTCAGCTGAGGCCATACCAAGTAGTCCTTCATGATTATGCTGGATTGGTCTCCGCTGAATACTCATCTCCACCATAGAGACACCGCAGGTCCTTTTATGTCGAACAGAAGCGCTCTTGGTTACACCTGGTGGGAAGCACTACAAACAGTATATGTTTAGACTAGAATTCTGTCATGAATGTAATATCATGGATGGGCCATTTGGGTATTCTAGGTCAGGAAACTGCTTCTGGATGTTTCAGTACAAAAGAGGAAACAGGGGGATGTTGGAAGCACTTGTCGGTACAGGATGATAATTTTATGGTTTTCATGTTTAACCTCTTATTTTCTCTGATCCGTCAGCTCGAGGGGATGATGTTTGCCAGTTAGGTCTCAAAAGGCATCCATAAACTGCTACACTATGCAATAAGGTGTACATACATAACAGATGGATTGATCTTCCTCTGGCTTTTCTCCTGGTGAGAAATGTAGAAGGGAAAGCAGCAGATGAATTGAATATTAATGATTTTTTTTGCCCCATAGTGCTCTAGAAGCCCAGGGCATTATGCAGCTATTTAGCGGTGATTGATGAGTTTGTCGTTCAGCCTCAGAAAAGAGCGATCAAGCTGTTATTTGTGTTCTCTATGTAATCTGGCTTTGATAAGTTTGTATGCCGATAACATTTCCCTGGAGAGTCGCAACATATTGCGTGAACCACATGGAGCAATTTATTATTGCTCCACCAAGTCAGATCATTCCTATGAAGTCGCTCCAAATGAGCTTTTCTTAGTTGAAAGAAAAAAGCTAATTAGGAATAGTTTTAAAACACCCTCATTTGACTTTAAAAATATGTTCCTAACTCTCAAAAAATAAAGCTTTCAAAAAAGGTGTTTTGCAGTGATGCCATAAAAGAACCCCAAAGAACATTTTAGTAAACAGTTCTAAAAAGAACCAATTTTCTTTTCTAAGTGCAAATAACATTTTAATAATCTAAAGAACAATTTTCCACTATAAAGAATCTTTTGTGCAATTTAAAAGGGTCAGTGGATGTTAATGAAGTTAATAAATGCAAAAGGAAAGAACCCAAAATAAACCGGTAATATTAATATAATCCTGAGGACTCAAAGCAGTGCAGGTTTAATCAAATCACCAATATATCCTTTAGTTTCCCCACTGGACTCAATTCACAGTGATTCGAGAACTAGCCGACACTCTCCTGCAGCTTATACTAAAGTGGTATTCCCGGAAGAACCCACATTTCAACACTGACTAATGGCACGGCTTCACGAGTATGATGGATAACGTTGACAGCTCTCATCAGCTCCTGACATGACAGATTGAAATATTGCACAATAGTTTGGTCCCAAACACACTTGACAGCCCATTGTGTGAGACTTCCTAAGCTCTATAGTACAGATAGAGTATTATCATTCATTTTTATGCATATGTAGATCCCCGCTGGGAGTCCATAGTAATTTAGGATCAGTCTTGTTGCTGAGGGATAAGCAAGAATGTGGGAGATGAATGGAGAACGTTTGTGACAGCATCTCCTTGATCTGGGTGTTTTAATGACTTCTTCTGATATCTGCCAGCTATTATAGATATGAATGCACTTTCTTTAGAGCTATTATGGAGGTCAGGGGTTTAAAGAGAGGTCTGAGTGGTGAATTGCATACAATAATGAACCCTATAGAGGGACAATGGGCTTTGTTACCAAGTCTAATCATATTGCATTAATCACTTTTAAATTGAACAGAGTCTTCAGGGTTAATTGCGCTAAATGTGCCTTATTCTCCTGGTGAACTTGAAACTGGCAGCTGTGGCTGATAACATTGATAACAACTAATACAAGTGGAATTATTACAGAACATCTTAAAGTTCTTTAAAACTGGCCTTTTATAAAGAATGGCTAATGAACATGCACAGTAATAAACACAAATGACATTAAAAATGCAAGGAAACAACAATTAGAAACATAAAATGTAGCAAAAGACCATAATGTGCATAACTGCTAATAAAAATGTACTATTTAAATAAAATATAATTAAATGGGACAAGTTATTTTAGTATCACTGATATACAATTATAGTTTTTGTTAATATTTTGAATCAGATTTTATTTTTATATTTTCTGCTTTCATTTTAATTTTAATTAAACGTTTTTGTAATTTTATGTTTTATTCATTTTAGTTGTTTTTAAATAAATAGTTTTTTTTTCAGTTTTAGTTATTTTTCGTACATGAAGGTTCATATTTTATGGTTTTAGTTGGAGTTAATTATAATAATCCTGCTTTGTTATATTCATACACATCCTACACATGCAATATTAGGAAGCATATCAGTCGGTGAGATGTGTGTGTGTGTTACTTTATTTACATACTATGGATAATTTCAGTTAATGTGTGTTGTCTTGGTAAATATATTTTTCTGTAGAAGACTATAAAATTGTTTTTAAGTAAAAATAATTAATTATCATGCACTGATATAATGTACTGATATATTATAATTTAACTACTTATACAGCACTTTTTAAAAAACGAAACAAAAAATGAAAATTATTTATAAAACAAATGATGGTAATGATACATGCAGTTAGCTAGTTAGGCTTTACTGTAGCATTTTTTATTTTATTCTGTTAAAATTACATTTTTTTTTTTACAATGCATAATTTATTATACAGTAGGGCACTCAAAAAAAAATCTAATTTCGAATATTCGTCAAATTAAAAAAAAATTCGTTGCATTCGAATTTAAGGTCTGCGTCAGCCATCAGGCAGCCTTCTCGGTGGCGCACGAGATGCGATGACGATGGATGTGTCATTGATTGCATTTTAATGCTTTTATTAGCCTATCCAGCTGAACCCACTATATTCGGCCCTGCTATCTAATTGTTCATCTCCTATATTACCATATAAACCAAGCCGTTCACACGAACGCATATTTTCACATTTGCTAGAGGGACTCTTATCAGCGTTGCACTGGTGGTCTCGCAGAGAGCAGCCAGTTTAGAAAGCCATGTCAAATTATGCAAGTTCCACTTTTTAAAAACATGTCCTAAAGCGTATGGCGGTTTTTCCTTCTCCCATCCCACTGTATCAATGTTTTTAAATGAAAAAAGTACTCTTTTGTTATTTGTTTTTTGGTCCTTTGTATTAAACTATACATACTTGCATGGTGCTGTTTTTTTTTCTAATTGTTTTAGCAACTTTATTAATTATTTAGGGTTTATAATCATTATTTTAAACATTATGCACTTTTTTTTTTTTTTTTTTTCAAAGAATACCGTACTATGTATTTACTTACTGCTTTGAAGAAAAGTGCTTTGCTCGTTACCTCCCGCCCTTGTCCCTCAGGATGAAAGCCAAAATGCTTTTTTTCCCTGTCAACCTTAATTATGGCTTTTAATTCAAATATAATGTCGATTTTGATCATATTTAAAGCTGCAGGTCCGTTACTACGTCTCTGTTTGGGTAAAAATGATCTGAATCAATATTTTAGCATGTACATTACTCTGTAAACCATAAAGTTTGTCCCGCACTAGCTAATCGCTGTGAGTATCCTCAGTGGCCGGATCGTTTATACCTTTTCTCACAGCATCTGGAATAATTAAACTTATCATTTTGATGGCAGATTGTAATCCAGAAATTATTATGTGTTTATGAAACACATGTGAATGAAATGAAATTTTATTCCAGTTATAAATGTGCTTCTGATATCAGATAGCCTGGGATTACAAAAGATTTGTATTTTAAAGAAAACCAGTTTCGAAGGGAGCATAATTAGCTTTTTTGGGTTAAAAGAATTTCTTAATATAAAAGGTATGACAATTAGAGATTAGACTGTGCATAAATTGAAATCTACACGCTAATACACACTATACTCATAGTCACAAATGCTGATGTTGTTAACATTAATCATTTTATGAATAAAGTATAACAATAATAATAATTCGATCGGTTTGATGTGATATGAGCTAACCGCTCTTTAGATTTAATCACCATTGGTAGCGAGATTTATAGTAATGCTTTTTTCCTCAGTTGATCAGAACAAACTTTGTAGACTTGTTACTTACTTGTTCAGATGGCAATATACGGTGAAAATGCTTATTTGAGTCATATATTCCAAGACGTAGCTAGAATCTGTGATTGGGAAGTACACTAAATATCCACACCGGTGCGGTGACTGACTGCCACACACACATACTCTTCAGAAATTAGATTAATCCGTGCTGGAGCCGTGCCGACTCACAAACAACGCAAGCTAGATAATTCCACACTCAGCTGCAATTCCCTGTTTTTCAAAACGAGATGCGACAAAGAGCACAACGTAGGATGCATCAGTTTATAGTAGAAAAGCAACTTTAGTTTGTTTTTCAGTCATTTTGACAGCCCTATTATACAGTTCTGCGATGGTGTCTAGGTTGTGATGGTGGAGATGCGTGATCATCAATAAACGGCTGTATTGTCTGTGGTTATGTTTGCATGTGGAGTGTGATAAAAGCATTTGGGGCTCGACTTGTGCGACACAAGCGTGCAACCAGTGAAACAAATGCTATTCGTTCAACAGCCCATAATGAGGCATTATCAACACAAGGTTAGAGTCTCAGTAGCTCAGCAGAAGCCCAGGATCATTATCATTATCTGATAAAGAGCAGAGAAGTTAATGACTGGCAGAGCGTGTGTGTATTCGTGTGTTTTATATGGAGATGATTGTCAGGGTTTAGGGTAGAGGATGGAGCGAGTACTCGTACTGACAGAAAAAGGTGGTTGTAATTGAAATAAAACTAACAAAACGGTACCCACAAACTACCTCCCCCTGGGGGAAACAGCTGCAGCAAGGCCAAGGCAAGGCAAGGCACGTCCACGGCCAAGGCCACAAGGCAAGTCAAGGCCAAGGCAAGCAGGATCTTGGACACTCCATGAAATTGACGAAGACGAACTGACGCAGGACTGCAAACACAGGGAGAATAAATGGAGAGCAAATGAGGGTAATGAGGGATCACATGTGGGACAAATTAACTAATAATCAGATAAGATGGGAGGGGTCAAGACAATTGATATGAGCACATGGCACACCGAATCAAAAGACAAAAAGCCATGTGCTCACACAAAAAAAAACACAAGCACATGGCCAGCAAAAAAATAAATCACAAGCCATGTGCTTGAACAAAAAAAGACACGAACACGCAGCTAATGAAAAAACTCATAAGCCGCGTGTTCACACAAGACAACAAGAAAAGCACGCGGCTGAACACAAACCGCGTGCTTCACAAAACACAACACACGTGGACAAAAGAGCGCACGGCCGAGCGAACTCAGACGCACGGCTCCCACAACAGACGAACAGGAGCGTCGATTTGTCCGGACCCCGACACAAAACAAAACACAAGCATGAGTGCCGGGATCTGAACACCACGCTCCAACATGAAACAGTACACGCAGACGAGAGCGCACGGCTCGAGCACACTCGAAGCCGCACGCTCACATGAAAACAATGACATGACGCGAGTGTCAGGGCTCTGTCACAAAACCATGAATTACACTAGACCGAAGTGACAGAACCCTGACAATGATATGATATCTCTAATGAATACTGTCTGTCATTATGGGTATCTCCATGTGCCTTCAGAGCTGGGTGTGTTATTATTGTTACACAATTTTACTGATTTCATCCTGCAGAAACACAAACACACACGGCATATGGAATGCCAAACACAAACCCTAAAACAGCCCCAGCAGCATTTGGGTTCTTATCCTGTGAAGCATCTCATCTGGAGTTGTTTACTTTCATGTTTTATGTTGGTGAACTTTTCCAATCTTTCTTTCACTCTGCAAAGTTTTTGATCGGCTTGATCACACTTTTGTGGAACTTACTGCTGTTTGCAAGATTTTAAAGAAAAACTTAATTTATACAATTAATTAAATACACCTTTTGAGTTAGAATTATTAACAGAAGATGTCTGTGATTTCTTGTATTCATGTGTTGAAGCTACTGAAAAACATCAGACTTATACTGTGTATGTGGTATAACTATAGCGTTTTATATATATATATAATTTAGTAAAGTAATTAATTAAGAAGAATATCATACCTGACACTGGTTGTTCTGTGCAGTACATGGTCTTATGCTCCTAATTGATTTGATTCCCTTTTTACATCAAATGGGATGCCAGCAGAAGCAGGACCAACTGTTATTTTACTTAGAAAGTTGGCAGAAAGGTTTAATTCCATAATGAAGGTGCACCAGGCAGCGAGTGATACATTTAGCCTTAGTTATTAAGGTCAAAATGCATACAGAGAAGCATTTAAAAAGAAAATTATATACTGCAATTTTAGACATTCCTCAAACAATCTAGACGGCATTAGATTTCTCAGAGGACCCTGCAGTTAGTTGAACAACTAGGTGGGTAATTTTCTCCATATTTTTTTATGAGTTTGTGTGAGGGAGAAAAAAAATGGATTAAAAACACAAAAATACCTGACCTCCTCAAGGAAACAAATCTTGTCTAAATAGGTTTTAATGCTGTTCAGTTTCTTAATGCATTTAATACACAGTTAATTCATTTACCTATTTTAGAGCCTACATGCCATACCTACATTCTGTTCTGTGTTGCACAATCACTGTAATCCCATAGCCAGACTATTGTTTATCAGCAAATTATGGAGAAAGCCCATTTTAAAAGCTACCTGAAAAGGGATGTTTAGCAGAAGTAAACTATTTGTGGTATTTCTCTGTTGTGTATACAGTATGTACTGGTCTGACATTCCTTATTCTGCAGAACACAAAAGAAGGCATTTTGAAGAATTTTTCAAAAATGTTTATGTTGGTTTGGACCCCACTGATTACAACAACCTTGATCTGACTACCCTTGATTTTTTTCAATCGGCTTTTGGATTATTGCAGAAATAAGCTCTGTGATCAACAAAAGTTTAGGATTCTCACATATTTTATTCATCATGATAATCTTCACAAATGAACTAAATTTATATGAACTTTGGCAATCAGTAGAAATAAAAAGCAAAAGTAGGCTATAAACAAACTAAGCATCTTCAGCGTCACCATCATTAAGCCATGATGACATTTAATGTTCTGTAGTCCCGTTTTCCTTATTTCAGGCCTTTAACCAAAAGCTTGATTAAAATGTACTTTGGGACGATCGAATTAGAAGTGCTAACTTGAAGTGAAATTTCTTTCACGTTTTAGCCTTCAAAAAATGCCATCCTTTACAAACTTACAATTTTAACATTGAAAAATGTGTGCACTTTAGTATTAAATCCTACTTTTATAGGTATTATATTATTATACTACGTATATTTACAAAGTTTTTGACATTAAAATATACTATTCTGTATGGAAGCCTGTTTCCGCCACTGAAAAAAAAAAAAAAAGGTTATTGCGACTTTTTATCAGTCAATTCTGACTTTTTTTTCATAATTGCGTGATATAAACTCGCAATTACAAATTATAAAGTCAGAATTGCGAGATATAGTCAGAATTGCGAGATATAAAGTCACAATTGTGAGTTTATAACTCGCAATTCTGACTTTTTTCTCGGCATTCTGACTTTTTTTCTCAGTTGCGAGTTATAAAGTCAGAATTGCGTGATTTAAACTTGCAATTGCGATTTAAAGTCCAATTTTGAGGGGGGCGGGGTAAAACGAATATCGTCGCATAATTGCAAGTTGATATCTCACAGCGGACTTCTAATAACTCGATATGTGGCGCGAGTTAAACTCGCAATTCTGAGAAAAAAAGTCAGAATTGTGAGTTTATATTTCGCAGTTCTGACTTTATTTCTCAGAATTGCGAGTTTATCTCACAATTCTGAATTTATATCACAATTCTGAGTTTATATCTTGCAAAATTCTTCTGAAAAAAAGTCGAATTGCGAGTTTGTATCATGCATTACGAGAGAAAAAAAATCAGAATTGTTAGATAAAATCCGCAATTACCTTTTTATTTTTTATTCAAGTGGCGGAAACGGGCTTCCATAGTTCTGTGAGTTTCTGGGTCAGTCCAGTACCTGATGTTATTATAAAATGTCATTGTCCTCCCTCAGAAAAGTGCCTTCCAGTAGTCTCATTATTCATTCTCGCGATCCGTTACCTTTTCCCTCATAACCCCCCCCCCCCCCCCCTTCATTGCCACTTTTCCTGCCCATCCTAACCCCTCCTTCACACTTTTACTATGATTGCCCCTTCTAGAGTACGTCTCTCCTCTCTATACCCCCACCATCACTCTCCTTGAGAGGAGCTGTTTATCATTGCGGCCCATCTTTGGTTTATAAGCCAGGGGATGGATGCTAATTCCTCCCTGGGGGCTTGTTTTAAAGAATTGTGGATGTCTGCGGCCGGACCTAATCTGTGCTTGCAAACAACACGAAATGTTTGCAGGAAAGCACCTTTTGTATTCAGGGCAAAGCAATCATCCCAACAGGGAGCGTCTTCGTCTCATCTCAATTCTGACAGTGTCTCATGGCTCTTTTTTTTTTACTCGTTTTACTGCTCTTTCTCTCTCTTGCACCCTCTGTCTTTCCTTTTTCTATTCAGTCATATCACCTAAGACAAACAGAAGTATTAGAGACACATTCTCTGAGTGTCTTTCTCCCGCTGAGGAGGCGATGAGCCCTCAGTATGAAGTCAGAGTAGCCTCTGCGGCTCACAGATTAAGTTGGAGGATGAAGATGTAACTGTAGGCTTTACCTTTCACAAACACACAGATGATGCTGGACGGGTTACATCCAAACAGCCCTAACAAATGTGTTTCTCTTGCAATGTTTTTGTGTACTTTTACGCTATGCCAGTACTAATAATTCAGTGATGTGTTGTCAGCAACTAAACTGTCGTAGGTTGTGGAGTGATACTTCAAATGCCTTTTGACGCATTTGACAAAAATACAGACAGACATGATTGAAACTTGCAGTTAGTTTAGACTACACTCTTAAAAATAAAGGTGCTTAAACAGCGATGCCATAGAAGAAGCATTTTTGGTTCCACAAAGAACCACTCAGTCAAAGGTTCTTTAAAGAACCATCTCTTTCTTACATTTTTATAATCTGAAGAACCTTCTTTAGCCTTCTTTTGTGAAACAGAAAGGTTCTTCAGATGTTAAAGTTTCTTTATGGAACCATTTAGACAAAAAGGTTCTTCTATGGCATCGTGAAGCACCTTTATTTTTAAGAGTGTAATTCAAACCAGCAAATGAGTTTATGAGCCATTTCAATTCATTTTATACACACACACACACACACACTTATAAGAGTCATTTGTTCATGAGTCAGACTGCACTGGTCACACTCTATGAGGAAACCTCAATAGAAAGATGTTTTTTTTTGCTTCTATTTTGCAGTACAGACTTTGAACTCAATTACCACTTATATACGGTATTTATTTATTTATTTTGTATTTTTTGCTGCGGTGCTTTAGAATAACTCAATATATACACAAATATGAAATAATGCTAGTAAATGAGAAGCATACACATTTATGAAATTTAAAAAAATTATTTATTGCTAAAAAATGTGCATTATTCATTGACACAGTGGTAAATTTTAAAACGTACACACTGCAGGTAATCATTGTTATACCAGTCTATCAATTATTTCTAGGCCGTGAGAGATGCAGCATTTTGGGAAAAATTTACAGAATGGATTTAGGAATGGATTTAATTTTTTTTGGTTAAAAAAACAGAGCTGAGAGCACTAGTCTCATATTGGCAATAAGATAAATATTTAATAAATGAAATGTCAGGAGTAGGGGATAATATTTTATGAAGTTCAGACAGTTCTCCATTTTCCAGTTTTGCAATAGCTGCACAATATTGTGCCTGAGTGCAGATACTGTTTGGGGTCTTCTCATAACCTGCAAGAACCAACTGAGACTCATTGGAAAAACATGCCTCTGCCTACATTCCTGAAAAACTCCAAAAACGTACCTATGTACACAACTCACTGCAGTTTCCAGCTAAAATGAACACTAGTGGCTGTAAAACATAAAACAATAATTATGATTACCAGGGCATATTATTGATATTAAGGACTTGTTTTTGTGCCGTTCCTTGCACAATACTGTTGTGACCTCAAAACACATTTACCATACTGCATAATTTGTAAACTAATACATTTTCATGTTTGCATCACATAATCATCTCCATATGTACTGATTTTCCGATGTGGTAAACTTGCTTGGTAGCCCACCCGGTACAGCATTGCTCTTGCAATATAAAGGGCTCAGGTACGAATCCTGTGAAACATGAGTCATGATAAATGAGCTTTAGCAAATGTACTTTTATCATACATTTGCTTTTAACACTATCGGTTAGGATAAGGGTTTAGTGTCAGTTCTAAACGCGATATAGCGCTCCACCCACTGGACATTTCATTTCCAAATTGCCACAATCAATACATCAACCAATGTAATAAAACTTTGATAGATTAACGTTCATCTTTTTCAGATAAAACACGCTTTTAGCACCACTCTCTGGACATTTCACTTCGGAAGTGTCACAAAACCTACAACAAGCAATGTATTATCATTTTGCAGAAATGTCACCACAGGCATGTTTTTCCAATGAGCCTGGGTTGGCAAAAACCCAGTGCAGATTGAGGCATAATGCCCTCTGGCAATAGCAGCATTCAGTAGACATTAATAATATCCAGTTCTTCAGAAACAAAAACAACTTTATCAGAAAGTCTCACAGCCAGAACAGTCATTTAGAGATGAATGTTCTGTGCTGTTCCACTATGAGTCTGTGCAATGATGACTTGACTTGTTTCCTTCGAACTTCCTTCAAAACATCACAGACAAGAACATCACTAGACACTTCTGTACATTTCATTTTCAGGAAAGAGACATGTTCCTTCATCTACAGCTGTTTGGTTCTGTTTGAAACATAATGAAACCTCCTTACTTTCCCCTCATCTGGCCTCTTTGCTGTTATTGGAAGCTCCTAATTATTGGGATAAACTTATTTTTTTGTAGAATATGTGGCAAAAAAAAGCTTTTGTCTAATTAAGAGCATGCAGGAACATGCAGCTTGGACCATCAACAGGGTGCAGAGTGATTTACAGAGAGTCAGCGATCTCGGCAGGGCCTTTAATCGACGATGCCCCAGAGCTACTTCCTCCCACAATGCAAATGCTCCTTATTTCCTTCCTCTTCACTGATTTGAAAGAGATATCTATTTTTTTAATTCGAGATTTGCCTACAGCATGTACACTGAGACTAATTACTCCCTCTCTCACTGTCTTTTTTTGCCTTCATTCTTAATTCTGTTTTCTGTGAGTTCCTTGGAGGGCAGACTAAACATCATGGATTCTCAATTCAGAACGGTGTCTAAACAAAGGAAGCTTGCCGAAAAAAAGCCTGGGGCAGACCATATTAGATCTTCTATTGTTGGGGTGTTAAAATAAACATGAAATCAAAATGAACCCTACTTACTTAATTAGTATTTTTCTGGTCTAACGATGCACAATTCATCAAACTCGATCACATTCTGGTACATCCATTCCCGATGGATAATCAGGCCTCCATTGTTGTTTTGCAGGCAGAGCTCTGACATATGGTGCAGCCGTGCTTCAGGCGACCCGAGTTCGAGTTCTGACTCTAGGTCCTTTCCTGACCCTGTTCCTCTCTTTCCTCTCTCAGTGTTTCCTGCCTACCAGTGCACTGTCCTATCAAAAAAATATTGAAACTGAATTGTGAAGTGATTACATTTAAGGATTCACAGTATTTCAATTCCATATCGGCTGGCTTACTTTTGCGGTCACTGAACTCATTTATAGTTAATCTTTAAAAGTGCAAATAAATTCAACATGGGCTCTCTGGAAAAATGTGCCTCTGCCTACTGTATATAGAGTTCACTACAGTTTTCAGCTGAAATGAACACTAGTAAGAGCAAAACACCACCAACTTTTTTTCAGTTTCACACAAATTATGATTACAAGGCAAATTATTGATTAATAAATACTTATTTTGTGCAGTTGCACAATATTATATTATGACCTCAAAACACTTTTACCATAGTGCTTGATTTGTAAACTAATACATTTTGATGTTTACATCAAATAATCAGCTCCATATGTATAGCTTTTCTGATGTAGTAAACTTGCTCTGTAGCTCACCTGGTAGTGTTGCTCTTGTAATGCGAAGTGTAAAACATGAGCCATGATAAAAAAAAAAGATCAAGTGTTTGTGTAAGCAAGCTAAAATGGTGATGTGTTTTTATCTCCTGTGTGCTTTTATTAACACTCGGTTTAAAGTAGGTTGTATTAATCTTTTACCACCACTCACAAGACATTTAATTTCTGAACTGCTGCAATATGTACAACCACCAACATAACACGTTGAGAGATTCACTTAAATTTTTTTTTGAGAAAACCGAAAATGCTTTCAGCGCCACTCGCTCACTTACTTTTAAAGTGTTGCGAAATGTGCAAGAAGCAACACAATATAATTTCACAGAAATGTTGCAACAGGCATGTTTTTCCAATAAGAACTTAACAACTTGTAACCTTTAGCAAATCTCAAATCTGATTTATATTCGTTGATTTTAGTTTTTAATTCTTAAAAAAAGTATAGAAATGTTAATATTGGCCATTTATTGATTATTGGCTATGACATAAAAAAAAGAATTGTCAACTTGCCAGAATTTTCATATTGAAGCATCCCTAATTAATCAAATTTAATTCATTCGGCCTTCTGCTTCAGACTGTTTTAACATGGACATTTGGTACCATAAACCATATGGTTTTTAGAAGAGTACTCCATTCGACCCCATGTGCAGAACTCTTGCATAATTGAATTATTACTAGGGATGTACCAATACCGATACTGGTATCGGTATCGGGCCCGATACTGAGCTCCTGTACTCGTACTCATTAAAATGCCCCGATACCAAACGCTGATACCACACAGCATGTGATAAGTGCCATATTCAAACAAAGAAACACCGACAACAGACAGCAGAATGGAGTTATTAAAGATTAAAGATGTCTACGAAGTATATGTATGCAATGAATATAAAACATTCAGTATTAATGCCTGTATAGCTGATTTGCGCCAGCTGGTAAGCAAATCACGCTGAGTGGATTGAGTGCGCGCCGGCACAGATGCGCGAGCTTGTCGAGTGAATATCCCTTTCTCACAGACATCACTGGAAAGCTTGTAGTTCGGTCGGATACGTCAAAAAGAAGTAAGTAAAACAATGCACAAGTTACTTAATGGTAGGGGGGGAGGGAGAGAGAGTGCGCGCACTTCTGTTGTGTGATTTTTAATGATGTTCGCTCACTTAGGATTAAAACTAAATCGTAAATATAAGACAATTTATAGGGGCATTCACTATAAACGTCATTTATTTTCACCCTTAAGCATACACGACTTTCTGGCGAAAGTGAAACTAACAGCCTGTGTGAAATGCGCTAAGCTGCACTATTCTGCATTAGTACAAATACGTGCACGCGTTGCGCATTTTGCTTGCTTGAGTGTTTCTGCATTATATGAGTGGGTTTGAAAAATAAATCGAAAAAAAATGCAACTTCTATTTATGAAAATATCACAGTTAGGAGATTTATAGCGAGTGGTTCCCTGCATTTTTACAGCAAACTGCGTGATTACAGTACTAAGCCGCTGCAATGGAGCTGCTCTAATGCTATTAAATTAAAGATGATGTAGGCTACCATAGAGAGAGAAAAAAAATATCAGTGAAAGTAACAAAAACTTGTAAAATACATTTTAATGGGCATAATTAAGTGTGAAAATTACAGAAGGATATACAGTCAAACCAAAAATTATCCAGAGACCAGATATAATTTTTTATATTTTTTTACTAGTGGGTGTAAGAAACTATAGTTCATTTATGAGGATAGCAAAATAAACTAAACTGTGATATATTATACCCAAAAATTCTTCATACAGTGAATACCCATTAAAATTATACAAAATTTGGGACCAAAGTTTATTCAGGGACGAGGTCTGCGTGAAAAAAATTGAAGTTCAAGTTTGCAGAACCTGGTTTGACCAGCATGCCCAGACGGACTACAGGTGGTCTTAAGGCTAAGGGTCACCGCAAAGTATGTAGTTGGTAAATATTGACAAGCTGTAGGATAATTGGTTATGTACTCCAGTAATACTTTCTATCAAAGTTATCTGATATTATCAAGCTGAATTTGTTCTGACACAGTTTAACTCTTGTCATATTTTATTACCATTTTCTAAACTAGAGCGAATAAACTGTGATAATGTGAGAAATGTTGAAGGTGTCTGAATAAATTTTGGTTTGACTGTATATATTTGATAAATGAAGTTAACCAACTAACATTATACATACTCTTTTAGTTTCTGTACCCAATATTAAAAAAAAAATACAAATGCAATAAAAATATTGGTATAGTTACTCTGTATCGGCAAGTACCAAAAATAAAAGTATCGGTATCGGGTGAGTACTGGAAAAAGTGGTATTGGTGCATCCCTAATTATTACATAATTCATCATTCACAAAACACATGTCTGGCTGTCCTGTTAAAATGCTCTAATAATAGTGAAATATATAATAAACATTTCTCTCATGATACCAGACAGCAATGAATGTTTTTGTTAAAGCATATTTTGCCCCCAGCACTTCTGGAGATGCAGTGACACTGCAAAAAACACACACACACACACACACACAAAAGATTGCAGCTGTATTTGACACTTCAAGGTGTATTAATGTTTTCAATCAAATAACTAATGCTAAATTTGCATCATTTTCAGTTCATTTCATATTTTATTTTGAACCTTCAAGTATAGCACTCAGTAAGATAATCTTAGCTGACCTTTTATAGAATTACACAAAATGCTTCAATTCTCAAGTCATCATGCCAGGGTAGCGTTCATGTGTCATTTTGTAAGATTGCTCTTGTCATCTGCTTCTCAGATGGCCGTCAATCTGATTGTGCCATTTCCCAGTGACATTTCCTCAAGCTTGATAGACAGAGTCTGGCTCTCTCTGCAATATGTAATTCACAGTGTGAAGTAAAAGCTCAAGCACTGTAGAAAACACCCAGGACACTGAGGCGTTTTGCTTACACTGCACACAAATCTGATTTGGTTTTCAAATCAATCTTTAGGATTGACTGTCTGCACTTTGTCATTTTGTAAGTGATGAAAACTGATCCGTTTGTTTAGTCATTGTAATCAATATCCGGCGTATTTACAATGGTTACTTCAGTAATGATAAAAGCGTCAACACCATGCCAAGAGCCTTTCTCATAAAACTATGAGTAGCTGTCATTGTGGAAAGAGAGGATGGAAAATCATGAGCCGCATGAGACAACGGATGACAGAGATGTATCACGCATTCATGCGTATACTCTGTCCAAAACTGCTGACTCGTTCACTCGTTTACTATAAACTACATAGTGATTGTGACACAAGCTTACATCCACTTTTTGCGCTGTTCTGTTATTGACAAAGTGAATATGCCCAAATGAAAAACTGGTTTCCATCCACTTGTTTCCAAACTAGTTTTTGCTAAATTTGAACTATCATCGTAGAATTTAAAAAGATTTGTGTTGAACCATGAGAATGTTTAGTGACAAATCAGTTATATCTGTAAACATTTTGGTGCGCTACACCTTTTCTTTTTAAGACCAAGATCCTCTAGATAAAATCCACAAGCAAGGATCATACTGAATGGAAGTCCCCTGGAAGAAGTCCAGGACTTCATCTACCTGGCCAGCATCAGTGACCAAAAGGGGGGGTACAGACACAAATGTCAAGGCAAGAATTGCCAAAACAGCCTTCATACAGCTCAAGAATATCTGGAGCTCCAGAGATTTGTCCTTGGCAACAAATACCTGCCTTTTCAACTCCAACTTCAAGTCATTGTTGCTGTATGGAGCTGAAACCTGAAGGACAACCAAGATGACCATCAGGAAGGTCCAAACCTTCATCAATAGCTGCCATAGAAAGATTCTCCAGATCCGCTGGCCTGACACTATCAGCAATAAAAAATATTTGGGAAAGGACACATTAACTTCCTGCTGAATAAGAAATCAGGAAGAGAAGATGGGGCTGGATAGGAGACACCCTCTGTAAACCGCCAACCAACATCTGGGGGCAGACATTGAAGTGGCCACCCAAGAAACACCTGGCAACATGACCTCGAGGCTGACATCATCAAGATGGGTTACACCTGGAACCAGTTGGAAAGAATGGCCAAGAACAGAGGACTCTGGAGATCTGCGGTTGGCGGTCCATACCCTGGCAATGAGTGCCTCTGGACACAAACCATGTGTTAATGTGTTTCAGATCAAGTTTATCCCATTTCATGTGTTTTTGTGCTGTTTAGATTTCAATATTGCATGGATTTGAGTTGAATATGCCAAAAAAATATCAGATTTTTGCTGTCCCAGGGCAGATTTAAATGCCCACATGTTAAGACTTGTTGGACAATGACTCTAAGGAATTGCTATTGTGTTAATTTAACCCTCACTAATGCAGCATCTAGGTATAAAACAGATCTCAAGAGTCTCCCGTGCAGCTATCGACTATATCGGGGCGTTTATCAGCAGTTAAACAAAGGATTTTTTGTGACACAGGAAGCTCATGTGGCCCACAAGGATTTCAGCTGCTCCCGGCCTCATTAAACATTATGTCAGTGGAGCAGCACCTGTGTCTTCTTTGACCTGCGGCTGAGTTTCATTACCTAGAGAGCATCGGACGCCAAGAGGAGACGCATGCAAATGCCGCAGCACTGCCTGCAGAATACATGGCACCATTTGTTATTATTATTTCCCTCACAGCAGATGCCTTCATCCAGGACAAATTACGCAACGCTGGCAGCGCTCTTTGCATATTATTGATTTAAAGAGCGTGACAGAGGATGGGGAAGAGAAATTTCACCGTAAATGCAACACTTCCTTGAGAAGCGAAGATGGACCTTTATTCCTGAAAGACTTTATCCCCCAAGGATGGGGCTGAAGGGACTGTGCCCTTATCACTGTAAGAATACCAATGGTGCGTTTATGTCGGCTTGGAATAATTCATGGAAAGCTGTAGAGAATGGAAAGCCACACAGTGGAATAGTATGTGGTTTGAATGTGGAGATGTGTAGGAGAAGCTGGACGGATTTTAAAACTATTCAAGGTTAGGAGGCCTGAATTACTAACCGCTTCAAGCAAGATGTTGTGAATAAAGAAATCCTCAGGCAAAATTGCAGTGAATATGTCAACAGTATCTTTGAAACTAGGACTTTTTTTCTCTTAATAGATCTTTTAATTTGAAGAGCCTCCATTGACTCTCAGGTGCATTCTACCAGACCTATAACCCAGAGTACCAAAAGAGGAGCTGAAGACAAAATTAAACAGTTGTTTAGTCATATACGGATGTTTCTTCACCAGTGGACACTTGGCCCTTGTGGAAAATAAACTAATAAACTACTATTTAAAATAAGTTCTCTTAAAACAGTATTTACACTCTCAGTGATCTATAAAATTTTTCTTCTTTAACCAAATAATTCTTTTTTTAACCAACACGTCATTTCCACCACATATGTTGTATATTAACTGGATCGTTCACCCAGAAATAAAAATGCAGTGTCTATTTACACTAAGTGCAAATAGCCCGCCTTATTGGCAGAGGCTATTTACACTAACTCCACCCACCAACGTGTGATTGGTGTAGTCAACACTCCAAAAGACACACGCACTCATGCAACCCCTACCATCAGAGATGCAGGCTTCTGAAACTGAAGCGTGATAACATCTTGGGTTGTCCTTGTCCTCTTTAGTCCGGGTGACATGGTGTCCCAGTTTTCCAAAAAGAACTTAATTTTTGATTCGTCTGACCACAGAACAGTTTTCCACTTTGCCACAGTTCATTTTAAATGAGCCTTGGCCCAGAGAAAACGCCTGCGCTTCTGGATCATGTTTAGATATGGCTTCTTTTTTGACCTATAGAGTTTTAGCCGGCAACGGCGAATGGCACGGTGGTTTGTGTTCACCGACAATGTTTTCTGGAAGTATCCCTGAGCCCATCTTGTGATTTCCATTACAGTAGCATTCATGTATGTGATGCTGTGCCGTCTAAGGGCCCGAAGATCACGGGCATCCAGTATGGTTTTCCGGCCTTGACCCTTACGCACAGAGATTGTTCCAGATTCTCTGAATCTTTGGATGATATTATGCACTGTAGATGATAACTTCAAACTCTTTGCAATTTTTCTCTGAGAAACTCTTTTCTGATATTGCTCCACTATTTTTCGCGCAGCATTGGGGGAATTGGTGATCCACTGCCCATCTTGACTTCTGAGAGACAATGCCACTCTGAGAGGCTCTTTTATACCCAATCATGTTGCCAATTGTCCTAATAAGTTGCAAATTGGTCCTCCTGCTGTTCCTTATATGTACATTTAACTGTTCCGGCCTCTTATTGCTACCTGTCCCAACTTTTTTGGAATGTGTAGCTCTCATGAAATACAAAATGAGCCAATATTTGGCATGACATTTCAAAATGTCTCACTTTCAACATTTGATATGTTATCTATATTCTATTGTGAATAAAATATAAGTTTATGAGATTTGTAAATATTCCATTCCTTTTTTACTCACAATTTGTACAGTTTCCCAACTTTTTTGGAATCGGGTTTGTAGACGGATTTGCACTTAGTGTAATATACTTGATAGTAGAAATCCTGCTATTTTAACATTGTGTAAATAGAATCCATTGCTATTTGCAATTATTGTAAATAGAATCCATTGCTATTTGCACTTAGTGTAAATAGCATCTATCGCTTAGAAAATATGCTATTATAATATAGTGTAAATACCATCTATCGCTTAGAAAATATGCTATTATAATATAGTGTAAATAGCATCTATCGCTAAGAAAATATGCTATTTTCATATAGTGTAAATCGCTATTCACACTTAGTGCAGATAGCCGCTGCCAAATAAAAATGCTGTCATCATCATACTCATCCTCATGTTGTTCCAAACCTGACTTTCACTTTTGGGTGAATTATCTCTTTAATATCATTGTTTGATGAAAATGCAAGGCTAATTTCACAGCTAGCATTTTATGTATCCTAAATACACACAATGAAATAATATTTTCATTTTTTGCATAATTTAACAGAATTACAGTATGATTAGAAACGACACACAATACAAATATTCTGCTTATTATTATATTCTGGCCAAAATATACACATTACATATTTTATATCAAGCTCTAAATTTCGTATAGTAAATTATGTATATTTAGTAAACATTTCATTAGTAATGCTGAAAATTATGTCACAACTGTAAAGTATTGTTGCTGTTAACTAAAACTGGCCTGGTGTAAAGGTTTCTAAAACAGTTTTAATTCGAACTTTATATAACAAAATGAAAAATAAAAATTAAATCTCCACCCCCTGGGCCATAAAAGTGTAGTTAAAGAAATACCAATAAGGCATTGAGGTTTAACTTGTTTGCCTTGAACTGGTACACCAGTGTTTACATTTGCTTAGCCACGTATACATTATTTAAATGACTGCTGCATCTAATATAGATTCTGTATGAAATATTGACTATGGTTTTACACTTGCATAGAGCTAATCTTTCCACTCTCTTCCCCACAGCCTCTGAAGATGCACTGCAGGAGCTGCGCGCTGGTCACCAGCTCGGGTCATCTAACCGGTGGGGGTCGCGGAAAAGAGATCGATCAGGCGGAGTGCGTCATCCGAATGAATGATGCGCCCACGGCCCGTGGCTACGGGGTTGACGTGGGTCACCGCACGAGTCTGAGGGTCATCGCTCATTCCAGCATGCAGAGAGTGCTGCGCAGTCGGCACGAACTCCTCAACTCCAGTCAGGACACGGTCTTCATCTTCTGGGGACCCAGCAGTTACATGCGACGTGATGGGAAAGGGCTGGTTTATAACAACCTGCGGCTTATGAACCAAGTGCTACCTAAACTCAAGGTCTATATCATCTCCTGGCAGAAAATGCTCCAGTTTGATGAACTATTCAAGAGAGAGACCGGCAAAGACAGGTAACGGCCATTTTATTATGTTTTACAGAGCCAATTTAAAATTGTATTATTTGATAAGAGGCCAGTTTTAGTATCTGTAATGATACGGTTCAGGAAATAAGCTTAAATATGTGATGATACACTACTTTGATGTTTCATTGTATAAAGGCAAAATATTTTCAAACCCATTTCTGAACTAAAATGGGTCTGCAGAACTCAATTAACCGAAGGCGTGCATTTACATTATTGAGATAGCAGACATTTTCATCAACGTGCCAATATTAGCCATGTGACATGCCCTAATTTTTCTTGACCTATTTTTATTTGAAAAAGGTGTTATAAAGGAAAGATGATGCGTGTCCTAGAATAGAGTCTGCAGAGGCCATTCTTATTCCACATTTACTGCTCTCTGAGAAGACCAGCATCTTTTTCCCTTTCAACTCTAGGATCACATGGGAAATCAGTTTTTGTGGGATTCTAGATTTGAACATTAAGCCAAGATCTCCACTTAATCAAAGCAAGTGTGTGCGCGCAGCTTAGTGTGTTTGCAGCGAATGGGGGTTTTAATATATTAATTTTTTGTCCACAGAACTTGAATTTGTCATTCACTTTTAAAAATAAAGGTTCTTTATTGACATGGATGGTTCCATAAAGAACCTGTAACATACATGGAACCTTTCCATTGCACAAAAGGTTCTTTATAGTAGAAAAGTGTTCTTCAGACTAATTCAATGTTCTTCACACAAAGAATAAAACGGTTCTTTTAAGAACTGTTCACTGAAAGGTTCTTTGGGGAACCAAAAATGTTTTTTTTATGGCATTGTTGTGAAACCCCCTGTTGGAACCTTTATTTTTTAAAGTGAATACTGTAAATTTACGGGTCCTGGTTATATTCTGATAGTTCAAATGAACACTAATCTAGTTATGGTGATGTGTCATCCTGAAGATCTCATTAGTGAATGTCTTTTCATGTGGGTTTTATCGCAAAAACACAATTTTTACAGAGTGCTCCTTAAAACTATTTGGAGGCTCATTAGTAAGAAATGCAAATATTACCACTGATGAATTGGCTTAGAATGATACAGGAGTGTTTTGTAGCTGCTGTCCCTTATTATCACAGCAGTCTTATTGCAGCCGTCAAAGTGCGTCTTTCTTTCATCTTGTATCATTTTCATTGGTGTTATTCCCAAAAGTGGCAAATGAAAAGCAGAGAAGACAAAAGATTGCTGTGAGAATCATACCAACCATGCGCAACAAAAATCTGTCTCTGTTAGATGTCAGGATTGGACTAGAGAAGCATGGCTGCTGTTGCTTTATTGGTTTGATCAGTGGTTTCTCATGTTTGTTTGCATACATGCAGAATTTCAAAGAGCTGGTCTATCAAAAGTTACTATAAGAAACTACAGAAACTAAAAAACACTACTGCCTATAAATGCATTAATCACAAACAATTATATACCAATAATTATTCAGGGCTAACAATTGCCCTGCTATAGGCTATTGGCTGTGCTAATTAGAAGGCGGTCACAGCTTTTTTCAGTTTAGTCTCTTAGACTGTGTATTTCTTTGATGTCTGTGCACTAACGTGGAAGCATCAGCGGAAGCGTTCAGCCCTCGTGTTCAGCCTTCTCGGGTGAAGACCGACGAGTGTAAAGACCTGCGACTTTACCTGCACGACTTCACCGAGCAACGAAACCGGCAACGCACTTAAGTATTATTTTTATATCTTCCCTTTACACACTCTCCTTTTCTGTCCTCTCTTTTCCACCTCTATCATGTGTTTCCAAAACCTTCCGGTTGTCTCTCAACAACGCTCTAACATCACACGCAGACGGCATCGCAATCTTGCTAACTTGCATCCTATCTCTACATCTTCTACCGCACCTCTTTCTTTCTCTGTGGGTTTCTGGAATTGTCAGTCAGCTGTCAACAAAGCAGACTTAATTTCTGCTTTTTCTTTACAATCCGCACTCAGCATCTTAGGCTTGACTGAGACCTGGATTCGTCCAGACCAGCTGACCTTCAAAGACCACATTGCAAAGACTGCTCGATCTTGCAGGTTTGCATTGCACAACATCAGAAAGATCAGGCCCTTTCTAACGGAGCATGCTGCACAACTTCTTGTCCAGGCCCTTGTCATCTCTGGGCTGGACTTACTGCAATGCTCTTCTGGCTGGCATTCATCATAGTACAATCAAACCTTGACAAATGTTTCAGAATGCAACGGCACGACTACTCTTCCACGAGCCCAAAAGTGCCCAAGTCACACCTCTCTTTATCTCCTGCACTGGCTACCGGTTGCAGCTCGCATCAAGTTCAAGACATTGATGCTTGCATATAGAACAGCCACAGGCTCAGCACCCGCCTACTTCCACTCACTATTTCGAATCTACATCCCCTCCAGAAGTCTGAGATCTGCTAGTGAGCGATGCCTCGTGGTACCACCACAGAGAGGCTCAAAATCACTTTCCAGAACATTCTCGTTCACCGTTCCTGGCTGGTGGAACGATCTTCCCACCCCTATCCGGAATGCTGAATCCCTGACAATTTTCAAGTGACAGCTGAAAACTCATCTCTTTCAACGCTACTTGACTCCATCCTAAATTTAAAAAAAAACTTTGTCTTTCTCTTTATTTATTCCTTCCCTTTCTAGCTTGTACTTATTTGAACAAATGCCTGAAACTTGGTATTACGGGCACTTCCTGTATCTGTTTGCCTCTTAAGAAGAATCGCTTTATGTATCCCCCAATTGTAAGTCGCTTTGGATAAAAGCGTCTGCAAAATGAATAAATGTAAATGTAAATGTAATTACTATTTTTAGCTGTAAATTTTACCTCAGTGATGTTTTGGGTTGAAAATCTAGGTTGCAAATTAACAAATCCTACTGTGGCTGAGGCTGAACTCAATATAATTTAGGTCATGCAAAGCCTACTGTGCTTATTAAAAGAATAGTTTACTTTTTGATTTTGTGGAACACATGAATGAATAACCGTAGTGACAGCATGTAACAGCGTTTCTCAACTCTGGATCTCAAGGTCTGCTTTTCTACACAGTTTAACTCCAATCTTGACCAATCTTTCTAGTAATCCTGTAGGCCTTGATTCGCTTGTTCAGGTGAGTTTGATTAGGGTTGGAGCTAAACTCTGCAGGAAAGTGGACCTTAAGGGTCAGAGTTGAGAACCCCTGGCTTATAATAACCTGGAATTCTAAAGATTTATCCAGTCATGTAACCTTATTAATATTCAATGAACCATGCTTTCACTAGAGTAGGATTTGCTGTAGATAATCATTTTGATAATACATTTAAAACAGTTCTTGCAAAAGGTGTTTACAAAGACATTTTAAGAACATTTCTGTCTTTGTAGAGGCATCATAAATGCAATCCTATAATTGGCCCTACCCATATACAGTATTAAATAAACAACAATACTAAACATCAAAATTTGGCAACATATTTCACTCATTTGTTTGATATTCATATTCATTAATGTGCATCTTTAACTGCATACTGTAATATGAACAACCAAAATACACTGATTTAAGTCTCATGAGACAATGTAACAAACTGTATGTGTGTGATTCACTACAAAGAACCAGTTCATGAGATTCATTTATTCGGGAATCAAACTACAATGGTTGCGCAGTATGGTTTTAATTCACTAAAAAGTAAAAGATCATTAGAGTCATTTCTTTGGAAAACAAAATGTTTTTGATTCACTAAAAAAAATGGCTCATCATTCTTTCTGTAATCAGACTACACTGGTCAGGCTGTCGTTTTTGCGCTGTAGATTCAGTAATGGGGTTGTAGTGCAGGAAATACTGCCAGAGTATTTTAGTAGTGCATTCCATTTGCATTGTCGGAAGAATACATATGTGATAACCGTTAATGAAAATAACATTTCCATTTCCAGAACTTTACAGATCTTTTAGGGGGACCGTATTGTTTTTTTATTGTTCAATACAAATTATTGATGATTTGTTAGTTCTTTTGTTGAAATCTGAAATATTTATAAATAAATATGTAAATAAATTAAATATAAAGTGCATCTATACGCATCATATATATATGCATTTATATATATATGCATATATATAAATGCATATATATATGAATGTGTATATATAAAACATACACATTTATATGCAATATAATATTTTTTCGATTCTTTCCTTTGTAAATGATCAATCATAAAATGAATGTATGAAACTGAATGAACATATGAAACTGTTTATTGAACAGTGGTGTCTTGTCACATTGATGCCTTTTTATAAAAGCAATAAACCAGTCTAGTCATGTTGTGGACACCTATTACCTGTGGTAAAATCACTGTAACGCATGGTGTCTCATGGCTTATTGCTTTCTTGAAGAGTCATAGGGCCATGAGAACCTCAGCCTTCAAGGACCTTCTGAAACTGTACTTACAGTTAAACCCCAAGACCACTTCTAAAGTAATTCAGGCTGATGGTGTTATAATTTCTGCATTATAGGTCATGTAAATAGTCATGCAGGAGTACTTGGCAATGGGGACGTAGTGTCTTTGCTCTCCGGCCTGGCAGTGACAGACAGCTCTGCGGCACAAACACAGCGCAAAGTTCTGACATTTTGTTTTTCCACGACTTAGCAGTTCAGTTTTCTCCTCTTCTGTTGTTTTCTCCTGCATCTGGTCACATTGGCTTCTAAACAATCCTGCGTTGGAGAATACGGTCTGTCAGAATGTGTTCATAGGGGTTGATCTAAGCAATATGTTTCCATGATATCTGGATAGTATTTGCTGGATATTGAACATTAAATATTATGTTTGGTCAAGCACATACGTTCAATGTTATGACGTTGAATTCTTTGGATAATTGAAATGCAGAGGTGGTGGTCATCCTCATTTTGCCTTTATGAGCAGTCTCATGTTCTTCCACCTCGATAATACATGAGTAAGCCTTGTATATTTTTGCTTTTGAACTTTTTGAACACCATCTTTTCAGTTTATATGTCCTCTAGTAAAATAAGGCGGTAATTTGCGCTGCTCTTGGTAGATTGCGCTAGTCATTATGAAAATGAGATGTTGCATCTGTGTTCTTTAATATGCACCTTGTCAGAATTTTACCTTCCCATCCATGCATTTATGGAATTGCACTCTAACGCTAATTTGCCCTGTTTAGTAAATCTTGCCCTAAAAGTGAAATTGGTTTATGAAGTGGCACAACAACAGCCAGTCAGAACTTATTTGATGTTTGATTAGAGTTTACTTGAATTCTTTAAATATAATGCATTATAAAATGTGACTTTGCTGCAGCCTGGAACTAAACTGCTGGTTTCGTCTGGCCAGAGGAGAACTGGCCCCCCAACTTAGCCTGGTTTCTCCCAAGGCTTTTTCTCCATTCTGTCACCGATGGAGTTTTGGTTCCTTGCCGCTGTCGCCTTTGGCTTGCTTAGTTTGGGACACTTAATTTCCAGCGATATCGTCGATTGCGCAGATACTATTTAAACTGAACTGAGCTGGATGATATCATTGAATTCAATGATGAACTGCCTTTAACTGAAAATTGAGTGTTTATTATTGTCATTTTCCATTATTGACACTATTTTCCCAATTAATGCTGTACAGTTGCTTTGACACAATCTGTATTGTTAAAAGCGCTATATAAATAAAGGTGACTTGACTTGATAAAACATTTGTAATGTAAATAAATGTCCCAGCACCGTACATCCGGCAGCTCCACCGGCCTGTTGGAGTGCTTGAGGGGTGAGGAACTTCCTCGGGAGAAACACTCACATGATGATACTCAAATCACCTCTGACTCCACCAGAAGCAGCGACCGCCCCGGAGGCAGAGGCAGAGGGGACTATGTAGTCTTTTAAGAACTCCGACGATGGTCATGTCCCCACACGGACGAACATGCACCAGCCACGAACGCTTCCTCAGCGTGCTTCATGCCCAGACATGTGAGGCAGCGATTGTGACCATCACCTGGCGCCAGGTAACGACCACATCCAGAAACGCACAGATCATAAGGGACTTCTTAAAAGAGCTTCGCGGGTGGAACGTCTTTTTAAAGATGCATCTTTTTAAAGATGTCATACCATCCGTATGTTTCTGGGTGCGGTCGTTACCTGGCGCAGGGTGATGGTCACGATCGCTGCCTCTCGTGCTTGGGCATGAAGCACGCTGAGGTGGCTTTCATGGATTGCTCATGCTCCCATTGCGGGGGTATGAAAATCTCGGAGTTGCGGACCAGACTCCGATACCTGCAAGGGGGCGGAGTGCCCGTACCACTGCCCAGATCTGGGGTTCCCTCTGGTGGTGCCTGTTTTTGGGGCCGGCGTCCTTTCTAGCTTGGGCGGCATGGTCTTACTGTTGTCGACGGGTGGAGGTAATTTTCCCTCTTCGGGCACGGAGCCTCAAAAGAGAGCAGCCGGAGCTGGACCCTCCCGCCCCATAGGCTCCCGGAAGAGGTAGTGGACACCATCACTTCAGCGAGAGCACCATCTACGAGACACGCCTACGCTTTGAAGTGGAACCTTTTCATTGTTGAGTGGTGTTATTCTCGCCGAGAAGACCCCCGAAGATGCCCGATCGTCGTTGTGCTGTCCTTTTTGCAGCAAGGGTTGGATGCGAAGGCTGTCTCCCTCCACCCTTAAAGTTTATGTCGCTGCAATCGCTGCTAACCACGGCCCCGTAGAAGGAGGTCGTTGGGGAAACATGACCTAGTCGTCAGGTTCCTTAAGGGGGCGAGAAAGATAAATCCTCGACGGCCCCTCTCTATACCCTCTTGGGACCTGACTCAAGTGCTCGGAGCACTAAAGCAGGGCCCATTTGAGCCTTTGCAGACGGTTGAGCTGAAGGCTTGGCTTTTCGATGGAAGACTTCTGCTCCTGGCTTGCATGCGCCCCTTGGCCGGGGTGGAAAATAAAAGAGAGGGTAGGGACCTGCATGCATTTTCGGTCAACGATTTGTGCCTAAAGTTCGGGCCGGCTGATTCCCAGGTAAACCTGAGGCCCCGGCCCGGCTACGTGCCCAAGTTTCCCGCTACTCCCTTCAGGGATCAGGTGTCGCTTGAACCGCCAATGCACGAGGCTTTTGCCCTCGGAGGTGGCAGACCCAGCCCTAGTTTTGCTCTTTCCCGTCCGAGCCTTAAGGGGCTACGCTGACCGGACGCAAAGCTTCAGGACCTAAGACCAGCTCTGTCGGTAACGGAGGGGCCGGCTGAAGGGGAATTGACGTTCGAAGCAGAGGCATGGCCAATGGATAGTGGATGCCAATCCCCTGGCTTATAAGGACAGGTGGGACCTGCCCGTTCAGGTTGAGATAGAGGCGCATCAACGAGAGGTGTTGCCTCCTCCTGGGCTGACTGGAGGCTTGAGGCACCTCACTGGCAGGACATCTGTAGGGCTGCGGGACTGCCTGGGCGACCCCTAACCCACCTTCAGCTAGATTCTAGGCCATTGGCCTGGTACGGGATCTGTGTGGAGCCGGTATCCTTCTGTGTTTTCACCTCAAATGGGTAGAATCACTGAGAGGCCCCGGCTTCGGGTCGCCTTGCAAAAACCACTCCAGAGAGTCCATATCGTAGCACCCTGGTTGAAAGCCCTCCGTCCCCTCGGCAGCCAGGACGTGGCGGAGGTCCAGCTCAGGCCTTAACGCCGTGAAATCCTGAGAACCGGTATAGAAGCCTGGGTTCCATGTATGTAAAGACCTAGTGGTCCCATATGTGTAGAAAGTCGAAACGGTATAGGCCTGAGCCTGTGTTCCCGGCCAGACTTATGCCATTCGCAACAAGGGGTTAACATCACTCCATTTCCATATGCACCTAGGGAGTCCATATGTGGTATGCTTCCGAAACCTCCTTCGGGAAAGGTTTTGAAGTTCCTACGTCCCTGCTGTTTTTTTTTTTTTATTCCAAGTAGAAAGGGTATGTTTTCCCAGTGTTATCCAGTCTTACCGAGTGGGTAGTGCCATAGTAGCAGTAGGTGGTCCTCTTGTGCAGGCCCTGGCCTACGCCAAAAAGTAGGGGCGGAGGTGGCTTCCACAGGACACTGGAAGGGGCAGTAGGGCGGTAGCTGTGGCCTTTTGTTAGGATCCCAATTTCGTCGGTCCTCCGAAGTGATGTCGAGAGTGACCGACTGAAAGGGAACTCTCGGTTACGTACGGTAACCCTCGTTCCCTGAAGGAGGGAACGGAGACGTCACGTCCCGTAGCCACAGCTCCTGTACCACCGCTGAGCAGCCGGTTCACCGGCTCGGCTCCTCAGCGAAAACCTGAATATGCGCTGCATCTGCTGCCTACTTATACTCACGCTGTGATAAGCAGCAGCTGGATGAAATAATCACATGCCAATGTGCATTGGCTCGTTTAGTTTACACTCAAAGTAGATTGGTCCCTCTAAGCGAGATCCCAATTCGTCGGTCATCCGACGTGACGTCTCCGTTCCCTCCTTCAAGAACCCGCGAGGAGTTAATACGTAAACCATCCGAGGCGATCTAGTGCATAGAAAAACAATTAATAAGAAGTGTAGTAGAACACACACACAGACACACACACATTTGTTTCTGTGAATTGGGGGGACTTTCCATAGACTTCTATTACTTTTATACTGACCAAACGATATTTTCTATCCCCTAACCCTAAACCTACCCCTTACAGAAAACCTGTTTGCATTGTTACACATTCAGATAAACACCATTTACTATTTTTAATAATTTGTTTCCCTCATGGGGACCTGCATTTTTTGGATGCCATGTCATGCGTTAGGTACTGCTTTTGAAAATTTTTTATAAAAAACAATGGAAAAACAGTGCAGTGGTATTCAAAAACATGTTCTCTGTGAATGGCCCCTAACTGTGCAGAGGTTATAGTTTAGATGTTGATTAATTCCATTGGATATTCTAGCGCGCAAGACATTGCATCTGCCAGACAGTGGATGCTCTGTTGTCTGAGGTAATTTAACAGTAATCAGAGGCTTCTAATCAATCACGTCCGGGTTGTTGTTGTTCACTAATGCTGTTTGTTTTCCTTTATTAATGTGTTATTTGTCAAAGATTCACCAGGGCTTTCATGTCAGACGGCAGGTTGGCAGACAGGTTGCGCCAGCGACTTACTGCCGGAGGAGGGGACGAGCGAAACGCGGTGAGCAGGGGACAGCATCAGGCGAGTCTGATGATGGTGCCACACAGTTGGTAGCGAGACAAGTGGGAAGGGGAGCACGAGTAGGCACAGGAGGGAAGCAAGAGCACTCTAAACGCAACATAATCTTGGGCTTGCGTGTGTGGAATTTATAACGGAAATATCTTCTGTAATGT
This sequence comes from Sinocyclocheilus anophthalmus, assembly GCA_018155175.1. Classification (NCBI taxonomy): domain Eukaryota; kingdom Metazoa; phylum Chordata; class Actinopteri; order Cypriniformes; family Cyprinidae; genus Sinocyclocheilus; species Sinocyclocheilus anophthalmus. Next base: position 720,043 of record JADLZN010005009.1, read on the forward strand.
TAACTACAGCACGCCTCGCAGTTTGGTATTCATTGTATTGTTTTCAGCAGACTCTCTCTCTGTTTCTCTTTCAGGAGAATCTCTAACTCGTGGTTAAGCACAGGCTGGTTCACAATGACTATTGCCTTAGAGCTCTGTGACAGAATCAATGTGTACGGCATGGTGCCTCCGGATTTCTGTAGGTAAGTCAGATTTCACTGCTTTGCTTTTGGGTTTCAGCACACAGTGAGGTCCAAACCTGAGATCATTAGTAAAAATTATTTTACATACACTATTCAAAAATATGAGGTTGGTAAGATTTTTTGTTAACATTTAAGATGTCTTTTTTGTTGCATTTATTCAAAATTACAGTAAAACAATACTGTGGAATTTTATAACAATTTAAAACTGTTTTCTATTGTAATGTATTTTAAAATGTAATATTTTAACAATGCGGATTCGGGCTCAGGAAACATTCCAGCCTAATACGCTATGTGGGCTTAACTAGTCTGCATTGTATGTGCGCGGCGGACGAGAGAGAACAACTAGTTTGAGGGCAGTGAGACGGAGACAACAAAAAGTGCACTTTTGCACGCCGGAATGTCCGTTTTGGTCATCACGAGGGAGAAGAGTGAGAAAGGGACTTTGCGGATAGCGGCAAGCGCCCCTGAAAAAATAATTGTGAAATGTTTTTTTAGAAATACGTTTTTGGCAATGTGTGAGACATTCTCTCTCAACCCGCCAGGAATGCGTTGGCAAGCCAGTTTCACCAGCTTTTGCCTCACCTGATGCACCCCTCTGTGGCTCCGACCTACGAATGCCAACCAACGCTTGTCGTGACTCAACACAACATCCCACGCGTTACAAGTGCGGCGACATAGAATTGTCCAAGACGCAATCACGAGACCGAGGCTGCTAAATCTGATGGCGTGCCTTGACAACCAATCACAAAATTTATTGAATACCTCGACGCAGAAGAGCAAAAACGGTGCATGCTTAATTATTATGCAAGTTGATATTCTGAATATATTTTTTTCCAAGCACATTTGATCAATTCCAAACCACGTCAATCTTAATAACTACTATTATTTTAGTATTTAGTCATTTAGAATTGATATATAATTGTACATGAAGGCTGGAAGTGGAAAAACTCCTTATATGCAGGTGTGTATAATTATTAGGTATGTTTTCTTTTACAGATAAAATGAGCCAAAAAGAGATTTAACTCAAACTGAAAAGTCAAAAATTATTAAACGGCCATGAGAAGGATGCAATACTAATGCAATAATAGAATTAGCAAAGTTAAGGCATGACCACTGGACAGCAAAATGCTCATTGGGTCAGCAGGGTCAGTCAAAAACATGTAGAGAAGAAATGATGCATGTTAACTGCAAAAGAATTAATAATTAATGTGAAGAATTAAGTGTGAAACCATTAGGAACCTTTTAGTCTCCAGTGCCACCATTTTCCAGAGCTGCAACCTACCTGGAGTCTCCAGAATTATAAGGTGTCAGGTTCTCAGAGACTTGGGTTAAGTACAGAATCCTAAAAAATTACCCCTACTTAATAAGAATAACATACTGAAGTGTAGTAAATGCTTGAAAAATGTGTGTATATATATATATAGTATATATATATCTATTATATAATATATATGTGCTTTATAGACAGATAAGTTGAGAAGGACCAGCACCACATCCTCTTGTACCACTGAAGAATTTATCTTCCGGAATCTGGCAGTAAGTTTTGGGAGTTCATTTTTAGTTCATCTCGAGATTTTATCTGTAGAAGATAACCTGCATAATAATTATGCACACCTGAATATAAACCATTTTTCACTTCCAGCCTTCATGAACAATAATATATCGATTATAAGTGATTAAATACAAGATTAATAGTAGTTATAATTATTGGTAAAATGTGCTTGGAAAAAAAATATAATCAGAATATCAACTTGCATAATAATTATGCATGCACTGTATTTGTCCTCTTCTGCTGTCGAGGTAATGCAAGAAATGTTGTGATTGGTTGTCAAGGCAGCCAATCAGAATTTAGCAGCCTCGGTCTCTGATTGGCTGGAATTATGGCACATTGTAACGCTGGGTTGTGTTGAGCACGCGAGCTGTTGGCATTTAGCGAGCACAGAGGGCTGGCATCGGGTGAGCAAGCTAGTGAAACGTTACACGCGCAAAAGAGAAGGTCTGCACAAATAAAAAAAAACTTATTTTAAATGCAAAATTTATTTCAGTGCACTCTAAATACTTTTTTCTTTGCAAAACGAACATTTTCTCCACAAACTCAGATCGCGCACGTGCAATATGCACTTTTGTGCGCTCAAAATATGATATTTCGCGAGCAGAATTACGGCAGAAATGTAAGCCCATACTATTATAACAGTTTAAAATGGTTCTGCTCCTTAATATTTTTGTGGAAACTGTAATATTTTTTTCAGAATTCTTTGATAAATAGAGGTGTAACAAACAATAACAATATAAAAAATATTGATAAATGCATGCGTCCTTGGTGAATAAAAGTATAAATTTCTTTCAAAAAATAAAACAAAGTCTTGCCTACCCCAAAATGTTGATCAGTAGTGTAGATATAAAGAACTTTTGATGTTTGAATTAGTCACAAATTTGTTTTTGATTACTGACCTAGAAATAATTATGCACTGATATTAAAATTCTGTCCAATATGATAATCCAATAACGAATTTCATGTTGTAGCCCTTTTTATATAAGATTCTGTACTATTTTGTCTAAATAAAATTTTATATTGTAAAGTAAAAATAAAAAATAAATTATAATTTAAATGCTACAAGTGAAACAGAGCCATCAACATATATAAAGCAAAAATACATACAGATATATATATATTATATAATATATATATATATATATATATATAATATATATATATATATATAGTGCTGTCAAACAATTAATCACGATTAATCACATCCAAAAATAAAAGTTTTTGTTTACATAATATGTGTGTGTACTGTGTATATATTATGTATATATAAATACACACACAAATGTATATATTTAAGAAAAAATTTTATCATTTCTATATTAAATATATGTATATATAATATAAAATATAATAATATAAATATAAATACATGTAAATATTTTCAAAATACATACTGTATGTGAGTGTATTTATATATACATAATAAATAAATACAGTATACACAGTACACACACATGACACTGAAAAAAATTATAAGCGCAACACTTTTGTTTTTGCCCCTATTTTTCATGAGCTGAACTCAAAGATCTCAGACTTTTTCTATTTACACAAAAGGCCAATTTCTCTCAAATATTGTTCACAAATATGTCTAAATCTGTGTTATTGAGCACTTCTCCTTTGCCGAGATAATCCATTCCCCTCACAGGTGTGGCATATCAAGATGCTGATTAGACAGCATAGTTATTGCACAGGTGTGCCTTAGGCTGCCACAATAAAAGGCCACTTTAAAATTTGCAGTTTTACTGTATTGGGGGGTCCGGATGGGTTTGAAAACCAGTCAGTATCTGGTGTGATACAAGACAAGATCATCGTGATTAGCTGTTCTGTCATAAGCGACAAGAGCGAATAAAATAATAGGATACAAACGGGCTGATGAGGTCAGAGCAGAGTGATGGCTAGCTTGTCCCTAGACATGGTTTTAATAACTTTTACCTGAGAAGATTGTGCTGCTTCATTTCGGAAGATTAACTTTTCCCTTCTTTATTCTTCATAACCTGAGAATGCGGCGACACATGCCTGGGGTTACGACGCCTAAACGGTGCAGTGAAGTATAGTCCGAAAGGCTGCGTGTTCGGCTGTAACTTACACATACGCTGAGCCGCTTCAGACAGCTCACCAGTAGCGCTTCAACGCACGAAAACACACACAATTATGTCAAAATGTGCGGTTTTGGCGAGTTACCTTGTAAAGTAGTCTTAAATGAGTTATAAAGTATTAAATGACCGTGAGGAGTTGGGAGAAAATCGGATATGTGTCCGTGTCATCAGGTTTTAAAGAGACAGCGCTCTTTAAAAGTCTGTCATTAAAGAGACAGCGCTCTTAATGAAGTCTGTCATTGATGTAAATCAAAGAACAAAAGAAAAAGAGAAATCACTCAACTGCTCTAGTCGCTGATTAACTTTTGAAACTTGAATAAAGATTAATCTGTATAGTTTACGCATATACAACTTATAGTTTATGTGAAGATTGTTTTAAAAATCACTTAAATTAAAAGTTGTATATATTTCAGAGCTTATTAAATGTTAAAAATAATGGCTTTCAATTATACTGAAATGTTGAATGGCTATAATTAATAGGGGAAAATGTAGGGAAACTGCTCACCAGCGGTAACAAATTAAACATTGTAAACTATGTGTCGTCTTGACGTAGTATAACAAGCATGTTCCCATTCAGTCAGTCACGTTCTACGCTACGTCAGTGACTGACGAATTGGGATCTCGCCCGATGAGCCATCAACTTCGAGTGTTAAACAAACAAGCCAATGACAGTTGGCTGGGCGTGTTTCGCCACGCCGCAACAAACTCCCGCCCCGCAGCGCGGGTAATAAAAGGACGGCGCGTGCAAACGCACATGCAGCTTTTCGATGCGGAGAGAAGCCTCTACAGGACGAATTCCGCGAGGTTCGAGAGAAACAGCTGGCTTGGTGTGTGTGATGGCTATCAGAAGGGGTTGCCATTTCGGCTGCTGAAATCTCGGAGGGCTGCAGCTTCATTCTGTGGTCTTGGCGCGACATCATCTGGGCGTTCAGAGCTATCTCTCTAAAGAGTGTTTCCAAAAAATTTTAAAGAGGAGTGGAGGGGAAACGGGAGGAAGAAGAAGTTATAAAGCAGCAAAGATAGAGGCTGGAGGATATGGTCATGAGGGGAGAAGGAGTGTGTTAGTTGGTACGCCCCCCTTGGGTCGTCGGCAGCTGCCTCCGGTTCCGTTTTTCCCGGAAGTGCATGAGGAGGTTACGAAGTCTTGGAAGGCACCTTTTTCTGCCCGAAAACAGACTTGGTGCCTCCTCCGTCCACACCACCCTCGACGGGGGGCGGCCCAAAGGTATGTGGACATCCCTCCAGTTGAGCACGCTATTGCCATGCAGCTCTGCCCACAAAGCGCCTCCGCCTGGAGAGGTAGTCCACGCCTTCCGTCCAGGGCCTGTAAAACAGACTTGGTGCCTCCTCCGTCCTCACCACCCTCGACGGGCGGGCGGCCCAAGGGTATGTGGACATCAGAGCCCTTCGCTGCAGAGATGAGGTAGGTCCACCAAGCCTCCCTAAGCCCACGTGCCTGCATATCCTCATTGTGTTCGCGTACCCCTTTTGCCCCTAGTCGACCGCATCGAGAGTAACCGAAAGCTGCTCCTCCCACCAGGCCGCCAATAGGCAGAGGTGACCATCCGAACTGCCCACCCCCTGGGACATAAGGGCGCTTCCGACCCTGCACGGCCCAGGCCCCATACAAGACACCAAGTCCCCAACCCCTTCAGACGACCCTAGGGCGACGAAAGGTTCACGGCGCGGTGCCTTGGGGGGACGTCCTGGCCGCTGCTAGAGGAAGCGCACACCTCAGGGCCTGAGAGAATATAGGAGGAGTCGTCGCCGCTAGGATATTTGCGCGAGACTGGGACAGTATCGAGTAAAGAAAAGATCAGTCTGCCGACGGGAGGCTGTACGAAAGACAATCAAGAACGATTGTCGCCGATTTTGCCTCCCTAGGTTAGAGCGACTCCTGTCTTTGAGCCGCGGGCGCCGCGTTTGCAGCCCTCGGTGCTCTGTGGGGCGCGGTGGTTGACCCGGTTCTAAGGCCTATCGGCGAACGGTGGAGGCTTGCCAAACAGTTCCCGCCGTTGTTGCTGTCAGCGCGAGGGCGCCCTCTGAGGCATACACCTACCGCTCCGGCGTCGCGGGACAAAACAGCAGCTCAAACGCTGCGCGTGGGAGGCTGCCGAAGGAAACCGGTCGCAGCCCGGCCTCGCCACTGCAAGCACGTGATGCCCAAAGCGGCGGAGTCCTGGACGGTGGCGGACCCGGTAGCTCTTGGATCAGCGCTTCCGGAGATGGTGGACCGCACCACTCATTCCCCCGGAGGACGGGCTGGGTGGGAGAAATCTTATGTTCCCATTTTGTTTTTGTTCCGCCCACTGGCTAACCAGCCTGTACCCAAATCTTCAATAAAAGAGCAGTTTCCTTTGCCTTTGCCAGGTCCCAAGAGGGCGAGGACTGCGGTGCACGAGACCCAGTCTCTACACGGCTGTCCCCCTCTCCCTTCGCTAATGGGCAGAAGGGTTCAGTTCAAGGACGCTACGCCCCCTCACGAGCCCCCTGCCCAGCAGTGAAGCCAGGTAAGTCGCGCGCTGCGCACTCAGACACCACCCTGGGACGCGCGGCCTCCCGGGGTGGGTCCCTGTGTTCCACTTCGCTGCCACACTGCGGGTACGTCGGTGGTCTCCCTAATCCCGCTAGTTCGGTCGCTGGGGGCCTGGTTAGCGCTCCCCAGGCCGTCTCGATGGCTCATGAGAACCATCAGACTCGGATACGCGATTCAATTCACCCGGCACCCTCCCAAGTTCAGGGGCATTCGGTTCACCTCTGTGCCGGACAAGGATGCTTCTGTCTTGCGTGCAGAGATCACAGTCCTACTTGCGAAGGACGCTATAGAGCCGGTTCCTCCAGCAGATATGAGTTTGGGGTTTTACAGCCCTTACTTCATTTTACCCAAGAAAGGCAGTGGGTTACGAACAATCCTGGACCTGCGCGTGCTGAACCGGGCACTTCACAAGCTCCCGTTCAGGATGTTGACGCAGAAACGCATCGTTCAATGCGTCCGTCCTTTCGTTGGTTCGCAGCGGTAGACCTCAAAGACGCGTACTTTCATGTTTCCGATATCCCTCGACACCAGGACAGTCCCCGTTTCTCCGCTTTGCGTTCGAATGGCGAGCATATCAGTACAAGGTCCTCTTCGGGCTATCCCTGTCGCCTCGTGTCTTCACCAATGTCGTGGAGGCAGCCCTCGTTCCATTTGAGGGAAGCGGGCATTCGCGTTCTCTACTTCCTCGACGACTGGCTCATACTGGCCCGGTCCCGAGCGCAGTTGTGCGAACACAAGTATATGGTGCTCAGTCACCTCAGCCGAATGGGGCTTCGGGTCAACTGGGAAAAGAACAAACTCATGCCAATGCAGAGGATCTCTTTTCTCGGAATGGAGCTCGACTCGGTCAACCTCTCGGCACGTCTCTCAGTAGAACGTGCGCAGTCGATGCTGAACTGCCTGGGGTCCTTCCAGTGCAAGACGGCGGTTCCACTGAAACAATTTCAGAGGCTCCTGGGGCATATGGCATCCGCAGCCGCTGTCACGCCGCTCGGGTTGCTTCATATGAGACCGCTTCAGCGTTGGCTTCACGACCGGGTCCCGAGAAGGGCATGGCGACACGGCACTTACCGGATTTCTGTCACCCCATTCTGCAGTCAGACCTTCAGCCTGTGGGCAGATCTTGCCTTTCTTCGGACAGGGGTGTCCCTTGGGCAAGTATCCAGGAATGTTGTTGTGTCAACAGATGCCTCTGCAGGGGCTGGGGTGCCATGTGCAATGGGAATGCAGTTGCGGGGCTCTGGTCGGGGCCCCGACTGCAGTGGCATATCAACTGCCTCGAGTTGCAAGCAGTATGGCTGGCTCTGCGCCGCTTCAAATCGCTGCTACACGACAAGCACGTACTGGTCCGTACGGACAGCACAGCGACCATTGCGTACATCAACCAACAAGGTGGTCTATGCTCCCGTCGCTTGTCGCAACTCGCCCGCCATCTCCTCCTCTTGAGTCAGAAGCATCTGAGGTCGCTTTGCGCCATTCACATCCCATGTGAGCTCAATCGTGCAGCCGACGAGCTATCACGTCAGCCCGCCCTTCCGGGAGAAATGCGACTCCACCCCGAGACAGTCCAGCACATTTGGAGACGCTTTGGGGACGCTCAAGTAGACCTGTTTGCCTCCCCAGACACGTCCCATTGCCAGTTGTTTTACTCCCTGGCCGAGGGACCCCTCGGCACAGACGCACTGGCGTGCAGCAGGCCTCGGGGCCTACGCAAATACGCTTTTCCCCCAGTGAGCCTTCTCGCACAGACACTGTGCAAGGTCAGGGAGGACGAGGAGCAGGTCCTCTTGGTAGCACCATATTGGCCCAGTCGGACTTGGTTCCCCGAACTGATGCTCCTCGCGACAGCACCTCCTTGGCCGATTCCTCTGAGGAAAGATCTACTGACTCAGAGACGGGGCACCATTTGGCACCCGCGTCCAGATTGGGGAATCTCCACTTATGGTCCCTGGACGGGACGCGGAGGTTCTATGTGGGCTACCTCCAGCGGTAGTAAACTCCATCGCTTCAGCTAGAGCCCTGTCTACCAGACACACTTACAGGCTGAGTGGAACCTGTTCGTCGGTTGGTGCTCTTCCCGCCGGAAAGACCCCCGTAGATGACCGATCACAGTCATGCTTTCTTTCCTGCAGGATGGGTTGGAGCGAAGGCTGTCTCCCTCCACCCTGAAAGTGTATGTTGCCGCCATTGCCGCGCATCACGATGCAGTAAACGGTAAGTCTGTGGGGAAGTATGACTTGGTCATCAGGTTTCTCAGAGGGACAAGGAGGTTAAATCCTCCGCGCCCTCAACAGTTACCCTCTTGGGATCTCCCCTCAGACCTGACGGCCTTGAAGGAAGAGCCCTTCAAACCTCTGCAGTCAGTAGAGCTTAAGCTTCTGTCATTAAAGACAGCGCTCCTCACAGCATTGGCCTCGGTCAAGAGGGTAGGGGACCTGCAGGCATTTTCGGTCGACGATTCGTGCCTAGAATTCGGTATGGGTAACTCTCACGTTGTCCTGAGACACCGGCCTGGATATGTGTCCAAAGTTCCCACCACGCCTTTCAGGTGGTGAACTTGCAAGCGCTGCCTCGGGAGGAGGCAGACCCAGCCATCGCCCTGCTCTGTCCCGTTCGCGCTCTGCGCATTACGTGGACCGTACGCGGAGCTTCAAGACCTCAGACCAGCTCTTTATCTGTCACGAAGGCCGGCAGAAGGGGAATGCCGTCTCTAAACAGAGAATGGCCCACTGGTTTTCGTGAGGCTATAGTCTTGGCATACCAAGCCCAACGTTTACCGTGCCCCCTTGGAGTGAGAGCTCACTCTACGAGAGGCGTGGCATCTTCTTGGGTTGCCTCGATAGCAGACATCTGTAGAGCGGCCGGCTGGGCGACGCATAACACGTTTGCGAGATTCTATAATCTCCGTGTAGAGCCCGTGTACTCTCATGTACTCGCCTCAGGTAGGCAGTAACACCGGACCGGCTCGGTGTCAATCACGCTTGCTGCGCAATTCCCCTCTAAGGACCGGATATGTGCACTTTTCTGCTTCTCAGTTCAGTTCCCCATAGCGAACCCTGTTGAAGTTCCACCCGCACCCTCGGCGGTCAGGCGTGGAGGAGCGCCAGACGCCAGGCTCAGCACTCGTGTCCATGCCCAAGGTCAGCCCTTGTGCTGGGCTAGGTGCCCGTGTCTAGTGATTCCCACTTCAGGTGATCCCACATGTGTATTCTTCCACGGTACGGCTCCCTCACGGTAAGCCCGTGTCTTTCCCTAGCAGTCGTTCACTGCCATCTCTGCTGAGTAGTCATCTCACCCCAGGCGGGTTGAGTCTAAAGCAGAGACTTCCATATGTAGTACTGCCCTGGGACAGTCCATATGTGTAATTCCACATGAAACCTCCTATGTGCGGGATGTGGCTTCCGTAGCGTACCAACTGGGTACGCTTTCCCAGTGTTATCCAAGGTACCACTGTATGGAACAGCAGTGGTGGACACCTCTGCCTAGCCGCTGTCCTATCTTCCGCCCCAGCTGGTGTGGGGGGACTTGCCGGCTTCCGCAGGGCACTGGAGGGCGTCAGCAATAGTGGCGTTTTCCATACGTATCTCAATTCGTCAGTCACTGACGTAACTTTGAACGTGACTGACTGAATGGGAACGTTTAGGTTACTTGTGTAACCCTCGTTCCATGAAGGAGGGAACAGAGACATCACGTCCCATCACCACGGTTGCTGTACCACCGCTGAGCGGCCGGGGCAGTATGTCGCGGCTCCTCAGCGAAAAACTGATGTGCGAAACACGCACGCCAACTGTCATTGTCTTGTTTAGTTTACACTCGAAGGTGAGTGGGCTCTCGGGCGAGATCCCAATTCGTCAGTCACTGACGTAAACGTCTCGTTCCCTCCTTCAGGGAACCGAGGGGTTACACAGTAACCTAGACGTTTTTGCAAAATATATGTGTTTCTGGTACGGTTGGATGGGTTAAAAAAAACAACTTTTGGCGGGTAAAATTTATCATGGGTCACCGGCCCATTTGCAGGTGTGGCAAAAAGTTAGGTTTAGGCCCTGGACGTAATAGGGTTATAGCAGTTTACAGCTGATACCAATGCAAGGTGTATGCCTATTAGAAATAGGGATGTTGTTTAGAATGTTTCAAAATCCTAAACCTTTCTGTTAATTTCTATGTTAAAATTGTATTGTGAATCACATATTTCCAATGTGGTCATAGATCTGATCTTTCTGCATGTTTGTTCAGGCAGCCCCTGCTGTGTACCAATGCTATGAGAAAAATAATAGAGAGCCAAAAATTAAATGATTCATTGTGATTCCCCACTGAGGCATGACCTCTCCCCCAAGCCATTTTGCAACCTTAATGTATTACATAAAATCAATTTATTCCCCTTGAAGCCAGTTATTCTCTGAACCAAATCAGGTTAATTGCCTTGAAAATGAATATCTAGCTCAGGATTAATTTGGGAATCGGGGAATATACTGGCCGACAGGACAAATAGAGAAGCGGGACGGGTGCTGGCGCCCCTGCGCGCGCGGCGACGCGGGCGGCGGGCGGAGCTGGTGTGTTGGCAGCGTGGAGAACAAAATTTACAAGTTCTACAAAGCCGGGACTGGCGTGCCGCCGCCCAATACAGATGTGTGATGCCAGTTTTGTGTTGGGCCCAGTATTGGTGTGGTTGTGAGTGTTATTTGGTTGCCGAGTGATAAAAGAACAATAAGGACCACCGGCAACCACAGTGTTCTTGTCTTAGGCACATCGCAGATAGACCGAGCCTGACTCTAACCAGAGCCTTCAAAGATCTCCAACCAGCTCAGAGGCTATCACTGGCTAATTCCGTGTGTGGGCGCCGTGTGAGATGGAGCTTACGTGTTGGATGGACTACGAGAGGGATCGATCAAGGAGACGATGCTTAAACCTTTTCTTTTGCACATTCATTGTTTCTTTAGGTACAAAAGGCATTCCAGTAGGCTGTACGCATCCATATTTCAGCAGCTCATTGAGTATCACAGTTTTATGCGGCATCTAGGAAAAATTAGAAAGGGTGGCAGATCAAAGAGCTCTAAAGTGTATAGGATCTGCCTGCAACAAAATTTGTCCTAAAGACAATGTAAAACAGCATTCGAAAGTCATTTTACTTTGATAATATGACATATTATTGAATGAAACAGGATAGTCATTGAGAGAACATAATGACGGCACTTGATTTTATCCAACTTTGTGAAAAACGGTCTCTGTTTACTGTCAGCTGGTTAGAAGACAGTGGTTTCAAAAATGACCAAAGAGTTTCTAATGATATTACGCAGCGCCTGAAAATAATCCCCAGCTATGTAACTTCTAATAAGCCTATTTTCAGGCGCTACGTAATATCATTGCGCCTGCTGCACCCATGGTACGGCAGCAAAGTTCCTTGATTATTACGCCGGAATGCAGAGTATAGTTCCTAGCCATATCGGCCTAGAAATCGCAACTTTTCATTTTTTTTTCCTCCCCCCCCTCGGTCTTAGTACATGATGTAACTACAGAAGAGTCGAGTTTTAAATAGGAAAAAGATCGAAACTCTTTGGTCATTTTTGAGAGAGATGCTAACGGTCTAATCAGATTCAATGATCTATGCTAAGCTACAGCTAAAAGTGCTACCGCCAGACCCGGGGATCGGCTGAATGGATTCGAAAACGGTAAACCTCAACTGTTTAACTCTAGGGGAGTTGGAAAATGAGCCTATTTTCAAAAATAGTGGAGTATTCCTTTAAATGGATCAACTGTTTGCAGTGAGGCCTGAAATGTGCACTAAGAAAGTAAAACAATGACAATTTTTTTATTCATGTTGACAACCCAACAATGTCCAGTGTATTAATGACGTTTACACTCTTAAAAATAAAGGTTTCTTTATTGGCATGATGGTTCCATGAAAAAATGTTTGACATCCATGAGAACCTTTACTGCAAACGAAGGGCTCTTGTACAGTGAAAAAAATCTTGGTTATTAAAATATAAAGAAAGAAATATGGGTTCTAATGCTTTCTGTCCACCGAAAGGTTCACAGTAAAAAAATTATATGATCAGTAAGTCAAGGCAACTTATGTTTTTACATTAACATTAAGTTGAGAAAAAGTTCTATGAAATTCAACTTGGTTTAATGTAAGTTGGAATGACTTGTATTACCAAGACGAGTACACTTAGTTCAGTTCATGCCTTAAATATTTTACTTTCTAATTTTTAGGTTGAAATGGGTGGCAATTTTTTTGGAACCAAAAAAAAGTTATTCTATGGCATTGCTGTGAAGACTCCCTTTTGAAACCTTTATTTTTAGGCGTGTATAATATTTTGAAATTTTTCAAGACATTACACTGAAATGTATAACAGGTGCATTTTTTTATTTAAAAAAAGTACAGTTTTTAATCATTTTAAGTATTTTCCTATTTTATTACCCCAACTGACACTGGATTTTTATTTATTTATTTATTTCAGTGTTTGTTTTATGCTTTGCTCTTATTTTTCTTTCTCGCGATAATTTCAGTTTTCCAAACTCATTGCACAGCTGAAAGTGTTAAACAGATAAAAGGCGCAAATGATCGTACTTGATTGTGAGACTGATTTTAAATGTTTTAACATGAACAATAAACAGTTCTTTTGTTTAAAAAAAATTTATATGCTGTGTGATTCTGCAGTTTTGATCGAGCTTTCTCATATTTATCAAAGCTGAAATATCTAAGATGAATCCTGCTGGAGTACGCAAGGATCCACAAGAAATGCAGCAGCAGCATAAGGGCAACACAGCATATAAAAATGAAATCGAAACACAACATCCATTATTTTTGTGGTCAGGCTGGAGAGGAGCGTGTCAGAGGTGTACAGGATGCACACATGTGTAATTACGGCCGTCACAGCAGGAGGCCATGCATCGTTGACCATGACCGCGCTGCACCTGTCAGTCATGCAAATGTACACACGAGTCGGGACTGTTAAAGCAGCCATCGTATTAATGCGCCCCAGATGACTGACAAGTTGGCATTGCTGTTGAATGCACAAATGTTTGCAGCTACGCCACGCAGCTATGAGTGACGAGTCGGCCTATTATAGCTTGAACTATTGCAAAAGCTACTGTTGGTTGTATAAATGCTGAAATGCCTGTCCATCTCGAGGGGAAATGCAAGAATTCAGCGACTATTATTTCTGTATGCTTACAGCTGTGGAGGAAATCATGCGTCACTTTTAAAAACAGCAAGTAGGAAAAATGTTTCAAGATAAAGTCATTTCTATAATAATAGGGTTGTTATCTTAATTGATCTGGCCACAATAATTGAGTTTATTTTATATTAAAAACAGAGAAATGATGCAGCTTTATATTACATTGGTAAATAGACATAAGGTTAATTAAAGGAATATTCCAGGTTCAAAAGTTGTTCATTCAACAGCATTTGTGGCATACTGTTGTTTATAATGCAGAATCATTTCAACTCGTTCTTTAAAAAAGCTAAACGTCAAGGCTGCAATGAGTCTGCAACAAGGGCAAATTAATGATGGATTTAAAAGCACGTGAAGCTTATAATTTTCTAAAAGCATGTGCATTAATTTTATTGTTTAAACTTGTGTGTTACATGGGGTTGTACAGTTGTTTTTACCATTTTACAGTCATGTTAGATCTTAGATTTTTAGGTATGTTGTTCAGGGTTGTTATAATTAACCCATTCTTATAATAACAAAAATAAAATTAAAAAATAAAATAAATATTAGCTGAAATAAGATAAAAAAAAACATTTTATTTCAGTTTCGTTTAATTTAACTTGATGTACTAAAATATTTAAAAGTAAAATAAATTATACACACATCAAAAAATTACAACAAATTTACTAAAACTTTAAAATTAAAACAGGAAACATAAAAATATAAATTGATTCAGTGATACTAAAATAACTGATGTTGTACATTTGGATTTAACTTTACACAGAAAAGCTTAGAAATTATCATCATCATCATCATCATCATTCCTGACACTAAAATCATGATTCAGTTAAGCTTAATTTACATTAAATCCACAATACTGGTGCTGTATGTATCTATGTGTTCTTGTTAGTGTAACACAAGACCACTTTCTCATCTACAGTTTGTGCAACACTGTAGACAATCTTTGAAAGCAGAGAGAAAACACAATGAACAGAAGCTCAAGTGTGGCACTGTGGTATGATATTGAAAGAGAGAATTGGTGAGAAATAAAGCAATATGGGCCACTGCAGCTAGACCCAGATTACTACACTAGGAGTCTTTCTCTTGGTGGTGTATTGATCCACGGTGGCCCAGCTATTTTCCAAACAGTGAGATGCTGACTGAGAGACAAACGTCTCCGGCTCTGAGAAAACAGGGATGAAATCACAGGGTGCTGAGCTATAATTAAACCCTAAATATATGAGCAGTTAAACCAACCCTGGAATTACATGCTAAATGATTTCACATCACAAAATCATGAAATGCACTGCAGAATAAAAAATAAAAAAACTCTCTTTTCCATCTGTGCCAGCTTATAATTGCACAAAAAGCCAAAAGGACTTGTTGCATGAAGCCGATATTACTATTATTTATTTAAAAAATAATGACTAAATAAATAAATAAAGCCTTTTAAATGGGTACTAATGAAATAGCTTCAACTGGTGCATGATTGAAACATGAAATTAGCATTATATACAACACAACCAGTAACTGCAGCAGGTCTTTATCCATTCACAGCTCTCTTATAACTCAGCATTACTTTACTAGAAATCATTTCATAATGCTTCTCCCTACTGTTCTAAACCTCCTAGTTATTTTGTCTTTTCTATTTCGGCTTCATTTCACACAGAATCATGTCACAGAGCTTCCCGCCTCCGTGTTTCCACTTATTTTCTCCCCCGCGGCCTCTTGCTGCTTGATTACGTTCCCTTCGAAATTAAAGGGTCTCCCTTATTTCTTTCTTCCTCACAATGTTGTTGGTACATTCTTACGTTCGGTCCTGTGTAGCTTTCGTCGCCTATGTGTGGGCAGAAACAAAAAGCTTTCCTTAGAAAGTTACAAAGATTCGCAAGGTTCCACGGCCAGAGGGGAGATATTCGGTTTTAAAAAAATCCTTTGCAAGCCTACACCATCTGCCGTTTGGACGAACAGCGTTTATTTCTTTTCCGGACTTTGTGGAGATCACACAGCGGGCTCATTCGAATATCATTTAACACGAATTCCCGCCGTACAGCAAACTCGACGGGTTGGGGGGGTGGGAGGGCGATGTTTGTTGTTTAGAACGTTTGGTGGAGCTTCAGGCACAGACGAGGACTATGAGAAGAAGTGCGCTGCAGGAGTTAGTGCATCATAGAAAACCAAGAGAAGAGCTGCTGTTCGGTGCTTAAAATCGGCATGTCTAACATCTGTACAATTACAACACTACGTAGCTGGCGCTCGCTGACAGATGCCCAACGGCGTCGCGGTGTTCCTACCACGCATAGAAAATATGGATTGGAATTTATAAAGATTGTGCCGCTACGAGAACCGTTCTCTTTGCCGTGCGCGACCGCCTGAAACGCTGTTTTTTTTCACTTCCGTGCCCAAACGTCTTTGTTTGGGCTTCTGAATGCGGATGATGTCAGGAAACAGTGGTTTCAATTTATTTTTTAACTCTGTTCCTGAACATTATAACCCAAATTTGCTATTGTGTGCTGCTCATTTTACTGAGGACAGCTTCCACAAAATGAGGGAGTACAGTGCCTGCCGGATTCGCCAAAAAGTTTTTGTTGAAAGATGGAGCAAGTGGGCGTGGCAGTAATGAAACACTGTCAAAGCTGTTCGCCAATCACAACGCACTGGGACAGCTAAACCAATCACAACACATTTCATTTTTCGGAAGGTGACCTTCATCAAAGCCGGAAATACGAGCTCGGTTGGGCCAGGCTGGGAGAAAGTTATTTTATAATCTAAATCATGTGAAAATAATGTGTTTTTTTCGATCACCAAGCATGAGAGCATGTTTCGAGTTCAGTGTTTCCCAACCTTTTTTTAGTCGCGGCACTCTTTGGTAATTTTAACAAATTTGTGGCACCCTATAAAAAATTAATTTTGTCACAATATTTGCATTTCTAACTTCGATATGATACTTTGAAATTCGGTACAACGGGAAAGAACTGCAGAATATAATGTCATACAGATATTTTTAATATTATAAAAAAAAAATGTCTATCAATGGTGGCAATTAGTAGGCTAATTTCTATTGAAGAGACCGATTTATATGACAGATTTCAATGTAGGATTTTATTCATATGTAAACATTATTTAATTACCAGTATAACTAGCTATTTCACAAATTTTTGCTCACTCAGTGTTTTTTTAATTTTAAAGTGGGGTAATTTTGGTGCAGTAGCACTAGATAGCTTGATTTCAAACTTTGAATTGAATAAAAAATGACAAGTAAGAACAAATAAAGAAATTAATAATGACAGCACAAATAAAAAATAACGACAGGCCTTCGAATTAAATATTGCTTTTTAGTTTTTCAGGTAGGTCTAATAGTAGGGTTAATATATTTAACTTTTTTTTTTTTTTTTTAACCAATTATCAAAATATTTTTGATCCTAGAAGTTATTAATCAAACACACCGTGAGCATAACATAGCGGTATCAATCATGATGCAGTGCATGTTAACCATATCCACACCATGTTACCCACAGTAGCGGCTATTGCAGACAGAACCATCCGGTACACATCCATGTTCCTGTCGGCTTCAGTTTTTGAGTGACTTGCTGTTTTCCGTTAGCTGAACGGTATACGAGGGAGCGACTGGCGGAGCGCACACCGGCATAAGCTGGTATACGCAGATGCTTCACACCCGTAAAGTGAATCCTGACATGAACAATTTTCGGCAGCCGACATTTTGTGCATCTCTAATTATTGGCGACATCAAAATGGATATTAGATAATAGATCTTTTTTTTTTGAACATTGTTGAGCAAGTTTACAAATATATTTTTTACACGGCAAGCCCTGGCTCCTCGACAGACTGCCAGCCCCGTCTGAGACCCTGTTCTAGTACACTCCCAAAACAAAATTAAGACTTTGTAAAAGAGCATAGGACCCATTTAAAGGGAACAGGACATGAAAAGCTTTCAGAGAATTTTCACTGTAGACTTTATTCAAAATATCAACTTTAGCCAGTTTTATAATAAAAAAACACAGCAAAATGCTAGAGAACATAAACGTGAAAAAGACAAAATGGCACTGTAGAAATTCTCATAATGCATTTCCTCACATAACGTGAGTGCCAGTGAATATTTTAATGTGAGCTCTGCTCTCTTAAACAATCCTTAGCTACCAACAGTTAATGATGCATTAGACAGACAGGGAATAAAACTGAATTAAACAGTACAATTTGTCACTCTCTCATTCCCACTTGCTGTGTAGCTGGGGGTGAATTCAGGCGACCCCTTTTAGAGCACATTCGTAACAGTTCAAGTGCAGCAGAGATGCTAATGGACAGATACAGGACACTGCCACAGGCAAATGGAGCCGTTTGGTTGCTGTACATGGAAATGTTGTTTGTTGTCCATTAATTCCTCATATTTATTGCTGGATGATCTCATGAAAATGTATAGGTCATAAAAAAATAAAAATAAAAATCAATTATATTTTCCTATTTTAAGATAAATGAAATATTTTTTGCTAATTTCATGACATTTTCTACTCTCTTCTTGTCAGTCAGTTGCCAGCAGCTTAAGATGTGTGGAAAAACTATTTCATTCTCATTGCTAATTGGAAAATAAATGTTATATTATTTAAATTAGGAACAGTAGTGATTACACATCATGTTGTACTAAATTTGATGCATGCTGATTTAATAAAAAAGCATCACCTCTGGGCTCAGGATCATCATATGGTAGTAATTTCTTAGCTTCCATTATGAACTATATGAACAAATAAACCAACCAAATATTCCTAATAAAAGCTACTTTACTGCTCAAAGTACTTTTAAACCTCATTCATCATTTCCGTGTAAAATCCTTAGACCCCCTACATTTATCAATCATCTCGAATGCACTATGTATAAACGTGCAAATGAACAAACAGACGATTCAAAAAATGAAGAAAGCTGGAGGCGGACAATGTACATAGCTCTCCTGCGCGTGGGCGCTGGCCTATCTCCGCGCCACTTTCTACACACGGATCCACTCGACAACACGGTCCAGGTCGGGTCCCCCGAGCTATCGGCCCGTCTCCCACTTTCGCGTTCTCTGCCTCGATCCTTCGGCGCCGGGCTGGGGGGTTAGTTCAAAAGAAAGTCCCTGTGTGAAATTCAAATGGATTTACTGAGCTCCAAACAACAAAGAATGTTTGAACGTAAGAAGTCAGTGCATGTCACTTTAAAAAAGAATGATACACAGCAAAACCCAAAGAAGACAAACTTGCATCAAATAATAAATAAAAACCTATTCCTGACCAAATCAATCATGAACAAAGTTCAGGTGGACTCTTTTATGAAAGCGGTGTGTTCTTTGACCTCTGCGGTGCTGGGAGGGAGGAATCAGAAGATGTGTTTGAGATGTTTGATGCCATAGGTCTGGAAGAACACCAGCAAGATCAGAGTCCAGAGCCCCAGAATGAAGCCATCAGGAGGGTGCCAGTCTTTCTGCTTGGGTTTCTGTGAAGACACGTCAGCGACAACTCAGATGAGTCTGTTTCATATCATGAAGGACTGAATTTCATTTGCTCTTGATGTACCAAGCAAACATACGGTAAGTGTCAAACAATGTCCTCTCCAGTCCAAAAGTGTTTTCTGAACACATCACAATGTAATACAGGCTTTACAGAGAGGCTGGTACTGAAGGATAGAAAAGCACAAAACTGCCAACATATTATTACCAACCATAAACCTTTTCAAAGTGCTAACAGGAAAACATTGTTTCCTATTTCACAGAACAAAAGAAAGCAAGAATAAATGAAATGAAGAAGGAGAAAAAGAAAGAGCAAAATGAACAAATGAAGACGTGAATAAACGGGTGAAAGAAAGTGAATCAAAACAAAAAACAAAAGAACTGAAAGAAAAAGATTTAAAGAATGAATGAGAGAAAGATCAAGCAGACAATAGCATAAAAAAATGAAAGAATTAATGATTAAATGAAAGAAAGAAAGAAAAAGAGCATGTGAAAAATGTAAGAATGAACAAAAGAGAACACAAAAGAAGAAAAGAAAGATTGAACAAATGGTAGAATGCACGTGAGCAAAAATAAACGACAAAAAAACAAAAAAAGAATAAAAAAAGAAAAGAAAGAACAAGGAAGTAAAAGAAAGAAAGAAAGAAAAATGGTAAGGACAAAAGAAAGAATGGTCAAGCAAATAAATAATTGAATGGAAAAATTGACAAATGAAAAAACAACAAAAGAAAAACAATGCATAAGGGAAAGAGCAAACAAAAAATGAAAAAAATGAAAGAAAGAACAAACAAATGAAGGAAAGAAAGAAAATCAAATCAGACAAATGCAACAAAGTAAGCGAACAAATGAATGCGGAAAAATGAACAAAAAAGGATGAAAGAAAAGAGACGGAATGAGAGAGTGAAAAAGAAAGATAAAAAAGAACAAACAAAGTACAGTATAATAATTAGAGGAAAAGAAAGAAAGATAGATATGCAGACTCGCATATGCAAACATGCACTTTAACATCAGAACTCATCCGCCTCACTCAGTGTTTGCACATTTATAGCTACATCATCACTTTGTGTATGAATATTATACATTTAAATCACCCACCATTAAACATGCATCACCAGACGTGCATTTATATGCTAATGCAGACTGAATATTCTACTGAGAAGAATTTTAGATTTAACCTCTAAAAAGAGAGTGCTCATAACTTTTCTAATTCTAATAGAAGGGCTTGTGAGGGCCTTTGCTGCACTGTAGGTGAACATGAGTGCGTGTTTAACTGCAGCCCTTCATTATCAACCTAAAAACAGCTACAGCCTGAGGCCCGACTCAACGCTGACCTAGAAACCAGGCGCTTGTACCTATACACGCTGACCACCAGAGTGCACATAACCTGACATGCGAATGCCACTGGAACACCGAGAGAGAGCTTTGTATGAGAAATCTTGCTTTGGGGAAAGATAATACAGAACATTAGTGCATGTTGTTTATGTCTTGGAGCACACTCGCATTCAAGGTCCTTCCCATCATCGCTTTGGTGAATATACAATATATGCATTTGAAGGAACAATTCAGCCGAAAAGGAAAATTCTGTAATCATTTTTCTCACCCTCATGTTCCAAAAAAAAAATTTGAATACACCCATAACAATAGGTGGCGCCAAATACACATAAAACGAGTGTGCCATGAAATACGTAATGTAATGCGTGTTGTAAAGATCGCGAGTAAAAACAAAAGAAAAAGAAAACCTTACAGCTGCATGAGTCGTGACTGTCACGTTAGCCTGATGGGACCAAACTCCCTTTGTGATTTTAAAACGTAAGACAGTACCCAGATTTGAAGACTACAGTAAGATTTCACTTCTACTGTTAATAAGATTTTGGTAGGCTACTATTAGATGGATAGCCTAAATGTCCTAATTCAGATGGGCTACCTGTTTTGTTTTGCTTTGTTTTTTAATGGTATATCAAAAAGTGTATATTTTTTTAAATGTGATTGTTGGTGAACAGGTTTTTACCAGTTTTTACCATACTTTCAAAACAAAAATTAAAATAGGAAAAATATGCAATATGAAAATAATTGAAGACAAAATGTGTTTTACTGAGAAAAAACAAGATTTGGTTTTTAAAAAGCCTTTTTCCAAAAGGTACATCTGGAAAAAGGGGGGTCGTCTTATATTCGGGCCAATACGGTATATACTGTATATTCAGCACATTCACATTACTTGCTCGACCAGACAGTAAGATATCAATAATGAGTGGCCTTCATCTGCATAATACATTGCAGCTGAGGGTGGAGGACAGCGGAGGAGACGTCCTGAGTGCTGAGGTAGTTAACCTCCACGGCAAAAAGAGGGGCATGGGAGGGTGAAGAATCTACATAAGGGGGCTTCTCACATGGCTGAACACGGACTGATGGATTGACTCTGACAGACTGCTCAGTCCACCTCCGGGAGCAGTCGAGGAACTGAGCTGGAGTTAACTACAACCACACTAATGAGGAAGAGGAGGATGGAGTGAGACTATTCAGTGAATATTACCACTTGAAAAGTCCGGTTAAACATGGTTTAGATCATGATGTTGGGACTTTCGAAGGCACTCACAAGTAAGGGATACAGTCCTTTGATAGTCAGTTGTGGGTTCAGATATTTTCACCTGGTGAAAGATGAAATGGGTGAAAATCGTCAGACACTGCAGGAGGAACACGAGAGACCAGAATATCAAAGAGCCTTGGGGATGGACTCTTTTGATTTGTACTAGGAAGACCAACTGGAAACCACCCAAAACACTTCAGCCACCTCAAAAACACTTGCTAAAATCACCTGAACTGCATAGCATTGGCCAGATGGGCTAGTCATTATTGCAAAATAAACCTGGAAACATGATCAAGACAGGTCTTTCATCATCCTGAGGGGTTTCATTTGACAAGCACCAGCTGACTCTATATAAGTGGCTTCCAAACTTTTTTGTCAGTCAAACCCCTTAGCAAAAACATTTGTTTGAAGTACCCCATGAGATTTTAATTAACACATTTGCATGTTCACGAATCTTTGACACTGGTTAACGGTCATATGACATGAAATAGGTAAAATATTTCATCTCTTTTTTTTAGTAAATGTAGATTGTGTTGTGTTTTATATTTGACTAGTTGAATTTTAAAATAAAACCTCTTTTTAGTCAAAATAGTCTCTCAGTTTACATTCCATTCACACTGTTGTTTTAGAAACCCAAACAAATATAATCATAACGCGGATTCAAAACGCGGATTCATTCAGAAACTAAACACTGCTGTTTTTCTCGGAGACGCACAACAAGAGACGCACAACAATTCTGCTATGGCTTTAAAGGTAATATCTTCTCTGCAAAATTAAGCAAAAACATAATATTGTGTTTAAAATATAATACAATATTAACTTATTTACTGAACTGTTGTATAAAACTTGTGATATTCGGGACAAAATCATCACTTGTGTTCTCCCTGCTCGTGATATCATATGATATAAATATGAGACAACATACAAGGGCATTTTTTGCACCAATATCTTGAATTTTAGGGCATAACTACATTTATGGAGTTGCGGCCCTGCATCATATTTGTCAACAGTCAACTATATGAAATGTAATATATTTGCAGGCCTGTCTGGGGCGTGGCCGTGTTATTTTCATAACTAATTAAGTTAATTGGTTAAACGGACAGCCCCTAGTTACAAGATATTATTTATTTTAACACTGACAATAATAATAATTATTATTATTTTTATTAATTATTATTTTATTCTTGTTGCGTCGTTTTTAAACCTTTTCACTGTAAATAAATACTTGAATCATTACTCTTATATTTTTATTTTACACTACAAGTAAAATACTAATATTAATGTCTTAAATTATTCACTTTCAAACATTCAAACCCTTGAGCTTGGAATATCTCAAAATTACAAGCTTTTATTTTGGCAGAATGCTGTGGAAAATGGCACAAAAATTTTGAAAATTGTGCAAATCTGTAAATAAAGTGAACCTAGCACACATTGTGTTCAAAAAAATGTATCAACTGAGAAGCTAAATACACCAGATCACCAGCTGCTTGCATAAACAAAGTACCACACTTTGCTTTGAAACACACAGAGCATCAGACTATACAATTGTTTAATTCAATCACAGTCTTTGATTTGATATTTGCACTAAGCTATATCGTGATTATTGTGCAACTCCATTTATTTGAATTTACATTGGATAGAATTAATTATTAGCTTTTCATCAGCTCACAAACCCCCTGCAGTTTCCTTACAACCCCCTGTTTGGAAAACCCTGATTTACTATGATCCTGCTTATTACATGCTAACTTATCATATAAATAAATTACTTCACCCAAATCAATATTTCATGTCCATTTACTTTATTTGATTATTTGAGAACAATGGGAGTGCTATGAAAGACGTGGAACTAGAAGAATGTTGGCGATCACACAAAATAATAACAGAGCTCTCTTGATTCTGATTCTCTGACAGGTTTTGATAACTGCATGGCTCTGAAGTACTTCCAGATGTGAGTTGCACTGCAGTTACATTTCACTTTGCCAAATAATATTGGTTATTTCAAAGGGTTGTATAGTCTACCACAGAAAAAGATGCAAGAAAAACAATGATATTGTGCCAAAGTAAACTCACATACAAAACAGAGCCTTGTTGTCAGTATATAACACCCTTCTACTTAATCACATGTCCATATTGTTTTATCAATAATTCAATGATCCGCTGTCAATCATTTCTTATTAATTTGATCACAGAGCCAATTAGAATCAAGACTCGTGAATTCAGAATCAGAGACCTAAGGAATGTAGTGACTATTGCAAACAATGTTACCATACTGCATAAAGAATGGTCAAATAATCTTATTTCATTGAAAAAAACACACTATGAAATATAGTTGTATGTTTCTGTAGCAGTGTTTAAATGTTATTAATTTTCAAAAATATTTCACTTATATCAATTGGATGAACCCCTGATGTCACATGGATTATTTTACAGATCTCCTTGCTAAGTTTCTGGACTGGGGAACATTTCAGTTGCGTTGCTGTCTATGCAGGGTCAAACAGCTCTCTGATTTCATCAAATATATCTTCATTTGTGTTCCGAATATGAACGAAGGTCTTACGAGTTTGAAACGACATGAGGGTGAGTAATTAATGACAGAATTTTCATTTTTGGGTGAACTAACTCTTTAATTATTAGTCTAAAAATCACATATTTAAATGTCAAACCACTGTAAAACCATCTGCTGAAGGAAAAGCTGAAAATACTCAGGCAACTGGTTTTCCCTTTGACCTGGAGTTTATAACTTGCAATTGCGAGAAAAAAAGTCAGAATTGAGAGTTTATATCTCAGTACTTTATGGGCCGTATCATATACCCGGCGCAATGCTATCCCAGGCGCGACGCAAGTGTTTTTTGCTAGTTTTTTCCTGACGCAGTTATCATTTTCAAGTCCACTGCCACGTTGTTTAAATAGCAAATGCACCCATCAGTTCGCCCATGGGCCTGCTGGTCTGAAAACAAGGTGAGGCAACCGAAAATGATTGCGCCATTGCCCAACTAAAACCTGGTTTAAACAGTATTTTTTTATTTAAAGGGCACGTTAGGAAACATGCGCCTATAGGCGGATGCACAACGCATGTACCACTCTGCTTAGTAAACACAGCAGCACACAAATATGCCAAATATTAAAAATGAAAGGATTACTAATTCCACCATGTAAATAGCGAATCCGCCATGGTGCAAGCGCAACTGGATTTTAAACAGAACGAGAGATGAGACTCTGATTGGTTTATTGCACGTTAAGCCCAAAACACACCCATTACTCATTAAGAGACTAGGTACAACCATTTTGGACCATGCCCCTGGCGCGCTGACTGGTTTTTCCGTTGTTAAATTGGCAAAAGTGGATTCGGACATGCCCTAAGTGCACCTGCGCCATGCGCTTCAGACCATGCACTGAGATTGTTAAAATTGAGGTCTATATCTCAGAGACTCACGCTTATGACTGCACATGAGCATTGGCTGGTCTAGACTGAAAAATAAGCTTTTTCAATGCTATTTGAGCATAAGGAACTAAATTTATGGGGCAGTTCATTCATTTGAAATGTGTAATTTAACTGTGAGTTCAGCAAGCAGTTTTTGAGATTTCAGGATTCCCCTATTCATTTAATAGGACTTGGTTTCGGATGTCCGAAATAGCTGCCCTGGGGGGGGGGGGGGGAGGGGGGTGTGGGGGGGGGGGGGGGGGGGGGGGGGGGGGGAGGCGTTGCAAATATGGCCGCTGATTGAACAGACTTTCCCTGAAAGGGACTTTTGGTAGAACACACCTAGAAGCTTGAAAGTTTTGGGTCATGAACAAACTGGTGAACATTGAAAAAAATCTTCTTTAACAATTCAGCATAAGAAAATAAGTCAAGTTAAGAATGACACGAGGGTGAGTAAATGACCCACTTTTCATTTTTGGGTGAACTATCTGTCCCTTTAAGTTCTCTGATAAATCATACTTTGTGCATTGTACTGCATTCTGCTGGAATGGAAACTCTGCCATCAAACCTCATGCTATTTAGTGAGGAAATTATTTTCGGTTTGACTGGTTCACAACCCAGCCAAAAAGGACAAAAGGAGTACAGCCATGCATCCTCCTCCTTCAGCTTTCATTCCCTAAAGCCACAGCGCTGAAGCATCAAACTGTCAAGCCAACAAATAACTATTCAAAGCTGAAGACAAGCATTCTCAGAGCAAAATCATCACAACAAGCCGAGTAATTGAGTTTGGAGAAAAGCACCTTCAGCTGAGTACAGTGTGATTAGTCTCTGACATTTAAAGCCTGATTTAGAAGCGAGAACGATCGCTGCACAAAGGGGATAACCTCATCCTCAGCCAGAGATAGATGGGTTGACGCAAGAGACAGCACGACTAACAAGTGCTCTTGGAAGAAAAGACGGGGTTACGGTCTAGTGTTCCCACTGCTATGACCTCATACACGAAATGTGACTTTTGTTAAATAAATGTATTGTGGGATTTCACTAAGAATGAATTGGGGCTGAAGATAGAACTGTTTATTTGCATTTGCAGTCTGCACTGTTTTAGCAGCCAATTCATTAAAATAATTATGTACACTACTGGTCAAAAGTTTGGAATAATTACATTTTTATAAAATCTTTTTCAAAGAAGTCAAAGAAGCAGTATTGCTCACCAAGACAAGTTCTGTTTTAATAGATTTTAAAATCTCATTTATTCCTGTGATGTCAAAGCTGAATTTTCAGCATCATTACTCCAGTCTTCAGAATCACATGATTCTTCAGAAATGATTATATAATGCTGATTTTATCAACAAGAAACCTTTTTTTATCTCTCTCTCTATATATATATATAGAGATATATATATATATATATACACTTGTTAACTCTTAAATGCGGAAAACAGCTGCGGCTTAAAGATTTTTTGTGGAATCGTAATACCCTGGGATATCCGAAGTTGGTGAAAAAAAGAAATAACGAAGAAGGAATAATTAAAACAGATATTCAGCAAGGACCACAATAAATCTGATCAAAAGTGTACAGTAAAAGACATAATTCTACAAGATTACTTTTCAAATAATTCGTTCTTTTTGATCTTTCTATAACAAAGCACCTGATAATGTATCCGGTTTCAAAAAAAAAATTTTTTTTCAACATTGATAACAATAAGAACCATTATCAATCGAAGCCCACTAATCTGATAACTCCGTACAATAGCCTGCTACATGATAATGTGATCAAGTGGATCATGTGAAAACCAAGTATGACTATTGAGATTACTTCAATTTGCCATCACAGATAAAAATTAATTTTAAAATCTCTTAAATAGAAAGCGTTATTTTAAATTGGAATTAACATTTTAGATATGACTTAATTTTTCATCAAAGAACGCACTTTTAGCTAGCATAGGGAGACTTCCAAAAATAATAATAATATAAGAATATATTACCAAACTCTCACCATGGTGAGTTAACAAAACCAATCCCCCAGTCTAAATATTGTAAAAATTTAAAAATTTGCCACAATTCTCCAGGCCACTTCTGAGTGCTCAGTTGTAGAGGATGCAGCTGATTATTGTATCTGGCATACTTTACTGAGACTGTACAGTATTACTTCACCACTGTGCTCCAGGGATAAGAATGGGTCTTTAAAAGGCAGAAAGTGAGCTCGACTACACCACACATCCATATATATGGAGTTATAATGCTCCTCTCCTTCAATTTATCATCATTTGATGAATTACTTAATTTTATTTATTTACTTATTTTATTTATTAATTTGACTTATTTCTGTAAAATTTACATTAACACAATTCCTAGAAAAAAAAAGTCAGATTACCACCCGCTTACAGTAAAGACAATGTACTTAGAAAGGAGGGATATTTATGGTAAAAACAATGAAAATGAATTGAACTATGTCTGGTGCACAAATAGTGCTTCGACTAAAACAAAAATAACGACTTTATTCAACAATTCGTCTCCTCTGTGTCTCTCTGCATCAACGTAGCGCCATTTTGGAGAATATCCACTGAACGTAAGCAGCGTACGCTATTTGTTGAATAAAGTCGTTATTTTTGTTTTCTTCGTGTACAAAAAGTATTCTCGTCGCTTCATAACGTTATGGTTGAACCACTGATGGCAGATGGACTATTTTGACGATGTCTTTCATACTTTTCTGGACCTTGACAGTGTAATTTAATTGGCAGTCAATGGGACAGTCACAAGCCTCCCGGTTTTCATCCAAAATATCTTAAATTGTATTCTGAAGACGAACGAAGCTTTTACGGGTTTGGAACAACATGGGGGTAAGTGATTAATGACAAAATTTTCATTTTGGGGTGGAGTATCCCTTTAAACTGGATTGCGGGTGATTAGCGAATATGATGCAGATGTTGCTGCATGCAAAGGTGATGCAACTAATTCAGTAAATTTGGCCCAAAGTCTCAAAGAAACTGAAAATATAATTATTCATCCTTGGTGTATATTGCTTTGGCTATCTTAAATAATTCTATGCTCTTCTCAAATGCTCTTTTAATGTGTCCATCTTAAGAGTTATTTAACTGAACTTTGATCATTAAACTTTTTTAATCTAAGAAGAGACATCTTAAACTACTGAATATCTGAAAACTTTAAACTGATGTTGGCTTGCAAAGAATTACCTTAAAGTATCAGTCATCATCAAATTTTAACTGGCCAATGGCTACACTGCAAATTAAACATGTAAATCAATTCTGAACAGAGGTTGGACAAATTACTTCCATTTTTCAGTCTACAGTTTAAGAATATCTTGATCGGGGGAAGTGCAAAAGCATATCCCCTTAGGCCAGCAGAAAGCATGATAAATAAAGAAGTATTTCTAAATTTACATTATAATATCCAAGTTACTTTTTTTTCAAATAATTGTTTTATATTTATTTACAAATACAATTGAAAAACATTCCCATTAATGTAGTCATAGTGAGAAAAAAATAAGTATTGTTCTCTTACGTTTAGAATGATTAAAATGACTATTTTGAGAATACAAGAACAATAATGTTTAAATGTAACACTACCCATTAGTGGGTGAATAAACTTTAAAGGGCTCTTGAAAGTCTTTATACCAATGTGACGCAAAGTAACGAGTCTTTGGCTTGATAAAAAAAGATGTCCATTCAGCACTCTTATAACATTAAAATACCTTCTATTTTGAAACAGAGCAAGAAAAACACCTTCATTATCTATGACGAGTGGCCACAAGAGAATCTGACCTGAAAACCGCACGCTTGTTTTTTGAGCATTACATTTATTCCGTTTTTCCAATTTTCACAAAACAGTTCCTGCATCACACCACTGCACATTTGCATTATCTGCTATTATAGAGTCTCTATGACATTATGATGCCTAGTAATGGCTTGGGTTATCATTATTACAGGTCTTAAAAATTGCTTAGAAAAAGTGCCGAAAGTTACACACCAAAGTTAATTACAGAGTTAGGCTTACTCAACTGAGGATCATGATTTTGACCCATAAGATTTCACTGTGAGTGGCTCCCTTTATAGAAAAAACATTAAGTTTGCCATCATACTTCACATGTGATTTTATCATGTAAATGTTACGCATGCAAAATGATTCTGCACATGTGTATGTCATTTTAGAAATCCATGAAATTCAGGTAGTTTTTCTGTACATGTCCACCCAGCATAATGCCACAAAAACTAATCGAGTAACAAAATGTCCTGTTACTTGCTGTTTCTCATGGTTGCAGCTGGATATAAAGTAGCTTACATTTCATCATCCCTGCTAGGACACTGTGTTAGGGGTATGAGCATTAGAAATAGCAAGGTTTACCTTAGCCAGTATCACTATTAACATGTAACAGACCAGAACTGGCCCAGAGCTGGTTTGTATTTTAATATATATGGCAATTAATTCTACACAGCACCCTACAAAATACTCATTTTCTCCCTCAACCCAAGAATCTGTTGCACCATTTGAAAATTGAGGCACACAATCAACATCCGCCTGAAGCAAATCTGCCAAAATCATACCTTTTTGGCAGATTGACCTTTTTGTTTGCATGATAAGAAGACTGTGGATTTAGGTACAAAAGTAAGATGAGAAATTGGAAGTGTTTGGACATACATGTCAAATAAGCAAATAAGTGAAAAGAATGGTAAATAAGTGAAAAGTGAAAGTGACGTGACATGTGGCGACCCATACTTGGAATTAGTGCTCTGCATTTAACCCATCCAAAGTGCACACACACAGCAGTGAACACACACACACACACACACACACCGTGAACACACATTTATGCTGTGGCACCCGGGGAGCAGTTGGGGGTTCGGTGCCTTGCTCAAGGGCACCTCAGTCATGGTATTAAAGGTGGGAGAGCGCGCTGTACATTCATTCCCCCCACCTACAATCCCTGCTGGTACGAGACTCGAACCCGCAACCTTTGGGTTACAAGTCAGACTCTCTAACCATTAGGCCACGACTTCCCCACGAATAAAGAACTGATTTCACAGCATTTGGTCTTCAGACGGAATCATTTCAAAATAAAGAAATCATTAAAGAGACTCAGCTCAACATTCTCACTAATAAAAATGAAGAGAAAGAAAGAGATGGATATAGAGAGATCAAAGGTTCTGATGTAGCCTGCATGAGGCCAGTGATAGAGTCCAGCACGCAGTGGGAGGGAGCGTCCAATCATCAGATTCCAGACTGAACGAATGCTAGACTCATCCCGCTACACATCGCCTGTATTACCCCACTGAATAGAACATTCACATAATTATGAATGTCATCTGCAAAGCTCCGTTATGACAGTTAGATATCATCAATCATGACAGCCCTGAATCTTTAGCAATATCCTGTAGCCCTCCTGACGATATCTTAAACCCACTGGGGGTTGGCCGGCAAAACCACTGTAACAAAAATTGACAGGTGTTCCTTCAGTCACAATTGAATATGACAATCCCTGTATCGCATTCTGGAAAATATTTAGAAGTATCAAAGAAAAAGCAATACTGAAATATGTCCTAGATTTATACAGAAATTTAGGAGAAGTACTACAATAGTCTGTGTCCACCTCTAACATTTGGTTCATTCCAAGGTGGTTTGCAAGGATTTTGGCTGATATGTGAATGTTGGAAATTAATTCAGACCTCTCTATGACCAGAAACATATTTTATTAAGTATAGTAAAAAAAAAAAGAAAAAAAAAAAACATAAATCGAATGACTTTATTGCCAGGTATGTTTACACATATACGAGGAATTTGTTTTAGTGACAAAGCTCACATGCAAACAGAATGACATGCAATACAGGCCCGGAATAATAAAAAAATAATATACCCCTATCAAAATATACCAATGTCAAAAAAAGCAAAAACACAATATATAATACAGACAATTTTGTATGTACAGGTATGATATGTGCAAATTTTAAAATGTAAATAAGTATGTGTGTTAAATAAATAATGTATACTATTTTTTGGTGTTCCACGATTATGTTACGTGTTCATGAGAGGGATGCCTGCGGGACGAAACGTTGTTTTTTTTTTTTGGGGGGGGGGGGGGGGGAGGGGTTGGGGGTTTTTTTGTGTGTTTTGTTTTTGGGGGGGTTTTTTTTTTGTGGTCTGGTCGTTCTGGTGCTCAGTGCTCTGTAGCATCGACCAGATGGCAACAGTTCAAAGAGGGAGTGTGCTGAATGTGAGGGGTCCAGAGTGATTTTGCTAGCTCTTTTGCTCACTCTGGATGAGTGCAGTTCTTGGAGAGTGGGGAGGTTTGTACCAGTGATTCGCTCAGCAGTCCGGACTATCCTCTGTAGTCTTCTGAGGTCAGATTTGGTAGCTGAGCTGAACCAGACAGTTATAGAAGTGCAGAGGACGGATTCAATGATGGCGGAGTAGAACTGTTTCAGCAGCTCCTGTGGCAGGTTGAACTTCCTCAGCTGGCGAAGAAAGTACAACCTCTGCTGGGCCTTTTTGACAGGACTCCAATGTGATTGTCCCACTTCAGGTCCTGAGTGATTGTGGTGCCCAGGAACCTGAATGTCTTCGCTGTTGTTACAGTGCTGTTCATGATGGTGAGTGAAGGGAGAGCAGGGGGTTCCTCCTGAAGTCCACGATCATCTCCACAGTTTTGAGCGTGTTGAGCTCCAGGTTGTTAAGACTGCACCAGACAGCCAGCTCTTTAACCTCCTGTCTGTAAGCAGACTCGTCACCGTCCTGAATGAGGCCGATGAGTGTGGTGTCGTCTGCAAACTTCAGGAGCTTGACAGAGGGGTCTTTAGATGTGCAGTCATTTGTGTAGAGGGAGAAGAGCAGTGGGGAGAGGACGCAACCCTGGGGGGCGCCAGTGCTGATCGTACGGGTGCTGGATGTGTATTTTCCCAGCCTCATTAGCTGCTGTCTGTCTGTCAGGAAGCTTTTGATCCACTGACAGACGGAGGTGGGCGCGGAGAGCTGAGTTAATTTGGGCAGGAGGAGGTTTGGGATGATAGTGTTAAACGCCGAGCTGAAGTCCACAAACAGGATCCTCACATAAGTCCCTGGTCTGTCTAGATGTTGCAGGATGTAATGCAGTCCCATGTTGACTGTATCATCCACAGACCTGTTTGCTGTTCAAGATCTGTGTGAAGATGGGGGCCAGCTGGTCAGCACAGGTTTTCAGACAGGCTGGTGTCACACCGTCTGGGCCTGGTGCTTTTCTTCTCTTGTTCTTTCTGAAGACCTGACACACATCATCTTCACTGATCTGGAGTGCTGGAGGAGGGGGGGGGGTGAATGGTGCATTAGGTGTGAATGGTGTTTTTTCAAACCTGCAATAAAACTCGTTCAGATCTTCTGCCAGTTGTTGATTCTCCACAGTGCTGGGGGATGGTGTCTTGTAATTGGTGATGTCTTTCAGACCTTTCCACACTGAAACAGGATCACTGGAAAATAATTGGTTCTTTAGTTTTCCAGTATAAATCCTCTTTGCCACTCTGATCTCCTTTTCCAGTGTGTATTTGGCCTGTTTATACAAGAATCTGTCCCCATTCCTGTGAGCATCTTCTTTGGCCTGATGAAGCTGTCTGAGTTTTGCTGTGAACTATGGTTTGTCGTTGTTGTAAGTTAGATGAGTATTGGTAGGAATGCACATATCTTCACAGAGACTGATATATGTTACAGTCTCTGTGAGCTCGTCCCGATCCTTGGCAGCAGCTTCAAAAACACTCCAAACAGTGCAGTCTAAGCAGGCTTGTAAATCCCGCTCTGCCTCATTAATCCATCTTTTAACAGTCCTTAATACAGGTTTAGCTGATTTCAGTTTCTGTATATGCATCCTATATTGTGGTGTAACAGTGATCCAATATAATACATGTAACATGCTGTCTGTATTTTGGCAGTTCACGGGAAAGATTTGCTTTATTAAAGTCGCCAAGAATGATTATAACAGAGTCTGGGTCTTGTTGTTCTGTGTCTGTGGTCTGATCAGCGAGTTTCTGTAAAGCTGTGCTCACGTGTACTTGCGGATGGATGTAAACACTCACGAGAATGAACGAGCAAAACTACCACGGCAAGTTTGCATTGCACTGTTTGCATTTCCTTGTGTTTTTATTCATTCTGATGAATTATCTATATCTATATATATATATATTATTACTTTTTTTTGGTGTGTGTGTGCAAGTGGGATTAGTAATCGCGCTGTTCAGTCATATATTTCAGAAGCGTAACTTTACTACAATTTTTATCTTAAAATCCTCTGTATAGTTATGCTTATAGGGGTCATATGATGCAGTTTTTCAATTTTTTTCATTTCTCTTTGGAGTGTACAATCTCTTGGTGCTAATGAAGATCTTTAAAGTTGCAAGACAAAGTCTCAACTCCAAAAATAGATATTCTTTATTTAAAAAAGTTCAGAAGTCCGCCACCTACCTAAAATGGGCTCGTCTAACACTCCCCACCTATCTACCTCCCTATGTTGGGAATATTTGCAAGACGGCGCCCCACATGTTCACCAGCAAGAATAAGGCGTTAACTTACTTAGTTCTCGCTGTAGTATTGTTGACCTGCGCCATTTCGTGAAGGCGCTGTGTTTTTCGTTGTGAAAGCTAAACTACTTTTTTGGTCTTCCAAAAGAGGACGATACCCTCGTCATGCCTAGAGTGGATCTGTGCTGGTCGCTGAGGGAATACTTCAACTTTCACCATGGACAAAGCGAAGTCCGTCACATGTGGTTGCCGCTCATTCGTCGCATCTGCGGCGCGCCGTTCTCGGCCCCGCCGCCTCAGCTCACTCTATCCCGGCCTCAGCGCATGCTAAGCCGGGGCCTCAGCTCACTCTATCCCGGCCTCAGCTCACTCTATCCCGGACCTCAGCTCACTCTATTCCGGCCTCAGCGCACGCTAAGCCGGGCTTCCCCTCACGCTAGGCCGCTGTGTTTTTCGTTGTGAAATCGAAACTACTTTGTTTGGTCTTCCTAAAGAGGACACAACTAGAAATCAGTTGTTAAGTTTTATTTACAATACTGTTCCAGAACAGTTTAACCAAATATCCAGATGTGTGCAGCACCTTTTATGGAGGACTGTTTCCTGATCCATGTAGAGTAGACGTCAGGACGAAAACGCCATGCAGTCTGACTCACGTAAGTACGTTTTCATATTTAAGGAATTTGCCACTGAATATTCAAACGCGAGTTTTGAGCAGTGTAGGGTAGCGCTTGTTTTTTGTCATTTCTCCGATTACAAATGCTGACATGGTTTTATGTTTATGCGGCGCTATGCAATGCAACGCAACGCGTAAAAAGACAGTATAAGTCATTATAATCAGTAATTATGTCCCCACTGGATGCAACAAATGCCTCGTTTGTAATGGGTTTTAATGTTTTTGTCTCGTTGCTCCGGCCAGACACGGCATCAACAGTATGTGAGGGTCGTAACATTTCCGTCTCACGCTTGAGGTATTCAGCCAATCACAACGCATTGGATAGCTGGCCAATCACAGCACACCTCGCTTTTTCAGACCGATGAGCTTTGTAAAAATCGACACGTTTCAAAAAGGCGGGGGCATAGAGGAGAAACAATAATGTACAGTAGTGGAAATAATGTGTTTTTTTAACTTTAAACCGCATAAACACATTTCATTACACCAAATACACAAAATGATCTTTTTATCAGCATCATCTGACCCCCTTTAACTTCAGTAAATCATGTTATCGCTATTATTTTAATAAAAAATCAATTAAATGAAAAGAGAAACAGATGTAAATGGAAAAGCTGTGGCTTAGGTGAGTGATTTGGATTCAACTTCTTTGAATCAAATACATATTTCAGTTGATAACGGGTTTCAGTAAGCGTCCTGTTAAGCCCTCTTCCTGCTGTTTTCCAACCATTTCCTCATCTACACTTTCCAACAACAATTATAGTCTTACCTGATGAATAATTT
Organism: Sinocyclocheilus anophthalmus; assembly: GCA_018155175.1. Taxonomy (NCBI): domain Eukaryota; kingdom Metazoa; phylum Chordata; class Actinopteri; order Cypriniformes; family Cyprinidae; genus Sinocyclocheilus; species Sinocyclocheilus anophthalmus. The sequence goes on from JADLZN010005009.1 coordinate 755,007, forward strand.
CAGCCACTGGAAGTTGGTCCACATACGTCAAAGATTCGATTGTCATATCACCACTTCCAGACCTGAGGGGGGGGGGCATAATAGATAACAGTATTAACAGCAGACAAAACAAGTCCTTTTTTAAATGTAATGTTTTCAGACTTGGCCTGGGGTGAAGACTAAACAAATGACTTGTTTTGTGTTCTGTAAAATTGAAGCACCCTCTAATCTAGCTACATTACGATGCAGTGGGCTGAAGAAGCCAAAGCCTCACCACCGTCAGCCACCCCCTCCGCAAATGCCCACAGTCTGCTAGTTTGAGTGGTGGGATGATATTTTGGCCCTCGTGTAGGCCAGCAAAGCACAGGACCAGACGAAAGAGTCTGCTTTAGCCCGGCTGTCTGCAACTTCATACATGAGTGGCTGCTGAAATTAAATTCCGTATGCAGCTCTCAATTCCACACAACAACTGACTGAGACCGAGTGTGGAGTGGAAGGTACCAAAACAAAAACAAATTGTCTCTGATAATGAATGGAGGGAAGAAAAGAGAATGTAGTAGAAAACCCCCATGAAATCCCATTGGACTACATTTTTGTGGTACCTGTAATTTCTCTCTGAATAATATGTATCTCTATATTTCGCATAAGAAAAACATGCATTCAGAGTTAGCTGAAGCAACACTATACAGTTAGCTGACAAATAAAACGAATCGAGCATTTTAAATATTTGTCAGGTGATATGGGGGTGATGATTGACAGGTCATTTTAGAGGTGTCTTTGCTATTCACTGAACAAACAGCAAACAAACTGAAAAGTGTTTGCATGAAGAATGAGGACCAGAGGTTAATAAAACGATTGTAGCGCAGCTATGTGTTGGAGAGCGGAGGCCATTGGTAATCTATAGTTGGGCACAGCATTTCAGACGACAAATCATTCTTGTATTTCAATGAGCGGCCTGGGCAGCCAATTCACGGCCCACTGGGATGAGGCTTTTTTCTGTTGGTTGACAAAATGGCCTGTCATTCAAGCCATGTGTATAATATAGGCACATTGAACCACTTTTGGTCTAAGTTCAAACGGCTAGACTTGAATTACTGCAAACCAGAAAAGCAACAACAGCACAGCTAGATTATTTACTGTGAGCCTGTCGGCTACAACATCTGCACTCGAGCAATGGAACAGCAATAAAAACATTGCAGCAGCAATGTAACAAATCGTTTTTCACCGTTTCAAGTAATATTATAAACTTCATTTTTTTCATTTATGTTTTCGGAAAATTGTGCATGGTGTTTATGCATGCAAAACTCCACACTGCCAGCAATGGGGTTTCTAATATGACCTGAATTGGATTTAGCATGCTGCTATGCATTAGATTTTAGGCATTTTGGGAGATTGTCTGGTGGTTTCTTACTTGGCCGAGTCAAAAGAGCCTACCTTCTTTATGAAGTTCTGATCCCAAGATCTAGATGCATACCAGTATGCTAGATTCATCCTTCAAATCCTTATTGAGAATCTCTTTAACAAGCTGTACAGTTCAAGATGTAATTCATGTATGTAATACAAAGTTGCAGGACAAGTTGCACAACAAAATGTAATACTTAGGCCTAATTACAGACAACAATTACTGTCACTGGAGGTTGCAGAGTATCTGCAGGGTTTCTACTCAACTCCATTATTGTTGTTGCTACATCACACTGCATTTAAATAAAGGCCTAGACAAATCAAAGTGACAAAAATGAACACCACCTCACATTGCCTGCCTTTTAGCCAGAATGTTGTTTTATCAGACCACAGAGACTACATCTATTGGCCAATCAGCATGTATGTTCTGTGCCTGTGTGAGCAGAAATAACTCTCCATACCAGCAGGTGACAGTAGTCTGTATTCATCATTCAAAAAGAGAAACCAAAAGACTTACGCTGTATCTGAAATCGAATACTTCCCTACTATACAGTATGCGAAAAACAGTACACCAAAAGAGTAGTATGTCCTAGTATGTCCATTCTGAAGTGTGCATTCGATGGACACTTTACTGTCCCATGAGGACACGGGAGAGGATTTATGAATGGCGGTGAAGTGACGCAACTGACACCGATAGGTCACATGATAGTAACAACATGATGGCTGTAATACGTCCGAATCATTTTCATACTACCCATATTCAATACTATATAGAACATACTTTTTTATCGGTCACAAAGTAAGTTCAAATTAGGGCTGGGCGACAAAACGTTGAAGAAAATTATTGTGATATAATTTTCTTCAATAAAACGATAACAAGAGTTTGATATAATGTTTATGCACCAAAAGCGGAATGAAACTGTGCTACTCATTTGAACCATGCCACACTGACCATTTATCCGCTCGGCCCAAAGTTTAAATGCTGCGCAGCGCAAGCTTACTAGAGCAAATGCGTTTTCTCACTGATGAGTCTTGGTCACGCAAGCACTAAACAGCGCTGTGAGATCCAGTGTGAGGCCCTAGAATTCAGCGGAAAACATAAATACCTTGGTGATTGAAACTAGTTTAAAGCCAGATGAAACAGCACTGACAAACTGAAACACTATGCGCAATGCATAGTGTTTCAACATGATGCAGTTAGAAGGCTTTTCAATCTACAAATCGCGATCATTTATCATGGATTTACTGTAGTAACAGCACCATGGTATTGTGGCAGAAATGTGGGATAATCATAAGAAATTTTATGATATTATTAATGTAAACATGAATTAAATGTATTAAAGGAGTAAGGGAATATGACTTCAGTATTTCTTTTGTGATTAAGCTATAGAGTTTATGCATTTATACAAAATATCTTTAGACTATTGTTTTTCATTCAAATACTTAGAAATTATATATACATTTTTACCATGTTACTGAGGTGCTATATGTGTGGTTTTAACTGTGGTTATCATGTGCTACTATGGAAGACCAGTGGTTAATTTTATTAAAACTCAAAACAGTCAGAATAATTACATTTCACCATATAGAAATTAGGTAATAAAGATTTGAAATTTATGATGATAATTATCAATATCAACTGATATGAACAATTTTATCGTGATAATTTTTTTGGCCATATCTCCCAACCCTAGTTCAAATTCAAATGTAGTACCTACTCAAACAGAATGTGATTTTGCATGAACCACTAGGGCTGCGGATATATTATGAGAAGCCCTCTTGAATTTGTTTTTTAAATGCTTCCATTACTTCTGTCCGTTTCTTCTCTTTTCACTAAGCTGAACAGCCAATCAGAGTGATCTTTCACTTATGGACTACAGCTCCAATTAAAAAAAACACAGACAGGAGTTCGACTAGTGGCAACAGTACCAAAAACTAGGCCAATAGAAGCTCATCAATGACCCTACATTGGCCGATGGACAATCATCAGATTTATGTGTCCATAAAAGTCCTCATGAAATCAAAAATGACCCAATTTTACTTAGTGCACATTACTATTCATGCAGTGAACAATTAATCAGCGCAAGTTAATGCACAAATGTTTGTCTTCATAATCTTTAATCTAAATATGAAAATTTACTTCCCCTCTGGAATGGCATTCCTCTGTTGAGCTTGGGTTGAACAACCTAAACCTCACCCCTCCAACCATCAGTCTACTGGAAGGAGGTGCGCCAAAATCAAGCTCCGCCCTCTGATTTATTCATTCAATATTCTGTTTTACTCTGAAATACATCACAATATCGAAGTAAAGTCGGTCGCAACTTATGGTTCATGAGGACTTTAAAGTGAAGCTCTGCTTTGTTGCATCACCAACAGTCGTTCTTGCATAAGCCGCTGGTAATTGGCAACTCTCATTGAAAACTAATGCCTTCCTGTCGATTTACTACTGTAAATTGCTGTTGGTGGGAACGCACCTTCAGATTCTTGTTGAAAACTGTAAGCATGAGCATTAGTAATGATACTTGCCTTAGCAAACACCACCAATAAGCGCCAAAGCATTTTGGGAAATATGTGCCAATGCAAGCTAATGAATCATTCAAAGAGACTCAACATTATTCAACATCCGTCACTGCATTTTGCAACTATTTAACAGGATGAACTTTTAATCAAAGAGTTTTGGTAAATTTATTAGAAAAACCATTAGGTGTCTAAAGAGGGCGACTGTTTACTGAGAGTACACTTTCATTTCCTTCATGCCCACGCCGCACCTCCTGATTTATTTTTCATTTCGTAACATCACCTGACATTTAATTACTTTGAGACTTGAGACCTGCACTAGGCAGTCAACATCATCACCCTGGGCAAACCTGAATTACAATACAATCTCGTAAAGAGTGGGCACGTATCATAAAGACGAGTGGGGAGTCTATTAAACCATCCTCCTCTGTAAAACTTAATTTACCTAATGGAAGCCCTCTGATACAGTAGCAGAGACTGCGGAGGAAAGGAGGCGGAAACAGGATGGCTGCAGAAAGATTTAGTGTCGTAACGCCTCTACTGTCATGCTCAGAGATACGTCTCATGGAGGGGGAAAATAAGAGTTGTGTTGCTTTTAAGCACACTGGAGAACATGATGTTCTGCTATGCTGAAGCCTGAAGGGGCAATCCAATTCACCCAAAAATGCATATTCTGTCATCATTTACAATCCAGTATGACCTTTTTTTAGAGAAACAAACATTTTTGGAAGACTACACTTGCTAATTTTTTTAATATAAGTTGATGCTGGGGTTCAACTGAACTGACTTGAGCTGAATAATGACACTATTGTCTTCTGAACTTGTTTCATAACTGATCAACTCTACAACACTGACCCTGTTATTAAAGTAAATTGAATCAAAATTAGAATAAAAAAATGAGCTGTATGACACTATTGTCTCCTATAGAGCTGCTTTTTTGTTTCATAATTTACTGTTTATTATACTATATAAATAAATGTGACTTGACCACAAACAGTAAACCTGGGGCTGTCACATTATATTTGAAGCTCCCCTGAAGCCATACAATAGCCTTGTGTGAGGAAAAGATTAAAATGTTTTCAATATGCAATTTACAGGTGTGATTGAGTCATTCTTTTGAGAATGGTTCACAAAAAAAAAGATTTTTTAAAATGTTTTTGAAAGAAGTCTCTTATGCTCAAGACGTAGTAAAAACAGTAATATTGTGAAATATTATTACAATTTACAAGAACTGTTTTCTATTTTTGTATTTGTTTTTCGATTATATATATAATTATATATCTATATTAGTGCTGTCAATCGATTAAAAAAAATAACTAATTAATCGTACATTTTTTCTGAAATTAATCGCGATCAATCCCACCTAACATTAAAGGGGTCATATGTTGCTAAAAAGAACATTATTTGGTGTGTTTGGTGTAATGAAATGTGTTAATGCGGTTAAAGTAAACAAAAACGCCGACGTCCTACATCATCCGCCCGGAACTGCTTCAGTGTACAACAGTGAGCGCAAGCTAAATTCTAGTGATAATACGTTTGAAATATGGATATTTTTCTTACAAAAACGCATCGATTCGCACAGAAGGCTTTTGTTCACCCTCCGGAGCCGTGTGAGACAATTTTTTTATGGATGGACGCTTTTTATTTAACTTCTTTTGGACTGATGCAGGCAACACCCGCTGAGTGCCATGAAAAAAAGCTTGAAAGATCAAAGACAAATTTTAATATAACTCCAACTGGATTCGCCTGAAAGAAGAAAGTCACATACACCTAGGATGACTTGAGGGTGAGTAAATTATGGGCTATTTTTCATTTTTGGGTGAACTAACCCTTTAAGAGCTATCAATTTTAACATTTATTAGACTTAAAAAACAACTTCTAATTTAAGTGAACTTAAAACACTTTCTTTCCCAAACTTCACATAAACCCATTATAATAAATGACATATTCACCTGTGCCCCTCAGCAGAACTATACAGAAATTGAATAAAGTTATCAAACAATAAATTCTAAATTAAATACAGATGAATCTTTAAAACTATAAAAGTATTTTTTTCCTCTTTTTTATTTTGTCCTTGATGAACAGACATCACAGCAGCTGGTTATTAGGTTGTTTTGGCTGCTATGTCTTTAAGAGCTGCCACTACTGAACATGACGCGGATCTGACACGCATTGTATTTTCTCTCAACTCTACCTTTTCGGACCCATTTCAGGTCTTAAGTCTCTTCTAATGAGCTGACGAGTTGAATCGAGTGTGTCAGATGAGGGAGACAGTGCTAGGATGCTCCAGGACAGTTTTGAAAACCATTTCAGAGACATGTTCTTAATGTAACTCATATAGCCTATAACCAGGGCCGTCCTTAGGGGGGTGCAACTGGTGCGGTCGCACCGGGCCCAGCGTGGACTGATGGGACCCCTCCCCCTGGAACGTGATCACGAACGAACCGAGGGGAAATTAGATGAAATGAAATGAAAATGAGACAATCGGACCAATCACCGCAGATTAGCGTCACGCAAAGGAGGGGTTTGGAAAAATTAATCGTTGAGCGAATCGTTTGGGAGTCGTTGAGCAAGTAAGGTAAAAAGAAATGCATATTAAAAGACAATGTGACATTGTTTTTTTTTACCTTGCATGCATGTCAACCTGTTATTGGGGACTCCCAAAACCAAAATATGAACCTTTCATTACCCATAATAGGGGCACTTTAAGTGAAAGTTGTCCACCCCTAATGGAGCATGGATACATTGTTTCCACATGACAGACATGCATTGTTCCAGATGTGACACAACTAGTTCATACTGTCACAGGTTAAGACAGAGTGAGCAAGGTGCCCAGGCATTAGAGACCGGACACATGTCCTTGTCAAGGCAGTCTGATGATAGAAGAGAGCAGGGACGCCAGCCATGCATGACAGCTGTGAGACAGCGAGAGACAGGGGACAGAGACCTCCCCTCAGGTGCATATGCTGCCGTTTCACCCACAGATGTGCTAGTATAGTGAGTCATGACAGCCTGTGACGGTGGGGAAAGAGAGGATACTTCCATTTCCCAAAGCAACAATCACTGCTAGAAACTAGCACCGGTTTGACAGCTTGTTCAGTGCATAGGCTGATGGACCGGTGACCTAACCTACTATGGTATGCATGAATTGTCAGTTATTAAGAACAAAACTAAAACCATCACCATTATTTAGTATTATTTTAGTTTATTTCCTGTTGTGCTTGCTGCAACCACAATCTAACAGTAGTAACATATCTTTTCTTTGATATTGTGACACATTTGAGTAAAACCGATTATCAACCAGAAAAAAGGAATGTAGAGTAGGAGCTGTGTTCTATCCCTTGGTTGTTGATTGGATGGAAGCAGATCTGAATGCTAGTTTGCAGATGATTTTAAGAAAGGGTTGTATTTTAGGCGGACTAAATGTTTGGTGAAGTCTGGCATACATCACCAGAGCGAAATCTGTCATTGCAAGGAAAATGCATGGATGAATGTTTCACATTTAGAAAATACATAAATTTTTATTCCATGCTGATTTAGCCTACCTAGAGTGACATACAGGTGCTACACAATCTATCAGAAGGATACCTATGCTACATCTGCTGTTTTTAAATGTGCATGTAAAGGGATAGTTCACTCAAAAATGACTTTTTGAAATCCGCTTAAAATTTACTCACTTTCAGGCCATTCAAAATGTAGATGTGTGTATATTACCAGCATATTGGCTGTTTATAAGAAGTTATAAAGCACCTTATTCTGCATGACCATATACATCCCTTAATCCTACCCCATGCCTAAACTTAACAACTACCTTACTAACTATTAATAAGCAGCCAATTAGAAGTTTATTGGGGCAAAGATTGTATTTAATAGTCAGTTAACAGTGAGATTGGAAACTCACACAGGTTTGGAACAAGATGAGGGTGAGTGAATGATGACATAATCTTCATTTTTGTGTGAACTATATCGGTAACTCTTTATTTTAAGGACCAGTTCTCACTAATAACTAGTTGCTTATTAGCATGCATATTTTTAGCATATTGGCTGTTTATTTGTACTTATAAAGCACATATTATTGCCTTATTCTGCATGACCATATTTTGATCCCTTAAAACGAACCGTACTATACGTAAACTTTTTTGAGGGAAAACTCTTAGTTAATAGTGAATGTGTTCCCTAATCTAAAGTGTTAACGAACTATTCCCTTCAAGTCATGTGATGTAAACAGTAGATACAGGCAATTTGACTGGTTTAACTTGAGGAAAAAAATTGTGGTTTTCATTATTTCTATCGGGAAAATAAAAGTCATTCAATTGGTTAGGTATTTTTAGACAACAACAAACAAAAGAGCTTATTTTACTATTATTCTATTAGGCATATAAACGCCAGATTTTTCCCACGTTCCAAACCAAAAAAAAAGCTAAAGAACATCCAGTGGATCAAGCAATTCACTTCAAGATGATACGGGATGCCTGTAATAACTTATCTAATTGGTATGCTGCAGCAGACTTTATTTTTACTCATTGAACAACTAGTAAAATAAATAAGCACGATAATACATTAATTCATGTGAACACCCCACAGACCTTGTGAAATATTATTACAATTTAAACCAACTCTTTTCTATTTTAATACACTTTAAAATGTAATTTATACCTGTGATGGCAAAGCTGAATTTTCAGCAGCCATTACTCCAGTCTTCAGTGTCACATGATTCTTCTTATTATATCCTCGTATCTCATCAGACCCATTCAAAATGTTGCTTTGGTTCATGGTTTAGTTCAACCCGGTTTTCAAACAGAAATTTTGTTTTTCCCAGTTACAGTACCAACAATATTAATTAAAAAGTCATAAGACATGGAAGACTTGAATGATTTAGCTAAATTACCTTTACACGCTAATTAGTCATAAATTATCTTTGAAGATTAGAAAAAGGCATAATGCCGTTTACATAATCTGACTTGTAACCCTGACAACAGTAAGTAATTAAATAATAATGCAATAATTTGGAAAAACAGCCCTCTGGTCAAAAGCACCGTAGTTTCAGATGAATTAGGATTCAGATTTAGGTCTAAATGTAATTTGATTTTAATCATGTGCTGCTGCTATTCCAATACAGCTACAGTAGATAAAGTTAATTCACTTCACTACGATGCTGAGGAATCTAATATGTGTTTATCTAGTCTTATCCACACACCGACTGCATTACAGATTAGTTTGACAGCAGAGAAAACCTGAAATAGATTTTTTCTTTTCAGATTAGCAAACCGAGAAATACTACTGCCATCTTGTGGCCTACTTGTTTCACAACAATGCCTGCAAATGCTATTACAATTTTTTTTTGTTTACAGTCTCTAGCACCCATTTATCAGTACTTGGGTCACTTTATCAAAACTCTTCTCACAGTGAGCACAACAGCTTTCTTCATGGGCTAAACTGTGGATCGTTTCTCATCGCTTTGGCACAAAATGCATTCAATGACTCCATCTTTCACATTACATGAATTGTTTTCTCACTTAGACACAACCACCACCAACACTCTGTGTACCTACATGCCAATTTGCATGTTGGCATACTCTTTAGAACACTGTTAAACTTATGTTCAAAACATAACATAATACAAAACTGAATAAGACAGCAATTTGCTACATTTGTACAGTAATACCATACTGAAATATATTTCCAAACTAAAGAATGAAACACTACCAAAACAATTGCATGAACTCCTGCATGGTGTTAGTCTTTTCAATTTCATTACCATTTATACAACTTAGGAATAATGTTGTATATAGACCATGTAACATGTACAGCAGTGAATTGTAACAGCAGAAACAAAAGAAACAACCTTGGCTGACAACCTTTGCTACTGTTATAGATCAATGAGTTGATTTGAGATATGTATGAAGGGTTTTGGTAGCATTATTGCATTTTGAATGTGAATTTAACAGCTGAGCTAAGCTTAAGGTTTGTTAGTAGAACTGTGTGAACAGTTTTAAAACAGTGACCTAAGCATTGAGAAATGGGTCCTGGTGATTGTCATTTAAAAAAAAAAAAATCCTGAAACTATGATCAAAACTACAACCTCATACCTTTAAGACAAAATTAAGCACCAACACTTTATTAAAAATATATATGTCCCTCAATGTAACTGAGAATCCATGTATAATTTTCCAGAGTAAACATTAAAGCAAGTAAAACAGTATTAAAGTTGTGCTTACATTATTATTGTTGTTATATTTGTGCTTATTTTGGAAAGAAATCATTACTGGAAAAAAAAAGACAATCCCTATAGGTTTGGATGTGAATGAAATCCATCAAATGTATTAAAAAAAAAAGAAGAAAAAAAGGAAAAAGAAAAAGAATCCTAATGTTAGATGAAAACCATAAACACTTCAAAAACAAAACAACAACAAACAATCAACTAAATATTCAGAAATATATTTTGGATAAAGAACGGAAAATCACATGTATTCTGAATCAGCATATTCAGAATTGTCTGGAGTCAGTAGAGAATCAGATCTACATCACAGGTAGTTGTTACTGTACTGTAGCTGTGGTCAGAAGCCCCTGTATGATCTCACAAATTCCGGCTTCTGTTCCATATTCCCTTCAGCCCACCATAGAAAAGGTCAACTGCAGTAGCACAGACCTCATCTGAGACAAGGCTTTCCTTCTTTTTGTCCTCCGCCCTCTTGTACATTTTCCTCTTGTTTTATTTGAGCACTTTGTTTGGACCTGAAGCTGATGGACCCTTTTGTAGCTACTTTATTCACAGTGAGATTCTAAAGGGTGTTTAAATAATTCTGCTTGCTAAAGTTCACATAGTGAGAACTGTATACCAAACAGGTTTAGACTGGGAGGACAATGCGATTGTTTTGAAGAGAACGTTTGACAGATTTGAAACTTGGCTCTTTTTAAAAGAAATAGCTCTTCTATAAGAAAATGGCTTTACAATTTAACATCTTTAGCTAGTACAATGGATTTCAGCAGGCAAACAACTGAGAAAATTACACCATTTATGAGCATTGTTCAAATTGTATATGAACCTACTCCTGAAGTCTTATTATCATTCAAATTAAAATGGTATTTATCAACAACAGTAGTCATATTCATCTTACTGGAAACCTGTGTGACCCGATTTGGCAGGTATCACAGTAACCATGGTGAAGCAGTATGCAAAATCATTAACGGGTCATTAGAGGAGTCAATATCACTAATAAGGTTTTTAATAGTGAACAGCCACAATGCTTCTAATGCTTCATTAAATTAGACTGCTTGCTCTGGAACATTCAAAACGGGTTAATTAAGGCTGCTGCGATAACCGCTAAACACTCATTAAAAAAAAAAACTTTAATTATGCCAGACCAACAAGAAAATAAACAATTATAGCCAGAATTGTCTTATTACTATTATTTTTATCTTGTTATTATAATATTATATAATTTTTATTATTATTATTTTTTCACATTAACCCGGACATTACAGTATGAAAGCCTGTTTCTTGCCAGGTATAAAAAAAATATAAAAAAGGACCCTTTCCTTACAATTCTGAGATAAACAGTTAGTACCTTATTAAGTAGCAGTATCTATCTATCTATCTATCTATCCATCCATCCATCCATCTATCCATCCCATGGCAGAAACAAGCTTCCTTAAAGGGACAGACCACCCAAAAACGAAACTACACAGTTTTGGTTTCAATGGCTTTCACTGTATGGACACAAAATGCTCCACAGAAGAAATAAAGTCATACAGGTTATGAACATCATGTGGGTGAGTAAACGAGACAGAATTTTCATTTTTGGGTGGACCATGCCTTTAAGACTCAAATCATTTTTCCTCCACAGTTAGTATAGAAAATGCAAAATTTTTTTAAAATAAAACGTTTTCAAATGTTTGTCCCATAAACATCTTAAATGCATGGTCCCAATGAACAAAATGTAGCATGATTCCCGGCCCCGCACACATTACATCACAAATTAATGTCTATTAGTATTTAAAGGTCCCCTGAAATGCTTAGAAACACGCAGCGTTACTATGTGTTGACGTAATTTTAACTGAAACAGGAAGACAGGGCGGGACATATCAAGCAGCCCCGCCCCTTTTTAAAATAGCCCGTAGCGTTCGTTTATATCATAGCTTGGGCTAGAGCCATTCAGTGCCGTTGAGCTCCGTAAAGCCGCATTTGACAGGGTATGCCAGCCACAATCTCATCCATATTGCTATAAAATATAGCATTCTGTGTAGAATTCAAATAGCTCCGATACATTTTGTGGTCTGCGCCGACTCGCGCATGTGATCCGCTCCGTGCTTTCGTGTCTCTGGACCGGAGCAGTGTGTGTGGTGCAGTGGTTAGCGTGACACAGCGCGAAACAAGACTTTTTTTCCTCGATGGAAAGCATATTTACACTGTTTGAATCGTTCCCTGTCCCCTATATAGTGCACTACGTGCCATTCACTGTACAGAAAATACTAATTCTGTGGACAAGTGACCGATTTCAGCCACGGCTTCAGCGTCTATTTTATAGTGTAGGGGGCGGGCGCTTCGGATTCTAGAGAGCATTTGATTGGACAACGTTTAATGAGTAGCTAAAGTACGATGTGACGTCAAAAAAATCGTTGAGACGTTTTGGCGGAAGTGACGAACTGCAAGCTTTGAAAGCTTATATCTTCTAAATGCAAATTTTGTCACTGTTTTGGAGCACACTGCCTTATAGTTAACCTTAAGACTAACATATCGATACTAACACCCAAAAAACTTTAATTTTGATTTCATGGGGACTTTAAGCTTTCAATGACTATACAGGCAGTATAAGCCAGCTGCATTATATTATATACAATCGTGCTTTGTGTCCAACAAAGACAACATTGAATGGGCTAATTAACTCAGAAGATACACTGCATTTTTCCAGGAAACTGTAATGCTCAATATCATTAAGAGTCTAAAGACTTTGTTCTCACCTCTGTATCGGCGGCTTTACAGAGGATGTCAGATTGATAGTGTCCTTGGTGATCTCCACTTTGCGGACACTTCCAAAGAAGTCAGTGATGAGGACGCTCCCGGGATTCCTCTGGAACAGGTCAGTACGGTGACCCGGAGTGGACACACACTGACTCTGTGGGCACACCTTAAACTGAAACAAACACGCAACTATCAGTCAAATGAGACTGAGACACACAAAGAGATTAATTACGGGTTGCCAAGTTCTAAGAGCGCGTTCATTCCCAAATGGACTTGCAGTTTAATAGAATTGCAAGATGTCAGAAATGAATACAAAGAAAAAGAACAAAAATTACCATTTAAATAAAATCTGTTCCTGCACATTCAGCCATGGTGTGCAGCAGCCAGTTGTCGAGGATTAACCTCGTGGCGCATGGACACAGTTCAGGAATTCTTACAGAACAAAAACAGTTAGACTTCCTACAGATTCCATGCGAACTCAGTTGCAGTGACACATGGCATGCGAAAACGACCGCAGTATAACGCGGTTGAACCCTAAAAGGAGATGTGGGGGTGTTCACAAATGCAGAAAGGTGTTTCATTTGACAAATCTTGGAACAGGTGTGAATTCAAAGCGTAGATAACCGTGATGATCAGGTCATTCGTAAGAGGAATTAACATTTGTTTGTCAATGTGTCCACATTCTGTGAGGTTTGGGCCATTACATAAACATTTAATACATCTAAATTTGGGATTTTTACTCTTAATCCACCCTAAGCTCTAAAATCTCCTTTTTACTATGGCCCTCCAGATGACATATTGGAACGACCCATCCTGCAGCTCCGCTGGCCTGAGGGTCTGTCGCCTTCATTGCCTTCACCCATTCCCCTCTTTTTTCTTTCCCATCCTCTGACATATTTCCCTGCATTTCTGCACATGACTATTCCCTGCGCTTCACTCATGTCTTTTGATTTTATCCACTGCGCCGAGTGCTTGGCTGTGCCAAGGCCGTTTCGTCTCCAGAATGGACATAGCCCCGAGACTGAAGATGCGGTTTCGTTGCTTGTGGATAAGAATGAAATTTTGACCACGCAGAGGCATGGGGGGCAAGAGAGCGAGAGGAGGTGTGTAACGGGATCGAGACGGCGCGGGGCGGGCCCCACGGGCGCGTCGGAGCCCGCTCCGGTCCTGGGCGGTCTGTGGGTGCAGACCAGACCGCACGGCAGGAGCGACCTGAGTGTGCGGACCCGGGGGCCCCCACCGTAGGGGCCAGACACTCGTGAGGCGCGCTTGCCCAAATGGTCCTGCCCGGATATGAACCCGTCAGACAGTGTAGCAAGACCGTAATTAATGAGGTCGATAAACCCGGACATGTGCTACAGGAGCGAAGGACGAGCTCTCAAGAACAAATGTGATAGGCAACCTATTGTGTTAAGACTGATTCCGTTCTCAGAATATTTCATCCCATTGTACCAGAAGAGACATTAAGACGAAGGTCACTTCGTGCAGACGTGGATTTGTGTAATATGCAACTACGCGCACTGCTAAGACGCAAAAACCAAACAGACCAATAGAATTAGGGGATTAAAGAGCTGGAAGAAGGAGATGTAATGTGTGTCGTAAAGTTATTGACATGTGTGGTGTTTCACGACTGAGCGAAAGGACAGCCACAGGCACCATCCACAGACAATCCTGTAGACGGCACTACGATGACACAACGTATATTAAGCCTATGAGTAAACTCAAAACGGGAAATAGATAATGAATAATAATAGAATGTAAAATAAAAAGGGGAAAACATGCGGGATAATGTGGCCCCGTTAAGACGCACTACTTGTGGTGGTAAAAGTTTGGGGGGTGAAAGAATTGTTAAATGATTGTGTTGAAAGAGCGGGTCTGTGAGTTAATGGTCATACAGGCATAGTTGAGATGGGTGCACAGAGTCGCAATAGAAGCGGGGAAGTCCAATCTATGTTAGGTGTACAGAGAGACGAGACCAGGTTTAATATTAGGGAGAGAGAAATATTTATGTGTGTACATTTAACTATGATCCCCTGCTGATTTGTAAGTGCCCGAATGTGCCAAGAAGAAGGAAAGGGTCCGTCATTTTTATGGTAGCGTTGACTTTAATACTGGGGATAGAGGGATCAGAATGCCCACCCAAAATAAATCCAGAAAAAAACACTGTACGTAGAAGGTGAGAGATCTGCATATTCAGATGAGGGACAAAATAAGTAATTTGCTGCCCCTATCAACCCGCAACGACATTCGTGGACTCCCACAGAACCAGATGTGCCCTGTGGAAACACAGATTGTAGATTCCTGTACTGCATTTAAAGACGTTCGACTGGGCCTAAACGTTCAGACTCGATTAGGTGTATAAGAGCACCGTGGTCCACGACAGATATGTATTTCCATTCCACCTCTCCATTAAAGCAGGGGCAAGGAACAAAAGAGCGTGTCAGACGGATGCCCAGAGACAAGATCTGTAGATCTGCACAAGAAGCTTGACATGGGGCTAGCCAAACGCCCATACAGGCAAGAACTTGGTGAGAGACGAAGAGGTCAACCGTTGGTGCGATTATTCGAAATGGAAGAAAGGAAATACAAAACGACAGCAATTGCCTTGACTGGAGCTGCCGGCAAGATCTCGCCCATGGGCTAAGAGATGATCATGAGATAAGGTGTGGAGCTCAGGCCAGAAAATAAACCGGAGAGGAAGCAGGTAATGTAGTTAAAGCAGTGTTGACCACACCGGGTCACCAGAAGCAAAAGCGGATTGCGGTATACACTACTAGCGCCGCACAATGGGGACGTGAGAAGGCACATGTACGGCCATTTAAGTTTGCCCACAGAAAGAAACATCTAAAATGATTCAGAGGAAAGGCTTGGAGTGAGAAAGTGCTGTGGGTCAGATGAGAAGCCAACTTGATGTCTTGGGCATTACGCGCATTGTAGCTGTGTTTGGATGAGAGAGAAAATGTCTGAACTCTGCACCCCAAAGAAGAGACATCCTACAAGCAAAGCACGGTCAGGTCGGAGAGATGTGGGATTTAGTGACGGTTGTGGGGACTGAATGTTTGGGAACCCGAAAGCTGAGAAGGGGTACGGAAACAAAGGAGTGTCACTGGCTGGTCGCATTGAGAAAAGAGAGGAACGACAAAATGGACGGGGCCATGTACCGTAAAATCTTGGACGAGAACCTCCTTCCCTCAGCCAGAACACTGAAGATGGGTCATGGATAAGTCTTCAAGAATTACAATGACCCAAAACATGCCGCAAAGGCAACAAAGGAGGCTCAATGGGCTCAACTGCTTCCGTTTACAACAGTGAGCACAATCTAGATTAAATTGATTATTACGTTATAAATATGGTTATTTTTCTTACAAAAGTAGATTAAAGTGATTATTACGTTTTGAATATGGATTTTTTTTCTTACAAAAACGCATCGATTTGCTACAGGAGGCCTTTGTTCACCCCCCGTAGCAGTGTGAGACGCTTCTTTTTATGGAAAGGTGCTTTTTATTTCACGTCTTTTGGACAGAAGCAATGCAACACCCGCTGAGTGCAACGATAGAGCTTGAAAGATCAAAGACAATTTTTAATATAACTTCGATTGGATTCGTCTGAAAGAAGAAAGGCATATACACCTAGGATGCATCGGGGGTGAGTAAAACGCAGCCTAATTTTCATTTTTGGGTGAACTAACCCTTTAAGGTCATGGAGTGGCCTAGCCAGTCTCCAGACCTCAATCCTACAAAAAAATCTGTGGAGGGAGCTGAAACTTCGAGTTGCCAAACGACAGCCAAGAAACCTTAAGGATTTAGAGAGGATCTGTAAAGAGGAGTGGATCAAAATCCCTCCTGAGATGTGTGCAAACCTGGTGTCCAACTACAAAAAAACGTCTTACCTCTAGTACTACGTCATGTTTTGCTTGGGGATCAAATACTTATTTCACTCACTGAAATGCAAATAAACTTCTAACCTTTATATAATGTGTGTTTTCTGGATTTTTTGATTGGTATTCTGTCTCTATACGTTAAAAAAAACCTACCATAAAAAATTACAGCCCTTCATTTCTTTGTAAGTGGGCAAACTTACAAAATCGATAACTATTTTCCCCACTGTACAGTTTATTTCTGTGATGGCAAAGCTGAAGCAGCCATGACTGATTACTGATGAATGTTCAGCCATCCTTCTAATCCTTCTTCTCCATACCATCCTTCCGTCTCTTTTTCTTCTTCTTCGTTCTCCCTGTTGCAACACAGTTTTGCTGTTCATCCTATGTTGGAAATCATGACTTTTCAGGTAGAGGGAACACCACGCATATCTCTTGACCCGACATTTTTGCAACAATGTAAAAGTCTTTACGGTCACATTTTTAAAAATAAAATTTAAAAATTTAAAACTTAAAAAAAAATCTTACTATACCCCAACTTTTGAACAGTAATATATTTATGGCTGGTCAGTGCCCCGTATCCCCAAAGACCCACCCCTTCCCATGACTTCTAACCAGACCTT